>OY728146.1:642731991-643981991 GCA_963277665.1 Viscum album
GTGGTCTCCTCTAGGGAATTAATGGAAAAATATCAACATGGAGGAATGTTACTCATAATAAAGACATATCCTAACTACTATGTTTGTCAATATGTTATAACGTTTATTATCATCCCAAAACAATTTTTTTAAATCAAATTTTTCTTTTTCATTTTTTTTCTTTTGAAAAATCATGTGGGAAAACAACCATAACCAAGAAATTTGTAATTTAGGTATACCATGGTAATTTTAGAGAGAGTGGTTAAAATGTTTCTATGGGAAATTCATGGTCTATTATTCTATAATGAGACTAATTTTATATTTTACTCAAATGATCATCCATATGGTTTTATTTTCAAGGATTATACCTAATCTCTAGGTCAAACACTTTATTAATTAGAATCTATATTATTATCATGGGTTTGGATAATTATTTTTGAAATAACATTAAAGCATAATTGTTGGTGAATATGATTATTTTAGCACCAAATATACAGGGCTGATTTTTTTCCAATGAAAAAACCCACAGACAGTAGTTTATTTTTTACTAAATGTGTAATGATATTGAGTTTAATCGAATGTTTTTGATGAATAATAGATAAAAAATGGAATACTATATTTTATTTGACCAAGGATTATCCTAATTTTCTTATGAGAAGATTCATACATCAATTCAAAGGGTAAAGAACAATTTTGGGTTTGAATGGTTGGGGGTATATATGAGTGAATTTTTTATTTCATTGAATATTCCCTTTCAAGACTCATAAAAATTGAATGCAACAACATTTTAATGTAACCAGGTGATATGGGAGGAAATATTAATTAATTTATGTATGGAACAATAAACCAGCATTTTAGTAAAGGAGAAGATGTCTTGAACTGATATGGATTTATAAAGTTATTGGATCACCTTTATCTTTACTGGATAAACATTAATACCATCATGATATATTATGTACTACAAAACAATCCAATTAGTAATCATGAATTGATATTTTTTGAAATTAAATAAAAGGTTACATTTGAAACACTTTTTTAGGACCATGGAGGTTAAATGCATGAATGATTAAAATTAATTTCCATAAATGGTAAATTAATCCATTAAAAACTCCATGAAATTATCAATAAATTCAAAAAAAAGGTGCTCATCCTGAACCTATGGAATGTTATAGAGGAATTGTAAAGGATTATATGCATTCTTCGATATACATATGTTCCAAAGGATTAAGTGAATGTCATTTTTTCTGGGCCCTAAGGTGTGGTTTCGATTTTTAAATATCTATTTAGCCATAAAAAAATAGAGTAACTTTTGGGAAATTATTCTTAGCATTTGGTTTTAAAAAGTGAGTGGAAAGTGGTATTTTTCATGTTTTTTCATTCAATTTTATATAATCAATGCACACATTCCACTTTTTTGACTTAGTTTGGAACCATTTCTCTATTTTCATTGGTGATAATAGTTATGAAACCATTTTTAGGAACAACTTGAATCATGCTAACTCATTCACTATTAAAAATATTCTAGATAATACCAACTTGAAGAATTTCAGCAATATCTTCCCTTACTACTTCAATTATGAGTGGATTAAGTCCTATTAGAGGTTTATAAATAGGTTTTTAGTATTTATTTTGATATATATGATTCATCAATAGAGTATAATAGATGCTTGGTATGTCATATAGGATATATCCTAAGACCTTTTTACATTCCTCTAACACCTAAATGATTTTGGAATCCTCAATTTCATTAAGGAAATCTAATATTAAAGTATAGTATGACTGATTATAGAAGAGGAATTAATAATTAAAGTTTTTAGGAATAGGTTTCAATTTTAGTGGTCCATTGATCGATGTGACAATCAAACTGAGATTCGTATATGATTTTTCAGTTATTTTTACTTCATTATTTATAGAACTATCTAATGAGGAGTTGAAAAGATCATAGGGGGTATGGGATTCTAAATATATTTCAAGATAGTTTATATTGATAGTTTTTATAAATGAAAGGTCAATATCAACTTCTCTATTTTCGAATTGGTTAATAAGGATGAACATTTAGCAAAATAATCTACCATTATAATTGGAATTACATGATGGATCAAGGTTTAACTCACTCTCAAGGATACTTTCAAAAGCATGGATAGAGAATTAATATTTATTTTATAATGAGTATTGTGTGGATTGAAAAATATTGAACACGACTAGTTGGTCTGAAAATTCCATGGATAAGATGCCAACATGGACATTGATTTGGTTTTAGATATCATGAGGAATGTCCTTCTTTGAATAATAGGAGATAAAAAAGAAGAAATATTATCTTCCTTGTAAATGACCTAAAAATTAACTTGGAAGATAATATCACTAACTCGAATAAGAACATACTTAATTATTCCCTCAAGATCAATTGTGAGTTCATTGGATAACTGGATAACTGCACTCATCAGGTTTAAGGTACCTAGACCAAAGTTTTAAAATATGGACTTCGGTTTAACATTTATTATGGATCTCAGGTCTATGAGTGCATCATCAATGCTGGAACGCCATACATGGAATGGAACTATAAAGGTTCTTGGATCTTTTCACTTCATGGGAAATGAATGTTGCATAAAAACATATTCAATGGTTCTAATGTAACCCTTGTGGGTAGATAGTTAGGAATGGTTTTTTATGGAATATAAGAGGGGAATGGTGTCTTAAACTTGTCTAAACATTTTTATTATCATAATTAGGTTTAAAGGGATTTTTAAGATTAGATATGGATTGAGGAAAATGAATTTGGTCTCTTAGAGGGATGAAAGTAGGCGAGGGAGTGGATTCAGGTTCTTTTTTAGCCTTTTTCTCTTCTTCTAACTTGTCATTTTTAGGGGATTTAGAGGATTCATGATGAGGTATGTCGATTTTCTTTTCTGATATAAGTACAATATCACTTACATTGCCCTCATGGTTGGGAAATGGTTGATATGGGAGTTGGGAAGAATTTTATTGTTGTTGTTAGCTTATGTGGGATGCAAGTTAACTAATTTAATTTTTTGATGTTATTTAGGATGGAATCGGTGAGGGAGGATAGATCTTACATGTCACAATCCCTCCCTCCAAATATACTGAAATGAAGAAAGTGAGATAATTACCCTTTAGTCCCACCTCCACTAGGCCCTATGTTGCAAGATAGCACCGAGGGTATAAAAATATCACTATATGGGTGGAATTATCTTCTATAAATAAAACAAGATCAATAGATAGGATAAAAAACACTAATAAACTCGAAAATATAAATAAATATAAAACAAAACCTATCCCATAATTCACGAATAAAGTAAAACAAGTATATATAAAAGTCTCCAATATATACTAAAAGACAAGTCTACGATAGCTATAGAACAACGACTCCAACCAAGGTAGAAATGTTCAGCTCATCCCCCACTGTTCTCATGGAAAACTAAAAAATAGATTCTACACATAGGGTGATCATAACATGTATACTCAATCCGGACATAGCCAAGGTCTTAAGTGCACACAAGAAAAGAACATGCTAATGCACCAGTGAACAAACTGCAGAACCAAAAATCACCTATATAGATCAACTAATAAGAACCCAACCTCAACATAGATCACTCAAAAAATCAATCATCCAATAAAAAATATAGCATCATGATCATAATAAATAAAGGCACCCACTACTTCTTCCCTCGCTAATTTTCCTCTCTCACACCCCCAATATTGAACATCCTATACTATCATCCCTTCCACACATATCACATCACAACCACATCACATCACATAGCATTAAATATCACATAAATAAACCCAAGTCATATATGATGTTGGTCATGATGGATCCTTACCAACCCCACCCTCGCATGGTCTAGAATCCTATTACGGGATCATGCATCACCACACTACATCTCACCCAAAAAAACTTGGGCCATCACGTCTCATCTCATCATATAACTAGACTAGTATGGTATCATAAATGCGAATTACACAAACCTCATTACCAAATCCAACAACACATGACCCCTAACACATATCACATAACATCAATGCCTCCTCAGATCACATATCACCAAAAAAATTGGTCTAAAACCACTGATAAATCTCCAACACTAACCTGTATCATCACTACTACTGAAGCAAGAGATGTGAAGAGAGGTTATTCAACCATCTATGTCACCACCATCTTGGATGTTGTGGAAAACACCCAGAACTCATAACCTCTAAGTGTGGAAAGTTTATCTAACATAGGTGGGGAACACATAGAAATAACATAAAGATACATTATATATAGATAAAACACAACAATGAACCCATGGGTTCACATAAATCGCACTATTGGACACCACATCACCACCAATATACCACACATCAACAGTCACAACCACTTCCACCACTATATGAAACTAATTTCACAACCACCACACAAGACACACAACATTACCAATTTTAGTTATAGGTTCCACCACTTTTATTCATTTAGTCATTTTGTTTAACATTACACAAACCATTATTTGATTCACTTAATTTAATACATTTTAATACAAATTTATTTTCAACTCATCTTGCTTATTTACTATCATATTTCATTTAGTTTTATCATTACAATTTATTCCAGGGATAACTAGGAAACTTACACACCCACGCCCTGACAAAACTAGAAAATCTCACACAACCATCACCATAAAACCTCACATTGACCATCATCACCACACCACACCTACCAAACCATATCACCACAATAACCACATGTATCACATCTCTAATACACATCAGAACACAACTTCCACACACAACAACCACATATCACCACCACACATCATCACCACTACACACCAAAACCTCACATTACAACCTATACACATCTTCACCACATCACACAACTTCCCACATCACATCCATACCAACCAACAACATCACATCATATCCCCACATGTCACACAACCCATCCGATCAACTCCATTTTTGTTCAAAACCCCAAACCACATAGGGAAACACAATAAGAACAGACAGACAAAAACAACACATTTCGACTTCTATAAATTATTCAAGGGTTATCATCACATTAATTATTTAATTTATTATGGGTATTATCACACAAAAAATATTCCATGGGTAACAAATTTATTAAGAGAATATATGTTCTTTAATATTTTATTTAGGGTAAAATCAAACAACAACACAATAAGGGTCTCAACCCATATCATCTATTATGCGAAAAAGGCTTAAAACAACTGTTATTTTCATTATTAGAAATAGGCATGCATAATATCATCAAAAACATTTATCAAAGCATAAAATTATCCAATATATCCCCATATCCATCAATTTTAGTTATGACAATTTAATTATCTTATTATGATGACCATTACTATCCACCCAAATGTAAGAAAAACCATGAAATCTATACACATGGCTCATAGATAAGGAGATAATGATAATCTCCTACCTCAATGAATATTTTTTATCTCACTACACACTGAAGGGAGAAGAAGAAATAGCCCAGAAACCATAATAGCACAAGGGAAACCATGGATCACCCTGTACCATATCAAAGTACCATCAAAACATATCCCAACTCACACCCAATCTGAAAGAACAGTGTAATATTGGATCTCTAATAGAATAATGAGAGAAAATAACTAAGAATAGTAGAAAGGATTAACATCGATTACTAAAACACCACCACCAGAACTCAATGGTAAAGGTGAGGGAAGATGAGTTAGAGAGTCTCCCAGAATCACATAGGGTTTTACCCAAAATGAAGAGATAAAATGACAACTGCATGAATGAAAAATTGGCTGAAGTAAGTATATAAACGACCTAAAAATGTCTATTTTATAATATAAATCAATCATTTCTATCTAAAATTCAACATGCCCGCAAATATTACATTATAAATCTATCCTTTATGCTATAAATTTATTTTCTTCTAAAAAACATGGGACATAAGGCCAAAATTAACATACATCATAAATTTTATTCTTATGGTGTAAGACCATTTTATGCTCTAAGTCTCATATATATAAAAGTCATAAACTGCTATACCCTCAAGCTATAAACCAGTAACTTATAGCATAAACCCTTCTTTTATGGGGCCTATTGTGGATTTGCTGCAGCTCCAATCTCCATTAAACATCCTCTAGCCTCCTTCAACCACTCTCCAACCAAAAAAATAGCAATGTAATGGGTTTTTAGGGAATAGACTATTACATTATAAACCTCTCAAATGATTCTCACCCTCAAGAATAAAAATCAAAATCAAAGAAAAGAAATGGGTCTAAACAACCACCCTATGAGATACCTATTAAGGATCTCATTACACCACAACAAAACTATTTCCAATGCTTTCTCCAGGGTTCCAAAGAACCATGTGCTACTTTATTACCCTTCATTCCTAATTTCCAAAGTTAGGCATCTTTCATCACTTTTATCTATGATGTCTACTCCTTAATCAAAATAGGATGATGGGATGTTAGTTACTCCATATATATACTCATCCATGTAGCTCTTTACCTTGTTAGGATATCCCTAATATATTAATTAATGTTTGTGGAACTTGTTCTTGGTTTTATCATGAGGTAGATGCTGGTTAATTATGTTTCTTATATCTTGATAGGTTAGAAACATTTTGTCATTCTGGTTAATGTTTGGCATATCTGGTCATGTATGGGAATTGGGTATATTGGAAACCTATAAAGTCTTCATCTTTTGGAGGGTATCTCATTTGTGAGGTGTCTTAGGCATAGAACCCAAGACATCAAAAGTCGATCATGAGGTAATTGACATGAGTGGCGTATCTATTCTAAGGCTTTTTACCTTAGGCATCCCACATTTATTGTATAGGGTTGAGATTATGGATTAGGGAATGAGTTTAACATCTTGTAGAGATAAATCAGAATATACTATTGAGAAGGATTGCGTCACAGGATTAACATCTTTTAGATATTAATTAGAACATCCTATTGAGATGAATCAGGTCACATGCATAACGCCTTGTGGAGACATATTAGAACGTTATATTGAGATGGACCATAGTATGAGTTTAGTTTATTTTAGAGATAGATCAAAACATTCTATTGTGATGGATCAGGGAATAGTCTTAACATCTTGTGTAGATAGATAATAATTCCCAATTGAGATTGATTGGGTCACATACTTAACGTTTCATGGAGATATATCACAATTCCATTTTGAGAAGGATCATGGAATGAGTTCAATGTCTTGTGGAGATGGATCAAAATTTCCTATTGAGATGGATCAAGTCATAGGTATAACATCTTATGGACACGAATCAGAACATCATATTGAGATGGATCAATGGGATGTGTCCCTAAGAGAGAGTATTTCACATTAGAATGATGTGAGGATTGAACTTCATGGTGGTGTCTTACGTACCGTATTTAAGAGACATGGATGAAAACCCACATAGTTCGATGTCAATGTTTATGTTCATGTGATCAGATTAATTTGTGCAGTTTAACATCATGTGGTAAGGACACATGAGTCACTGAAGAAGCCTTGATGGGGGTGGTGTGGGGCCTATGCATGAAAGTCGCCTGGGTGTGCTGGGAGTATTGATCATGTGAATAGGGAATATATGTGGGAGATTTTTGGAAGTGTAGTTTCATCCAATGGTCGGGTTGATGGTTGTATCCCATGGTGATCATACATGGGCCATCATGTTCTCATTACATATGGTAAGGATACAGTTTTACATCATGTACTGAGGATGTTGTTGAGTAGTTTAACATCTTACAACTAGGATATAGAGATAGGAAGTTTTAATTCTTGTAGTTTAGATGTTGCTGGGTATTATAAGTGGTGGGGAACTATGTCAATGTGAGAGAAATATCCGACATAAGGACCCTCCACCATGATAGGTTGATGGTTTCCCATGATGATGCCACCTTTATGTCTTATAGTACTACCACTCATGTCCCTCTGAATGCAAATTGGATTTTCATTATCATGGAGGATTGGAAATTATGAGGCCCGATGTTAGGTTACCTATGATTTGAAGATATAGGCATTAGGGTGCCTATTATTAGAAGAAACATGTAGTGTAATGGATGTAGTAAAAGTATAGGAAACATCAGGGAGGGAACCAGAAAGTCATTGTAGGAAACTTTATTATATTGTAAACAAGTGTCACATGTGAAAGGGTCTCTAGAACAAAGGAAAGTTATGGATTCAATTGGCATAGTTTCCTGAATGATTTGTATTTCAATGTAGATCAGGGTTGGGAGAAAGAAGATTCAATTTTATGAACCCATCCGGCCTTGGTAGGAGTTTCATGAAGATCAATTGACCATAGGCCAAGCCATGTTTGGGACCATGAGTGGTATGTCATGAAAGTTATATAACATTGATGTTTTATTGTATCATGGTGTTGTGTGTTGTCATGGAAGAGAGGTATTTTCATACATGGGGTCATTGATTCATCTTTTGGATCCCCTCATTAAAAAGGGGGTGGGGTTCTATTTATAGCTGAAATCCTTAGCTATTGAAACTAAAATTCATAGTCATGGTCCATGGACAATGTGGATTCCCCATGAAACAAATTTGGTGTCATGTAACCTTTATCACACAACTAGATGGTTGCACGAGGTGTTTGTGTTCAAAGAACTTTTCTTGTACACATATTTATTCAGTGAGGTGGACATCTCCATAAAACCTATGGGATATGACATCGACTTTTAAATGAATTCCCTTGGTTATGAAACTGAATTTTTTTCCACTCCACCATCCTTCATTGCACGTATGATCCTTGGGAATTATTTTAGACTTTTGGGCACCCATGGAACTCACCTTTTCCTTTGTCACGCAATTCCTTCACATGTGAAACCAGACCTTTTCTCAGAACCCTTGGAATTTGTGCACAACATGATCCTTAAACCTAGAATGTCCCTTCATGAAGGGTTATGTGTTTGGTTTGTCTAAGACTAGACTTTTGGGTTGTTGGGTCTGTTTTTAGTTCTGAAAAATGTCAACCCTTAGAATCTAAGTTGACAAGGAACCGAAAGGTTATGCTCTGAGGGAAATTCTGAAGAGAGTGACTAATTTCCATGATTTCATGCGACATTGATATTGGTTCATGAAACTATATTGTGTGATTCGTGCATGATGGAAAGAGAAGGATAAAAATTGGGGGAGGGTCCTCTTTTATAATAATCTAACTTTCATGCGCGATAAGTTATCTCTTATGAATGGAAATCACCCTTTGTGTGAAATCTTGAGCCTCAACCACGAGTTTTTTGCAACTCTATTTCCTGAAACAATTTTCAGGCCTTAGATGATCTTTTATGTGAACTTTTCCAATGTTGTGAGTTGCTGCAAAAATGTTGCGACCAAATATCATACTTGCATGATTCAACCTTATAACTCATAGATCTTCACAAAATGGCCAACCAAGAGAACCAAGTAAAGATCAATGTTGTTATTATCGTTTTTACTTACATGAGGGATAAGATGGAGAGGAACAAATTAATTCCTTAAGTGAGAGGGGTTGTTTCTGACAAGCAAGTCCACAGGGGATTACTAACTAAATTCGAGATAAATTATCTACTAACCTCCTACTGCTATGAATATTTTGGCCGATAGATGAGGTGGCCATCCCATCCATCAAAGTGAACACACTATGCTTCTAGTTCAATTTTCACAATGATTATTCCCAATTTAATATCACTATTATGTGTCACTCAACTTAGGGTCATGAGGAAACTACCATCTACATGCTGATCAGATAGACGAGGAAGGTTGCTTAGGAGTATCCATATAATAAGAAGATTCTATATTATTAATACAACATCTTTCAGAGAAGTATACAGGACAAGCAAGGTATCATACAAGGGTCGTGACTTGTGGGCCGGAGGCAAATTCACTGATGAGATGTCCTAGGCGTACTAGGTATGCTTCACTTTTTAGGAGTACAAGGTTGAGATGCATCATATTGGGTTGTATGAAGTAATGTGGACATCCTAGTTCTATGTGTACCATCAACGGGTTATACTCCTATAGATCCTCATCCAATGTTCCCCAAACATAAAAAACTTACACCTCCATCATAGGAAGGTAGGAATTCGCCTATAAGACTTGAACTGCATCAGTGGTGTCTCATTGATCAGGTTCTAGTATGATTAATTTCTCCCAAAATAGAACACATAGGAAGATAGGAAGAAGACCCTTATCATGGAATAGATTCTTCTGAATGTGTTGAATAATGTATTGGGACACCCCTCTCCACTAGGAAATAACATTCATGACATGGCTGGGAGTGTTCCAAACAAGGAACCAACTATGAAAATGTCAGAGCAACCAATGTATTTTCCAGTAGTTCAGAAGAGGATGAAGCTAGGATTATGTTGGCTGATCTTGGAGGAGGATACTATGAGTAGAGCAGATAAAATATGGTGGGGGATAAAATTTTATAGTCTTATGTATTTAATTCCAGTTCAACTTCTTTAGTGGTTGGAAAATTATGGTTAGAAATGCATACATGGGCTTATGCCTAGGAATGATCAAGATGGTAGTGATCTTAACATCTGGTAATTGGGTAAATATGGGGATGATGGTTCTAGCCTGGTTCTATTTCTAATTGGGGCATGTGGAGAAGGGGAGAATGCCTAGGTGGATCTAATGTCCATTCCAGTTCATTCATGGGTGTATCATAATGCAATTTGGATGTAATGGGTTTTTGAATGCCATCACCTTGCGAAATGATGGTCTGTGGCCCTCAATGCACAACATTTATAGGTTTTGGCTAGTGGATATAAGTGAAGTTAGGGTCATGGTTGGCATTAGAAACTTTTTGAACTCTAAGTTTCACCCATTCTCAACCTGGGTTGAGATGATGGAAAATCGGAGGGGATAAAGGAGCAGCGGGAGTACCTCTAGGCCTTATGAGGTGATTTATTAATTTCCAAGATATAAGATAATACATATTGTTATTCATACACTCTCTATTAGTTTTCTCAGAAGTTTGGGAACATCTATTAGCTAATTAATAGAGTATACATGGGGTCTGTGAAGAAATTAATCCATGTATCCTTCATCAACTATAGTGGATTTCCATGGGATAGGGCACAAGGTAGATCATCATTATGCCACCAACCAATGTTTACATCGACCTCTCTCAGACATATAATAGTAACTTGGTATAGGAATACTCAATCATGATAATTATTCAGTGTGTAAGTGTGATCATGCCATCAGGTGATGTGTAGTACCAACAGGGTGGAAGCGAGGATTCTCTTCAAGGGGCTCACCAAGTTCTAGGGGATCCAGATGAGCCCACAATGGGGGTACCATAAGGCATTATTGTATCCCTACATCTTGGAGGGGAGGGTGTTCCTCAAAAGAATATATGATATTAATAAGAGGGCTCTTAGGATAGGATCATCAGGTCTAGGAAGGCCTCTATAAATACATTTTGGTACCTTTTGTATCCAACAATTATCTCACGACCCATCCCCTGGGGCCCATTCCATGACTGCCCCAAGCGTGCCTTCCATAGGCCAGGGCTGGCAACTAACACTAGAAAGGCATATCCCTAAAACCAGGAAGGAATTGCCTTTATAAACTATAAAATAAAACAACCAAGCACACAACAAGATACGAGCACAAAGTAAACTATATAGTAAAGAGAGTGTGTACAGTAATTATAGGGGCCAGAATACAAGCCCAACTAGAATGTACAAGTAAAACTGAAACCAAATCCTATGAGGACTTTCCAAGGATCCTACCTAAAGGGTACATACAACTCTCGAATGGTCGTATCTATGATATGCCTCATCTAAGGTCCACCATCGGGTAGCCTCCAGTCCCAGTACCCTCATCCTCAGTCAGCGTTTACCATTGTCTGCACAAGACACAACAAGGTGCCGGTGTAACCCTTGTAGGGGTGAGTATAAAAATACTTAGTAGAGACCCTGAGACCCCTTAAATTCTCACAAAATCCACAATGGATAAACCAAAAAGCATGGAAATAACAGTCAACCCTACTTAGGTATATTCCCATATATATACCTATGTTATCAAGTATACCCATCTCATTCATGAGGAAACACAAGGCTGAAAACCTTAGACAAAATCTCAACTATTCCACAATGGAAAGAATACCATGAAGGTAACACCACAAAGGAATGTACCAAAATGGTAATTACTCATAGAAGAATACCACACATGTGTCACCACAAAGGTATGTACCACAAAGGTAACTCCACATAGAAGAATACCACAAAGGCTTCACCACACAGAAGTGTACCAAAAAGGTAAAGACTCAGCTCACACTAGGTATAACTTAAGTACGGAAGTATAGATGATTAGCTATATTGCAAGATCATATTTCTTCATCGAGAATATCTTTCGTTGAACCACACAGGATTGAAGATGACACACACATGATCTAAATATGACCCACACAGGATCTAGAGATGATACACATAAGATCGGTATGCATTTACCCACATAGGATCACTGATTACTGACCCACACAGGATCCTAAGATGTCCCACATAGGATCTGAAGACTCCTCACGTACAGCCAGCCACAGGGTTCCCACACTAAGCATGATTGATTCCAGGAGGTTTCTCTCCTCAATCCATCAGTCGATACTTCAACAACCAAAAATTCCCATAATGAAGTATCCCAAAGGTCTACCACAACATAAGGGACACAACACGATAGAAGGAACATCAATCGGACGCCCAGTCTATATGATATTAGCATTTCTGTTCCGAGGGCCATGTTGGATTCGAGTTCGATCCAACCTGGCCATACTCCAACTTTATCCAAAACAAAAGTGGTGTGTACCAAAAGGAATGTCTCGATCTAAGGAATTAAGCGTTGTAGATGGTTCATCAATCGGATGTTTCGTTCTCAATATATGACAAAAAAACGTATCTGGGTCCGGTCCGACCTGGCCCAACCCGACCTGGGTCGACCCGACTAGGTTCGGGTCTACCCTACCTGACCCGGGTTCGGCCCGGATGGGCTGGGCCGCGGTGGACCTGACCCGTGCTGGGTGTGGCCCAAGGTGCGGCCCGTGATGGCTAGGTGCGGTATGCCCGGTTGGGTGTGGTCCTCCATGGCGGGGCCCACCCTAGCCACACTGGGGGGAGCCCCCCCGTATTCCCAAATAGTCTATCATACCATTTGGATTGCTTGAACGCGGGACTCATCAGATCAGGTCCTTTTAGGTGCGTCATGGAGGGCTGGATTCCTGGTTGGTCCTCCTTCCATTAGCGCAACATCGTTGTTGTCCGCCTGCGGTCGGTCGGGTGCATGTCGCGGTCTCTAGCTCTAACAACATGGATGAGTGCCGCTGATTCACCACACGGTCAGCCGGATGCTAGCTGCTACCCTGCTCTACCACGAGGAATGGGCCGTGACCTCCTCTTCCAGCGGTGCAGACATGCACCAACTTTTTTCCACACAGCCATCGGCCTTGTGCTGACCTTCTTCTTCTTCCGCAAGCCATTGCAGCTTTGTTCCAAGCCCGAAAATTATGACGTTATCATATTCACGATCCCAGGTCGAGATCTACACATTCATATGTCTCACTCAATGAATCTTTGTGTTTTAGGTCCCTTAATTATTTGGCATCGAAGAACGCACGAATAACATACAATGAACAAATAGAAAGGTTATGGTAAATGTGCGTATTGATGGCTGTGTTTGTTTGGTAATCATCGTTGAGAATCAAGTATATGAAGAATCAACAAAATAGATTTAATCATACTTCAAATTAAACCCCCTACCCCGATCGTTGGATATGGCGTGAGGAACAAGATGAAGACAATGAAGACGCCGATGTTCGTCACTCTCGCGATATGATCCCAATCCGAGGGTATGCGTCATCTTCATTGGAGGTTCGTTCTTCATTCGAGGATGCTCTCCCTAAGGTTCTCCCAATTCTAAACTTTTTCAATGATCCCCACCACGAGAGGTGAGGAGCCAACTTTAATTGAGTTAATTTAATTAATTCAATTAATGTTTTCACATTTATTTGGATAATTATAAAAGTTAAACTCACATTAAAATAGGAGTTCAGGTGGTCCCCACCACTAGGTTTCAAATGGGAGGTTTTAGTTAAATAAAAATAAAAGTTAATTATTTTCTTTTTGTTATTTTTTTAACTCTCCCACAAAAAACTAGAAAACCAACTTCCACCTCTGAATTACTGCGGTCGAGGTGAAGGGATCTTTAAGTGAATATCGACATTGGGAGTTCAACGGTGTCCTAAAATTTCAATTCCGAGCACCGGTTCAAATGTTACAAAATTCCACTCATGCGTTTACTGAACGTACCTAAAAAAAGTTAAGAAATTCATTTTGGGCACACTGGGGCATGGAATAATGTGCCATCAATTTTTTAGGACTCTTAATATTTCTATCTATTTAAAAAATTACATGGAAAATCCTGGGTCTTTACATTCTCCCCACCTGAAGGATATGTGTCCCAAAAATCCACAACACAAACTACGGAAACATGAGGGGGTACTGAGCAAGAATATGAGCCTGCCGCTCCCATGTGATCTCATGAAGGTTCTCGTGATTCCAATGAACTCGCACCAGAGGTATCGACCGCCCACAAAGGACTCGCTCTTGTCGATCCTCAATCTCCACTAGAACCTTCGAAAATGTCTCCCCATCGTCAATGTTTAGCTCACCCCAGTCAATTATTTATAAAGGATCATGGACGTATCTCTTCAGTTGGGATATGTAGAAAACATCATGCACCCGATGCAACTGAGGGGGGAGAGCTAGGTGGTACACCACCTCTCCAACTCTACTGAGGGCCCAGAAGGGTTCGTCGAATCTCAGAGATAACTTGCCGCCCCGTCCAAATCTCCGCAAAACTCATCACGGTGAGAACCATAGAAAGAATTGGTCACCATCCTCGAACTCTAGAGTTCTCCATCTCTTATTAGGATATGAATTATACATACTCTTTATAGTCTTTATCCGCTCCTGGATGATATGCACCTTCTCAATGGTAGCTTGTACCATCTCCAGTCCCATTAGTGCTGACTCCCCCGGGTTAGTCCAACATATAGGTGATCTGCAAGGTCGACCGTACAATGCCTCAAATAGTGCCATATCGATAGTGGAGTGATAACTATTATTGTATGTAAACTCCACCAAGGGAAAGTGATCCTCCTATCTACATCCAAAATCAAGGATGCAAGCATGCAATATGTCCTCAAGGGTCTGAATGGTCCTCTCAGTCTAACCATCCATGTGAGGAAGGAAGGTGGTGCTCAATCAAAGCTAATTCCTTAACACCTCCTACCACCCCTTCCATAGCTGGGAATTAAAATGTGTATCATGATCGGAGACAATCATCAAAGTCACTCCATGAAGTCATACAATCTCCTACACCTAGAGGCATCCCAAGCCCTATACTAAACCCTGATCTCTGATAGGTTGAAAGTGGCATGACTTGGTGAGTCGGTCAACGATCACCAAGATGGAATCATGTCCCTTGGATGTTCATGGAAGTCATGTCATGATGTACATGTAAATTCCATCCCACTTCCACTCTGGCACCTCTAGTGGCTGAACTAAGCCTGCTAGAACTTGATTATCTTCCTTCACTTGCTGACATGTGAGGCACTAAGAGACAAACTCTGCTACTGCTTTCTTCATTCCTGGCCTATAGTGCTAATGCCAGAGGTCATAGTACATATTCTCCACTTATCGATGTACCGCTAGAGGGAATGTATGAAACTCCTAAAACACTTCCTTCTGTTGCTCCACCGGTACCATAGTACGCCCTTCGAAGAGGATGACATTCTCTCTGCCTTAAAAAATTTATCAGGCGCTTGTCCTATGGATATCTGAGCACATCAAGCCTCACAGTCAGTGTCCCCCAGCTGGGCCTCTCTGACTCGCTGAAGGAGTGGGGGAGTGACTATCATAGACTGAAGATAAGCTACTCCATCTCGATCCACATAGGATATCCGCAAAGGGGCTAGCTGCTCCATCACCTCACTCAACAACTGTATATCAGACCTCCTGCTGTGTGCATCTACTACTATGTTCCCCTTTCCAAGAGTATATACTATCTTGAAGTCATAGTCCTGGAGGAACTGAAGACAACACCACTATCTCAGGTTTAGGTCCTTCTGAGAGAATATATAACAGAGACTCTTATGATCAGCGTAAACTGTAAAATGCACACCCATCATGTAATGTAACCACATCTTCAAGGCAAAGACCCCTACCACTAACTCTAGGTCATGGGTAGCATAGTTCTGCACATTCTGTATTAGCTGTCGAGAACCATATGCGATCTCTGCTCACTCCTGCATCAGGACACATTCAATCTCGGTCCCTGATGCATCAAAGTAGACTACGTACCCAACGCCCTCCTCCGATAACCTCAATATGGGGGCACTCACCAATCTTTTACTCATCTCTTGAAAACTCCACTGGAATCTCTCTGACCACATGACGAGTTTTCCCTTATTCCTCAACATTGATAACGGTTCCACAACTCTAGAAAAGTCAGGCATAAACCTTCGGTAGTAACCGGCAAAACCCAAGAAACTTCGCACCTCCGTCACACTCCTGGGTGTCTCTCAATAAATCACAACCTCAATCATCACCAGATCCACCAAAAATCCAACCTCTAAGATGACATGTCCCAGAAAGTGTATCTCTCGGATCTATAACTGGCACTTAGAGAGATTACCATAAATATGGTGCTCTCAGAGTGTATCAAGAATTATATGAAGACGATTGAAATGCTCCTCTTATTTAGCTGAGTAAATTCAGATGTCGTCGATGAGGACTACTACAAAGCGATCGAGGCATGGCTGGAAAATTTTGTTCATGAGTCCCATAAACATTTCTGGGGTGAAGGTCACACCGAATTTCATAACCAAGAACTTATAATGGCCATATCGACATCCAAATTCCGTATTCTGTACATCCTCATCTCATACCCCAAGCTGGTGATAGAATGATCTGAGGTCTATCTTTAAAAAACACTCTTCTCCCTTCAGATAATCAAAGAGATCATCAATCCTCAAGAGTGGATACTTGTTCTTCACTGTCACCTGGTTTAGGTGCCGATAGTCTATATAGAGTTCAAACTCCCAACCTCTTTCTTGGCAAACAAAACTGGGGCTGCCCAAGGAGAAACACTGGGACTAATGAACCCCTTGCTCTGCAAGTCCCCCAACTATACTCACAGATCTCAAAGCTCTGTGGGAGCCATCTGATATGCTGGTGTAGATATCAGTGTCATCCCAGGGTATAGGTCGATATAAAAGTCTACATCTCTTTGAGGAGAAGGACCCACAACATTATTAGGGAAAACATCAGTATACGGGTCCACTACTACAGGATAGCATTGACTCTCTACATAAACTATTCCAAGGGTAAGACTAGCCAACTGATATGTGATCAGCTACACCCTCCTCTGGGTAAGTCTATCATGTGATGCAAAGGTTTCCTTCTCACTGGTGAAGGAAAACCTTATTCTATCCATGTGGACACACCAAACATTTCACCTAATACAGTTGATCTAAGCATGCACTATAGATAACCAGTCCAAACCCAATATGACGTCGTAAGGCCTCAATGCCACTACTATGAGATCCCAGCCGAATCACTCTCCTCCTAGAGTTATCTCACACTACCAGAACTAGTGTGTTATCATCGAATCCTCTCCCATAAGAGTCTCTAGCCTTAAGGATCAAGCCAATGACTCCACCATAATCTCTGATCTCCGAATGAGGGAAATGAAAATAAAAGAGCGACTGACACCTATGTCTATAAGTACTATAGATAAGGTTGAGTAGAAACAGATCGTACCTCAAATCATATTTGGAGCTCCGTGTTCATAGGTCTCAGCTTCTCAGAGCTGATTTAATCCATGTTCACCTATTCCCTTTAGTTAGGGTGGACAACCTGGAGGTGGTGGTGGTAGAACATAGAATCGCTTCCCACCACCAACTACACGGAAAGCTCCTCTTCCATGTTCGCCTCTTACCTGTGGACCTCCACGATCATATATTCACCTTTTCCTAGGAATTTCTTCAACCGTCTGCTGGTCATATATATGGTGGGTTGGGATGTCACGAGCCATGTGACCCTACCCGCCACACAAGTAACATTGCCTTCTCCTCACATGTCCTGCTTTCTCTCGAGAGCCACGCACAACCTACCCAGTATCCTGTAATCGTCCTCCTATAGGTCTGGTCCTCTTGGACCTCTATATCATCTGCCTATTTCCAACTACAGATGACTTTGCTACATGAAGTCTGATGGTGGGTCTCACTACCAGTGACTGGTCAGCAAGGAATCTCTCCACTAATAGTGCTCGCTCTAACACCCCCGACTGCGTCAGGATGCTGAGAGAAATCATAAAATATATAATATTCTGTATGAGCCCCTACTCAAAGGATTGGACCCAAAATAAAGGGTGACATGCCATGTCAGTGGAGTAGCATGAGAGGTTGGTGAACCTCAATAAATACTGAGCCACGGTCAGGCTGTCCTGCCATATGTGGAGAAGATACTCTATACATATTGAGCGTAAGGTCACTAGGATCAAATCTGACCTGAAAAGGCTCTCTAATTCCACCCATATGAGAGTGTCCTATTCATGAACCTGGAGAATCAAGGTCCACCATCTTCCCGCTGCTACCTAAAGAAGACTGGCGACAAGAATCACTATAAGATCAGCTGGTGTCCCTACCAGTCAAAAAACTCTAACCACGACCTCCAACCAGTCCTCAGTCGCTTGTGGATCCATCTCACCGCAGAACCTCAGTAGCCTCTAGCACTGAAACTCATGAAACACACTCAAGAAGCATGCACCCTCTGATGCTGGGGGTGGTGGAATCGACATCCCAACGGGTAGTGGTGCTGCTACACCACCTGATGGTACAACAGTCATAAGGGGTCTCTACACTAAATCTACATTGCTCGGTGGGCTGTCATCAAGTACTCTACCTAGAACCTTGAATGGCTGTCTGCGTGGAGGCATCCTGAAAAGAAACAGGTGCACCACAGTCAATAAGTTATACACGGTGAGCTTACTCAAAGTTATCAGAAATAAAACATTTCAAAAACACAAACACAATCAGTGTTTTAATGCACTGAGTCAGAAATCATAAGTCAGGGTCCTGGTGTATGGATAAGTCGGCCGATGTTCCAACATTGGATTCCCCAAACTGAAAATCACACTCATCACACTTAACACTATTTCCAAACAGAAAAGATCAGAGTCCTAGTTCATTGGTAGAACTGAACTCCTTTGATACCAATTTTTCACGACCCGTCCCCTGGGGCCCATGCCATGACTACCCCAAGCCCACCTTCTATAGGCTAGGGGATGGACAGTAGCACCAGAAAGGCATATCCCTAAAACCAGGAAGGCATTGTCTTTATAACCTGTAAACTCACAAAACTAAGCCCACAACAAGATACGATCACAAAGTAAACTGTATAGTAAAAAGAGTGTGTACAGTAAGTATAGGGTCCGGAATACACGCCCAACTGGAATGTACAAGTAAAACAGAAAACATATCCTGTGAACACCCATCAAGGATCCTACTTGAAGTGTAGGTACATCTCTCGAATAGTCGTCACTGCGGTACGCCTCGTCTAAGGTCCACCTTCGGGCAGCCTCCAGTCCTGGTACCCTCATCCTCAGTCAGCGTTGCCCGTTGTCTGCACAAGACACAATAAGGTGCTTGCATAGCCCATGAAGGGGTGAGTATAATAATACTCAGTAGGGACCCCGAGACCCCTGAAGGTCCCTCAAATTCCACAAAGGATAAACCAAAAATTATGGAAGCAATAATCAAACCTACTTATTTATATGACCATATATATACCTAAGTTATCAAGTATACCCATATCATTCATGAGGAAACACAAGGCCCAAATCCATAGCCAATATCTCAAATGTTCCACAAAGGAAAGAATAACATGACGGTAACACCACAAAGGTAAGTACCACAAAGGTATCTCCACACAGAAGAATACCACAAAGGATTCACCGGAAATAAGTGTAACACAAAGGTAAAGACCCATCTCACACTAGGTATAACTTAAGTATGGAAGTATAGATGATTATGTATATTTCTAGATCATCTTACTTCATCGAGAATCTCTACTGTTGACCCACACAAAATCGAGGATGACCCACACAGGATCTGAAGATAAACCACACATGATCTGGAGATGAACTCCATATGATCGATATAAGATGACCCACATAGGACTACTGAGCACTGACCCAAACAGGATCCAAATATGACCCACATAGGATCTGAAGTCTTCGCAAGTATAGCCAGCAATAGGTTTCCCGCACTAAGCAAGCATGATTTCGGGAGGTTCCGCTCCTCAAGCCATCGGTTGATACATTAACTACCACGAAGTCCCATGATGAAGTATCCAAAATTTCCTCCATTTCATTAGGTACCCAACATAATAGACAACGTGAAAATCAGATTCCTGGTCTATAAGTTATTAGTGTTTCTATTATGATGGCCTGGTTGGATTCAGGTTTGATCCAACCTGACCGTACTCCAACTTTATCCAAAACTCAATTGGTGTATACTAAAAGAACTTTCTTGATCCAAGGATTCCAGATCTATATATTTTTTATCAATTAGATGCCTGGTTTTCCAGATATGGCCAAAATAAGGCATATCTGGGTCTGGTTCGACCCAGCTCGGGCAGACCCGACCCAGTTCGGGTCAACCTGGCCTGACCCGTTTCAGGCCTGCTGGGCCGTGGTCCGGTCCATCCCACAAAGGGGAGTCTTAGCCCGCTGGGCGCAACTCAGCCCATGCTGGGTGCGACCTACTTGGGTGGCCCACTAGGGCGGCCCATGGTGCGACCCGTCCAGCTGGGTGCGGTCCGCTCAGTTGGGTGAGGTTCGCCGTGGTGAGGCCCACCCTACCCGCACTAGAGAGAGGCCCCCTAGATTTCTGAACAGTTCATTGGACTATTCAGCCTGCTGGCATGCGAGACCCACCAGAGTGGGTCCTGCTCGGTGCGTCACGGCCGACTGAATTCCCATTCGGTCCTCCTTCTAGCGGCGCAACGACACCACTATCCACCCGGGGCCGGCCGGGTGTTGCCTGCTCTCTGGTCTCTACCGCGACAAAGTGGAAAATGTTTCTAGCTCTGACCGCATGGAAGTGCACCACCTATTTTCCATGCATCTGCCCAGATGTCGGCTGCCACCATGCTCTGCCGCGGCCGACAGGCCACGACCTCCTCTTCCGACTGCGTGGACACATGCCGCCCTCCTTCCACGTGCCCGGCCGGGTGCCAGCAGCCACCTTCTTCCGCGAGCCATCACAGCTTTGTTCCAAGCCTGAAAATTATGATGTTCACAAATTCACGATCCTCAGGTTGAGATATCAGAATCCAAATGTCGCGCTCAACGAATCTTTGTGTTTTTAGCATGCTTAATTATTCGGCATCAAGGAACGCATGAAGAACACGCGAAGAATGAGTAGAAAAGGTTATGGAAAATGTATGGATCAATGGACGTGTTTTTTTGGCCATCATCGTTGAGAATATAGTATATGAATAATAAAAAAATATATTTTATCATAATTCAAATTAAATCTCATACCTTGATCATTGGAGATGGCGTGAGGAAGAAGATGAAGAAGATGAAGATGCTGACGTTCGTTTCCCCCACAACATGCTCCTGATCCGAGCTCGTGTGTCATCTTCGTCAAAGGTTCATTCTTTGTTGGAGGATTCTCTCCCAAAGGTTCTCCTAATTCTTCACTTTTCCAACGATCCCCCACCACGAGAGGTGTGGAGCCAACTTCAATTTAGTTAAGTTAATTAATTCAATTATTGTTGGCAAAATAATTGGGAGAATTATAAAAGTTAAACTCACATTAAAAGAAGAGTTCAGGTGGTCCCCACCACCGGGTTTCAAATGGGAGGTTTCAGTTAAATAAAAATAAAAGTTAAATTGTTTTATTATTATTATTATTATTATTTAGATCTCCCACGAAAAACTGGAAAACCAACTTCCACCCTCGACCTACTATGGTCGCGGTGATGGTCTCATTAAGTGAATATCGGCACTGTGAGTTCAATGATGTCCTTGGATTTCAATTCTGAGATCCGGTTCAAAAGTTGCAAAACACCACTCATGCATTTACTGAACATACTCAAAAAAATGTTCATAAATTCATTTTGGGCACACCGGGCCTCGGAATCACGTGCCATCAATTTTCGTGGACTCGTAATATTTCCATATATTTAAAAAAATACATGGAAAATCCTGGGTCTTTACAAATTAATTACTCCTCCCCCACACTTTCGGTGGCTTAGGGGATGCTTAGAATGACCCTATCAAAAAATAATTTCTGGAAAAGGTTGATCTAGAATGGGATTGAGATTCCAAAAGTTTGGATTTTTTAGATCTATACCAGGGTGCACTTCCATGAGAGGTTTAAACATATAGAAGCCATGGATTCCTTCTCATGCCAATAAGTGGAACTCAATATTCCATCTAGACCATTGCTGGTAATTTTTGGTGAAAATATAGATCTTTTGGAGACCACATCTATGAATAATCAGTGATAGAAGCATCTATCAGTGCTGAAGATACACATAGATTCAATGATGAAAAATCTTACACGTGACCACTAATCAGGAGAGTCCCCAAGAGAGTATTAGCTTCTCCCCAATTGATGATATCATCATGGTCAAGCTTCTGAAGGTAATCATACTTTATCAGTCCACCTGTTTCTTCCATCCCTCTCCCTCTTTTGTTGAAAGTATCTAACTAGGATTTACCTTATGCATGAGAAATCTATGGGTAAATAGGCGTTCCATGTCAGATGGGGCAAGGGTGCTCTATTGGTTACTGATGGTCATGCCTTAGAATTTGTACCTGAGGCTGATGCAATAAGAGGGATCGATGAGGGGGGCATAGTAAGTGGTATCAGAATCCTTTGTCTCCCTTGTCATCTAGAAGGGACCATGCCCTGAAATCCTATTTATGGAATCAACTATTAGCGAGGCCGACCACCCTGGGTGACTGATCATTAAGATATCTCTACCTCAGGGAAATACTGAATCTTGATCAACCTATATTTCTTTTCAAACTTCCACAGAGATATTTAATTTAACACATCAATGTGTTTATATTTTCTTATGTATCTCTGGCTCAACCGGTGTAGGGAGATTTGGTCCTAGCCATAGTTGTGTCATCCAGTGTAGAGGGGTATCCTATATTTGAACTCCCTATCTAGGTTCTTAGACCAATATTTACCAAAAACTCACCTTTTTAAGTAATTTTCTCTTACAAGAGATTTGTTTACCCAAATAATCATCATTGATAAAACTAACTAACGTGATTTTTTTAAGTAGTGCTCAAGAGGATACCCTCCTAGCAAGTAGAAATGTTTGGGGAGATCTAGGGAACCTCCCCCAATAGTTGTGCAAGATCTTGGGGAGTCATTCATCTAATATTACCTGATGTTTATCCCAAGAGGGAATCCTATTTCAATTTTTGTTGATGCAACTGGAGGGTTGGTACTCAAGTCCAGCCGGGGTGGTGCTACTGATGAAGGGTTAGATGAATATGGTCTTCTTCTTGACATAGTGTCTTACCTAACTAGGAGGATCCCAAAGTATTTCCTTATCACTGATGTCGTTTCTACCTTCCCAAAATATGTGTTTGTACCACCTAAAGAGCTAGAAGACATGAAATTAGATATAGCTAAAGAAAAAAACATCATCTACTAATTGGAATGTGTGAGAATACAAAACTTCATTACCCGCAATCTATATCCATTCTTGGAGCACGATATGGGTTCCCTTCACCACTGGCTGAACAACTTGGACACCATAGGGGTGGAAACTCATACTCTCCCCACATTGGTTCATGATTTCCTTGTTGAGTGGGTTCATGCAGAGAGTAAATAGTTTGACATCACCTAGAAAAATGATAAATCCAATGTAATAAGGAATATTTATTTTTATAATAATAAAATTAAATGTCTAAAGTATTAGGTGAATGAGTGAATGACCTTCATCAATTCCCTAATAGAGATCATTAGCTAGTTTAATGCTTAGCTGATGATAGGCGTGGCTCGAGCAGAGTATGAAATTTCTTAGATATCTATGTACCAGGATGAGAAATACCTGGTGTGGATCAGAGATGATGAGATTCATCCCATGGATGAGAAGGATAAAGAATATCATGTTAGGTTTTTAAAGATCCTAGAGGCCATACACCAAAGGCTAGCAGAAATAGAGCACTCGATCCCTGGGGCAAAGACTAGGGGGAATTTTTTCTAATATGTGAGAGAGGATCCATTGTGTAGATGACCCTCACCAACTATTAAAGTTTATTTTCTTTAAACTTCTTCCATGTATATAAATATTTATTTTGTCACATTTTAATATCGCACGTCAATCATACTCATGAGACAACCAGCGATTAATCCCTAAGCTTGAGAAAGTCATACTCGGTGTGAGAAACAAGGGATGACCATTTGATTTATCACATAAATGAGAGTGTCATATAATCTTCAAACACACAGGGTCTTCATTTTTTGATTGATCACCATGAGTGTTTAGGCCAAGAGGGGCTACAGATGGGGTATGGAACCCTCCAGACAACTGAATTTCTTTTCCAATGTGTGCTAGTGCATGAACAGGGTAACACTATGGGTGTTTAATTATATTTGATCAAAGGTGATTGAAAATCAGTAATCGATATCCCCATGATTTGGAACATAAAGTGGGTGGCATGATGATGAAGGATAAATACTGACCATGTTCAAAATACAACATCTGTTATCATTTTACTAGGGATGGGGAAACAATAATGAGGGTTGACTATTGACCATGATTAAAACATGGGACCTATATCAAAATATCATCAAAAGCCTTTTTAGGCATGTTCTTATGATGGTTGGAGAGCTGTTGTGGCATGAGAATATACCTTCAAGGGGTCCATTCATATTTGGAGGAGGCTAAGGACCCAAATAGAGGGACACAAAAATCAGATTAAGTGATAGAATGTTAAAATGAAGTTCAACCCTCTTGGAGTTATGAAATCATGGATTCGAGAATTTTGGGTAGGTGTATCATTAGAGAGACTAGTCTTCCAAGGGAAGTTTTATCTCAGATGATGAGTGGTAGTCAAATAACATGAATAATGTGGTAAGTGATCGACACCAGAGGAAATGGATTCTTGGAAAATGTCTTAAGATGCTTCATAGTTTTACGTCGTGCAATAAGGATGATAGACATGATTTTTAACATCATAAGATGAGGAAATTTAATCACATACTTTAAAATTTTTGATTGGGATGTGTGAACCAATGTGAAAAATACTGCCCCGCTCAGGTGGAGGGGGATTTGGAGGGTATCATAATGTGGGTACTCCCTAAAGGGACCTATGAGTCAAAGGGATATTAGGAGACCCTATACTATGAAAAATAATATGGGTTGAGTCACACATAGTTTAACATCGTGATTATTAGACCAAATGGTTGTGTGCCTCAATATATATGTTTGTGGTGTAGGTTAGATGCAACCTAACATGAATGGGGAGACTTGGAGGCTCGACCAGACGGAATATTCTGGAGACATCTTTCACATAGTTTAAGGTCATGATTCATGGACCATAACTCATTTTTAAGTTCATATATCTTGGATTATAGGGTTAGAATCCAAAAAGGATATGTATAGAATGATATAATGATAACCTAATGTGAATTGAGTTCCAAGAAGGCTTGATTCCACATAACACATTCTCGGGGATACTTTCTCATAGTTTAAAGTTGTGATGCATGGAATGAGGATCCTTGTTTACGTTCATCGAGTTTAGACCAATTAAAAATTGTTTAAGGTCATAATTCTTGGACCATTAGGGATTTTTGTCTCAATGTAAAATGTGTAAAATTAAATATTGGGATCCTATCATGGAAGGAGTTGTATGGAAGGCCACCTGATTTTGTACAAAATATCCTAAAATATCTTTCACACAATCTAAGGTCATGAGGCTTATACCATGGGATATTATTTTAATGTCATAGAGTTTGGACCATGGGAAATCATGTGTATAATCCATTATTGAATAAAAATTCCCCCCAAATCATAATCATGTGTGAGCCATTCTTAGTGTGAGGAATAAGGAGTATTATGGTGTTACCATTGCTTATAGGAATGACACAATGAGGGGTGAAAGTGAATGAAAAATAATACTAGGGAGATTGAAAATTTTATTGCATGGGTAGTAAAAAAGTAATACCCAATGAACAAGGAACTATTTTTGTAAATATTTGAAACACATTTTTTATACCCACGCTAATCCAGGATGAGGTGAAAAAATGTGGGAACAACCATTGAGTGAGTTCGAAACACATGATCCATTATTTTTTACTGAAGAAACTTTGAGTTGTAAGACCAAAATGGTAGGTGAGAGAGTGTGGCATAGTATCATTTCCATTATGTAGCATATTAAGACTAGTAGGATGATGGTAATCCAAATTGAAGAAAGTGTGGAGCTCCATAGTTGGAATAGGGAAATTAACAAAGGGAATATTGAACTCCCTAGGATTTATCCCACCACATACTCAAATATTATAAGTGATTCTACCGATAGGTGAGAATCAAGAATTTTCTAGAGGTGAAAGTCCCTTGGATTATTGGATGATAGAGCTGGGCCCAAGATGAGATATCTAAATGTCTTTAAGTATCCCATGAGGATGAGAATTGATCTGCATGTCCTTTTGTAACGAAGCATGGTAGGAGACCAACACTATAGGGGTGATGTACTCTATGATGAGGACATAAAATCATCTCATATTATGAGGCATCCCATTTTTATATGGGTTAATATCAATTTATCATCCAATAATTATCATATCAGGCTTCCTAGATCTATATGGGGTTGATTTTTTGGGTAATCCCAATTTTAAATGGGGTAAGATCACAATTTATCATCAAGTATTTGGGATGTTGGTTTGGTTAAAATAAAATTTAGTATATATGGAATCCTAGTTTTATATGGTGTATGATCATAGTTTATCATCTTGTGGTGAGGATGTTGGGATTTTAAATCTAAAGACATACAAATCTAACTTTGATTGTTGTTAGTTTAAACTCATAGAGATCATACTGTAGGGGAAGTTTCTAGTTTGAATTCACATATATTTGACCAATGGGGGGAACAAGTATCTTAATATTTCTTCTATGGCCAGAAAGTGTGATAACGTGATTCAAAATGATGTTCAAAGGGATCCTTCTCTACCAAAACTTGAAAATATGTACCATGGGTTGACCTCATGACTTTGGGGAATAGTGGACCTTGTAATGAGTATATGAAGGGTCTGGGTCCAGGTTTAAATATCAAGGAATCAATAAATATACCATAACGATGTAAATAAAGGCACACATATTTCTAGGAGATGTTGTGGTAGGAGATCAACACCGATTTGGGCTACCCACTCAGATGAGGATAGTGAATCATCCAATATTGGGATTTGAGGTAGTAAAAATTTATATAGTGCAAGAATAAAATTTAATGTCATGTGTTTTGAATGATAGAGGGGATTATTCATAGAGCTTCCCATTATTTTCTTCCTCATGTCAGATCATGAGGGAATCTCATCCCTTTAATGGGTCAAGGAATATGAATGGGGCTTATACCTAAAGATGAGGCCCATGAGGACATTTCAAAGTAATAGTGTTGGGAATAGTGGATAGTTTATGTAACACCCCGACCCTAGATACCCAGAGTCGGTGCATTATTACATAACATTGGCATGATCACATGAAAATCAAGTCTCGAAAGACCAATTAGTTTAGTAGCCGTGGAAACACTAGATATATTCATAAAGTTTACATTACATCAATAAGTGAAAAACTACAACAACATGTTGTCTTCATATGCCCTCATACTATCCCTACAGTTCATTCATAAAATACTTCTTCACATCCTTGTAAAAATAAAACATTGAAAGGGGTGAGCTCAAATTCTCATTAAGGATAACAATATAGCGGAAACTTTCATAAATAAACATAAAAATTTAAGGCAATGTATAACTAAAACAAAAGCCTTTTAAACATGAACATCATGATAATATGGAAAGGATAAAATTAAATAATTCCATTTACTTATTCACATGGATATTCTACTAGTCTAATAATCACATGAAAATATTGATAACCACTTTCATAATGAAGGAATGCATAATTCCAGACTATCATAACCACATAGCCAAGGCCTCGTTCCAAGACTACAAATAAGATTTTGTCAAGGCCTCATGCCAAGACACTAGTTTGTCTCATGAGACCTACCGATGCATCGAGGAGATATAGTGGGCTCCACCCGTCACTTGCTATGTCCAATGCATTCCTCATATGAAAAGTGTGAAATATGACATAAACATTCGTATTAAACTAGCATATGAAATGTCAATACTTAATCGAAAAACCATGAATGGTATAAAAATAGCACATCCATAGTCAAACATAACTCATTAAATACAATATGATAGATTGTATTGTATCATATTAATCTCAATCAAGAATAATGAAAGGTATTGACATAGATGAAAATAATCGTCAAAACTATTAGAGAGAAATATCCCCCTTTTTCTTGAAATCATTTCAAAGTCACACTATTTGTCAAGAAGCCATTTAAAAATAGATTTTTGAATCAAAGTGTCCCATACCACTTTGAAACTTTTAAAAGTAATTTTAATTTTAAAACTTTAATGTCCATATAAATAAATTTTTAAAACCATTGTTAAAACATGGACATTAATGAGAGATATTTAGAAGAATAAATCTTTAAAACACTTAAAAATTTATTTTAGTTAGAGTTTCTAACCAAAAGAGAGACACTTGAATACAAATAATTGAGGTAATAAAAAATTTATAACATCATGAGAATAAAGGGATTCATGATATACTCTATCAAAGTAAATTATATACACCATATAAAAGTGATTTGGTGTATAACAACAAAGAAGTATCAAGGGAATGTAAATTGAGATGAATTCTCTTATAATGACCATATCCTTAGGTTAAGGATAAGTCAATGACATGATTATGAGTGAAAAATATAAATACACTCAATATGATTGGATATTTAGTGTAAAAAAATCAAAGGACATTCACATATATTCTTGTAAAAACAAAACCAATGAATTGGATGTTTAACTCAACAAATCAAGATTGAGTAAAAATTACTCTTATCAAGCTCATACCGATGATTTGATAATTTATCAATGGAGTGATTAAGTGTATCAAAAGTATATCCATAGAAAGGGGAGTTGAATTTATGACATAATCAAATGAATAGTGATTCTACACATAATATTGGAGTAAAATAATCAATGAAGTATGCGTTAAGCCAAATGAGTGGAAATTGAAATTTCAAATTCCCTTATTAATTTGGTAACAAAAAGAACATACACCCATGAAAAAAGGAGCATACAATGATGATGTAAATATACACAAATTAAAGTATATTACACAATGAATACAAACATGGGCAGTACACATACACCACATGCAATAAATAAGTGGTGAACAATGGAATTCTCACGAAATTAAGAGTGAGATAAGAAACCCCTTACTTTGTACTTTTTCCTTGGTCTATGGTAGGTTAACCTCATGTATAATGGTGAAATTAATTTTATTGAATTATAGAAAAATCATTTACATTAATATGATATCATATATGATCTTTTAACATTGATTTGTTAATAATATCTTAGTATTATCGTCATTTCGGGTGTTAACTTACCCGTTTACCTTTATATTTTTTGTTACGTAAGCCATGTTTGTTATGGATAGGTTGTATATTATTCATATCAATAATTATATAAAGTCCTTAAAAATTATTTTTAATCATGAAATGAGAATTATACTTGAATGGATATGATGGAGAATGAATCTCATCGCGTTTGTGGAGACGGTAGTCCGTACGTACGCATGAGCGGCAATATCATTCTTTTGATGTTAGAATAATATATAATTGGATGTTATATCATATATACAGAATAATTATCATGTTATATTTATTATTTACATGAATTACACATCATTATTATACCCATCCAAATAATAATTTATTGAATGACAATTACACCATGATGTGGAGACGGTAAGCCGTACATACGCACGTATGAGGACATGCCATTCAAAGGATGGATAGAATAATGAATATGGTTGTACCATATTTATAATAACATCAATTTATATAGAAGATAATAGAGTTATTATTTTAGAATATAAATAACAAAGAAAGAATAAGTTGAAGAAGAATGAAACTTGAAAGAGGGTGGTGAAAACATTACCTCTTCTTTGGGTTCTTCCTTTTGATTTGATCAGAATGGCTCCTTAGGTTAGCTTTCTGATCAAAATAATTCCTCTAGGTTGAAGTGAGGGAAGTTGAGAGAGTATTTGGGAAGGGTTTGGCCGAACCAAAAGGCTTTGAAGGTTTTAATTAATGAGAAGGGGGAGTGCCCTTTTATAAGAGGGGTGAGGGGCACCTTTGGAAAAGCTAGAAATATTATTTTATAATAAATTGATATTCGGTTTATAATGTCTCAAAAGTGGAATATTTAAAGGTTAAGGTGGGTATGGGTCGAAAACCACTCAACCAATATAATTTAGATAGGTTTGGGTCATTATATTAATCTTATCATTTAGTTTTAACTCTTAGTTAATTAGTTTGACACTTACCATGTCACATTGTATTTTTATATTATATAGTTAATAAACTTACAATATACCTCCAAGAGACCCCCAAGTGGTCCATTAATGATACAAATATCATGATATAAGTCTCTTGGCCGAACCTTATATTTTTAGGAATTGAATATTAATTAATAATATAATATTTGTTTTAAAAACTCTTTTATGTCAATTTTGACACAATTTGGAAAATTGATTTTTGTGAAAATTATAACCGAATGATTACTTCGAAAAAAGTTAATTAATTCATTAATACAATGTCATATTAACCTTGAAAATTAGTTTAATTCCTAAAAAGTCTCAAATTATATTTATTTGGGTATTTATAATATCAATTATTTTAATTTTTCACTATTATGGTAATAACTGCATCATCATTGTGTCATAAATAAATTATATTATTTAATGTCTAAAAATTATAAATAAAATATAATAATGTAGGAAAGCGTCTTATATTTCTAATGAATATTTATAATCGAATTTATCTTATGTGTAACCCTATATTAAAAATGTTTTAGTAAATAAACTTTGATTATAACTCTTTTAACGCTTCTTTGAATTAAATAATAATAAATGTCCTAATCTAATCCAATTGGATCTAAATGATAATAATTTATTCCTAAGGTTGTTTTGGGTCTAGATACAGTTGTACAATAGAATTAGGACATGTGTTAGGGTAATATTAATATCATTTTTACCCTTAATTACCCTATTTACTTTTAACCGTGGTAAATAAAAGTAAAAACTTACTATTCACCAAAAAATATTTTCATCTCATTGAACCAAATTATACTACCTGATATTAACCGTGTCTCTCGGATTTTCGAAATCCCACTCATAGAAGCGGTAAAATTACGTTTTATGAAAAATTCTGTTTTTAACTACAACTTAGTGGTTTCACTATTCATCAAAAAATGAATGTTTCCAGAAAAATACCAAAAATTAGGCATAAGATATATTTTATATTATGAATTAAAAAATGATGTCTATTTTACCAAATTCAAAACATATCAATTGAATTAATTAATTTACAAATTAATTCCTGTCATCAAAACAAATAATGTTTTTAAGAGATAATAACTTTCAAAATATTGACACTTGTTTATGTCTGGTTTAAATGTGAAATTATCTCCAATGACCAGAATTGTATTAAATGTTAAAAATATATTCTAAATATACTTTAAAACCACTCAAATTAATAATTTATCACTATTAATTATTTTGATTAAAAAATTTGTTTTTAATTAAAATTTAGTAATTTTCACTATTCATCAAAATATGAAAGTTATCCGAAAAGTACCAAAATTTCACCCTAAGCTAATTTCGATATTACAAATCCAAAAATGAAGTCCATTTCGAAAGATAAAATTTATAAAATTTCAAAAAGTAGGTATTACTATTCATAACAGATAGTTTGATTGGTTGTGGTGTGTTAGAATCTCGAAGTTGCGTACAATGCACGCCATTTCATTATTCAAAGGGAAACATACCATGGAAGATTGGGGTGTTACATTATACCCTCCTTCAATAAATTGCGTCCTCGCAATTTTTTTAAAATTGGGCTTGAGAATATAATGGAAAGTCCCACATCGGAAAAAGAGTCAAAAAAACTATCACTTTAAAAGAAAGGAAGAGAGGTATAAAGGTCACCCAAGATAACCCATAGTAGGATTCCATGTATGAAAACATGGATATGGATGATAAACTAAGTGTTACGTTCTGATGTAGAGGGATAGAAAACATGATCAGGAGAAATTTAACAATAAGAAAATCACAAACTTGTGTTGGGACAAACGGTCATTAGTCTCTCAATAGGAAAAGTAAATGGACAACATTTTTTGTTTTACGTTACATTACATAAGGAAGAGGAATTCAATTATGATATTGACAAAGAACATAAAGAGATATACTTACTATTCAAGTAGAGTTTCATTTTTTAATAAATTTTTACCACTAACTAATTTTTTTGAACAATGAGTATTCAAGAAGACTTGGTCACAATGGAAGATCTAGAATAAACTTTTATAGAAATACATGATCCACGTAGGATAAACTATATATTTACATTGTCTTAGAGATTAATCAAAACCAAAATGGTTAGTATAATATCTGATGATCCCCCAAATGGATATTCTATTGGAGAAAAAAACACTAATCTAAATTTCTAAAATTAAACCATCAATACCCCAAAGTTAAATAAATACTATTCCATAATAGATTGTCCTTAAAATCCTTCAATATAATCCAAAATAATATTGAAACCCAAAACTTATAAGAATGTAGTCTTCCACGTTAAATTGTATCTCGAAATGACATTAATTACTCTTAAAGTCACATACTTAAAAGTTATTAACCTAATCATTTCCATAAACAACCCAAATCACTATAAATCCACAATAAAAACATAGATAAAGATCCACCATTACTCCTCAAATGAAATCCCATACTATTCTATTTTCCTTGGGCATATAGTGTTCACAACAAAGAGAACAACTTCCAAAATAACATTTATCACTTAATTACCAAATCATTTTCTTATACTAAGGGTATTCATTTTATAAGACATAAGATCCCAAATAAAATTATTATTGATCAATAAAATAATTTAACTAAAAATAATAGTCACACTAACCAGGGAATTCACGTAGTCCAGTGGTAGGCGATAAATCCCAATCACACTTTGGTTGTGGGTTCGATTCCCACAGCTTTTTCCGACGCGACGGGTTGTCACACAGTCTGCGTGTTGTCCTTTTTCAAAAACTATATTTTATAACATTACCAAAATGAGATAAATTCCTCAAAATAACCATAACATAATTTAACCACAAATCTTATCTCATACCTTGCATTTTCATCCAAAATTATAATAACTTATAATTTCCTCAAACCCAACGATCATATAAAATCAAATGGTTATTTATAACTATATCCACAAGAGAAAAGATAATTCATCCCCAAATATCATTCTCACATGGAAAACTGCAGGGTTAAAAATACAATAGAAAATTATTCCAAAGTAAACCCATCAACAAGGAGAACTAATACATTTTAAACATTTCTCTAACCATTTATTTCCACATAGCTTCTTCTTTGACCAAGAAAATATCCTATAGAATAGTTCATTCACTCGGGTAATGGCCAAGTCCCCTACATTTATGGAAAATGGTTGTAAATGGATTCTTGGGACCATTTTTATCTTCTTCCATAGTACTCATCATTTTTCTTCGGCAATTATTCACTTTATGTCATTCCTTCCCGCACGTAAAGCATTTATTTGTCCCATTGAGACACTTTCCTGGGTGTCTCCTTCCACATTTCCTGCATGATGGAAATTGAGGATTCAGTTCTCCATGGTTTCCACTGCTGGAGATCTTATAATTCATCACCTTTCTCTTCTTTGTTGAGTCCGGGAATTGGTTAATATATATATTATTGATCATATTTTTGGAAAATTGATTTAGCATAAAGTCATTATCTTTTACGCCTATCAACATTCCATTTTGTTTCTCATTGCCACCACCGTTCCCACATTGTACATCATTCTCAAAGTCACTATGACTTCCTTGGAATCCAGCCATTGACTAAAACCAGAAAGCATTGTGTGAGTAACAGTAGTCATAAAATCATTTAGAGATTAACATGTCACCATATTCTCAATTTGAAACACATTAGGATTAACCATGGTCATTTACTCTAATCTTATATATATAATACTTAAAATCTTTTTGTAAAGAAAATATAAATAATCCTAAGCATATCTCCCGGGAGTGTCGTAACCAAGAGTGCAGTCAGGCACGTTGTCGTGCACCAGTTCCCTGTAGAGTCTAGATAAAAGTGATTTTTTCGGGTTTTACCCCTAGGTACATCTGTGCCAGATCCGCCTCTACCTGCTCGTATCCAGACATGGATGTATTGCTCAGAAAACTCACAAAATCTCTACAATACCAAAATTCTAGGAAGTTCTTCTATACTAATCATCAAAGTTCATCTTAGGTCAACATTCTCTAATCAGATTTTATCTAAATCTAGCTTCCAAGGTTTGTACTAAACTTCCTCTGATACCAACTGTAACGCCCCGACACTAGATACCTAGAGTCGGTGCATTATTACATAACATTGGCATGATCACAAGAAATATCAAGTCTCGAAAGACCGATTAGTTTAGTAGCCTTGGAAACACTAGATATATTCATAAAGTTTAAATTACATCAATAAGTGAAAAACTACAACAACATATTGTCTTCATATCCCCTTATACTATCCCTGCAGTTCATTCTTAAAATAATTCTTCACATCCTGGGAAAAATAAAACATTGAAAGGGGTGAGCTAAGATGCTCAGTGAGGATAACAATATAGCGGAAACTTTTATAAATAAACATAAAAATTTAAGGCAATGTATAACTAAAACAAAATCCTTTTAAACTTGAACTTCAGCATAATATGGCAAGGATAAAATGAAATAATTTCATTTACTTATTCAAATGGATATTCTACTAGTCTAATAATCACATGAAAATATTAATAACCACTTTCATAATGACGGAATGCATAATGCCAGACTATCATAACCACGTAGCCAAGGCCTCGTGCTAAGACTACAAATAAGATTTTGTCAAGGCCTCGTGCCAAGACACTAGTTTGTCTCATGAGACCTACCGATGCATCGAAGAGCTATAGTGGGCTCCACCCATCACTTTCTATGTCCAATTCATTCCTCATACGAAAAGTTTGAAATATGACATAAACATTCGTATTAAACTAGCATACGAAATGTCAATACTTAATCGACAAACCATGAATGGTATAAAAATAGAACATACACAGTCAAACATAACTCATTCGACACAATATGGAAGATTGTATTGTATCAGATTAATCTCAATCAAGAATAATTAAGGGTATTAACTAGATGAAAATAATCGTCAAAACTATTAGAGAGAAATATCCCCCTTTTTCTTGAAATCATTTAAAAGTCACACTATTTGTCAAGAAGCCATTTAAAAATAGATTTTTGAATCAAAGTGTCCCATACCAATTTGAAACTTTTAAAAGTAATTTTAATTTTAAAACTTTAATGTCCATATAAATAAATTCTTTAAACCATTTTTAAAACATGGACATTAATGAGAAATATTTAGAAGAATAAATCCTTAAAACACTTAAAAATGTATTTTAGTTAGAGTTTCTAACCAAAAGAGAGACAATTGAATAAAAATAATTGAGGTAATAAAAACTTTATAATATCATGAGAATAAATGGATTCATGATATAATATGTCAAAGTACATTATATACAGCATATAAAAGTGATTTGGTGTATAACAACAAAGAAGTCTCAATGGAATGTAAATTGAGATGAATTCTCTTATAAAGACCATATCCTTAGGTTAAGGATTAATCAACGACATAATTATGAGTCAAATATATTAATACACTCAATATTATTGGATATTTAGTGTAAAACAATCAAAGTACATTCACACATATTCTTGTAAAAACAACACCAATGAATTGGATGCTTAACTCAACAAATCGAGATTGAGTAAAAATTACTCTTATCAAGCTCATACCGATGACCTATTATTTATAAATGGAGTGATTATGTGTATAAAAAGTATATCCACAGAATGTGGAGTGTCATTTATGACATTATCAAATGAATAGTGATTCTACACATAATCTTGGAGTAAAATAATCAATGAAGTATGCGTAAATCTGAATGAGTGGAAATTGAAATTTCAAATTACCTTATTGATTTGGTAACATACAAAACATACACCCATGAAAGAAGGATCATAAAATGATGTTGTAAGTATACATGAATTAAAGTATATTATACAATTAATACAAACATGGGAAGTACACATAAACCACATGCAATAAATAAGTGGTGAACAATGGAATTCTCACGAAATTAAGAGTGATATAAGAAACCTCTTACTTTGTACTTTTTCCTTGTTCAATGGTAGGTTAACCTCCTGTATAATGCTTAAATAATTGTTATTTAGTTATACAGGAATCATTTACATTAATATGATATCATATATGATCTTTTAACATTGATTTGTTAATAATATCTTAGTATTATCGTCATTTCGGGTGTTAACTTACCCGTTTTCCTTTATATTCTTTATTACGTAAGCCGTGTTTGTTATGAATAGGTTGTATCTTATTCATATCCAGAATTATATAAAGTCCTTAAAAATTATTTTTAATCATCAAATGAGAATTAAACTTGAATGGATACGATGGAGAATGAATCTCATCGCGTTCGTGGAGACGGTAGTCCGTACGTACGCACGAGCAACAATATCATTCTTTTGATGTTAAAATAATATATAATTGGATGGTAAATCATATAGAAAGAATAATTATAATGTTATATTTATTATTTACATGAATTAAAAATAATTATTATACCCATACAGATAATAATTTATTGAATGACAATTACACCACAACGTGGAGACGGTAAGCCGTACGTATGCACGTATGGTGACATGCCATTCAAAGGATGGGTAGAATAATGAATATGGTTGTACCACATTAATAATAACATAACAGTATATAGAAGAAACTGGATTTATTATTTTAGAATAGAAATAACAAAGAAAGAAGAAGTTGAAGAAGAAAGGAACTTGAAAGAGGGTGGTGAAAACATTACCTCTTCTTCGGGTTCTTCCTTTTGATTTGATCAAAAGGGATCCATAGGTTGGATTTATGATCAAACTAAGGCCTCTAGGTTGAAGTTAGGGAAGTTTAGAGAGTATTTGGTCAGGGTTCAGCCGATCCAAAAGGCTTCGAAGGTGTGAATTAATGAGAAGGGGCAGTGCCCTTTTATAAGAGGGGTGAGGGGCACCTTTGGAAAAGCTAGAAATATTATTTTATAATAAATTAATATTCGGTTTCTAATGGATCTAAAGAATATTATTTAAAGTTTAAGGTGGGGATTGGTCGAAAACCACTCTACCAATATAATTTATACAGGTTTGGGTCATTATATTAACCTTATATTTTTGTTTTAACTCTTAGTTAATTAGTTTGACACTTACCATGTAACTTTTTATTTTTATATTATATAGTTAATAAACTTACTATATACCACCAAGAGACCCCCAAGGGATACATTAATGATACACCAATAATGATATATGTCTCTTGGCAGAACATTAGGTTTTTAGGAATTGAATATCAATTAATAATATAATATTTGTTTTAAAAAAGCTTTTATGTCAATTTTGACACGATTTGGAAAATTGATATTTTTGAAAATCATAAAAGAATTAATACTTAGAAAAAAGTTAATTAAAGCATTTATAACATGTTATATTAACCTATAAAATTAGTTTAATTCATAAAAAGTCTCAAATTATATTTATTTGGGTATTTATAATATCAATTATTTTAATTTTTCACTATTATGGTAATTACTGCATCTTCATTTTGTCATAAATAAATTATATTATTTAATGTCTAAAAATTATAAATAAAATATAATTATGTATTAAATAGTTTTATCTTTCTATTTAATATTTATAATCGAATTTATCTTATGTTTCACCCTATATTAAAAATGTTTTAGTAAATAAACTTTGATTTTAACTCTTTTAACTCTTCTTTGAATTTAATAATAATAAATGCCTAATCTAATCCAAATGGACCTAAATGATAATATTTTATTCCTAAGGTTGTTTTTGGTCGAGATACACTTGTCCAATAGAATTAAGACATGTGTTAGGGTAATATTAATATCATTTTTACCTTTAATTACTCTATTTACTTTTAACGGTGGTAAATAAAAGTAAAAAGTTACTATTCACCAAAAATTATTTTCATCTCATTGAACCAAATTTTACTCCTTGATATTAACCTTGTCTCTAGTATTTTCGAAATTCCACTCACAGAAGCGTTAAAATTAAGTTTTATGAAAAATTCAGTTTTTTAACTACCACTTAGTGGTTTCACTATTCATCAAAAAATGAAAGTTTCCAGAAAAATACCAAAAATTAGGCCTAATTTATATTTGATATTATGAAATCAAAAATGATGTCTATTTTACAAAATTAAAAACATATAAATTGAATTAATTAATTTAAAAATTAATTCCTGTCGTCAAAACAAATAGTGTTTTTAAGAGATAATAACTATCAAAAGATTGACACTTGTTTATGTATGGTTTTAATGTGAAATTACATCCAATGACCAACATTGTATTAAATGGTAAAAATATATTCTAAATATACTTTAAAACCACTCAAATTAATAATTTATAACTATTTATTATTTCGATTAAAAAAGTTGTTTTTAATTAAAATTTCGTAATTTTCACTATTCATCAAAATATGAAAGTTGTCCAAAAAGTACCAAAAATTCACCCTAAGATAATTTTGATATTACAAATCCAAAAATGAAGTCCATTTCTAATGATAAAATTTTAAAAATATTAAAAATTAGGTATTACTATTCATAACGGCTAGTTTGATTGGTTGTTGTGTGTTAGAATCTCGATGTTGCGTACAATGCACGACATTTCATTATTCAAAGGGAAACGTACCGTGGAAGCTTGGGGTGTTACAGTTTAGTAGTTAATTTGTAGTTGTGACCATAGATAGAAGTTCTAGGAATCACTAAATAACTTTTGAGAATAAGAATCAATCCATAGAGAGTTCTGGAAAGAGTTTGTTTATAGGCTTTCTTAAACACCAGGTAAGAAGAAAACCATGCTAATGTGAGACCAAGGAGTCGGAATGAACATATTTCATGTTCATAATGTTTGGAATAGAAGTATTTTTTATGTTCATAGATTTTGGACCATTACGATGGGTGTTTTGAGGATTTTTTTGTAATTTTAAAATGTTAAACATGATATGAAAGGAGCTGAGAAGGATCTACACCACATGAAGAGACCCTGAAGAAAGTTTTTCATATTTTATGTTCATAAGGATTATGCCATGGAAAATAGTTTAATGTAACGATTCTTGGACTAATGGGAAAAAATTTAATGTTTTGATTCTTCAACTAGTGGGGAATTTGGTTTCAAGGTTATTTATGTGGCACAAAAGATTTAGAACCCATTGTGAAAGGAGGGCACACATACCCACATAAAACATTAATTAGTTGATGAAAATGGAACATAGTTTAATGTCTTAATGCTTGGACCGAGGTTAATGTGGATAATAGTTTAAATTAATTATTCTTGGACTAGGAATATGTTTTCCTCAAAGGTATCTATGTGGCTCAAAAAAGGTAAAACATGACTTGAAGGGAGTACATATAGGCTCACATGCCACATAAATACCATGAACCAAAATGTTCATAGTTTAATGTCATAATGCTTGGATCACAAATAGGTCCAATGGGAATAAGGGTTGATGAATTTATGATAACCCTAAATATATGAGGTTAAGAAGTCACTACATATTCCATGGGAATGGGATTCAAGCCACACATAGTTCTAAAAGGTAGTGTAGTGGGAGACCAATGCTGAATGTGGGGGGAACCCTCTCTAATAAGGGTATTGTGTCATCCCATGGTTGTAGTGGAGCATCCTATGGATAGGAAATGATTTAAGGATGTAGTTTAACATTTTATGATGAGGAAATTTTTATTTGTTCATCTCATATCATCTGAGGAATCCTAATTAAAAATGAGGTATGGTTTATGATTATATTTTACTTTTCATATGACACATACTAGTTTCATAAGGGGTAATACCATAGTTTAACACCATGAATTGAAATTTTTTTCACATTAGTTCATCTCATATTTTTCATATAAGGAATACTACCCTTATTTTTTAGGGTAACACTACAATTTAATGCCATGAATTGAGGACATTAGTTTGTGGTCATCCCATATTCATCATATGATGCATCCATGATTTGTATGGGGTAATTTTTTTTTGTATGATGATCACATACTTATTATATGGGGGAATCTTGATTTTATATGGGGTGGGAAATTTTGGTCATCCCATACTTATCATATGAGGAATCCTAGTCTTATAAGGGGATATATATTATCATAACATCCCCCACTATGGATGTCAAGCCCTAGATTTTAAAATCATAAAACTTGAAATATAGTTGATACTAGTTTAAGTTCGTATAGCTTAGATCCATTGAAAATATTTTAAGGTCATACTTCCAAGACCATTTGGATAATATTTATTTAAGGAAATAGATCATGGACCAAGGGGCATTACGAAAAGTACTTCTTGAGAAACTTGTCATTTGTGAGTGGAGTGATATGCTCTCTACCTATGGTGATAGTAGAGTATGCTTAACTAAAATAGAAATTATGTGTAATGTAAGCTCCTTCCCATTTGGGATCTAACATTGGTGGATTCTTTTCAGGTATCATCAGTGTTCTGAGAACCAGTACCCTGTCACCTGAGAGGAAGGATCAAAGTAAAACATACTTGTTGAATGATCTCACTATCCCGTTTTGACGCCTCTCCAAGTTATTCAAGGAATGAATCCTATTTTCCTCAAGGGAATCCAATTCATCTAGGGGGAATTATTCCATTATTTTTTGATTCGTCTGGTTTTAAAAAGGTATAAATATTAACAAAAAACAAAACCTTGATGGGTAATACTACCTATTCTATATATTATAGGGAGTATGGGGTAACTTTGGTGGAATTTTTAGTCATCTTCTAATAAGACTAAAGGGATTTTGGTATATTTTTAGGACACATATTTTTATTCTAGCCCACTATCCTCTATAAAATGTTATAGAGAGTATTTTTGAATGCATCAATCATCCCATTTTCCTATTCATGGTTGATAAAAGTATGGTTTCAGTAGATATTGTATTGGGTATATTTATTTTAAGTTCGGCCACCCTGAAGTTGGCGTCGTTGTCTTTGAGAATAGAATGAGGAACTCCAAACCAATGGATGATGTGGGAGCTCACTAACTCAATCACAAACTGGTATTTAACTTCCTTAAGGGAAACTAATTTAATCTATTTGGATAATAATTCAATTTCAGTCATAATGAACCTACATTGTCAATATTTTACTAGCAGGTATGGCACTATAATGTAGAGTCCCCATATTATAGAGGTCAAAGAATACTTGGTATTGTGGAGAATATATGAAGGTCGATGCACGAAGTTGTCATGGATTTGAGATACATGAAAGCTCTTAGTGAACTTGATGAAGTCATGAATCATGGTGTACCAAAATTAACCCGACCTATGGATTTTATGGGAGAGCTTTAATCCTAATTGGTGGTCACCATAGGAAAGGGCATGGACTTCTTTCATAACCTGAGGTATATCATCTTGTTGGATGAAACATAGGATAATTCCATCAAAACCATTCACATAGAGGATTTCCTAAAGGTTAGTCTCACTCTAGAGGGAAAAATATACTTCACACCAATGGATTCACTAATGTTCTGCTCAATATAACAGTAAAGTTATATTACGGAGATATTCAATAAAAGGATTCATCCAAACAAGAATTTTCTCAATCATGGGGGGACCTGAGGGTCTTTGAAAAGAAGTATCTGCATCCAGTTGGTCTACCTGTCAGTTTTTATCATCTAAAGTGGTAGGGTAGATGACCCTTCAGTGTTCCACATAAATTAAAAATCATACTAATTTGGTTCTACATGAGACATATAAAAACTATCCAAGGAATTTACTCCACCATTCTATGACTGAGGGACATGGGTCACCTTCTGTTGGGAAAGGAACTAGGCTATTAGTTTTTAGGTGTGCTCGAAAAGGAAAAAACAACTATTTATTTCTAATGATGTTGGAACCCTTAATCTTTTTAATGAATAGTATGAAGTCTCCCATCACATATAATCATGGTTCATCAATCTCGATGAAAACATTAGGACCTATAATGAGAGCCTAATACTCTACCTAGTGGTTAGTTCACCCTTTTAACAATATGAATGAGTATGGAGAGATGGATTATTTCATGTTGATGAAGATGATCCCCATGAATGCTTTTTTAAGATAGGTGTTGTTGAAAATTCTACCGATCAGACTCTGGGAGGTACCATTGAAATTCATCTGCTAATACATCATAGTCTAATTCATTGAGAGGATAGCCTCATCTGGGAAATCAACATCTATGGGCATTTCTTCTGGGGGGACGGATTTGCATCCAAGAATTATTCCAACACCTAGTCCTTAAAATACTATTGTGGGATTAAACTAATGTCAAAATACTGGAGGATCACTATTCAGCATGCCAATCATCCCATCAACATGGTTTGATTGAGGATATACTTCATCAGATCTAGTCGGGACAACAACTGTACCTCAGGATGCTGTAAATAATGTCGTAACTTCTACACTACCAAAACCAATGTGAAGAAACTCTTCTATATGTGGGAGTATATGGTCTCTATGTCGAGAATCATGATAAATAGATAGTATATGTTTTTTCCTACCCTCATTGTTTTTTTATTACACAAGTGCACTAAAGGATAATTCTAGGGAGGTCATATAGAGGACCAATTTATTTTTTTAAAATAGGTAGCATCAGAACCAAAGGCTATAGAAGGTACTACATGATATCCTCAAATTTTTTCTGGAACTCCTTTTCTCAATAGATAATTTTAACTTTCTTCATGATCCTTGATAATGTAATACCCCTACCATAAAGAATTTTCAATAAATCCACGTATGTAATCTAAGTGGATTGGGAGGCCCCATAACTCCAATAGGTTTCTTGGGTGATGTATCTGATAGGTGGCCTCGATCTTTTGCAGGTCAATATTGATGAATCTATATCTTATTATGAAGCTAATTAATTTCCTAAAGGTAACCCCTAATTCACACTTCAAGGGGTTCATCTCAAGTGTTGGGAGAAGAGGTAGCAGAAGACTTTCTCAAGATCCTTGGGATGGTCTTACAGCTATTGGGACTTGACCACAAATTCATCTATATATAATTTCACCAGTTTCTTATTAATCGTCTTGAAAATGTGACAAATAACTCACTGATAAGTGGATCTAGTGTTATCAAGCCGAACAGAATCACCTGATAGCATAATGTTCCTTATAGAACTCTATAAGCGGTGAAATCCTCATCATCTAGGGACATCCAAATATGAATGTATCCAAAGTATAAATCCACCAATAAGAGAACTTGGAACCCATATACAGCATAAATAAACATATTTTTCACTAGAAGGTGAGAATCATCTTTCAGACAGTGGTGGTTGATGTCCTAGAAGTCTATGTAGACTTTGATCTGCCTATTATTCTTCTTAAATGGGATAATGTTGGCTAGCCATCTAGGGTGATGGACTAACCTGAAAAAGTTGTCTTGGATAATATTTTCAACTTTGGATTCCACTATAGTAAAATTATAATAGATAATAATTCTAGGAAGTTTCCTGAGCTGTGGTGACACATTGAGAGGCCAAGATGATGAATGATGACCAGAGGGTCGAGTCCTGACATATCATCGTAACTCTAGGAAAAGATTTCATGGTGCTATTTCAAGAAGCCCATATACTATTGTTTCTCCTCTAGATAGATGGATGAACTAATCAATTCTATCCTCACTTACTAAATTGTACCATGGTTTACCTGAGTTAACCCATCAACAGTTGTATAAACACCCTCTTCAAATATAGGTAGAGCATCATTCAGATTCTCTTCATCATCTGAGATAAGATAATTAGTGGGAGGAGGTTGCTCTTCCAAGCTAATCAATCCAAGTTAAGAACTTTTTCCTACTCTAGTGAACAGAAAATATACAATAAGGAGTTTCTTCTCTATTGAAACTATTGAAATAGAAGATATTAAGACAATTACATCAAATATTTGATTTTAAGGTGAATTATTAATGATGAAGCAATAGCAGTGATTAAGCTGCCATCGATTCAGCCATATTCTATGGAACATGAAGGAATGTAATGGATTGGTGGGCATAGGGTGAATATAGTAGTACATTATAGGAGCATGGGGATTCTGATATTAGTTGGTCATGTTTTGTGTAGGAGTACAAGGAAATCATTTTCTTATCTTGTTTCATAGAGACATAAAAAAACTTTATCTTATAGATAATGAAACATCCCCCTAGTTTTGGTGTTGTAGGATCTAACCGACGAATCAGGAGAATGAAGGTATCATTCATGTCAGCCCACAGATTGAATGCAATGGCCATAAAATCATTAAGAGAATTGATTCACTCAACCTTTCTTGTCTAAACATGATTTACATTTTCTTTTATAGTAGTCTTTTTCCAGATAAAAGGTTTCACATGATCCAAAGAGGGACAAATCACCCTGTAGTAACCCTACTCAACCATTGAGGGCATACTTGAGGCACTGATGCTACAAAGAGGGGACCACTACATGAAAATAAAGACAATGTATTCCTAAAATCATGTTGTAGGAAATATTATATGAGAGTACCATAAATTCAGTTATTGATACCAAAAAATCAAATTGAGTATTTTGTTGAATATTTCCAAGTGGTTTCTTATTTCTCTTGTCATAACTTATAAATTTTAGGTTGGAGGGAATCATATCAACTTTTGTTAGTCCCATATTTTGGAGCCTCCGAGTCAAGATGAGATTGATCTTGAATCTAGTATCCACTAGGTTTTAGTGGATCTACACTCCATTAAACTAGCTTGTGATATCCAGTGATTATATGTGACCTTACATTATGAAACCCTTCTCTTCCCTATAAAACAATATGATGGATTGATATTCCTCTTTATCAACCTCCTCTAAATAGTAGTCTTTAGTGGTAGCTACCACTACTTCAAAATGGATGGGGATTTTCAAGACTTTTTCAAGGGTTTCAAGCATTTCTTTTGAAAAGTGGAGATCTTTGTGGATAAAAATCATCACGGGTATACTCGAGAGATTCTTTATCACATATTATTTCCAAGACAAGGGAATAAATTTTCTCATAGTGGGTTGTTCCTTGGTAGAGAATACATAAGATATTGCAGGCTAAACCACTAGGTCCTAACTTGTGCTTACAATATTCTACTTCTAACTATCCAATCTACATTGAACAACTATTTGCTAACTATTGATTGGATGAGGCCTGGATTTGGCTAGACATGGCTGATCACAATATGGTTGTGGATAATCTAGGTAGTCAACTAACATAGTCAGCTATGTAGGAGTAACTGATAGAGAATACTGGGTAGACAATTCTTGTTAATCTCTATATGAAACCAATTTCTTGGTGGTAGAATCATCAATGGCATGGTTTGAGGTATCAGCAAGAGCATTCTTATGGGTGTCATTTCCTCTAACTTTATGTTTATGGTGTCTTATGAAGGAACTTGAGGGGTTTTCATTGAATTCCTTATAGTAAGGTGTCATGAAGCGGTCTACCAGATGAAAATAATTCACAAAGGAATACACTTGTTCATTTTATGTGGAATGGTATAGGGTTGGGCGGACTCTGGGAACATCTCCTAACTCAAGAAGCATAATTTCACCAAGTGTAAAATATGTATTTAGCACTAGTAGGGGACTTTGATTTCCATTTAACTATTGGATCTTGTTATTAAGAGACATTGTAGGTGGTGGAATAGATGTGGAGGTAGTGGTCAAAGGAAAAAAAATGACCAAAATAGTTTCTATATTTCCCATATGGGAATGTATGATACCATGAACATGATATAATTCCTTTCGATCCGACCAGTCAACATATTTCTATCTCCCATGGATGTGGGCCCTCTTCTACTCACCAAGTCATTCAATGTCATTATTGGGGTCAATGGAGACATATATTACTTGCATCGTAAAATCTCTCAAATTTACTAATCCATGATCCACCTAGTCCTTATGCTATATTTAAACACAAATCATTCCATTATGGCATGTCCAAGGATCCTATGTTATGTGAAATGATTAGGAGAACCAGTGATCATAGACTCTTGAGGACTCTTTCACTCTACAAATTTTAGAATTCCTTTAACTAGGGAATTTATGAAGGAGCTCCGGAATTGAAAATAACTAAAGGATAAGGTCATATTCTTTATGTATGGGAAACACACCATGAGATCCTAGCCATGAATAGGGACTATAGCCACATTCTCTCATTGAGGAAATTGCACTTGGTGAGGTGGTTCCTAAAACGGTTGTGCAAGGTGATGTTGTTCCTGATAGGGTTTAACTTGATGAGGATATTCTAAAAAAGGGGCTAGTATGGGTAAAAACTTGGAAACATCAACATAAATAGTGGTGGAAGTCTCTGGTTTGGTAGGTATTCTTACATGATATAGAAGGGGTAATGGGAATGAATATTTCCTAGTCCACTACAAGGCTTCTTATGGACATTTTTTCTTTTCATAGAATTCCTATAATCCACCTAGGTAGTTCGAGGAGATGAGGGTAGGAACCAAATATTTCGTAGAATTATTAAGGAACTTTTTTAGCAGTTATTCCAAGGATAGAGGCATGTTGAGTTAGTATGGGAGACATTTTTACTAGGTGGTGAAGTCGATGACTCACTCATTAGGCCTTTATTCTCAATTAAAGAGGCAATCGATGCGAGTCTTGCATATGGTGGAGCTGAATTATTAGAGTAAAAATCATTGAGGTCCTCCCAACTAGTAATGGACACTTTGGGTAGCTGGATATACTAGAAAAATGTAGGTCCTTTCAATTTTTGAACAAAGAATCAGATCTGGATGCCTTTGGATATTATGGATTTCCCAACATTGGTACACAGATTGAAGAAAAGTGGGCTAGGTTCTTTAGTGGGTCACCCATCCCATTTAATGGGGTGAAGCTGAGGTTACCAAACATTCAGGGTGCTCGGACATTGTCCACCCATGTCTGGTATGACTTTCTGTTAGGAGGGATTATGACCTACCATGTTTCCAGGGCCTCAATGTGAGAGGTGGGAGAAGCTATGAATGTGTCTTGGTGAGGGTCTCCGGCCACTAATGTGTTTACATAATCATCAATTTAGGGAGCATCACAACCTAGATCATGAGGGAGATAATTTTTTTGCTCAAGTGGGGTCAGTTACAAGTACATTGGTTGTGTTCCATCTCCCATGCTTCTTCCATGACTGGATATGTAGGTCCATCAATCTCAAATTGGGGTGTTTGGATAAGGAGGACCGGATGCCCCAATGGAAGATAGATGAGGTCCCTTAGGGAATTTTCCTAATCCTAGCACTACTTGGCAATGAGGTTGGCGGTGAGATTTTTGTATTCCTCATGCTGATGAAGCTAGGTGACTACCATGGGTTCTATATCTACTTTCAGTGTGACCATAGGTGAATCAAAAGTTTCAAAATGTCCCTTTCTATTATTAACTTATTGATTGGTGGGAAACGACCTCTATTTGAGATGACTTTTGAGGCCCGGTGGCTACGTCTACTGATGAGTGAGGACACATGCCAAATGGTCTTCCTAGTACTGCAACAACCCTTGAGTTTGTTATTCCATGTAATTCCTTCTGTTAGTGGCATTATTGCTCTGATCATATGGCTGGTTATTAATGACCATCTTTACCACGAAAATAGTCAGAGGGGAAATTACTTCATCAATAAATAGAAAATAATGTTACCATAAATGGATAAAATGGAGAGAAACACACTAACCCTATCCCCTAATCTATACTTATGGAGACAACTCTTCAATGACATGGAAGAGCATAGTAGGGCTCTTAACAGAGGTCTAATAGAGAGTTTTGTAGTAGCCATATGAATCAGGGAACTGATCTATTAATAGTGATGTGATCTCAACCTTTCTACACAACTGGTTGATGATATTTTCATGATTGTGTCTCCTTGGGTAGGTCACTACAGATCACTGAGGCAATGATTCATTGCCTAGATAATCTGGAAGAAACACACTTTCTGGTCCTTAGTAAGTGGCTCCAAGATGGAATATTCTGAACTTGTAAGAGGATAAAACACCACTAATAGATGGTCAGTGGATTGAACCTCGTATGAGACTTATTACTTAGATTAAGGGTTCTTCTCATGGTTTCCCTAATCCCTTATTTTCAAAATCTACGATATGGGTGGTGTAACCAATGTAGACCATCTTTGTGGTACTCTATTGGAAGAGAGAGAACTGCATGGTTCAAATGGTCTCTATATGATGAGACATCTCTTGGGATGGGTTCAGCTTCAAAACCATGTCCATGGAGGATGAGTTGCTCGTGACCTCATCATGAGAGATGGTGGTGACATATATATTTGGTTTAGTGTACTGATCGTCATCTGAGGGTGTCAAACCAGACCCTAAATTATCTCCAACATCTTATGTAGAGGTTGATAGGATAAAAACTGGCAGTGATGTATATTGATGAACTACGAGGCCCTATAAAGATATAGAACATCATCCACCTATAAATAGCGGTCGAGGGATCTAGAGATTCTTTGGGCCTCTACTTCTAGAATGGAAAGCCTCAATTGTCAGGATTTTTCCCTAGACTCTAGCAGTTGGGGTGAAGGTTCCCCCATTGAGTCATCTATCATTTCAGCATATTAGAGGTCAACATTGATGTGACACTTCTTAGAGTTCCACGTTCAATAGTAAGTGTTATCCCTTTTTCCTCAAGAATATTCTTTAGGGTATAGTATGACTTTTACATGGGGAGGACCTCCATGCTAGCTAGTGTTAGAGTAGGGATGACCTCCACTTTGGTTAGTGACAGAATGGGAATAACCTTTGTACTGGTTGATAAGAACACATGGAGGACCTCTATGTTGGTTAGTGAAGGTTCAATGAGGACATATTCAATAGTTTGTGATAGAATGCAGAGTAACTTCATACTATCTATCGATGGGGTGGAGAGAAACTTCGCCTGGGTTGTTGATAACATAGGGAGGACATTTGTGCTAATTGGGGGGAACACGGGGAGGGCCTTTATGTTGGTTAATGATGGAGCATGGAGGACCTATGCTTTGGTTGATAGAATCATGTTGAGGACCTCCATGCTTATTTTTGATGATGTGAGGAGGACCTCCACACATACTCTCCTCATCACAAGATGGACCATAATGGTTGTCAATGGTGTCAGTTATTACGAGATTCAAATTGTCTAGCCTATGAGGCGATTGGGCTCTTAAACCTGAGTGGGAAAATTACAGATCCCAATTCACCAATTTTTGGGATATGTGGGGATATTCAAGTGGTGGAAGGATCTATAGGATCTGTAGAAGCATCAACTTGTCTGGAAATTTCATTCATCTGCCTTGGATGTTGGTGTCGAGTGCTCCAGACCAGGGTCGGCAGAGCAGGGATGAATTCAAGCCACTCTTTGGCCTATGGGACTGGTCAGTTCTAGATCTGGTGTTTCCTGGTAGGAGCCCTCCTAGGAAACTCCCAAGTGAATTCTACTACAGTAATGGATCGAATGTCTCCTACCTCCTTGATGTAAGAGAGTGAGTCATTAGAGAACTCTAGGGAGAGACACCCAAAGTGATTTGCAATCAAAGTGGGGGTGGATTCACCATGAATGACATTTTGGGGTGATGGTGTCGGCGAGGCTCTGATGCTTCTAGGTATTAGTAGGACATATCCTTAGTGGGAATGAACCCTTGATGGTCATATCTATACATGATGGTGTCAATCACCCTCTTATGGATGATATCAAAGGTTGATATGGGGTGTGATCACCTAGTAGTTGAAGTTATGGTGGAATTTGTGATGGTGTAGTTGTGTGGGATTTATTCATCAATGTTCCTCATACCCTGAAACCTATGAGTTCTGGGTTTCTGGATTCCTATAGATTGAGTATTTTAAGGCATGTGGATTTAGACATCATTAAATTTACAAAAAAAAAACGATTCCCAGTTCCCCAACATCATCCATTCCTTTTAAAACAGGGACAGATCTGTGCCGACAATGTCACAGACTGAAGATTTCCAATGTTACCTAACCCAATCTATATGTGAGTTTCATGTTGGGACCACCATTTTTTAGTGGGTCCTAGTGAAAATATATTGATCCAATGATATGAAAATCCAGTGATTCCCCAAATTCTACTAGTCCCCATTTTTGAGAAGAATAATTTCAATCCAATTTTACTATTTTTGTTTCTGACCCTTTTTCCTGGGTGTCAGTGCATCACACACTGCTCTATTTCCCCACATTCTCACTTTACAAAGGTGGGTGGATTTCATCACTTTCATCAGTGATGTCGCCTCTTTGATTGAAATGATATGATGCGATTTATGTTACATTTTCAATGGATTCCTCCTTAGAGGTAATTTCCTAGTCAGGTTCTCCCTCATGTATTGATTGGTCTTCTTGGAACACATTTCTAATGTTATCTCGATGTGGATGCTAATTAATTGTGTTGCTTATATCTCAATAGGTAAAAAACCTTTGTCCAGGGTGAGTAGTCACATTGGGAACATTAGTGAATGTATGGAAATTGCGTATTTTTGTCACCTATAAAGTCTTCTTATTTTGAGGGAATCCCATTTATGAGGCATCTTAGGGGAAGAACACAAGGCACCCCGTGTAGATCAAGTGCTAATTAACACCATGGGAATAAGTATTTTGAGTTTTTTTACCTTGATAATACCACATTTATTATATAGGGTAGGGATTCTAGATATGGCCATGATTTTAACATATTATAGATATAGATCTAAACATCTTGATGAGACATATCAGCTCACAATCTTAACATATTATGGTGACATATAATACATACATTTGGGAAGGATCAGGTCATAGAATTAACGCCTTGTGGAGATGGATTAGAACAACCTGTTGAGAAAGATCCTAGCATGAGTTTAAGATCTTGTGGAGACATATCATATTGTCCTCTTGAGACAAATTAGGGCATAGGATTAACGTATTGTGGAGACATATTAGAACATCCTATTAAGATAGATCAGGTTAGAATATTAACTTTTTTGGATATGGATTAGAATGTCTTATTGAGATGGATTGAGGTACATATTTAATGTCTTATGGAGATTGATCAGAACATCCTATTGAGACAAATCGATTCAAAATATTAAAATCTTATGGAGATCTTTTCTTATTTGATAAAAACATTGGAGAACCTCAATAAGACACATTGGGTTAGATGAAACACTTCTGCATCAAATCATCCACATAAAACCCCAACTCTCATAACTTTATAGGCGCCATCCAATAGGTATCCATTGAAATTAAAGACATGACCAACTACAAATTTATCCAAAACTTGAATTCACCTTGATGGGGATGTATTTAATGTCTTATGGAGACGAATCAGAACATCTTATTGAGACAAATCAATTCAAAAGATTAAAATATTATGGAGATGTTTTCTTATTTGATAAAAACATTGGGGAACCCCAAGTAGAAACACTAGGTTAGATGAAACACCTCTGCATCAAATCATCCACATACAACCTCAACTCTCATAACTTCATAGGTGCCATCCAATAGGGATTCATTGAAATTAGAGACATGAACAAATACAAATATATCAAAAACCTGAATCCACTTTGATGGGGATGTTCTATAACATCCTATAGGATAACATCCATGAATTACTCCATGACTCTTGGAACACACCCCACCCAATCTTCCATTAAAAACTCTACCAACTAAGACAAAATAGGCTCCCCTTCCTGCCACCCATCCAATAACCTCTCTCTCGAATTAACACCACTCACTGACCCTCCACATCAAAAAACAAAACGCTTCTATATAAACAGTCAATGAGTGACCGTATGGAATAAAAACAATCCATACTAAGTATAACATAATACAGGTTTATCTGTAGCAAGAAGAAGTCTCCCACTAACTAGTGTTTCCCCATCAGTAGTCAACATCCACAACACACATCTAACAAATAATCCATAACTCCAACTGGAATGGATAACACCAGGGAACTTGAATTTTATCCAAATACCATCTTAAATAATACAAAATATCATGATAAAAATGAATTTGAGGCTCCTAAATAAAAAAATAACACACAAAGGTTAATGATAAGCTAATTGTACATCGAACGACTCCTGGATCAACTGGTGAAGCAGCCTCTATCATGTGCATTTGACCATGCCTGAATCCAATTCCTACCTACCATTGGAATCCATGACCATTATATAGGATAGGTCTAAATGGAAAAGGATCATCATGGGGATTCCATATGCCAACTCCACCTATTTTCAACTACTGAATAAACATTGGTGGATACTGCTACTGAAACTACCTCAGAAGAAACTTCTTCTACTTCCAAAAAGGGGATTGAATAGCCACATGATACATACCTCGAAGGGTGGTATAGAAATGATCTTGAATATTCCCATGTCCCCCATAGACATAAAATGAAAATGGAAAGCCTAAGGATCCACCTTCCCTTGAAGAATGGAAATGAATATATTGTAGTTAGTTCCCCGCTAACCAAAACCTACACTATCTGAAAACCCACAACCCACTACTTGAATCTGTACTCTGTGATATTCTCTTTTGGATACCATATCAGGGATCAACTACCAATGAAATCATCCACTTGATAATCTATGCCTTTTTCTCCACATCCAGATATTTTAGGAGTGTAAATTGTGTGACTGCATACATGATCACTGAGCGCAAATCCGCCTCCAAACATTATGCTCTCGAATCCTCATATGGAAAAAATATATAGAAAAGTGAAGGAGGTCTTTAAAATTAATCCCATGTTCTCAAAAGCATACATTTTCCTACTGAAGTGTGGTCATATCCAAAATCATGGCTTCCCTCATTGTCGATAATATGAACTCCACTTAGAACTACCTATAAATGTTGGACCACAACACATTTTCCTTCTTACAATCACAAAGAAACATCACCCCCCGCAGATGTGAAACTCTCTGCATCTAAATAATTTCCAATAGAACCCAGAACTTAGATCATGCTTGAATCATATTTAAAGTGATCTCGAGCTCCTCCAACCAACACTATGTCTCCAAATCTGAGATTCTATGTGATGACCTAGACATTTTAAATGATAATTCTATCGTGAAAATGTATTTTATATTATTTTATACATAATAATACTATATATCTTTAATAATGAATTGATTTTAAATAGAAATGTGACCATCGGGTTTTGACTGTTATATGAATATTGGTCAATTATGACCGTTGGTCAATATTTCCATTAGAAACTATACTCTTGATAAAAATTTGAACATTATAATTTATAAGTAGAACTGATAAATGATAATTAATGTGGAAAGGAGATACGCTGGCCTCAATAAATAGATTTATGGTATTCAAAGCCCATTTTTCAGAACATGGGAGGGAGGTAGAATCATTGGGATTCTCTCTTATCCAAGTAAAATCCAAGATTCAATAAGAGAGTATTTAATGAAATATTTTATACGAGAAGTTCAAGTTAGTGGAAATTACCACTCAGGTGATGTTAGACAAGCTGCCCCATGAATCTACTACTATCACACACTTTACCATTAGTTCATATGAATATATTTTAAGAGTTTTTGTTTCCATACCCTAGTTACTTAAAAGTATAATTAATTTGTATAAATATAAAAAAATTCCATCAAATTTGGTTTAAGAATAGATTTATTAACAAATTTAGATGGAATTTGATAAATTGAATTTTTAATAGAAATTTTACATCATATAAAACATTAAAGTATTTATAATGAACTAATATATTATGAATAAAAAATATTTTAATTAAATAGTATGATGAAAAAAAATCTTATTTAATTATAAATGATAAAATAATTTTATTGAATCTCCAAATGATGTGGTGGAGGGTACACTCATTGTTCTCTCAAAGCTAGAAAGTACTTTGATTTATTCTGGTTTTATGCATTCATTTATTTCGTCAATGTTTACATAGAATATGGATTCAATCCTTGAAATTATAGAAGTAGAGTTATCTATCAAGACTTCAAGAAGGATAATCTAAGAATTAATAGTGTATAGAAACCCTAGTATTCACATTGGTGAGAACAATCTCATCATAAATCAAGTAGTCATTCCCATGATGGAATTCAACATTATACTAGGGATGGACTATCTCTCAAAGTATAATGCTAATATAAACTATAGAATAAAAGAAATATCAGAAGAGTTAAATGGAAAACCTACAATTTTTTAAAGGAGAGGTATCTCTACCTAAGGTTTATCTATAAAAACCTCCCATATCCTTATTTATGGAAATTATTAGTGAAGATAAAGAAGGAAATGGAGGTATACAAATAGAGAATATCCCCATCATTCAGGAATCCATTGATGTATTTACTCAGGATTTTACTATACCTACCCCCAAAAGAGAGGTAGTGTTATCTATTTAAATCATTCTAAGATCCAATACAATATCAAAGACCCCTTATAGAATGGAAAATGTGGAGCTAGAAGAATTAAAGAAACAAATCCAAGATCTTTTGGAGAAGGGGTTTTTCTGATTAAGGGTGACTACATGGGGAGTACCCATTCTCTTTGTGAATAAGAAGGATGGATCAATGTGGCTATTCATTAATTATAGTGAACTTAATGGGTTCATAGTGAAGAACAAGTACCCTCTTCGAAGGATTGATGATTTTTTACCTGCTTTGTGGGGCTCAATTCTTCCCCTAGATTGATATTTGATCTGTTTATCATCAATTGAGGGTGAAGAAAGAAGATAGTCCAAATTCCACCTTAAAATCAAGGTATGTGAATTATGAGTTTGTTTTTATTCCCTTAATCTTGACTAATGCACCTTTTATTTTTATGGATTTGATGAATAGAGACTTTAAAGTCTACCTTGATAACATTGTGGTAGTTTTTATTGATGACATTCTGATATATTCTAAAATTTTCCAGGAGCATGAGGCTTATCTAAGGGTTATATTTAAAACTCAATATAAGGACTGGCTATTTGGAATGTTCAAAAAATGTGAATTTTAGTTACAAAAAGTTTCATTATTAGGGAACATTATAACTAATGAAGGAATCTCGATTGACCCTACCTAAAGAAAGGTTGTGGAGGAGTGGCCTAATCCTAAAATAGTAACTAAGTTTCATTTTTACTTAGTTTATTAGTATATTATAAGTGTTTTTAAAAAAAAATTAATGAATTTCTAATCTACTATCCAAGTTAACTTGAAAAAGAGATAAGTTCATCTGGACAAAGTAGTATGAAGAAAGTTTCAAAGTGATGAAGAAAACATTGGTTACTACACAATTATTAAGTCTATCCTCTATCAGAGAATGATTTGTTATTTTTCATGATGCCTCTATAAAAGGGATTGGGTGATTCCCCATGAAAAATGTCAAGGTGATTGATTATGTATCTCAACAGTTAAATCCTTATAAGAAGAATTATCCTAAACATGTCCTAGAGCCGGCTGTGGTTGTTTTTTGTCGAATGATATGGATGTACTATATTTATGTGGAGAAATGTGATATATACATTGGCCACAAAAGTTTGAAGTATATTTTTCCACAAAATAAATTAAAAATGAGATATGAGAGATGGTTTGAACTTATTAATGACTAATATTGTTCAATTCATTATCATCCCATAAGATCAAACAAATTCCCTAATGCATTAAGTTAGAAAGACCCTATTGTGCTGGAAATACTGAGGATTCAAGATTATCCTTTTATTAAAGACCTAGTAAAACTAGATATGTGAATTATATGGTAAGGGAAACCATTAATCATATCCCAAATTATTTATAAACCATCATTACTAGTGAAGATCAAGAAAAATCAAAGATAAGATCCTTTATTACTAAAGGAGATAGAGGCTGTGAATAATGGGAATTTTCCTGAGCTCAATATTGATCATGATGGATTACGATAATTCCTTTCAAGGATATGTGTTCCGTATATTCTAGAAATAAATAAGGGGTTGATGGATTAAGCTCATTTCTCTATATTCTCTATACATACTGAAATCAATAAAATGTCTAGGCACTTTCATGATCATTATTAGTGGGATAAAATGAAAATAATGATTTTCGAATACACCATAAGGTTATTGGTGTGTCAAAAAATAATGGTAGAGAGAAAAATTAATAAAGGGGTATTGAAACCACTACCCATACCAACATGGAAGTGGGAAAATATCACTATGGACTTTTTCACTTGTCTCTTGAGAATATCCAAATGAAATAATGTGATATGGGTTATAGTGCATCCACTCATGAAGATTTCCAATTTCATTGCTATTGGGAATAATTCTCTATTGATCAACACTCCATGATTTACAAAAAGGAAGTGTTGAGGTTTCATGGAGTGCCACTTTCTATGATTTATAATCATGATACATGGTTCACATAAAAATTCTAGAGAATTATCCAACTTGATTCAAATACGAAATTGAATTTTAGTAAATCCAATCACTAAAAAACTGATGGAAAATTTAAAAGGACTATTCAGACACTTGAGGAAATGATGAGAACATTCTCAATGGAATTTAATGGTGGATGGGATCAACATCTCCCATTAGTTGAGTTCTCATACAATAATAGCTTCTATTCAAGTATTCAAATGGAACCCTATGAAGCTTTGTTTGGGAAGCGATGTATAACTCTTACTTGTTGGGATGAAGTTGGTGAGATAAATCTTTATGGCCCTAATCTTGTGCAAGAGATGACAGAAAAAATTAATTCCATCCAAAAACACATTGAGGCTACTCAGATTTAGCAGGATAGTAATGTTGAAAATTTTCAAAGGTACTTGGAGTCCGGTATTGGTGAAGAAGTGTTCCTTAAAATCTCACCTTGGAAGAGAGTCATGTAGTTTGGGAAGAAGGTGAATTTTATCCCCAGGTAGAGTGGCCCCTATGAAATCCTTGATCGCATAGAAGCAGTGGCCTATCAGCTTGCACTTCCAAAAAATCTAGCTAAAGATCATTATTTTTTCCACGTATCCCTATTGAGAAAGTACATACATTCCCCTTCAAATGTACTAAATATAGAGGTGGAACAACATGAACTTGACCTCTCTTATGGGGAGAATCTGGTGGAGATCTTGTACCATAGAGACAAGGTTCTACGCAACAAGACTACCCACATTTTCAAAGTGGTGTGGAGGAACCATAAATATGAAGAAGATACGTGGGAACTAGTGTATAAAATGAGGAAAATGTACCCACACCTTTTCTCAACTAAGAGAATGAGTTGAAATTTCAAGGATGAAATTTATTAAGGGGGAAGAAATTAATAACCCAAACTTTTTGAATGATAATTGTTTCATGAAAATGTGTGTTATATTATTTTATACATAATAAAACTATATCCATTTAATAATAAAGTGAGTATACATTGAAATGTGACAATAAAATTTTGGTCATAATATGTCCATTGTTCAATTATGACCATCTGTCAATATCGATGTTGTAAACTATACTCTTGGTAAAAAAATTTATTATATAATTTATAATTAGAAATGAAAAATGGTAATTAATACATAAATGAGAAATGATGGCCTAAACTAGTAGAGACATACCATATGAAGAATATTTTTTAAAACATGGGAGGGAGGCAACATCATTTAGATTCTCTCTTAACCAATCCCAAGCTGGGCTTCAACAAGTGAGGCTTGAATGAAATTGCATATGGGAGAAGTTCAAGTTAGCGAAAATTTCCACTCAAGCGATGTTAGTCAAGCCACCCCTTGAATCTATCAACATCACAGACCATACGATTAGGTTGTATACATGTGTTATAAGGGGTTATATGTCCCATCCCTATTTACTTAAAAGTGTAATTCTTATGTATAAATAAAATATTTTTTCCATAAATTTTGTTTTAATAAAAAAATTTCTTAAAAAATTTATATGGAATTTGATAAATTGATTTTTTGAATAGAAATTTTATTTTTTGGAAAAGATATGAATATTAATAATAAAATATTATATTATTAATAATACATATTTTAATGACATATTATGATAAAACACTCTTATATAATTATAAATCATATTTTTTTATTTTTTTTATCGTATGAAATTTGACTATGCATTTTCAATCCACTATTATTTTTAATAAATAAGTATTTTTATTTTTAAAAGTAAAATTTATAATATATATAGAATTATTATGATAAAATAAATACCATTTTTGAAATTATCATGTCAAAATTAGGTTATGGCGAATTTATGAAAATATTCTAAAATACATTATTTTCGTGAATAGTAAAAATACACATTTAGTTTTTTGATATGTTTAATGAAATGATAATTATGTTATAATGATATAATAACTAAATAACCATAGTATAATACTTATTATATGTTATTTTATTAATATAAAATATTTTAATATATTTTAATCAGTTCCAAAATATATAATTTACTTTCTAAATTCCAAAATAGAAACTGTAACTTCAAAAATGCTATTTTTTGAAAACTTCAATTCTACATTCGAAAATAATTTATATAAAACTGTGGTTGACTCTTTTGGGATAAAATGACATAAAAAATGATTCATGTGTCTAATAATATGGGAAAATACCATGTTAAATCCCATGGTTTTTCATTTATCGCTACCTAGGCATCCAAAGCCTTTATTTAGAAATTCATAAACAAATCCCTCATTTTTCTATAAATAGACACCCATTTATTCATTTACATTCACTTATGATTAATCATTCATGAAACTCTGATAGTTTTAACTCACATTGTGTCCTCAATCCCCACAGTTTCCAATACTCATGTTTTAGGAGTTACTCTTCAAGGTAAATGAAATATCAACTTCTCTTTTTCTTTCAAATTTCTTTTTTATGTAGAATGTATTTAAAATTTAAAAACTACATTCTTCTATACATTTTATTATATACCTTTATTTTATTCAGAGTATTTTAGGAATGGGATAACCATTTCCCCTATGTTTTTACCCTTTTCTAAAACCACATTTTATACCCATTATGTTGCCGATTTTATATCTCAAAATTTCTCTCTTGTCCTTAAGAAACTACCTTATGTTTTCTTTTTGTGAATACCCAGACCTATTTCCTTTCTAGGGTTATTAAAAAATATATAAAATTTATTTATTTTATTCTGGTATTGATATAATTTAATACCACATTCTCTTTCCATTGTTTATAAATGACATTAAGATCTTGTCTTTAATGAATTTTTAAAATGTTGTCATTTTTATATGAAACTCATTTATTTTATTCTCCACGGGTTATTTATGAATATTTTTCTATTATGATCTATGTAGATCACATTAATTTATACATATGAAGGGTGTTCCCTGATATAAATCAACTACATTGGGTAAATAATTTATTCTCTATATATGAGATATTTTGCGATACCTTGGTGAATAACCTTGGTAATTTTTATGACACCTCAGTGATAAACCATGGCGATATACTTATGAATGTCTCATTTAAATGTTTTAGCCACATTTACAAATTAGTTTTTATATTTTTATTTATATAAAATTACTATTTCTCATTCCTTTATGATATCCCGAAAGTTCTTATCAATAATTCTCATGATCACATGTAAATTATTTCCCATATGTCCCCTTACTGGGCCTTATACTGACCCATTCCATTGATGTATGTCCCTAGGTTAGGATACATAGTAATTATACTTAGGATGAACCTATTAAGAAGATATTCAAGTGTATTAGAGTAATTTTTTAATTTTTCAGTAATTATATTCCTTATTTATAATAGAATAAACTTAAAAGGATCCTTTTTTGTACAATGTAATATAAAGTTATGTAATTAAAAGGTGGAATGTCACATGCTCTCCTGGTAATTTCCCAAAATTTTACACTAAAAGGAACAAACATAACTTTAAAAAACCTTATCTGCCTCTGATGGTTCAACCCATTGATGATCAACTAGATTAACTTATTTCACCACAATTTCCTAAACCACTCATATATAATGAATACGAGCCATTCTGAAAAATAAAGGAGAACATCCTACATTTGGTATTATGGAATTTTATCAATTTTTTTTTATTTAATACAGTTTATGTTCCCACAAAACCCCAATTAAAATATATAAAAATCAATCATTATGCATATCCCTATCCTAGGTATCAAACCTACAAATAGGTTCACCTCACTTGGTCATTCAATAAGGTCAAAGTCTATGGACTGGATCATAGGGGGGATAGAATTTGGTGTTCTAGCTGGTCTCTCTGGCCTATGTCATGCACCAAGATCTACATGCATTTTTTGCCTACCAACCCATTAAAATCTTACAGTTATGAACTCTAAGCATCATGAAATCTCTCAACCAAAACCATTGATAACACTCTATCATGAACCCTCCCTCCAAAGAATACAAAATTAAGGAAGAGAGATAATGAATCTAGAGTCCCAACTTTGGAATCCCACATGTTGGAGACTAGAACAGAGGGTATAAAAATCTCACTATATGGAAGGAATGTACCTCTATAAATGAAACTTTATCCATAGATAGGATAAATAACCACCATGAAAATTCATTAGATATAATAAAGGTAAAATAAAAACCATCCCATAGTACTTGAATAAGGTAAAATAGATACATATAAAGTCTCCAATATATACCAAAATAAAAGTCTATAACAACAACAACAAAAAAGCTTCAACCTAGTCAGTAATATCCATCTCGACCCAAAATTACTCATGGAAACCTAGAAAACAATTTATATATGTAGGGTGAGAATAAGAGTTATACTCAGAAGATACATAACCAAGATCTAAAATTCACATGTGAAAAGAGCATGATAATGTGCCAGTGAACAAACAACAGAACCAAAAATCACATGTATAGGTTAGCTAACCAGAACCCAGCCTCACCATGTATCTCTCACCGAGTCACACATCCAATATAATAATATACCATCAATATAATGAAAAATAAAGGCATAATTTTATCGATTATACATTGATTTGTTCACTCTCATGCCCCAAAATTAAAAATCCTATACTTATATCCCTTCCATACATATGAAATCACAACCACATCACATCACATCACATAAAATCTCACCGAAAGACACCTGCTCCATATCTAATGTGGGTCTGGACACATACCTACCTACCACAACCTCTCAGAGTCTAGAATCATGTTCTTGCATTAGGCATAACCACACCACATCTCACCCGAAGAAACCCGAGTCATCACATCACATATCCTCACATAACCAGAGTAGTATGGTATCATGAATGTGAAGGAAATCAACCTTGTTTTCACATCCAACAATGTATGACCCCACCACATATTACATCACATCACTACCTCATCATATCATATCTCACCCAAAAAACACATGGACCAACACTGTTGGATAATATCTAATACCAACTCTCATAATCATTGCTACTGAAGGATGAGTATGGAAGAAGGGGTAGTCATCCATCCATGTCACCACCATCCTTGATATTGGGAAAATCACCCAAAACCAAAAAATTCTGAGCATTCACATGGTTATCCAACTTGGATGTGGTGCATATAGAAGAAATATAAAGATAAAGTATATATAAATATCACACAACACCCATGATATGGGTTCAGATCAACCAAACTAGCGCACACCACATCACCAACAACATACCACACATCAATCATCACAACTTATTCCACCATTATATAAAACACATCACACAACTACAAAACAATCCACACAACAAACACAATTTCAGATATATTTTCCACTACTTTTATTAATATATCCATTCCATTTCACATTACAAAACCCATTATTTCATTCAATTAATTTAAGTAGTTTTAATACAATATATTTCCAAACCCTCTTTCTTATTTTCCATCAAATTTCATTTTTTATCACTATAATTTATTATATAGATAACCAAGAAGCTAACAAAACCACTAAACTCCACTCCATAACTAGCCCATCCCACACAATCTTCACCACAACACCTCTTATCTACCATCATCATCACACCATGTTAACTAAACCATTTCTCCACCACAACCACATTTATTACATATCAACCACCCATCACAACACAACCACCGTACATAACAACCAAATATCACCACAACCCATTATCTCCACTATACACCACAACTAATAAACACCACAACCTCACAAGATAACCCCTGAACATCTACACCACATCACATAATTTCCCACATCACATCTATGCCAACCAACCACATCGTATCATAACTACATGCATCTCATAGCCTAGTTGGTCACCTCTATTTCCACACATAGCCCAAACCATGCATGGAAACACAATAAAGATAAACACACAATGGTAACACATTCTATCTTCCTCAAATTATTCAAGGGATTTTACCACCTTACTTATTTAATTTATCATGAGCATTATCACATAATCTAGATTACGTGGGAAATAAATTTATTATCTGAATATATGTTATTTATCCTTTTATTTAGGGTATGATCACACAAAAACACAATAAGGATCTCAACACATATCATCTATAGTGCATACAAGGATTCCAACAGTTAGTATTTTTAGTATTGGAAACAAGAATGAACAATATCATCAACAATATATGTCAAAGAAGTAAAGAATTCAATATTTCCCAACCCATCAATTTAAATTATTTTAATTGAATTATCTTATTATTATGACCCTTAATATATACCCAAAGGTAATAAAAACAATGAAATCCCTAAACACAGTGCATAAATATTGATACAAAGAGGATCCCCTACCCTAATGAATCTTTCTGATCTCACTGTGTACTACAGGGTGAATAAGAAACAGTCTACAAACTACAACCACATAAGGGAAACAATATATCCACCTATAACAAATCAAATGACCATCAAAGGAATCTTAAATCACCCATAACCTGAAACTACAATTCTAAAGTAGATATCCAAGAGAATAATGTGAGAAAAAATGTTAATGGTTGTTGTAATTTACACCTAATATAACTATAATAGAAGAGGTTTTGATTTTGAGGATGTGGTTGAGGGGGTTGAGTGACGAGATTTCCACATGTCAACCCTATATAGTCCTTGCAACCTAGGTTGTAGGTAGTAGAGAAGGGATCATACTGTGGTTGGTTTGAATTTCAACAAACTAGCCTGGATGTTGAGGGTTGGGGTTTCAAAGAGAAAATAATTTATTGATCTACATTGGATCAAAGGAACCCAATGGATCATCCTATAATTGTGGAAATATATTGGTTGGATGAGTTGGTGAACTATATATGCCATAATTTTTATGCGTCTTGGGAACTAAGACTATGGAGAATAGGAGGTTGTTGATTTGGAAAATACTTCTAGTTTTATTACAAGACCATTGTCCTCACTCATCCACTCATTCATATTGTCTGATTCTATGGATTGAATCTCTTTGGATTATTTCAATTGAGCAGGTTCTCAAGTATGGATTTTTTTATTATTCTATCAGTTTTTCTTATGAGATTATTTACAGATCTAGGAGCATTATATTTAAGATAACCACCTCTTGAAGCATTAATTAGGGATCACTCTATTTCCAATAACTCGCTATAGAAGTATTGAGTAAGGATTTGGTTAGGGATTTTGTGATGGGGACAAGTTACGAATATATTTCTCAACCTCTACTAGTATTAATAGAGTGATTCATTTTGGAATTGATTAATTCCACTAGTTTTCTTTTGAATAGAAGAATTTGGAGAAGTGTGGATTAATTTCTCTAACAATATTTTCTTCATTTTATTATAAGAATTTATAGAACGATAAGGTAGGTAGTATATCCAAGAATTGGTAGAGTCATCTTGGGATAATGTAAATGATCTGAGTTTTATTTGTTCATCAAAAACCCCTTTAGATTTTATGGTAAATAATTTCACTTGAAAATCATTATGTTGGATATGAAGATCATTTCTAGATAGCCCATGTAAATGATGAATAAAATAAATCAAACCTAACTTGTGTTTGAAATCAGCCTCTATGTTATGATATTTAATACTATGAACTGGTAATTATTATTAAGGGAAGTTAGTTCTTTTAGTATTTTACCTAGTATTGACCTTATCTAGATTTTGGTACGTAATTTCTATGGGATCAATTGTGTTTTAATTATCCTTAATTATACTTCAAAGTGGGTGAAGGGTTCACTTGATTTCAATATCAAACAAATATGAGGATTGATTTTGAGAGTACAGGTCATTCAAGAATACTCTAATTTTTTGATGTTGAGGATGGTTAATGAATTTATAGAAAAGATTTTTAATTGTGTTTTTTAAGATTTTTTAAGAAGTGTTTTTTATTTGTTTATTATTTCAATTAATATTTTTTTGGTTTATGAATCTTTTTGATTTCTTTTATTAGAAGACGATCGAGAAAAACTAATTCCTAAAGACACTATCCCCACAAATGATGTTATTTTAATAATATATGAATATATTTTATTTAAATTCAAAATTTTGGTGCTCTCATATAATGTGTATTGTGGTACTCAGGTTGTATCCTCGATGATGTTACCATATTTTTGGAATCAGTAGTTTTCAATTGTCTTAAGAGAAGAGGATTTATTTGGTTAAAATATTATATAATATCATTAATGGATAAAGATTAATTTAACAATTTGTAATGGTTGGGGTGAATAAATTATTTTGGAAATAATATTATGATATCATTGAGCTTTGTAAAATATTTTATTAAGTCAACATCCACTTCATAAGATGATATTAATCAGAGTTCCCAAAAATCAAGGATTTAATCCAAGCCTCAACGAGGGTTATGATATTAATAAATTATTTTTTATGGAATTTTCAAGGTTCCATAAACCCTAGTGTATATTTGGTTCTAATAATCCAAGTAATCCACATTTAAAATAAGGAATTTCATTAATCCATGACATATCAAGTTCAACATATATAATGTTAATTTAAAGAATAAAAAACTAGAAAGGATCTCAATATCTTAACTCCCCCAAGTTATGACTCACCCTAATTGGATAATTAATATTCTATTTGTGGAATTAAAAATTATTTTGGGTGGTTTATAATGTTGAGATAAAAAGGAAAAATAAATTAAAGAGTCAATAAAAGAGTGCTGTTGAGAAGACACACACAAATGAAACGTGAAGAAATTACACTTGAAAGAACATTAGATGGGATTGAGAAAAGTGTTTCCAATATTACATAAGATATTATATAAATAAAAATTAAAACTATAGAATTTATATGAGGATAATAGCATAATTTTAAACCTTATTTTATATTAATGAACAAATGGAGGAAACAATTCATGGAAAAAATGACGAAGGATATGGAAAGGAATGAAGGAAGAAAGGTTCCTATGGTAATAAAAAGTATGGAAGGTCATCCCATGAATTTTTAGGGGAGTGGTTGTTAAAATATCTATTACTTCACTATTGAAGTTCCAACCCCTTTTAAGGAGAATAGGGGTTGAATATATATCCCATGGCGGAGGACTTTTTTCCTTCAAAAGTTCCCCTCCAAGTTGTATCAACCATGTGACATGAATGAATGAGATATCTCAAGGAATTATCATATAAAAATATGTAGATATGGATTCTAAAAATACACCCTCCAAATTTTATGGACATTGGAATTTTAGATCCAAATATATGACTATTTTCCTAAACTATCTGTTGTTATCATAGATTGTCTTTGATTTTAACATTGTTTAAATGTGAATGAGTTTTAGGCCATAAAGATACAACCATATGTAATAAAATACTAATAATTTTTTTTTCATATATCTTAAATTTCACTCAAACACTACATAGGTCAAATGGACTGATGGATTTGGAAAAAATTCAATATTATTAGTTTATCCTTTAATTTTTGAAAGAATTGTGGGCTTATAAATATATCTTTCATGCGGCCAATTATTTTTTGATTTGGGATCAATTTTTTTATCCAAGTTATAATGTATTTTAATAGGAATTATGGTAATGTATCATCATATATGGACATTTTGATAGACCCCCTAAATTAAATCTTCATTTTTGGACCAATCTTCTTGATAGATTTGTTGGGCCTTCATGAGTGATTAATAAATCCCTAATAAAGTTCTAACATGCAAAATATCCAATTAAATTATTTTTAGGAAATGAAATTAAAAATTTTAATAAACAAGAATCACATAATTTTGGATCATTAGGATGAAATATATATTCAATTTATCAAATTTTATTGTAATTGAATGAATTTGAACATGCTCTTTATATATTCTTATGATCAAGACAAGAACATTGATTAAAAATTATATATATTTCAATGAAAAACTTATAATGAGAGTTATTTAAAATCATGAATAAATATAAAATATCAGAATACTAAAAATCAAGGCTGCCCATATGAAATCTCCAACTTATCCTTCAGAGGGTCATATTCCCTACAAGTTATCATTTCAAAAGGACATATTACCTTAGATTCATCATTTCTAAAAGGTCAATATTCTTTTTGAGACCAAACAAAATGGTGTATCCTTTTATAAGTCCCTCAAAAACCATTTCTAAGAATATTTCTCATAGTATTCCTAACTAAATGGATTTAAAATTTATAACTTACATCCTTACCTCATGACATTAATCTGCATTGACTAGTTTAGTTAAAAGAACTTGAAATGTACAACCAAATAATATGAGATTTGATTAATTTAAATTAGGATATGTAGGATGCCTCTATGAGGTTCAATATTAACACCCCATAGGTCCTGGATGTATGAAATTAAAAGGGTATTCACGTGGTTATAGACAGATTACCTTAAAAATAACCATAATGGTCTTTGTCACACAACCTTAAAAGGAAATATATGGAAAATTAAGTGGAATTAAACTACATATGTTTTGATACCCTTCATAAGGATATATAATAATTCCCTCTCATGGTCCCAATACTAACTCCAAAACACCAACCACCTCCCTGGATGATGAAAAACACTAGAGTGGCCAATTGTGTGGGTTTAAAAAAATATAATCATTGAGTAAATGAAATATAGATAACCTTTAATAAATAAATATTTCACATAGATGCATGGTTTTGTTAGATAAATTACACATTGATAACTAGTTATGTGATGAAATTTTGGAAGGATTCATAGACATATCTTCAATATTTAAGATATTCCTAGAGTATTTAATAATTCCCCTAAAGGTTAAGATGATGTCGACCTCTCATCCTCTCAAAAAATGTTAAAGTCTAATATTCTCTAGTAAAGTCACAACAACCACCACCCTATAGGATGTAGTCCCACACTAACTCAAAAAACATGTGAGCGTGGTGGTGTGATAGAAACAGAATGGTAAAAATCACATAAAATCCATTAACCATGGGTAATTAAGTCACATATGGTGTTGGAAACCATATCCCCATATTACATTTATTGTGTAATAGAAATAGAATCATGAAACCTATGTGAAATCCATTAACCATGAGTAGTAAAATCAAATTATGGATCCAGAAACACATCCCCATTTTCCATTCATTGTATATAAAAAATGGTGAACTTGAAATGAGTCTTTTAACCATATGAGTGATCTATTAACCATGAACTTACTAGTGTTACTACACCGAAGAGTTTCCTATTTGTGGTTATTGATGTTACAAGACTTTCAAGGAAACCCTTTTGAAGCGCAATTCAATCCAAATTTTTTAGTGAACCATCTATGTAATAATGTTAGTATAAATTTGTAGCCACCATGGAGATCCTCAAAATACTACTACACATTAACCTAGGTTCCTGGAATATTCCTCAACAAAGATAATTACTATAGATTTAATCCTATAATGATGATATCATATACATATCACCTATAACATCAACTAAAAAACATGTAAAGTACTATCTCAATGGATATATCCTAATGTTGGAGAAAGATAACAAAATGATCTAATGTCCAGAGTCCCTCTGACCATCATATCAATTATGGATCACAAAAAAGAATGTATACCCTATTTACCTACCCAACTGCTTCGAGAGCCTCCCTCTGAAGTGCAACAATGCTCATATACCATGTATTATTTCAGTGGAAGAGGATTTTGTTCGTATCCCTACAAATATATATAATATTCTTAGGAGGGATACTGACATCTATTACAACCTTTAACCAATATGACCTCAACACCTCAATAATATGTTAAGGAGGCTGACTGAGAGATACTATCCCTGATTACTTGGACCAGGGCACCTAGAAGGGAGTCTCTCTAGGGGAGGTCGAAGGTCGAGGCTGAGGAGCCAACTAATACTCCCATTCCCACTAGTTAATTTCTCCAACATATCTCGGTGATGAACAGGGAGAAACCCTATATTCTTAGTACCATATATAAATCCAATTTACAAATTGTAATAGAAAATGGAGAATAAGAGTGGGCTTATATCCCTTTTCCTATCAAAGAAGCTCATCTGTATATCCTAGAAGTGAATATAGTGTAGGATTATATACATTATCTTAACTTTTAGGGTTACCTTCATATTATGTCCTTGATAAAAGAAACTGATAAACATATTTTAGCAACCACTAGGGTGTAGCTCTATATTCTAATACTTTCCAACATTTAGGGGTCTCATCAAAATATTCTTATAGTTACTTAGGATAATGTTAACATTCTATATCTTATTTTGAGGATCATCAACATATCTCAATGAAGAATAAATACCGAAGGTGGGGTCATATACATATTCATTCTAGGGTTCATCGATAAACCATGGAAATCACCCAGGGATGGGATCATATCCCCACCCCCACTATCAATGTTCGCTAACATATATCGAAATTCACTTAGGTGTGGGATCATATACTTTACCCAATTATAAGACATCAATATATCCTTATATTCACTCAATGACAAGATCATATCCCTTCCCACACCATAGAAGATCAATAGTATGTACTTTCAATAATACATGGTTGAGATTATATCCAAACCCATGCATATTATGCTCATCGAAATATCCTGATGACACCCGTTGAGGATAAAGGTCATATTTATATCTTCACTTAGGAATCATATCATTATATTCTAATAGTTCATGAATATTTAAGGTAGGAAAATATCTCTATTCCAACTAATTCTTGTGAGGCACAATGAAAAATTCTAGCATTTATCTAACGGAGTCATCAACATATTCCGATGATAGATAGGGGGTCGATTAAGAGGGTTCTTACACATTAATTTTGTTTTCTGAATTGTGTGAATCAAATCATAATCACGGTTCTGACCTTAGTCACTCAATATGGAATATCCATAATGTCTATTAAAGGAGATCATATAACCCAAGAGTAGGCTCATATTCCTGCCCCAATAAATTTTTGTATTCTTTATTCCATTTATCAAATTTATATTTTATCCCACGAATCTAATAAAACCTAATCAACTAGAGAAAGTAGTAATGGTCAAGGAGGTACTCCCTACATTATAGACATTATAAAATCTAGAGGTCCTTCCATAGTACCATCCAGATATGTACTCCCCATGGAGACATGAAGATCAACCATGGAGGAAATCTCTATGATGAAAACTATGTATGTCCTCTCTAAAATATAAAATATGTAGGAAAAAAGGTCTTTCCAATTCCAATACATTAACATTCAATGAATTATATGGATTTCTCCATGGAATACAATCCAACAACCATGGTGTTATTTCTTATGGTGCCCATTATGAAGGTCCTCTGCACAATTACATATCTTTTGAGAATGAGGCTCCTCCCCATGTTGAAACTATTCTGAGGTTTTCCTCATATCGAGAGGCACTCAAAAGTTCATGGCTGACTACACTAGTAGCCTCATCATTGACCATAAACATCTTATCCTAGCCAAAGTAACTATACGAGGGGAATACACTGGTCATATTTTGACCCATGGTCACTTCTTGATATGACATTATTGGATCTTTAAAATAGAAATGCATACCTTATATTTGTTAGAACTTGTGGTTGAATCCCTACTGTCTCAAGGTAAAACATCTGTTTTATGGGGAGTATACATACCACATCAAGGTGAGGGGTGAGCTTTACCCACAATTCTATTTCACTGCCTTCTCAATGGACTAAAATCTTAAGGTGGTAAAGTAGTGTATTATACTCCAAAATCCTATCTTAGTAGAATAAATGATATCCTCTAAATAATCACTGATTTCCTACCTACTGTGCATGTTAGAGGGCGAGTTGAATGCAGATATCTACACTTTACCCTACTCATCAGCCAACAAGACATATTGGATGAAGTATTAATTAAAATAATTGCTTTAGTCCTGGTCTCAATACTGTGTTTCACATATTCCAACTGGTCTATCAAGAAAATCCCTACCATATCTAAATCCCATAAACAACACACTCATTGGGTGAAAGATATCAATCGAATCCTTTATCAATCCACTAATAAAGTAAATAATTTCTCTCATATAAGACAAACATAGCCTCCAGATATGGAATATATATCAATATAAATAATCTATTTCCCTATAAAGGAACTGTATCCAGTCCATTTATAAATGGAGGAATGAAAAGACATGATGTTTGTGATGGTAGATGCCTCTGAAAAGTTATAAGATCGATCTACCCACAAGACTATGGGTATTTTCCCCAGGGAAACCACCCCTTTTATCATTAAATCCATAATGCATCCAGGTTTTAATGGTGGATGATTCAAGACAAACCCAACCCATGGGGTGGGGGGTTCATTACCCCTCTTTCTCATCCTCTAAGGAAATTGGTCTTTTTTGGATTGGGATCGACTTCACAGGAATCACCCTCATATTTTATCTCACTTCATGATCTATCTCATTCATTAGAAGTGTGTAGGGTAAAATTCATTAAATGTAATCTTAGGATCACCATCCATGGAGAAGGACAGGTGAAGCCTCATAAGGTCTATAAACCAAATATTTCCAAAAAGTGGAAAATGTCAAAGTGGATTATGAATTTTTAATTGATGGGTATTCAAAAGATGATAAATACCTATACAATATAATGAGGATATGATTTATACTATGATATATGAATCAATAAATTGAATTGGTTTAGTACCATATATAATTCCATGCATGGAATTAACAAATTCGGTCATAATAAAAATACATATGTTTGAAATATGGAATTTATCAAAATACATGAAGAGGGAGTGTGTACCCAACATAAAATATAGAATCAAGATATAAAATCTCTTCCAAATACATAGAAACTGGCTTCTCGGTGCACTTAATCTAAGGATAAAGGGAAGGGTGTTTCAATATCTACATTTCACCCATCCCCTAAATATAATGAACCCATGTTGAGGATATGTTATATCATTATAAAGTTAATTTTGATATATTGAAGTGAATAAATTCCAAATCACTCAGAGATAATATTCTTCTTGAGTATAATTCATATGAAGATGCCATTTTATCTCCTCTGGTTCACATAAAATGAGAAGAAATGGCCTAACTAATAAGAGAAGAGTTTAGACATCTAGCCTATTATAGGTTTAGAAAAATACTTTTTCTAAACATGGTGGTTTGATATTATCAAAAATTTCCTCCACTAGGAAAGAAACCACCTCCATTTTAGGTAAGATACCCCAATAAAACTGAAATTGTATATCGATATTTAGTGTTTTGGATCAAGATATATTAGGCATTGACCACTACCTCTACTCAAGCATTTATCTTGATAGTACCACAAGAACCCTTTGAATTCATCAAGTCCCTTACCAGTCAGTTGTAATTCAGGGAGGGGTGACATCCACTAATTAAATTGAAGAGAGTCATAAACAAAGTGGGTGAATGTGAATCCTCCTAATCCCAACTTTGGGAATCTTGCCTTCCTAATTTTAAATGGAATTGGATACCTAGAGGATTATCTCACACACTTCATTTATTAATGTATCTCAAATATGGGAACATTATAATAGAAGGAGGCAATAAAAGTTTGGTGTTTTTTATAGACCCTGAAAGGACTAGCATTTGTCTGATATAGTACCATACCAGTGAGGTTTTTTCCAACTGGGAAGATCTACAATGGTAGTTCCTTTACCAATTTAGCTCCAAACAATGTAAAATAATTATACTTGACCTCTAGAATTATAAGTAGTGTGAAAATAATATATTGTCATATTCCATCATCAGGTAGAATGTATTGACCTATTCATTAAATATGAAACTCTTACAAGAGAATCTTTTATAGATTTGTAAATAAATCATCTATGACATGTTATGAACACCATTGTTTCCCTTGAAATACCTTGGTGGTTTTTTAGAGTTTTCATAAGTCACAGAATGATTGGAATATGTAATTGTATGGTCAAAGGAAAAGTCTTTCCCATTACTGTCAGTCCAAGGGAAGAATACTGGAAAAGTATAAACTAAAACCATCATGTTCAATCCAGCTTTGACACATGATAATACTTCTAATCCCACTCAATATCACATTGTGCCTCCCCCTGAATGATAATAATAGAAACAGTTCCCTTATCAAGAGGTAATAAGGGAGAAGAATCATTCAAATTTTGATGATCAAAAGAATAAAACCCATTCTTTCATAAGTGAGAATGTTATAAAGTATTTTATCACTACCATGGAGAAAATCATTTGTAAACTACTACATATTTTTAATAATAATGATTTTTGATTGAATGGTAATCTATATTACTTTCCTATACATCAAATTTTAGGTAAAATATCAAGGAGTCCTTCCTCATCCGGGATATACTCTGGCATATGGTTGATTCTAGACAATTCAATTTGGGTAAACCCCCAACATAGGCAGCTCGCATTTCTCTTGGTCCACTAGAAGAATAAATTGAATGGAAAGAAAACTAGAATAGGTACACACATAAATCTAATGACTAGATGAAAAAAAATTGACCATTTAGGTGCCTCAAACACAAGGATCAACTAGACAAATTGATTTCAACCCTAATTCCCTCTTAGTATATTAGATGGAGGATCTTCATCATCATAATCCTAAAAAAATTTGCACAATAAACTCTAGAGAAATAAGTAATAGGATAAATAGAACTTACTAGTACCAAAACCAGTCCAAATAATTTTAGAATTATTACCCCCATTGATGGGGGGATAGGAGGCATACCACCAATTGAGAAATTTAGTATCACCCAACCAAAAATGATTCTAATTATATAATGATTTTCAATTTTGTTATGTCAATATCATACACTTGAAAGGACCCTTCTCTGTTGAATAAGACACATATGAACATGATTTTCCCACACATTATTGAATAAAATGTTTTAGAGGTTATTATTTTCAAGGAATATGAGAATGAAATGGACCCTGATATTTGAGAATTATTTCTACCGAGGCCATATATGTTATAGAAACATGAAGACATGTTCTTAAAATATCTCAATTGAAGTATTTATCTAATACTAACCTCTATAGGGCTTGTTCAGGACCAGTCATCGGGGAAGACTAACCAGTAGACTTATTGTTTTCCTATAAATATAAAAATGTGGGAATTTCAACCCATCCTAAACCATGGATCATGAAAATACACCAAGTTCTAGCCAAGGTAAAGAACCATTAACACAATTAGCATTAAAACCTAAGCCTCAAGAATGGTAGAAACCTCATGGAAGGAAGCATATGCCCCTTGTACATAAGTATGATGTTTTGAAGTAGATTTATATAATCCTGATAAAGATTTTTATCCTAGGTTTCTTTCAACTCTCTGTATAACTTATAGAATCCTTGGTTGAGGCCGTTTTAATCCCTTAAGAGTTTGACATGAATGTTTTTACAGCTAAAGTATATCATGTAGAGACTAATTCCATTGAATTATATGTGGTCATTTCCTTCACATGGTAGGATTGGGAGACTGTCATACAAGGACAAAGTACGCCCTTGTATATATTTGGAAATCTTGAATATATAAACTTCCATTGAGATTTAATTGATAATGACTCTAGGATTAACCTCATAATGATTTAAACCCTCTAACACATAGGTTATAGTGAAGTTGATATGACTCCTTCTATCTTGATGGTTCAAGGGTATGGAAAATTCTAGTAGAAAACTTTTGATAAGATCAATCAAAAAATCAGTTCAAATACCTCATGTATGACTCCAATTTAATGTTTTTATGTCATGATACAAGCTTTAATATATTACTAATAAGTCATTGGCTCCACATGCGTGGCACATTTCCATCATCATATCAACAGTGTCTCAAATAATCATTTAATAGAAAATTTGGGGTATTGAATGGTGATAATAACCTATTTTAGTTCTATGAATCTCAATACATAAATTTAGGGTTATAAAAAACAGAGTGGATGAGCTTAGGTTAGATAACAATATATGGATAAATTCCCTCAATGACCTAACAACTATTAATTCTAGTCCAGGATGTGAACTCTGTAAAGAGTATATGTTTCCCAATAACCAAATTGAGGAAACAACTCATGATTAGGGTATTAATTTGGTCATATTGGTTCTATTGGATAATAATCCTAAACATAAAATAACATTCCTTTTATATTATAGTTTAGTAAAAGTCCCCATGGTTCAATTTCCACTAAGGAAAGAAAATACCATTGTCTATTACATTCATATTAACTTGGTCCCTAAGTGTATATACCATTATTTTGGTCTGAATAATCTTCGGTCAACATATCCAAGGATTATTGATCAGATATACATGAATTCAAGAATAAGAAGAAGATTATGGTGTTTAAGTATATTTGTTCACATCCTCAATGTATTGGTTACATCATATGAGCCCAACAATTCACAAGAAGGATATAAATATGTAGTTATATCATCTACTAAATTTAAAAATGAACATACAAATTTTTATTCTGAAAATAGAGAGGAAAAAATATCAGGAAGGAGAATATAGTAGACATTCTCCTCTAGTATTTGAGTAATGTGTATCCACCATCATTAATGAAGTATAAAAAGTGAATTTGGGTTCATATGAATATCTTCATCCTACATTTATTTGTGCCTCCATTCCCCCTAAAGAAAAATGTACATAAATATCCTTCATGAAACAACATCATGATTAATTTTATCATAATAATATATGAATTCCTAGTTTTTATATTGATGTGTCCACCCATCAGTTGGGTCTTCCATATGATCACCATGTTTATAAACTAGTGGTTAGAAAAATGTACCCAACCCATTTTACCAACATAGAAAACAATGTTCATAAGATCATAAAATTCAACTTCATTTGGGAATTCAAATACATTACGTGGCTTGATAAAATTATGTTCATTAAGGAAAAGAATGTGAAAATAAGGGTCTATGTTGACTTCAGGTATCTCCATCAGCATTTTACAAATGATTATTTCCTAGAATCTATCATAGAACCTATATTCAATATGAAAAATGGATTCTAGTACCAATCATTCTTAGATGGATACTCTGGATATATTCATATACAAATATCTGCAAAAAATGAGAAGTCCATTTCCTTTAAGGCACCCAAGGTGTATACTACTATCATGTAATTCCCTTTGGATTAAAGGATGTCAGTTATATATATCAACATTCCATGTACCACATATTTAAGTCTGATCTATGGAATAATATGAAAATCCAAGTATAATATGTAGTAGTTAATCGCTAATAATTCTATGATTATCTTGATGATCATAATTCATTTTTCAATAAACTATTCCAACAAAACTTAAAGATAAACACAATAAAGTGTTATTTTGGTGTAACATCAATGAAATTTGTTAGATTAATGGTATTACATCATGTAATAAAATTTTATCCTAAAAATACCAAAGTGATACTTGATATGACCCCTCCTTGAAACCTCATGTAATTAAAAGGACTTCAAGTACAACTTTCGTATATCAGATGCTTCATAGAAAACCTCACTGATAAATGCACACCCTTAAAAATGTTTTTGAAAAGGGGGATCACCAATAAATGTAATAAATATTTCTAGAAGTAATTTTATAATCTCAAGTAGTATCTATAGCATTTTCAGGTCTTAATACCACCCATAGAATGGAAAAATATTATCCTATACATAAAAACCCGATAATAGTCCATCAGTGAACTCCCCACTCAAAATAATGACATATGAAATGATATTATCCTCTGCTATCTCAACAAATTTATTCTACATACTAAGAATTGATATTATAATATAGATAATAGATACCTTACATTAATCATCATAGTAAAAAATATGAGAAATTATTTAAAATTTTTTGATGTCCACCTTGTTTCTAAACTTTACCTGCTCAAATATATCCTAATTTGACTAATTATAAATATGTGGCTATCAGGGGTGGTAGTAATTCAACAAAACTTCAACATTCCGTTCATGTCTCAAAAAGGTAATCAAGAGGAATGTGTTTATAGATTTCCTAGCAGCACACCTTATCCCCTAGAAGTTTCTATTGGACATAAAACTCTCTGAAGAATAGGTATTCTCCACCCATAAAGCCTCCCAAACAAGGTTAATGTACTTCAATGTGGCCTTTGAAGCCTAATGGGAAGAAGGATGGGAATTTAGAAGAACAACAGGCTTGTAAGGAGGATCTTACTCATCTCCCCATTGATGGAAGTCCTTCTATATTCCTTCCTACTATCTTAAGGGTAGACCAAAAAATGAAGAAGAATACAAATCCATCATTATAGTATTATAATTATACCTAAACATACCAATGTATATAATGAATATTAAAATTGATTAAAAATTTGTAATATAAAAAATAAATGGTGAATATTCCACGAATAAGGAAGAACTAATCCCCATTCTTGATTATGTATGAGTTTAAAAGCTTAATTACCCACTCATCCAATAAATTCAAACATACCACACTCACAAAATGAATGTGTTAATGCATTGGAAAACATAACTATGACCTTGGTAGATCCATGCTAGGATGAAATAGTCGTTCATATCATGTGCTATTGTGTGGTCTCACAATTGATCAACATTGATATAAAGAAGATCAATGAAATCAACACTACCCCTGATTTATGTGAAACCATATCCTCACTGACTAATACTATTATGGGATGGACATATCCCAAAATAGACTACCTCCAAAATGGTATTATACCACCATATCAAGACAAGAAGGAACATATATGGTGGTGGAAGAACACTTCATCCTTTATGATGGCTTATATACCTAGAGAGTTATCAACAAGATAGGCTTTGATGGATTTCTCCTTAGGTTATTTGAAAAAGGAGAGACCCTTTTCATCATAAAATAAGTTTATATTGATGCTTGTGATTCCTACCCAACAGGTTCAATGATCTTCTATAAAATGAGGAGACATAGATATTTATATTTTTCAATGATCGAAGACTACATGGGATTTACAATGAAATGTTATGCTTGTTAGATACATCCCAACTTCATCCATCAACTCCCAGAACTATTTCACACCACCAAATACTCTTGGTTGTTTTACATGTGGGGAATAGATTTCATCGAGCAATATCTCCAAGATATTGTAAAGTAGCTCAACTACATCCTTACTCCACCAATTAATTCTCTAAGAGGGATAAGGGAATATCCATAAAGGATGTCAAAAAAAATCCTATCATAAACTTTTTGAAGACCCATATCATCACTATATTTGGATTCCATCACACAAGATTAATAGATAATGAAACAAATTTATATTCTCATGTATTGAAGAGGTTTTATCAAGAGAATAATATCTACTCTAACCACTTATCCCATTATCATGAAATGATTAATGGATAGATATATTATTTCAATAAAACCTTATATAATATCCATTAGAATATGGTGTATAATGAAAAGAGGCCTTTTCCAGATAAAATCTTAAATTATCCTTGGTATTATCACACCATAAACCATACTACCACACACGTGACTCCATTATAACTTTTATATTGGACATAGGTAGTCCTTCCCATTAATTGTTTTCTTATCTTGGTGTTTCTATCTTAAAAAAAATATATTAAGATGAACAATCCCAAATAAAAATTTATGAGCTATAATATCATGATGAAAAAATATTTCACACACTTAATAACCTTTAGATTCATCATAATTCAGTTACACAAGAATTAAATAAGAAGGTTCAACTCAACTAATTCCCACAAGTAGAATTTATGTTATCTATGAGAAACCTAATGATTTATAGGAATAAGACTCTAATACTGGAACCAAAGTGGGAGGAATCCTACACCATTCATAATGTCTAATACAATAGAGATTATTACTTGACCACAATGGATGGTGAGAATATCACATCCCCCCCCCAAATGTAAGGTTTCAAAATAATAACTTTTTATAAATACATGATGGGTTCATGAAGTCCTTGCTGCATGGATTTAAACTGAATAGTATAAAGGTCCTTATTACAAGTATTTAAACTACATAAAATAATAGTCATGGTCGTAGACTATAAAATACATAACATATAGTCCAATATGAATGAATCTAAACTAATTTGACATGGTCCTTATCATACAATCTTAAATTTTATGTTGTTAATGTCCTTGAAGAAAGATATTAAACTACATGGATAATATCCTTATCATATGATGTTAAACTATATGTGATAAGGTCCATCCTATATGAAAAATAAATACTTGGAGTGGTATATCCTATGTGGCCCAAGTTTTAAGGTCTACTTTTATGTAAGAGATTGATCTTTGTAATAAAAAAGTACCCCCAATATAAAAATTCTCACCCCTATTAAAGAGTCTATTTTCTTAGAGATGTTGTAGATATGGTTAAATATTTCTACAGTAATTCTATGGTTCACCTAAAATATGACCAGAATAATTCCCTTGTATATATACAATAACTATGTGTGGATTTATTACTATCATCCTAGAATATGTAGTGATGCCTATATCATTTATCTTGAGCCCACCCACAAATCCCATTTGCATACCTAGTTTCCCCCTAATGATGAGACCATACTCATTAAATTTGGGTTCTTATCCTTAATATCATGTATATTATCCAGATCAATATGGAGATATTAAATTTTATAATAACTAAGTGTGGATTTATTCCTCTTACCATAAGATGCATATTGATTTCTCTACCTCCTATCCTAGGCCCAATCACAACTTCCATTTCCTAACTGGTTCTGTTTTGGTGATGAGGCCCTTCCAAATTCATATCTAGTTTTCTTCCCTAACTTCTACTAGAGAATCCATGCATTTCCCACTTCCTCTCATATGAATAAAATATATTTTTAAGAATATACATTAATTTATAAGAACAATATGTGGATTGATTCATCTTTTATGAGGATATGAAGTGATTCTAGGACCTCCTATCCCCGAACCCACCATAATTACACTAAAACCCACAATATACCATTGTTTGGATCCTCTGCATTCATGTAACTCCCTGACCCTAGTTACCCAGAGTCGGTGAATTATTACATAACATTTTCATGATACAATGAATCATGTCCCGAAATAATGATTAGTTTAGTATCCTTTAAAGTACTAGATACATTCATAAGTTTTACATTACATCATGAGATAAAAACAACAACAAAATGTTGTCCCCTTTGAACACACTTATATCCCTTAGCCTATCCCTTCAGGTCAACCATAAAATACTTCTTTTCATCCTGGGAAAAATAAAACATAGAAAGGGGTGAGCTTAGATGCTCAGTTTGGATAACAATATAGTGGAAATTTTCATAAATAAGCATTAACATTTAAGGCAATGTATAAGACTAAAACAAAATCATTTTAAACATAAACATCAGCATAATATGGAAAAGATAAAATCAAAAAATTCCATTTACTTATTCACATGGATATTCTACTAGTCGAATAATCATAAGAAATATCAATAGCCACTTTCATAATGACGGAATGCATAATTCCATACTTCATAACCACATAGTCAAGGCCTTGTTCCTAGACTACAAATATGATTTTGTCAAGGCCCTATTCCAAGACACTAGTTTGTCTCATGTGACCTACAGAAGCATTGAGGAGATATATAGGGCTCCACCCATCACTAACTAAGTCCAATGCATTCCTCATATGAAAAGTTTTAAACATAACATAAACATTCATATTAAAACTTTCATATGAAATGTCAATACATTATCTATAAACCATGAATGGTGTAAAAATAACACATCCAAAGTCAACAATATCACAAAAACTTCAATACAATATGGAAGATTTTTATCATAATAAATCAACTTCAGACAAGTTTAAAATCCATCAAAGCATGTTGATATAGATGAAATGAAAACTATTTTAAAAAAATACCTCTTTCTATTTTGAAATCATTTAAAAGTCACATAATTATAAAATAAAACATATATTTTTAAAATACTCTTATAATCTTTTATGGGAAGCTTAGATGATGATATAATAGTGGAAAATATCCACAATCATTGTATAAGTTAAAAAAAGACTTTCTTACCTTAATTTTGTCAAAAAGGTCACAGAGTACCTTGTTTGAAAAAAGATGGAAAGATTACTTTCAAAACATTTTATAAAAATTCAAACAAGGGTATAAATTAATTTAACCCATAGTCTAGTAAATAGTAATTTTTTTTTGAAATAAATTTTTAATAAACATGGATGGGGATGATAAAGAGGTCCCAATAGATACTTACCTAAAAACAACCTCGGATAATAAAGTGATTGTGAAATTAACCCTTACCTTTTACTTTTCCTTAGTTGATGGTGTGTTAACATCCTATATAATAGTTAAAACATTGTTATTAAATTATTAAATAATCATATAAATAAATATTATTTCATATATAATCTTATAATATTTCATTGTTAATAATATTTTAATAGTATCTTTGTTTTGTGTGTTAACTGATTCGTTTTCCTTTATATTTTTTGTTACATAATTCGTGTTTTTTATGGATAGGATGTATTTTATTTATATCCAGAATGATAATAATATCTTAAAAATTATTTTTAACCAACAAATCAAAATTATTCTTGAAAGGTTATGATGGGGAAATGAATCTCATCGTGCTCGTGGAGACGGTAATCCATATGTACGTAGGAGCAACAATATCATTTTTTTATATTAAAATCATATATAATTGGATGTTATATCATATATAAATAATAATTATCATGTTATATTTATTACTTATATAAGTTATACTCATTATTATACCCATCCAAATAATGAAGTGTTTGAATAACAAACGTCACCATGATGTGGAGACGGTAATCTGTATGTACGCACGTATGATGACTTTCTCATTTATAGGATGGATAGGATAATGAATATTGTTGTACCATTTTTATAATAACTTCTATGTATATAGAATATACTGAATTTATTATTTTATAATGGAAAAAACAATGAAATAGGAAGTGGAAGAAGAAAAGAACTTGAAAGAGGTGATGAAATATTTACCGCTGCTTCGGGTTCTTTATTTTGATTTGATCCAAAGGGTTCCTTAGGTTGGATTTATGACCAATGTAAATCCTCTAGGATGAAGGTCGGATAGTTGGAAAGATATTTGGTTAGGGTTTTGTCATGAAAAATGGCTTTGAAGGTGTGAATTTGAGATAATGGGAAGTGCCCTTTTATAAGAGGGGTGATGGGCACCTTAGGAAAAGATTGAAATATTATTTTATAATAAAATCATTTTCGATTTATAATTTCTCAAAAATAATTTATTAAGAGGCTAAGGTGGAGATGGGTCTAAAAGCTCTCAAACAATAGGTTTTAGACATGTTTAGGTCACCATATTTACCATATCTTTAAGATTTAACTCTTAGTTAAATAGTTTATCACTTACCATGTTTCATTGTATTTTTATATTATAGGTTTAATAAACATACAATAAACTTCCAGGAGAACCCCAATATGTCAATTAATGATATATATAATATTATTTAGGCCCTTTTTCTGAGCCTTATATTTTTAGGAATATTATATCAACCAATAATATAGTATTTGTTTTAAAAACTCAATTACGTCAATTTTGACATTATTTAATAAATGATTTTTATAAAGTATTAAAAGCATTATTACTTCTAAATAAATTAATATATTCAATCCTTAAATTTAATAGTATCCTATAAAATTAGTTTAATTTATAAAAAGAATCAATTTACATTTTTTGGGATATTTATAATATCAGTTATGTTAATATTTCATCATTACTGTAATTACTGTGTCATCATTGTGCCATAAATAAATTAAGTTATTTAATGTCTAAAAATTATAAATAAAATATCATCATGTAGGAAATATTTTTAATTTTCAAATTAATATTTATAGTTGAAGATATAAATTATATAACCCATATAAAAATGTATTACTAAAAGATAAAAGCTTTTTCTATTTTTGTCTTTACTTTAGATTAATTAATGTAAAATGTCATTATCACTCCCATGTGGCTCCATGGGGTCCCAAAATCGATACAAGGATGACCATTGTTGACATGTATAAACCAATATAAATATGACACATGTTAGGGTAATTTAATATTATTATAATATTATTTGTTTACCCTTATTTAACGGATTTACCCTTTAACTAGGGTAAATAAAATATTTACATAAATAATTATTCCTAATGTCTAAAAATAAAAGTTACCTATTTAAAAAATTTGAACCTCCTGATTTCAAATATGGAATTCATTTTTCCAAATTCAAAACACAGAAGTGGCATAAATTAATTTATAATTAATTCCTGTTGTTAAAACAAAAAGCGTGTTTTTAAGAAATAATAACTATCAAAAGATTGACACTTGTTTATGTTTAGTTTAAATGTAAAATTACATAAATGACCAAAATATATTAAATGATAAAAATGTAATCTAATTATACTTTAAAACCACTAAATTGTATAATTTAACACTATAAATTATTTTTATTTAAAATTTTATTTTTAATTAAAATTTAATACTATTCATCAAAAATTGAAAGTTTTCAGAAAAGTACCAAAAATTCACCGTAAGATAATTTCTATATTATGAATCAAAAAATTAAGTCCATTTTGAAAGATAAAATTTATAAAATTTTAAAAAGTGGCTATTGGTATTCATAACGGCTAGTTTGATTGGTCCTGATGTGTTAGAACTTGAAGTTATGTACAACGTAAGCTATTGCATTATTCAAAGGGAAACGTAACGTATAAGCTTTGGGTGTTACATTCTTCCTTCCTTAAAATAATTTCTTCCTTGAAATTTCTAGAATACTACAAAAAAAAAAGATTCAGGTGGTTCTTCAAAATAAGTTACTCTGGTTCCCTTGTTACCTCTTCCGTCTTACGGTTTCTCCATAGAACCTTTACCAGACGAGTCGTCCGATTTCTCAACACTTGTTCTCTGGTATCCTGAATCTTGACAGGCTCTTCATAATAAGAATAATCAGGTTCCAGTTCAATTTCCTCATAGGTGAGTACATTCATTGGGTCAGGCGTGTATTTTCTCAACAGTGATATGTGGAACACATCATGAAATTTGGAGAGACTTGGCGGCATTTCCAAACGGTAAGCTACAACCCCAATTCGTTCTAGAATTTCGAAAGGTCTGATGTACCTTGGACTTAATATACCTTTCTTAATGAATCATATAACTCCCTTCCATGGAGATACCTTCAAGAAAATATGATCTCCTACATAATATAATAAATCTTTCCTTTAGTTATCGGCATAGCTCTTCTGCCTTCTTTGAGATGCTTTGATGTGGGTTTGGATAACCTTCACCTTTACCATAGTTTCCTCAACAAGTTCTTGGCCGATGAGTTTTCTTTCACCAACATCATCCCAAAAAGTTGGCATGAGACATCTCTTTCCATATAACGCTTCATATTGTGTCATTTGAATACTTATATGGAAGCTGTTGTTATAGGAAAATTCTAAAAGAGGTAAATGTTGATCCCACATACCTTGAAAGTCAAGTGAGAAATATATCAACATGTATTTTATGGTTTGATTAGTCCAATCTTATTGTCCACCAGTTTGAGGGTGGTAGGCAGTGATCAAACAAAGTTCAGTATCCAAGGCATTCTGAAGACTTTTCTAAAATCTTGATGTAAAATGGGGATCGCGATCAGAAACAATCAATAGGGGTACACCATGGAGTCTTACAACTTCATTAATATATATTCTTGCTAGACGTTCAAGTATTAAATCTTCTCTTATAGAATGAAAATGTGCTTACTTGGTAAGACGATCAACATTGAACCATATTGAATCATTCCTTCTAAGAGTCATTGGTAGCCCCATGAAAAATTCTATCGTAATATTATTCCGTTTCCAATTAGGTATGGGAAGAGGTTGCATGACTCCTCTAGGTTGTTGCCTTCTAGCTTTCACTTATTGAAAAAGCATACATCTTGAAACAAAATCAGCAATCTCCCTCTTCATATTGTCCCACCAAAAATGTTCCTTCAAATTTCTTTACATCTTGGTGCTCCCATGGTGTATAGAGAAATTGGAGCTATGAGAATCATCAAAAAAATTCTATTTTTAGATCATGTATATAGGGAACACAAAGTCTCTTCCCAAATTTCAAAATCCCATGTCCATATATGAAGTCGATCAATCTACCATTGTTAACAACTTTAATTTTTTTTGTAACTCTTCACCATATTTCTGAGAACTCTTTATCCTTTCTAGTAAAGTTGGTTTGGAAACTATTTGAAAAAGTATTGATGTTCCACCTTCCATGGTTATTACCATATCCACCATTAATAGATCCATGAAAATAGGATCCCTTTCAACTCTCATTTTGTTCAAAACTCCATGATCCTTTCTGTTCAAAGCATCTTCCACCTTATTTGCCTTCCCTGAGTGGTAGTGTATAGAGAAATCATAATACTTGAGTAATTCAAGACATTTCCTTTTCCTCATGTTGCGTTCTTTTTGTGAGAAAATATACTTCAAACTCTTGTGATCAGAATAAATCTCAAATATTTCTCCCTATAGATTGTGTCTCCATATCATCAGATCCAAGATTACAGATGCTAACTCCAGATCACGTTTAGGATAGTTTTTCTCATGAATTTTTAGTTGTCATGATGCATAGGCAATAACTCTATCATTCTGCATAAGTACACAAACACGTCTTTTCTTTGAAGCATCACTATAAATAACAAACCCATCTTTCCATAATGGTAGCGTCAAGATAGGAGTATTAACTAATATTATCTTCAATTATTCAAAACATTCTTTACACACTTTTGTCTAAACAAACTTAACCCCTTTATATGTGAGCTTGGTTAATGGGTTAGAAAACTCGGCAAAATTCTGGACAAAACGCCGATAATAACCTGCTAAACCAATAAAACTGCGTACCACAGTTATAATCATCGGTACTGGCCATTCTATGATTGAAATTGTCTTAGAAGGATCAAAATAGATTCCATCCATAGAGAAAATATGGTCAAGAAAAGAAATATACTGAAGCCCAAATTCACACTTTCAAAATTTCCCATATAATTCATTTATTCTAAGAGTCCTTAGGATAATGCGCAAGTTATTTTCATGATATTCATAGCTTTTGGAGTGTAACAAGATATCATCAATAAATTCCACTAAAAGTAATCAAGATATTCCTTGAAAACTCTGTTCATTAGATCCATGAAAACAAAGGGTGCATTAGTCAATCCAAAAGGCATTACTGTAAAATTGCAATGCCCATACCTGGTTTGAAATGCTATTTTTGAAATGTCTTCCTTCTTCAAACACAACTGATGATATCCAGATCTAAGGTCAATCTTTGAAAAATATTGAGCTCCATGAATTTGGTCGAATATATAATAAATGTGTGGTAGGGGATAAGTGTTCTTTATTTTTATAGCATTGATCTCCTTGTAGTCAATGCACAACCTCATAGATCCTCATTTCTTCCTAAAAAAAGGAAATAGGCTCCCCATGGAGAAACACTATAGAGAATAAATACCTTATTACTAAATTCCTCTAGTTGTTTCTTTAGTTCCAATAATTCCATAGTGGTCATTAAATAAGGGGTCTTTGATATGGGCCTTGAACCAAGAATTAAATCAATGGAAAACATAATTTCTCATTCTGGAGGATGTCCAGGTAAATCCTCTGAAAACACATAAATATATTCTTGCACAATAGGTATATCCCATATTTGAACATTATTTTCCTCACCAATAATTATTTCTTTCTCTTCCTCCCCAATAATTTAATTTAGTAGAGCTTCTGTGGGTGGATGTAGATAAGAATCAAGTGGGGAAGTTTTTTCTCTAAAGATAAGGTACTCATTATCATCATAGAAAATTTTAACCTCTTTCTTCTTAAAATATATTTTTGCATCATGGTACGAATGAAAATCCATTCCGATGATTATATCAAATTCAATAATGGGTATGATGATGAGATCAGCAGATAAAGAACCTTTATATGCCCTAATGGGAACTGCTTCACAAAACATTTTTGCGATGATACTTCCCTTAAGAGTTCTGACTGACAACGCCCTTGTTAAGTAGAATTGAAAATATATGATTTTCTTAGCAAACTTCAAAGATATGAAACAATGCAATGATCCAGAATCAAATAAAGAATTGTCTAAACTTGAGGAAAACATTAAATTACCTTCCACCATGTCATTCAGAGCTTCAACCTCAGCAGTATTGATGGAATAAGCTTGGCCTTTCTCTCTTGGCCTTTTCTGAGGTAAGTTCCCTTGGCGCATAGGAAATTCATTTGCATAATTTCCATTTCCTCTAAAATTGTAGCAATCAACATTGACAACCTCTTTCTTTACCTTGAAATCACGAGCTTGGTGGAATTTTTAACAACACATGTAACTGTCTCCCATTCCCTTCAAACAAGTACTGGGGTGTTTCTTCCTATATTTACCACGGGTTGGATATTCAGCTTTTTGCTTCTTCCCCTTATTTCCATTTCCTGAGTGTTCAGCAGATCTCTCCTTCTCTTTTTTTGATTTGAAGTTGTAATACTTAGAGAATTACTTTTTTGTCTTGATAGCACATGAGACAATATCTTTGTACAATGAGAAGGATTGTGAGACTAATGCTCGATGGAGAAATGGATTTAACCCATCAAATAATTGATCAATATTACTCATTGGGTTATGTGTATAATCTGCTAGATGCCATGCTGACCTTGTAAGGATAGCCTCATACTTTGCGACATTCTCATCCTCCTTTTTCCTCAGACTCAGAAATTGTCTTTCCATATCCGCTCGATGGTCATGAGGAAAGTATTTTTCTATGAAAATATATTTAATCTTTCTCCATTCTAGGTTCTACACTTATTATTATTCCTTTTTGTTCTGGATTAATGACCACCATTGATTTGAATCTCCCATGAGGCGATAAACTTCCATGACAACCTTTTTCCTTTCGCTACTCCCCAAAGCATGAAATATTTTATCCAAGGAATTTATCCATTACTCAGCTACTAATGGGATTTCACTCCCATTAAATGTTGTGGGTTGTTCCCTCATGAAGTGGTCTAACATTGATCCTCCGCATTGTGGATCAGGGTGCTCCATATGAGTAAGGTTATTATTCATAACCTAAGTGAGTTTTCCCAGTATGGTGATAAGATGATCAGCACCAGTTGCGTCACCAGATCCACTATAATTATCTTGAGTATGAGGGAAATCCCTACATGGATTACATGTGTTGATATGGTTTCCATTACTTCTACTAGGCTCCATGTCTAAATAATGGCATACACTAGATTAGTTTATGAATCACAATACATTATACCAAACATGTAAAACACTTAACATAAATTGAACAATTTATGGATATGATCCATAATCAATAAAAAAATGTTTTCTTTGAGGAGGTATATACTCATAAATCCTTCACAATAGTTTTTAAATAAAATGTGAATTATCTTAAGAATATCCCCCAGGAGTGTCATAACCAAGAGTGAAACAAGTTATGCTGTCATGTACCAGGATACCCCAGGTCAAGCCCAAAACTCCTAGTCAGAGTTTTCACTCCTAGATACATCTCTTCTAGAGCCGCCTTTACATGCTCATATATAGATAAGGATGTATTTCATGGAAAATACACAAAATCTCTACATTACCAAAATTCAAGGAAGTTCTTCTATACAAATCCTCAAAGTCTATCTTAGGTTAATGTGCTCTAATATTGGTTTATCTAAATCTAGTTTCAAAGGTTTGTACTAAACTTCCTATGATACCAACTGTAATGCCCCGAACCTAGTTACCTAGAGTTGGTGCATTATTACATAACATTGGAATTATACAAGGAATCATGTCCCGAAAGACCAATTAGATTAGTAGCCTTGGAAGTACTAGATACATACATAAGTTTTTCATTACATCATGAGATAAAAATAACAACAACATTATATCCCCTTTGAACACACTTATATCCCTTATCCTATCCCTATAGTTCAATCATAAAATAATTCTTCACATCATAGGAAAAATAAAACATATAAAGGGGTGAGCTCAGATGCTTAGTAAGGATAACAATATAGTATAAACTTTCATAAATAAACATAAACATTTAAGGCAATGTATAAGACTAAAACAAAAGCCTTTTAAACATAAACATAAGCATAATATGGTAAAGATAAAATCAATTAATACCATTTACTTATTCACATGGATATTCTACTATTAGAATAATCACATGAAATATCAATAGCCACTTTTCATATGAGGAATACATTTGACTTAGTAAGTGACGGGTGGAGCCCGCTATAGCTCCTCGATGCATCGGTAGGTCTCATGAGAAAAACTAGTGCCTTGACACAAGGGCTTGACAAAATTTTATTTTTAGTCATGGAACAATTCCTTGAAAACGTGGTTATGAAGTCTATAATTATGCATTCCATCATTATGAAAGTGGCTATTGATATTTCATGTGATTATTCGACTAGTAGAATTTTTATTTACATATGTAAATGGAATTATTTGATTTTATCTTTTCTATATTATGATGAAATTTAAGTGTAAAAGGATTTTGTTTTAGTCTTATATATTGCCTTAAATTTTTATACTTATTCATGAAAGTTTCCACTATATTGTTATCCTTACTGAGCATCTGAGCTCACCCCTTTCTATGTTTTATTTTTCCCAAGATGTGAAGAAGTATTATATGGTTGACCAGTAGGGATATGATAATGGATATAAATGTGTTCGAGGGGGAAAAAATGTTGTTGTTATTTTTATCTCATGATGTACTGTAAAACTTATGTATCTATCTTATACTTATATAGTTATTAAACTAATCGGTCTTTCGGGACATGATTCCTTGTATCATGCCAATGTTATGTAATAATGCACCAAATATGTGTAACTAGGGTCGGGGCATTACAATTCACATCAGGTTTTCTAAAATGTCCCCTACCGAAAAAATTTAATAAGAATGTTGTGTTTCTTGATTTGGGTAATTATAGGATATGCAATATTACTTGATTTTTGTATCTTGGTCCCAACCATAAATTCTAATAAACCCCCACTTTTTCTTAGTGTTTATACCCACTCATTAATGTTGAGTTTTCCTTAATGGGGTCAACACAACATAGAATAAATTTTATTTTTCACATATGTTTAAATAGTATAAAACCCCTTCCATAGAGGTTATCATCATATAAACCTAAAATACATGAAACTTGAGTCCTTGTCATGTGATGTTAAACTAAAAAACATATGTTCCACCCTGCATGATCCTAAACTGCTTAGAGTGGTATATAATATACAACCCAACTTCCCTAAATGAGATCCATATCCCTATAAGGGTACATAAAATATGAAACAACATAAAATAACTTAATATTCTTAGTTTGGCCATCCATATGTGACCCAAATACCTTACATGAGAGACATATCCATGTAAGGGTGCTTGGAATATGGTTATTATCTATAAAATTTTGATTGGGTAAAATTCCCCCATTCATAAGGAAATTTCAATATCCTATCCTAGGAAGAAACTTATGAGTTTATTCTAATTATAATTCAATACTAGAATAAAAAATTCCCCTCCCCTATATACGAGATAAGTATATGAAAGGATTATTTAATAGGAACTATATCTGGCTTGATTTCTGTCACATCGGGATATTGAGTAACATTTGAAACATATATTTCAAACCTATATAAAAATCATCATCAATTTTCATTACCCTTAAACACACCAAAATAGTATAACTATGATTATTTTATATCTGGAATATTCTAATCATCTCTTGAATGTATACTTACATATGCCACACTTCATGCCTTATGTTCTTGAATATTCATAAACATTTCATGGATATCCATTGTTGAGTGGATCCTTGAACCACTTTATTTTTTGATAATTAACAATTTTTATTTTTTAATTTCTTTATAATGTGTTAATAATTTATCTTATGTGTTGATCAATGTATTATTAACATTCATTATATAATAATATTTATTTTCTAAAAATATCATTAGATTTCATGTTTTGATTGGTTTTAACTTGTTGTACAAGTTTTATATTTAGTTCCTAGTATAAATAAATAATTTGAGAAATTTTAATATAAGTTTTATATATTTTCAACTATTCCCATGTAGCCAAACCATGTATTCAATTATCTAACATATCCAAACTACATAGTCAATTCTCCCACGTAGCCAAATTTCTAGATTTAGTTACCTTAAGTATTTTGGCCATAACCTGAGATAAAATAAATCAAATTTAGTGATTCCTTTTGATTTGAAAAGATAATAAAATTACATAAATTAAATTAGAAAAATTAAATTATTAATCAGTTTGTCTTATATAATAAATTATGTTATAAGTCACCCTAATTTTTTAGTTTCAATTTTGTAGTTTTTAGAACTATTTTGATGATGAATTTTGATAATAACCTGAGTTATAGAAGTATAATTACGGTAATTTTTGATTATTTGTAAATATATTGATAGTTTATAAATATAAATTAAATGGTAACAAAATATGATTCTTCAATTTAAGAGTAATGATTTAGGTCAAAAATTTGATAATTCATGTTGTTTATAAATTTCCAAAATGGACTCTGTGAATTCACTTACATGAATTCGCTTATGTGATTCACTTATGTGATTCACTTATGTGATTCACTTATGGGAATCACCTACATTATTTTCATATGTGAATCAGCCTATGTAAATTATCCAATGTGAAATTTGATTACATGAATTGTATACATGATCAATTCACCTATGTGAAAATCAAATATGTAGAAAAAGTTTCATACATGATATAATTTAGTTATGTGAAATATATTGCGTCTCAAAATTATTTTTCAATCCCTTTAAATCAAAGTTTCCATGGATATAAAGTATTTTGATCTTTTTTATATAAATGATGAATTTATTTAAGAGAATAATCTAGTTTTTTGTTTTAAAAACTCATATGTGTTCTTTGAGAGATATATATACATAAATATGGGAATATTTGTTTTGAAAAATGTTTCACATTTATATTTTCTGCAAGTTTAAGATGAATATTTTTAATGTTTTATTTGTTCTAAAATGACTCATTAATTATATATAATCCATGAAAATTTGTTTTATATTATTTTATGATGAATTAATCTGGTTTCACATGGGATTAATCATGTATTGATATTCATGCTAAAATTTTAATAATAGAAATACCCAAAATCAAATCAAAGGGCCAGTCTTCAATATTATGAGGGAGGTTTCCAAGGTTATTAATACTTATCACTTAATATTATACTAATTATTTAAATGAATTCCATTTTTTTGTCTTATAGGATATAAATTAAAAATTACATGAATTTTATTTTTCATTTAAGAATGATTTACACATGGATCTTTATTTGGGAAATGAACATGGACAAATCTGAAGTGGTTCATTTATAAAGGAAAGAAACATCATATTTAAAATTTGAAAATTTGATGTGGAAAAATAAATTCTATTTATAGAATTTATAGAACCAGTGAAAAATAATGAAAAGGACAAGGATTTTCCTAAAATAAACAATTGTTGAAATTATTGGTGGTCAATTACTGCTTCCAGCTAAACTAAAATCATTTTATCCTTTTTTGATGGAGAGATTCTTGCTTCTTCGACTCTCAAACTATGAAGCATTCATCTGTTTATGTTGTAGTACTACTTCCTATAATTTTTTGTGTGCATAATTGTAATGGGTTATTATACCCATTTAAAGGTAAGATTATGGGTTGTGACTACCAAAAAGAGTCAAGAATTGGGTTGTTCCTCTAGTTGGGAATAAGGTAGACTATTGGGATGAAGAGTGGAGTAATATCATTTAGATAGAATCCACTATAAAAAACATTGTATTCATTTCCTTTCATTTTCCCATTTCATTAACTTAATAGTGTAACTATGATATAATAAACTTTAAACATCTACATTTCTAAATTTATTTTTAGAAAATCCAATTCAACCCCCCTCTTCACTATTCTGTAAATTTTACTTTGAGAACAGTAATTGGTATCATAGGAGGACCTTTAGATCAATATATATATTTATTTAATTATGATAAACATTTATTTACTTAACCTTCAAGGGGAAAAGGTGTTATTTAATATTGTAGTAAATATCTCAAATTATGGATGGATACATCAAAAACCACCTCACTTTTATGGTACTAGTTATGGGTATAGGAAAACATGGGGGGAATCATTCTTAAATAAAAAAAATCTTTTTTCATTAGATAATTTTGGAAAACCATATTAGATTTAGAATGGTAAAGATGAATCATTACTTAGAAATGATGTAGAAAAATATGTGTTGAATTTCAAAGTGATGAATATTTTTTATTATTTAATAAATATAAATGTGTGTATGTATGTATCTACCTATTAAAACTGTCATGATATCTTGACAATTCATAAAGTTACATATCTTGTCGGTGATAAGACTATTATAACTATGTTAGTCAGGTTAAGAACTGGATATCAAGAATTTAAAATGGGTGAAGATTAAATTGTTAATCAAATATTCAATATATTTACTAGTATTTTTAATGGTAAGAATTATTTTGGAAAAACACATGGAAATATTATTCTTGTTGAATGATTACTTAGTTAACTTCCTAATAAGTGGAATTATAAAAAGGATACTATTGATTAAAGTATTAACCTCAAGTAATATAATATTAATGAGTTTATTAGATCACTATTACAATATTTATTAGATCTTATAAATATTTATGTAGAAGATAAATCAAATAAGAATGAAATTTCATTTAAATAAAATTTACCTACTCATTATTTTTATTTTGAATTACAGTGTAGTGATAGGAATGATACTGCATATGTTAAAAAGGTTGTATGTAAATGAATGAAAGACTACTCACAGATATCATGGAAATACTATCGTAGGGATCATCACACGAAGAAGAAGAAAGGTTATTTTTTTTTCCAGCTGTGCTCAATATGTAATTTTCTACGAGTATCGAAAAGGGGGGATCATCAAGGCTAATTTTCCAAGATTAAATAAGGAAAAAATAAGATGAAGGAATACAAGAAATAAAAATAGATAATGGAATCTATATAAAGTTACACTAAATATTCAAGTACTTTTAAAAAATATAGTTTAGAAGAGGATGTGGAAAACCTATGTTTAATAGATTCATTAAATTAAGTAATTGACTCTATTTATTATTCATATACTGAATCTATTTCTAAAAACCACACTATTGTGGAATTGATTAAATAGGTTTAAATACTTGATCATAAAGTTGAAAATATCATTGGTTTATAAAATAATCTTAATAGTCAACATAAGGTTGTTCGTAAGGAAAATGAAAATATATATAAATATATCCAGTATGACAACAATTCATCTCATTAATATTTGAAAATTACATAAAAGAAACCAACATCGTCTAATACGGAAAATAAAAATGTTGAAAGGAAAATTTATTTCATTTCCAAATACCACGAACCTAAAATAATTTTTTATAATGTTCTTATAGAGAAAACACAACTAAAAAATGATGTTTAAAGTTTAAATTCAATTCTATCCATTTTTTATATGTTGAAAAAACATTGAAAAAATGATGAGTTTCAATAAAATTAATAAAAGGATATCTGATCTTGGTTATGTAACAATTTACCAAAAGTTTATAAGACTTTATTTGTTAATATCACTAATATAAGTTCATTACTGGTACATGTTTTATATATCAAATAAAAGGACCTTATGTAAATGAATGTTAATTGATATTTATAAAATATTTTGAACATACTAAATATATCATTTATATAACTTTATCTTCTATATTTCATATAAATAAGTGATTATAATCAGTTGATGTTCCGAAGAATTCACATTATAATCCCATAAGACCAAAATTTGCATGGTTATTAAAAATTTATTAAAAATATCTTTTAAGAAATATGTCTTAGGAGAAAAAAATGATTTCCTTTACATGGATAGCAGATTCTCACAAAAAATTACAGGTGATATATCAAAGTTTTTATCATACAATAAATGTGATGGAGGTAATGTAAATTTTGGTGATAATTTTAAAGGAAAGAAAAAATGTTTCTGTGAGGTTGGAATTTCAAATTCTATTACTATTTCTAAGATTTTATATGTTTAAGGATTGAAGAATAATTTGATAAATAAATAAAAAATATGTGATTATGTAAATTTGGTTAAATTCCAAAATGATAAATTCATTATTTTAAAAGACAAATCTATTTTTATCCGAATAGAAATAGAATGATTTATTCAATTAATTTGGTGGAATTAACTCATAAAAATGTTAAAAGGTTAAATGATATACAATATGATACCATTTTGTGACATGGGATGTTGGGACTTGCTAATTTTAGGAGGATTCACAAGCTATACATTAAACAAAAATTCTACTATGACATAAACTCAATGTGGACATCGCCTTTGTATGTGGAAATTACATGAAAGGAAAAAAACACAGCAGCTGTTTTACGGAGTTCATATTTCAATTACAATTTTTAAATTTTAATTGTTGATTTTATGAAATTTTTAATCAATAATATCCATATATTATTTATTTATTATCATTTTTGGGTAATGTTTTTAGATTGACATTTTGAAGAAAAAAAATAAAAATAAAAATACCTATTCTATTCTTCTTTTATTTTTATTAGTATTTTTTTTCAGATGTGTAGGTGGTAATGGAAAGGAGAAGAATACTTGGAAAAAAAATTCCCACAACCAGCCATCCCTCAACCAAAGAGGGAAAGCCATATAGTATGCCTAATATGGGACCACCATCCAAGACTAACCTCATGAAGGTCGTTCAGCTGTAGTAATCTCCTTTGCGAGCCGGTGCAAGGGAAGTGTAACATGTATGCAGGAGAAAGCTCCACCACATGGGGGACAAGTCCACATAGTGATGGGAGGAAGACCTCACCAGTATGTGGAGGATCACAGTGGCATCAGGGTCCATCTAGCCCCCATTTGACATAATGATCTCGCAGTGGGACACATTTACTAAAATAGTAGAGCCTAGATGCCATGATTTTTGAGGAGGGACATTCTCCACTTAGAGGTTAATGTGAACTAACATAAATGACACCACTTCAACCATGGTAATGTATCATCATCCTAATACATTTCATCTATGCCACCCTCATTTCCACTACACCACAGACCACTAGAAACTTCCATCTCCACCAATTTTTCTCTACAAGATGAGCCTTTACACCGTAAGAGCCTCTACTTTCACTAGTATAGGAGCATATTAGAATGAGATAATTGAGCTCCACTATTCCATAGTCGTGGCTCTATGACATAGTATACAAGGGAGCCCAAACTGTGAATAAAGGCACTATATTGTTGTCTATAATAATATATATCAATCCTTTTAGTCAACACAATGAGGGAGGTAGTTACAACATGGGACCTTAAATATGACACAGAGGGTTCAAATGTGGTATAACCTAGGTTTTTTCAGAATAAGAGGACCACATCATGCATAAATAGATAATCACAACCATTTTAATCGAGGGAAGTGTGGAAGTATGTTGCATCATACATGTGATTTTTCATTCGGAGGTACGAAAATAGGAAATAGTATCAGAAATAGATGAATTAAATATTTTTTTATGATGTTAGGGATGCACTGTGGAGATACAGAGGCTACGTAGTAGGGGGAACAACCCTCATCATAGGGTTATGGATTCTACCACTTTCAAAAACCTGATGTTCTTGGGATGTCACCCACCACATGAATACATTGGGGATGTTTTTAAAATAAGAAAATGTGGGGGCCTTTAAAAACTCCAAGGAGTTCAATCACTACCTTAAAATAAGAAAATCACATCCAACCACCATTCATCTAATGAGATTCACTGATGTTAGTCTGTTTAAAGAAGGATAAAAAATACATGAAAGAGAAATATACAACCCGAGAGAAAGGGAATTCAAATTTAAAATGGGAGACTTCTCTAAACATTAATTAGAGGAGAGATAAGGATGTTTTGTTGACTTATTTGTGATTGTTGGGATCTAATAACTAAAGGAGTGAAGAAAAGATATCCTATTGGAGTTTCCATGGAGTTTTTTAGTTACAGTAGGCAACTTTGATTTTTATATCCACTCATGACTAGCATGAATGGGTAATTCTATCACATCAATAGATATAAATAAATGGTATTTTTATTAGTTTAACAAAGTGTGTGTGATTTATTTCTATAATGAGTTGTGCAATTCCAATAATTTTGATCTCAAACTTACCCATTTCTCATGCACGACATATTCTATGCATGTAGGGTATACAATGTTAAGAAATATCTACAAGATAACATTTTTATAGCACTAAAAATGTATAAGTTAGAGATATGTATTTTTAAATATGGTTTTTAATTCCCATATATGAATTAAAACAAGTATCTCAGAGGGGAAATGAGAGTTTATACAGTGGAGAGTAAGTACAATGAGAGGAGGATTGCTGAGGTTCAATTCTAACAACACATAATTTAAATCACATCACCTTTTCAACTAAATACAAGAACATGGATATATATATTCTTGGTATTTTCATCACTTATCTAAGAAACCATCTCAATCTTCTCTTTTTCTTAATATAAGTTTTTCTAAAACATTTTATGTCATTTTACACCATTATTAGTGGACTAACCTCAACCACCATTTTTCTAAATTTTTAATTTAGATGGTGATAGTCGAGCATTATAAATTTTAATATTTTATATACTTGAGAGAAATAAAAACACTATAAGGTGAAGTCAAAACCAAAATCATTGTTGGGGAATGGTGACTAGATATGCATAAAAAATTTAGGAATTTTCTATTTTGTTTGTTCTCTTTTTTATCTTATTACACTTGGTATTCTTGTTGCGTGGTTTCAAGATCAAATTCAGTGATCCAAAAAAGTAAAATAGAAAAAATGAAATCCTATTTTCAATCCAAATATCAATGGTCAATCAGAAAATAGAAAAATAACACACAAAAATAATAGAACACAATATATGGTAGAGATCAAGTTCAAGGAGTTGGCAGAGAACAAGGCCAAGGACCAAGGTAAGGAGAATTATAAGAGGTTGATTCGGGAGAAATACATGACCTCCAAAGAAGAAATTAGAGTATAAAAGAACATTTAAACTATGTAATACTTTCAACAATGGGGGTCCATCCTAACATCTTATTACAACCTATTATTTCACAAGACTTCATGATAAAATTAGCCATCATTCAAATGATCACCCATTATATATAATTCATCGGGCTACGCTATCAAGACCCTAATTCTCACATTGAATGTTTTTTTTAATTTTGTGATATATTTTGATTCAACAAAAATATAAACCTACACCTATTTATATTCTCACTGAAAGATAAGGCATGACAATGGATCTATAGTTTCCTTCCACAATTAATATCAACATGGGGGGATTTGGAAAGGAAATGTTTGATTAGGTTTTTACCTCCTTAAAAATCCAAGGATTTATAGGTAAATAATTAAAATTTTGATAAATTAAGTGAAGAGTCCTTATATAGTGATTAGGAAATATTTAATATTTTCATAATATGATACCTTCATCATAGCATTGAAATTTGAATTCTAATATCAACATTTTATAAAGGCCTATCTTAATGAAATCATTTGATCATTGATGCTGCTGCTAGAGGTTAGATAATGAGAAATTCCATAGAGGAGAGTTATTAATTGTTGTATGAAATGTCAATAAATAGTTTTCAATGGAAACTAGGACAAGGGCCAGTGCAAGAATATCACATGGAGGACAATAGTTGGGTTATCACCCAAATGAATGAAATGTACAAGAAACTCGATGCGATGATGTCTAATCAACATACCTATTGTATATATTGTGGAGACTCTTTTTACATAGCTTATAATCATAAATATTATTTATATAGATGAATTATACAATAGTCACCCCAACCAAAATAGTATAATCATGAACGTGGCCAAGAATTTCAGCCGAGGGATCAAGGTTTTCAACCCCAACACTAAGGACCAACACTTAAAAGTCAAGTCTAATCATCATAGGATTCCCTAGAATGTTTCAGGGCCATAGAAGGAGCTACACTCAATGATTTTATAGATTATTATACTAACCGAGGTACTACCATTTGAGAATTGAAAGATGACTCACAAAATCAAAGACCAATTATGAGGATCTTGGATATCAAAATGCATCATACTGATAATCGACTGAAGGAGAGGCTAAGAGGAGTCATATCGGGTGACAGTGAAGTCCCATGACAAGGTGAGATCTGTTGGATGGACTTATTTTGTTTCAAAATAAATCAATATATGTGTTTTTAGGATTCAAAAAATCCCTACTATTATTCTAAAATGTTTTTCTAAAGTGTCACATAACAAATCAAAAGAACTTATCCTAAGATTAATTATCTAAATATTTAGCTTATGATGTTTGAATTATTTAGTTTATGATAAAGTCACTTTAACATACAAGAATCAGATATTATTATCTACATTCTCAGAATATGAATGCTATATGGTGAATTTTTATCTTATGTTTTAAAATATTATCTTATTATAATCAAGGATAATTTTACAATGACATTTTTTTATCTTTTGCTGGAGGATTATCTTACGTAGTACTGAGAAAGGTTTACCATATGAAGAAATAATAGTGGTAAGTATATTAAATTCATTTTCAAAATATTGTCTTATAAAGTATTAGAAGAAGTTTTTTTGTTAGGTATTACACATAATTTCTTTTATCTTATGTAAAAAATTATTCTACGCAACATGAAACTCATTTTATCTTATGCACTTAATACTAGAGATATAGTTTACCTTATGATGTCTCTATAAAAAATCATATTACAAAGAAATTAATACCTAACATATAAAGATCACCATGATTACTTATCATTCTTATTGTGACAATTTGTTTTATATATTTCAGTATATCAGAGAAATGTTTTCTATTTAAAAGAATTCTAGGTCTTGTTTTGATAAATAAAAAAATCCAAATAAGAATAAGGTATCTGAAATTGATACTGTAGATGTATATTCCATATTTGGAAAGAGCAGTGAAATATCATTAAAAGCCTATCTTATCAAATCTCTCTCTCTCTCACTCTCTCTTTCTCAATGGATTATCAAGTCAGAAATTGTGATTATATTTCATGCTCTTGTTTTAAATCAAAAAATAGATATAAATACAAAATTTAGCTACTGCATAAAAAAGAGAGAGAACAAAATAAGGAAAACATAGACATGTGTTCTTACTCAAAAGATGAAAAACACAATCTACTCTATATAAAAACAAATTTGGACTATTTCTTGAAGAAACGTGATTAAAATTTTATCTCTAGAATCTAAAGACCTCCTAGAGATAAATCTTGAATACAATAATCTTCTGAGTATGAATCTTAATCTTCTTCTTTATTAGTGTTTTGTTTTACTCTATCTTGTTCACACATAGTCTAAGAGTGTATTTAATACTGTGGATATGTATTGTAAATGGATATCCTACTAGAAATCTATTGGACCTTTTTATTAAGTTGTATTTTCTTATAATTAAATGAGAACCCCCAATAAATGGTTGTTTTAATGGAAATTACCAAACTTGTAGTGTTGAGTGTTGGTGGATTGGAGGAGGGGATTTCAATTCCCTAAACCACTATAAATCTATTTTTCCAATTTTTTTTGTATGAATTTTTAATTATATTGATTATATTCCTAAGGAAATATTTGACCTCACATACCTTGAAGATGGTGGTCTAATATCAAAGAAATTTTTTAGGAACTCAATTCACCCCCTATTGAGTTATTCATCTAGTCATCATCTAGGAAAACAATTGGTATCAGATCTCATGACTCTTGAGTTCACGTATTTTTAAGGATGAAGTTTAAATATTTTTTAAAATGAATTATATGGATAATAACAAAGAAGTTTTGTCAATGTTTAGATCTTTCTTCTTCAATGTTGAAAACAATGGTTACTGGAAATCTTACATGATTATTTATAAAATAAATCATGGATTGAAATTATATCTTAAAGTAGTTAAGACCAATGAAATTCCTAAGATATAACTAGAGACATGGGATGCTACATATGAAGAAAAATATGATGTAAACTCTAAATATATGAATGATATCATCTACACGTTAAGACAATATTAGTTTAGCAGGATCTCTCAATGTTAAATAGCATATAAAGTGTGGACCACTTTTGCGGTTTTATATGAAGGTATTGACAATCTAAAAGATATTATACACAAATAAACTAAGATTAATCTCAACATATTAAAAATGATTCAAGGATATAACAATACTCAACTAAATAGAAGACTCATTGAGATTGTGAAAAAAAATCACTTATAGGAAATCCTATAACTGAGCCTGACCAAGCATTGAATGTTCTCTGAGTATTACCACCCAAGTGGAGTGGAATGTCTGCTTCCATGAGACAATTTAAAGAAGTAAAAATTTTCCAGATAAAATATCTCATCAGAACTCTCATGATTTATAAATTTGAAATGAATACCAGTGTTGGTGAACATAAGATGATAAAGAATGAAAATTATACTTTGAAACTTTCCACTTCTAAATATGAAAGGAAAATAAAAAGAATAAAAATCTTTGAAAAATATTATAAAGAATATTCCTCAAGTAATTATGGATCAAATGATGATTTTCCCCCTATTACCTGAAAATTAAAAAGATTATACAATAAGAGAATATGATTTAGAATACCATTCAACAAGTACAATAAAAATTGTAAGTTTATTAAAGAATTTAGGTGTTATAAATGAAAAAGGATAGGACACATAAATCCTAATTTTATATATATTAAGGATGATAAAAATATAGAAAATAAATACTTCAATAAAGATAGTTATAAGAAAAAATATAAGAAATATATGAAGGCTGCATAGAGTTCTTCTGAACATGTTAGCAAATGAAAATCATCAAAATTAGAAGATGAAGATTTTAGTCATCTAGCCAACATATGTGTTATGGGATAGTCAAATGAGGTACATAAATATTACACTTTTGGGCATGATAATGAACCATAAAATGAAAACTTATTAAATGAAGAATTAAATGGGTATTACACCATGTTGGAAACCAATTATGAAAAAAATTAAAATTAAAAATAAATCCATTTGAAATTATTATAATAAAATTGTTAGTTAAGAGGAAAACCTGAATATCCTGAATTTAGACTTAAAAAATTACTTATAAAAATCTTCTTCCTAAGATACCAGACAAGTCAAAACAATTCAGATCCGAAAAAATAATGTTCAAAACGTAAAATATGTTGTCACTGACTTCACTATAGGAGAAGATTACTTAAAAAAATAATCAGTTAGAATAAACATTGAAACAAAAATTCAAGAATATAAATTTATGGTGAAAAGACAAAATTATATAAAAAATAATTGTATCTAGTTCTAAGAACAAAAATATTTCCAAAGGTACATGTTTTCATTATAGTTATGTACTAAAATTTTATATTTTTTAAAAATAAATCCTAAATTTTTTGAATAAAAAATATCTTTATTTCAAAATATTTTTCAAAAAAATCTAAAATGTTTTCTAAAAAAACAAATCTGGACACCTAGATCTATTATAGCTAACATTTCTGAATGCAAAATAATTTGGGTACCAAAGAATTTTTTTGTTTGATTTGTCATTATAGGGAACTGGCCGTCTGAACATTAGTGAAAAATGTTTTATGGATAGTCATTTTTTAATGCATATTATTGGATATTACTCCAACTTTCACTCTTTATACAAAATAAATGGATTCTGTCACTTTTTGTGACAATAAAAAAGTATAGATAGTTCGAATTGGATCAGTTGGAAATCTACAGTCAAATCTCATCAACAAAGTACTTTATGTTAAAGGCTTGAAGCACAACAAGATAAGTATTTCTAAACATTGTGATGATGATTATTCTTTTTATTTTTCAACAATGCATGTTCAGTGTTTAAAAATAAGTTTATCAAGTTTAAATCACCCTGAATAGACAATGTTTACACACTAGATATTATTTTTTTGTAGATAGAATGTAAATGTTTTAAATAAATAAATTGATGAATCATGTATTTGGAAAAGAAGGATCAGACATTATAACAATCATTCCTTGAATTTTTTCTAAGAAACATTTAATTCACAAATATCCTAACCTCAAATTGAATAGAAATAATCTATTTGATTCATGTCAAATAGGAAATAAACACCGATCATATTTTAAATCAATTAAAGAGGTTTCTACATTTAGGAATCTTGAGCTTATCCCCATGGATTTATTTAGACCTACAAGAACAGCATGAATTGTTAGAAAATAATTTTTTTATGTTTTAGTTGATGATTTTTTTATATTTACATGGTTTTTCTTTTTAAGACTCAAAAGTGAAGCATGTTCTGTTTTTATTGATTGTTGGAAAATTGTGAAAAATAAAAAATGTTTCAAAATTGTGTCTTTAAGAAGTGATCATGGAGGTGAATTAGAGAGCCATGGATTTAATTATTACTTCTATATGCAAGGAATTAATTATAAATTCTCTACTCTTGGGATATCTCAATTGAATGGTGTTGTTGAAAGTAGGAATATGACTTTGTAAGAAATTGATAGGACCATGTTATGTGAATGTAATATGTTTAAAGACCCTCTAATTATCCTGTAATTAGAACCAAATGGGTTTTTAGAAACAAACAAGATGATCAGGGTGTAATAACTTGAAATAAATCTAGATTAGTTTCCAAAGGGTACAATCAAGAAAAAGGAATGGATTATGAAGAAATATTTTGATCCTATATCTTGGTTAGAAGATATTGGAATTATTTTAGAATATGAATCATATATGAATTTTAAATTATATCATATGGATATTAAATATTCTTTTCTAAATGTGTTTTTAATTGAGGATGTTTATATAGAATAACCTACTGATTCTAAAGATCCTCATTTTCATAATTCAATGTTTAAACTTATAAAATCTCTATATAGAATTAAAAAAGATCCAAGGGAATTGTATGAAAGGTTAAGTTCATTTATTTTATAAAACAGATTTATAATTGGAATGGAAAATCCTAAATTATTTAAGAAAAATGAATCATCAAATATTTTTTAGTTAAAATATATATAGATGATTTTATTTTTTGATCAACAAACCAAAAATTGTGCAGTGATTTTTAAGACTTACCAAAAAGAATTTTAATTGAGTATGATGGGTGAATTAAACTATTTTATAGGATTTAAATTTTATTAAAAATATTTTGGAAATGTATGAAAGCAAATAAAATGAATACTTTATTTACTTAAGAATTTTGGACATGAAAATAGTAAGACCTACTCAACTCCTACGAGCTCTAATAATAAACTCTATTTTGATGAAACTGGAAAACTAGTTGATAACAATTTTTATAGAGGAATAATTAATTTTTTTATATATAATAGTCTATAAGACAAACATTATGTTATTTGTAAGCCTCTTTCAAATATTTCAATGAAATCTGAAAGAAAATATCATTTAGATGCTGCCAAAATTATTTTAAGGTGTTTAAAATGACGAGTGTATCTTTCTATTATTTTTACAAAAAAAGTATAATTGTTAGTTAATCTCATATTCATATGTTGATATTTTTGTTGTATATTAAAAAGGAAAATAACCTCAGGAACCTTCCATTTCCTTGGTAAATACCTTGTATCTTGGTCAAGTAAGAAACAACACTCTATAGTGTCATCAACTGGAAAAGCTAAATATCTAGAAGTAGGAAGTTTTTGTAAATAATTACTATGGATGAAAAACACTCTAATGGATTTTGGATTTAATTTTAACTTTATTACAATAAAATGTGATAAAAGAAGTGATAACAATATTTCAAATAATCTAATAAACCATTCAAGAATAATGTTCATTGATTTAAGATAACATTTACATAGAAATCATCAAAAAAGGAATGATATATATTTAGTTTTTTATAGAAAATCAATTAGTAGATATTATTACAAAAAATTATTGACTGAAAGATTTGATTTCATTAAAACTAAATTAGGTTTCTATCATTTTACTTAAATGGTACATTTATTTTACAGAATAATATATTTTTCTAATTACCTAAGTATTTTTAATCACCATTTTATATTCGATAAATATCTATACTGCATTAAATGACCAGTCATATTAGTAGACCAAACACTTATATTTTTTAATGATCACTCTAAACATCACCATGTAACCCATTTATTTTCAAAAAATAAATAACAGAAAGAGAATATATCAAATATATGTGAAAAAACTTTTTGTAAACACTTGATCCCTTATCCTTATCTACTATAAACTCTTTCTACTCTAACCTTTCAATACTCTAGACTACACAGAGAATGGAAAAGACCAAAAAAACCAAAAAAAATTCTATGAGTAGGCCAAAGTGTCAAAGAATAATGAGGAAAGTCCGGAGTGGACAAGTAATATAATTTTAATGTCTTGAAAAAATAGATATAACAATCAATAAGATTATAAATCGGCAATTATGTGATTATGTGTTTGATGAAATATGAACCAAACATGTTTTGAGAATAAGGTTCATGAGTTTTATGAAAGAGAAAATTTTATTTTTTGTGATATGGAAGATCATATCATTGAAACTGTCAACCAGAAACACCTTTTGGTAACTTCAATGAAAATGGATGAGGTACTCAAATGTCCTCATAAAGTTCATAAAAAATTTAGTACTAGATTTCTTACCATAGATGAATTCATACAACTTATTATCATGAAGTCTCTATTTAAATCTTTGGTTTTTGATATTAACCCCCCTAAGGAACTAGAACCTGAAATAAAAGTTCTTGTGAAGTTCATCTAGTCTGCTATCACACCACATAACAATGAGTTTTAGAAAGTTTTGTTTCAATATATTACTTGGTTATTCATATTAATGTTTTAAAATCATATAAATCTTATATTATATATCGTGATATATATTAATAATGTTTAGAATAATTCATTTATTTTCCATCCTTATGGAAGGATATTTACTTTTGTTTTTTTCTAATTCTCTTGTTTGTATCAATGAAGAAACAACAACATGACTTCATGGTTAGACAACTTTGTGTGAAAATATTTCAAGTAAAATTGGTCTGTATTGGATTTTCTATAAAAAAATTAGTTTTAGTAAGTCATGGAGAAGGAATAAAAGTATATCCTTCCTTGATTCATGGGGAGACATCATAAATTCGATTATCCATTTATGATGGAATTTATTTAAAAATACCAGTTGTTCAGACAGATGTCTGAGATGAGGAGACTCTTACTGATAGAAAAATAAGAGTGAGATTTTTTTAAAACTGAAGCACAAGTTACTCCTTTAGTCACTCATCCTCCAATCCCACTGAGCAGAGAACAACTAACCTATGTAATTACTATGTTAGTAACTTCTGACTAGTTAAAAAATTTCAATAGCCCTAGGTACTACACCAATCATTCCAATGCCTCCATGTAAACAATCAGACCAGTTACTTATCCTGAGAAAAAATAGATTCCAATAACATGAATTTATAGATAATGAATAATAAGATCAAATTGAAGAAAATATGTATGTCTACGATACTGAAAGCATAGAAGTTCAACAAAATAGACCCTCTCCAAGACACATAGACCATAGATGTTCAGACTCTCATTCTACTGATAAGGTTAAAGATGAGATAGGTCTAGAGAGATACTCGAGATTTTTTTCTAACGTGGATTTCAAAAAAATATCAAGTGACTAAGTCCATTAATGAAATAAGGACTCTCCATGATCAAATGTTGATGAAAGATTATGTTCAATAAATAATGTCATTGGATTTATCAGTTATTAAATATTTTTCAAAGGAATCCAGTGTGGGAATTGTAAATAGTTCTAATGAATTATAAAAGCTAATAGAAATATCTCATGATATTGATACAATGATTGTGGATCTTGATTCTATATAGTATGATATTATCTCAAGGTATATGTTTCATTAATTTTAAAAAATTATGGTATATAAATTTAGAAAGTAACCAATTCTTTCTAAATAATTTAGTGAGTCAGTTGATCAGTCAACAAAAGAAATTAGTAATTTATTAAATCAAAAGATTCAATAAATTCAAGGAAATCCAGTCCATGTGAATATGGATGAAAGATTTATCATCACTAATTTGTAAAATATGTCCATCTCATTGTCAAAAAACATTAAGGTTATAGTAATTTTTTTTAAGTTTTATATGAAGTAGTGGTCAAAAATTCGAAGCCACATTATTTTGAAGATGATGAAAAGGTATAAGATGATGCCTTTGTAGAACCTTTGAAATGAAAATTGTATGAAAAAGTAAAATAAGTTTCTAATGTCTTTGGTTTGATATAAAACTATCTCAATGAGTTGAAAATCCTGATATCTAATTGTACCAAGAAGGGAGACATGCAGGATTTTGGTGAGAATTTCTATCAGTGGCTATAGAATGGTTTCAAAACTCTATTAGACTACATTAAAAATGACTTGATAAAAAGGATTTATTCTTGTGTATATGGACTCTTTCAAATTCATTGAAGTAATTTTTGTTGATCAATATTCATTTACAAGTCAGCATTAGAATAAAATCATTGATCCCCCTGAATTCTATCAAGGGGAAAATCTCAGGTTTTGAAAATGAATTTTCTTTACATTTTCTTAAACCTATCACTAAATTAAAATTTACCCTTGTAGATAAATATGATATAGTTAGGGCATATTAAAATTCTCTCAGTATTCAATCCCCTTTGATAAGGGTCACTCAAAATGATCATGCATGACTTGCAACATCCTTACTATCATTAGGTGATGTTATTGGGAAAACCACAAATGCTCCACTTCTATTATCCTTATCAACCACAAAACAACCATTATCATTCATTAAAACTCTTAATTTTTTTATTTCCCATTACAATATTTATATAGTCTTCTCAACATGTACGAATTTATAGTTCTCTTTTTAACAATCTTTTGAATCATTTCAGGCTTTTATTTTATACAAATTTTGTTTGCCAAACATTTTAATTCTTTCTATATTCTATTGATCCTTATTTTCAATTTATTTTATCTTACTATCCATTATTATTACAACTTTTTAATGAATTTAATTATGATTTTTTTAGTATTTACTTGTGTTCTACATTTATTGTATTTATTCTCTCAAATTATATTTAAAATCAAAAAAGGGGGAGAGAGAGTAAAAAAAGTAAATTAAGTCAATACTGAAGCTCATTCTTGGAAATTTTTATATTTTCAATTTCATGGGGTTTTTTGTCATAAATAAGGGTTATATTATTAGATAGACTTATGTTATTATAATATATCTTGATATATGTGTTTTGATGATTCAAAATATTCATACTATTATTCTAACACGTTTATCTTAATTGTCTCAGAACATGGAAAAGAACATTTCTTATGATTGATTTTATAATAATTTATCTTATGATGTGTAAATTATTTGTTTTATGATAATGTTACCATATCCTATAGGAATCAAATATTATCTTCTACATTCTCACAATATGAAGGCTTCATGGTGAAATTTTATCTTACTATGTGAAAATTATCTTACAAGAATCAGTGATAATTTTATAATGAAATGTTTTTATCATACAATGAAGAATTATATTATGTAGTAGTAAGAACAATTAACCTTATGAAGAAAGAACAAAGTAAATTATATTAAAGAAATTCATAAAATATTATCTTATGAATTATTATAATATGTTTTCTTTTAGTCAATTATTACACGTCAACACATTTTATATTACCCAGAATATTCTTTTGTAAAACATGAAACTCAGTTTCTATTACACAATGAATACTCAAGATATATTTTATCTTACAATGTATATTCAATTATTCATCTTAGGAATACAATACTTCTTGACACATAAATATCATCATGATTACCTATCATATTTATTATGTTATGTTGTTTTATATCATTCAATATATTAGTGAATGTTTTGTTGTTTATAGAAAATTATATGTCATGTTTCCATAAATACAAAGACCCAAAGAAGAATAAGGTATCTGACATTGCTTCTACAAATTTATATTCCATATTTGGAAATAATGGTTGTATATCCTTAAAAGCTTATGTTATCAACACACACACACACTCTCTCTCTCTCTTTCTCAATGGATTATCAACTCAACCATTGTGATTATCTATCATGTTGTTATCTTGAATAAAAATAAGTGATATGAATATATAAGTTAGTTGATTTAAAAACAGAGAGGACATTTCAAGAAAATAATAGAAGTGTGTGCTTAATCAGAATATAAAAAACACTCTATACTCTATATATAGATGACAACCATGGAATATTTCTTGAAGAGATGTGATTAAAAGATTATATTTTGAATCCGAAGATTACTAAATATAAATATTGAATACTATAATCTCTTTAGGATGAATCTTCTTTACTTTTTCTTCTTCTTATAACTATGTGCTAGAAACATCTCTGTCATAGTTTTATTTCACACTTTCATGTATACACTTGGTGTAAGAGTGCATTTAAGGTAGTGGACATTTCTTGTAATGGGAGATCCTAGTTGAAATCTCTTGTACATTTGTATTATGTGACATATGCTTTTACTCAGTTTGGATCACCCAATAAAAGGGTTTTATTAGTGAAAATCACAAAAACACAAAGATTTTATTGTTGTTGGAGTGAAATAGGAGATTTCCATTCACTGAAATACTATAAAGATATTTTTTTAACTTCTTTCACACTTTATTTCATATTTCTAATGAATATATTCTTTAGGAAATATTTGAAGTCACATACCATGAAGAGTGTGGTCTAATATCAAAGAAATATTTAGGAACTCAATTCATCCCTCCCCCTCTTGATTTATTCATCTAGAAATTTTTTGGGACAACAAGCTCAAATATATCTCCTTGAATAATGGAATGATAACACCAAAACTTTCTAAAAAAGATGGAAAATATGATGAAGAACTAATAGCAGAATTAAGAATACCAGTGTAATAGAAAAAAGGAAAGAGGAAAGAAATATAAGAAATATGGTTGAGAATAATATTCACTACTGTAATGACCACAAACTCCATTTAATAAGCTATTAAAGATATTAAAGTTAAAATATTAGAGATAAATGTTTATGTAAATGTTCAAAAAACTACAAATCAACATACCATTTGTTGAGTTGATTGTGAACATGCCCACCTATGAAAATTTTATGATATAGTTGGTGAAAAATAAAAGACAAATTTAGTATTTAGGCACTATCCCACTAATATAATATTGGTTAGAAGTGGTGTTAAGAAAAAAAAATAACTGAAGGGGTATGGGTGGTTATTATATTTTCATTGACATTGGTTCTAATGATTTTGTAGTGGTTTGTGTGATTTATGTGAAAGTGTTAATTTCTTTTTCATATTTAACATTCAATATCCTAGGATTAAGAGAGACGGAGGATACTCATGTCATGATAATACTTTTAGATACAACATTGAGGCATCCTCGAGGACTACATGAGGATTTCATTGTTAAGGTAGATAAGTTATAATTTTTGTAGGATTTCCTTATAATGGACATCGATAAAAAGGAGACCCAAATCATTTTGGGAAGACCATTTATATATATAATAAGGGAACTAATTTATGTAAAAATGGATAACTATATTTATGATTCTATGAAGAAGATATGAAATTCAATATTCACTGGGTGAAGAAAAATTTGGATGTGAATGGTAAGGAGTTGAGTGAGGATATCATTCAAAAAGTTTTGGATGATTTTATACATGGAAAAAGAGTTGATGTAACAGTTGTAAAAATGAAATAAGAAGTTAAAAATGATGGAAGGAAATGATGTAAAAATTTACTAAAAAATCCAGAGACAATGGTGGAGCTTCTATCTAAGAAAAATTCAAGGGGGGACAACAGGTTTTGGAATTTTTTGAGTTGTTACTTGATTTTCCAAAACAGGACTAAAAACTATTGGATGGGCCTATGGATATTGAGAATGTATAAGTATATGGAATAGTAAAAAAAATTTCTGAAAAAGGGTGAGGACCCGTCTATATATAGTAATCACAACTTCATCATCTTTTAGAGAAAAACTAGTTAACCACCTTCCTACCATCAATCACCTAACATCAAAGGGTTAGGTCAAGAATAATGAAAATAACTAAAAAACTCTATTGAGGAAACCCAAATTTTTTATGCTTTTTGATATTTTTTTAAGAACTAGTTTAGGAGTATATCCCCTTAATTAATTTGAAAATTTTCATAAGAATGTCCTACACTTTAACTGTTCGAATTATATTTTTTATGACCATAGTTATTAAAGGTGAAAGGATATGTTGTAGAAAAAAATGGGAATAAAATAATAGATTACAATCAAAGGAGTGTGTGATTTAATTTTGGGTATTTGATATTTACTCCCATATATTTTCCAGAATCAAGTTTTTATCATAAACAGAATGAAAAATGCATACCCACACTTAGATTAGTGTTTTACTTTAGTTAAATGACACTTGGAAATTTTAGGAACTCCAAGATGCCACGTTTTAATTTTAAAATTGATTTAATTGAACAATTAAAATGGGAAAACTTGTGGAATATAGTAAAACATGGATATTTAAGATTAATTAATCATCATTATATTTATGGTCACACATTTATGAAAACTCTCTTCCATCTGTTAGTATTTTATTTTCATAAATTCATTTTAATTAATTTTTTCTTATGGCATATACAATGAGTGATTTACATAAATTACATGATATTATTCTTGAGAGTTTTATAAGTAAATATTTCCAATATTTATTTATAAATTTCATGAGAGAACTTGGGACATGTTACCTACTAGGATTCAGATTTCAACTTTTCCAAACTATGATTGTTCAAATTCATATTAAAAATGATTGATTCATTTTGTTTAATTTATCCATTATCCTTGATACCTACCCAACATCAATCCTCATTTTATCCTTTAGATATTATGAATTAACTTTTATACGAATAGCTAAATTTCAATCTGATTTATCCATTATTACCCATACTCTAGTGTTTTTCTTAATTTCAAAGTTTAAGTGTGGGGGAAGAAGAATTTCATGGAAAAATTTATATTCTTGATTAAGAAGAATTTATTTGGTGTATCAATAGATTTGGAGAATAAGGATTATGTTTACTTAACTATTTTTTTATTTACCCCTCTTTTAAAAATATGTGGTATATGTTATGGAAGGTAAAAAATCATTACCACTTGACCAATTATTTTCATCATTTGGTGTTCGTTGATGGGTTTGTGACTTGACCTAGATAAATTTGAAAAAAAAAAATAAATAAATAAAAAAAATAATAAATTTTGGTAAATCATTCATCATGTTTTCATTTTATATGGCTTTACTGGAGCATGATATTCTGGTAACGAAGTTAATTTTTCTAAGAGAATAATTTTGTTGGTTTTCACTTTGATTATCAAGCTTAATAATTATATAGTAATATACTCTTTGATCCTTGATCTATTTTCATCACTTTTCTACCGTACTTAAGCCTTAGAATTATATGATCCTAGTTTTAAATTTATATTGAATTTTATTGATGTTTATATCTACTGTGTGGAGAATATATATTACTTTCATTTTGATTAGTTTGTTTCATGTTCTCGAGGTATGATTAAAACTTCACATATTTATTTTTTCCTTGAGTGATGAGAGAATAAAAAAATGGTGAGGTAGATCATAACATGGCATGTTAATAATTATGAATTACAAGACTTGAATGCAAGAGATGAGAAGTCCCATAATTTTTTCTTTGGGAAGTCCAATTACATTTCTTTAAGGGAGGTGTTAGAGTCACTTTCTCTATGTGATACTTGAAAATTATTTTCCACCATTGATAATGTCTTCATTTCATAGATTTTGAACTACAAATATTTGTAGAATGGGGGATTCCTTTTGTATACATAATGATATTTATGCTTGAAGAAAATTTAAGTTTAAGTGTGGGGAATTTTATGAGTTTATATTTTTCTTCCAATTTTAAAATTTTAATTGTCTAATATCATATATTTTTAATTGACAATACACATATTTTAATTATTAAATATAATTTTTTGGGTAATCTGTAATTTTGAATAAAACATTGAATTTTTTTTACTAAAAATAATTAAAATAATTATTCTATTCTTCTTTTATTTTTATTAGTATTTTTTTGGGTGATGTGTAGGTGGAACTGGAAAGGAGAAGAATACCTGGCCAAAAAAATGTCCCACATATTTCTAGCCCTTAAACAAGGGGGAATGTCCTAATAGCATGCCCAATAAGCACCCACCAACCAAGACCAACCCCAGGAAGGTCGCATGACTAGGGTAAACCCATTTGTGGGTCAGCGTAGGGGAAAATGAATATGCCTGTGAAAGCCAAAAATGATGCATGGGGGTCAGGTCCACATGTCAATGGGAGGATGAAAACACCAGCATGATGAGGTTTATGGTGGTGTTGGTGGCACTCCAAACCCCATCCAATTTAACGATTCATCAATGGGATGCATTTACAAAAATAGTAAAGCCCTAATGAAAAACTTTTCTATTTGGGATGTGATCTGCTACTGGGTTACTGTACACTTACATAATTGAATTTTTTTTACGTTGGGCGGTATGTTTTTTTCCTCATAAATTTATCCCCATCGTCCCTATTATAATTATATTGTAACCCCCCAAAAATTTCCATCTCTAGTAACATTTCACCACAAGATGAGTTGTTTCTCCACAAGAGCCGCCATGACTGGAAGAAGAGGAGGTCAACATCACTATAGAACTAAACTACACTATGTTATATCCATGGTTATATGAAATAGTATCTAGGGGAGATCAAACTGATAATGACAACACTACGACATCTCCAAAACTCATCAATGTCACTTTAATCAAAATTTTGAGGAATATAATTGAAGTGTAGGATTTCCACTATGGTGTGGAGGGTTGAAAAATGGAAGAACAAAGGTTTTTTAGAAGTAATAGGATTTATATATGGATAACTAGATACAAGTTTTCTATGTTAATCAAGATAGTGAAATTAAGAGGTTGTGTTATATGGATGATGATGCATCGTATAGGTACATAAATTGAAAGTATCATAAAAATGGAGTAATTTGATATTGTTCCATGGTGTTCAGAATTTACTCTGGCCATACAGGTCATACAGAGGCTATGCTATAGGGGGAATAACCCACATCATAGGGTTATATATTCTACAACATTAAAAAAGTGAATGTTCTTGAGATTTCATGCACCACATGTGCACCATGGGGAAGTTTTTAAAAGAATAACATGTGCTGGGTGTCATATACCTATAAGGAGTTCAAAAAATCCAATAAAATATTAATATCCCAACAAACCACCATTCATCTTAGAAGATTCACAGATGTTTACCAGTTAAAACTAGTAGAAAAGACATAGGAAATAGAAAAACACAACCTGAGAGAATGGGAATTTAAATTCCCAAAGGGAGACTTATGTTGAGTAGAATAAGATAGGAGATACAGTTTTTGTGTTAGGGGAATCAAGAATACTATACCTCAAGAACTAGAGGACTAAATGGAATCTGTCTTAATGGATCTATTGTGGAGTTATATTACTATAGTAGGTGACATTGATTTTCATATCCCCTCTTGACTTGCTTGAGGGGGAAATTATCTTACAAAAAATGATGTAAAGAAAGGGGATTAAGATTAGATTAAGAAATTTCATGTGATTTATTTCTATGATGATTTATGTATTTCAAGTAATTTTCAACTCAAAATTACACTCTTTCCCTTGAAAAACAAATTCTACGCAAGTAGAGTGTGTTTATTTAGGAAATATCGATTAGCTAAACATCACATGGCACAACTAATACATGGGTTTTGGATATCTATGATTAAATAATGTTTTGAACACCCACCTATGAACTAGAAGAATTATATGATAAGGGAAAGGGTCATTTATACAATAGAGAGTATTTACTCTATGAAAAGGATTGCTAAGGTTCAATTCTAACAACATCTATTTTAAATCACATCACCTTTTTAAATAAGTACACAAACCTAGATTTATATTCTCTTGGTATGTTAATCACTTCTCTAAGAAACTGACCAATTAAATATCATCTTTTACTTAATTTATGTTTTTCTAAAAAAATAAGTCATTTACACACTATTCTTAGTGAAACGACCTTGATCAATACTCTGCTATTTTTCTAAATTAGTTAGTGATAATCAACATTTATAAATGTTGTTCATTTATATCATTGAGAAAACTAACTATTATATAATATGATGCCATGTTTCAATCCAATTAATTAATTAAAAATTGTGTGGCCTCTTGAAATTATTCATTTAGATTTATTTTTTCCTATCAAACCTACTATTTCTGGTGGTAAGATATATATTTTTTTAATTTTTCTAATTTTAATAGATATACATGGGTTTAATTTCTAACATTTAAAAATGAATGTTTATCTAAGTTTGTAACCTTTTTTAAATTGTACTTAAATGATAAAGGTAATATAATTAAATTAATTTTATGTGAACATGGTGATAAATTCCATAATCTAGAATTTTTACATTTTTTTGAAGAAAATGGGTATTTTCATAATTTTTCAGCCGCTATAACACCACAAAAAAATGGTTTGTTTGAAAGAAAATATAAAACACTTCAGGAAATGTATAATACCATGTTAAATGAGTTTAATTTATGTACATATTTCTTGGAAGAATTTATGAATACTTATTCTTATGTTAGTAATAGAATTTTTTTTATTTCCAATGTTAAAAAAGATACCTTATGAGCTTTGGAAGGGGAGAAAACAAAAACTTGGATATTTTAGAGTATTTGGATAGAATTTTTATTCTCTCCCTAAAGATAATTTAGATAAATTTGTTGGAAAATATGATGAAGGAATTTTATTTGGATATTTAAATTATAATAAGGAATATAGAGTATACAATAAAATAACCATGGTTTTCTATGAATAAATTAATTTTATGTTTGATGAAAAGTCTTTGAATAATATAGATGACAATATTGAACAACTTGATAATGAATTTAGTGAATTTAATTTTGAAGAGTAAGAAAATCAAGATAAAAATGTACATGTTGAGGGGGAAAATATTTTCTCTCAACCTGAACTTATTAATGAAAATTTATAGAATACCTATAGAGATAATTCTATATATAATGTTATTGTTAATGTTAAATGAAATATTCAAAATAGAAATTTTTTTATGAATATTCTTGATTATCATGATTTTATTTCGGATTTTTTATTAAAGAATATTGATGAGGATTTAGATGATTCAAATTTGGTTTTGGCTATATAAGATGAATTAAATAATTTTACTAGAAATAATGTATGTACATTAGTTATTACACTAAATAATATTCATATTATTATAAAAAAATGGATCGTTATAAAAAAATGATGAATTTGGAAATATAGTTAAAAATAAATCTAGATTAATTCTCAAGGATATTATTATGAAGAAATCATTGATTTTTGAGAAACTTTTACATGTGTTTCTATGTTATAACCAATTAGGATATTATTGGATTGTGCTTATTTTCATGGATTAAGTTATTTCAAATGAATGTAAAACAAATTTTTCTAAATGGTTATATTACTAAAAGGTATATGTTAGACAACCCCTTAATTTGGAAAATGAAAAGCATCCTTATTATGTCTCTAAAATATATGAGGATTTATATGGTTTAAAACAAGCATCTCAAGCTTGGTATGAAAGGATAACTAGTTTATTTTGTAACAAATTTTGAGAAGGTAAAGGGTGATCCTAATTTTTTTATTAATAAAAGTTATAATGATATCTTGATTGTGAAAATTAATGTTGACGGTATTATTTTTGGATCATCATGTGAAAATCTTTTTAATGAATTTTTTTTGATGACTTATAAATTTTATATGATTATTATAGGGGAATTGAAATTCTTCCTTGGATTGAAAATAATTTAAAAAATGATGGTATTTTTATAAATCAACCCTTTTATGCTAAAGATCTAGTTAATAGATTTGGTTTGGGATCATATAAAATGGTAAATACTCCCATGAATACTAATTGAAAGTTAAATTTTATTAAATATGGAAAATATGTTGATATAAAACCTATAGAGGGATGATTTGAATTTTACTATATTTATATTCTTCTACTTCTGATTTAATGTTTTCAATATTCATGTGTGTTAGATTTTTTAGCGACCCTAAATAAAGTCATATTAAATCAGTTAAGATGATTATTAAATAAGATAAAGGATCTTTGAATCTTGGTTTATATTATCTTTATAAAAATAATTTTGGGTTGATGATATATTCTAATTCTAATTTACATGGATGTTGGATATATAAGAAAATTGATTTAGGTTTGTGTCATTAACTTAGTAAATCTTTACTTTCTTGAGCTACAAAGAAACAAAATTTTGATTCTATTTCAACTGCTGAATTTGAATGTATAGGTGCTGTATCTTGATATTTTTATCACTTATATTCTAATGGGTGATTAAATTAATATGGATATGAAGTTATTGGTTTATGATTTTTCCATTTTTCTTGGCCCCCATAGCTATATTTTTTTTAGCAATTTTTGTTTTTAGAATAACCTAATTTTGAATAAAAAATAAAATGGTGTTACGATGAGAGTGTAAATGGTTTAATGGGTTTTTTTATAATAGATCTAATAATTTAGAAATGAATAATATTTTCAGGTTTTGTTAAAAATTTAAGGAAATTGGGTTTTCAAATGATATTTTAATGGAATATTGAAATTGAATTAAAAATTGGTGTGTGGAAGTGTTTTCAAAATGGATATTTGAAAATGGGATCAATCATTAGAAAAGGGCTTAGCTAGGAGGGGGATTTTTGTGATTTTGGTTTTATTGGAAAAACCATGGATACAGAGGGGTGTTTTTAAAACATGGAGAGTTTTGCGGTGTGTAAAATATTTTTAATGGTTTTTGAAATGAGTAACTGATTCTTATGTAAACCGATTTGACTAGGTTTTAGATGTTTAAAAGATGTGGCCTTTATTTTTGATCTGTGTGCTTAGATTGTGTGTTGAGGTTGTTAGGAACTACCGATTAAGGTTGATGGGTTTGTTTTTCTTGGTCGACTATGTTCATAGAGATAAACCTGTTATGATGTAGATTAGTTTTATAGATCATAATTGGTTTATTGGGAGAGTATAAATGGTTGGTTTGTGCATGCAGCAAGTACACCATGGATATTTGATAGATCCACTAGTGGAAGGATCTTGGTATGGATGTTCGGTGGGATCCACTTGTGGTAGGATTGTGAGTTTGATGTTTTGAGAGAGTCATATGTGGCAAGATCATGGATGTTTATGTGAGTCTTGGGTAGATGGATTTTATTTAGTGGGGTTGGTAATTGGACCCATGGGTTTTTATGTGATTTTTGGTGATTTTACAGGTTATACTTCTTGAGGTGTATTTGGGTTTGGTCTCTGAATGGGTTTGGATTATGTGTGATCTTGGTTGGAAATTCCAATGGTGGGGAGAACCACTTTTTGGAATCTTATAGTGTCAATGCGGTGGGTTCATTAATTCTTTTGGTGTGAATGAAATTTGAATTTAAAATTTTTCCCAAACATTCACCATCTACTAAGACGTAGTGTAGTAGGAGTATAGGGATGAATCCAGAGTGAGACTCTGTTAAATTTCAAGAGGATCTAGTTTCTAAATCCAATAAGGGAGTCCTTTCTAGAAGTCTTTTGTTAAGGAGTTTGGTATAATTTCTATTTTGGGATGATTTTAAATGAAAAACGAGGGGATGGGATCAATTCATGTATCTGAGTGAAGGGTTTCGTTTAATTTTAAACTTGTAAAGATCCTATGTCTTATTTTGCAAAGAAAATAGGGATCGCTAGTTGACTTTGGTATTAGACTACTAGTTCTACCTAGGAGGTAGTTATTACATGGTCAGGAGATAGCGACAACCTAAGTCAATTATGTTTGGATTCTTGAAGGAAGATAGTATCCTTATCTAGTGTCTGTAGCTTAGTCTACTTCAATTAGAATATTGTCATTTTGTTGACCGTATCGTGGTTAGGGTTGTTCGCAAAAATGAGACATACCAGGGGTTTATATCCTAGTTACTAATTCAATCAGTATTTCCAAGCTCATATTTAAAGGTATATTTAGTTATGTAGATACATTTCTTGATCAATACCCCTAAGTAATTTAGCTACTCAAGGCAGGGGAGGATGTAATTAAATAAATGGAATACAACATTCCTAATCGATTGATTAATGGAATGAGGATCATGAACTGGTTCGGGAATGGTAAATAAACATGTACTAAGTAAATCAAAATAAAAAATAAAAGACTTACTTGACATGGAGAAATTGAAATTGAAACATAACGTGACAGATGGATTTGAATGCATTGAAGAACATAGGCTCCAAAACTATTTTATTAATAAATATACACAAATACTAAGAGTTTGAGAGTTTGAGAGGGGAAAGGGAAAAAGAATTCACAAAGGGGATGAAAGGGAGAAGAAAAACACATCCAGCATTCTCCAAAATTCTCTACCACTCCACTGCTTATATAAGCATTTCTTATACAGTGCGTACTATAAGTAAATGATGTGTATCCTTGATATGCCTCACTTCCAGTGGATTTTGTTTCTCAAGCATGGAATGCATGTCACTCGTGAATTTGAGAGGTTTTGAAGGGGTACACAACATGAGAAGGTAATTTACAATGTGCACCTCATATCTCTCTAATTTTTTCATTAATTCTTCATAGATATATTTCCTTGGGTTTTGACTGAATTCATGATATGTCTATTCTAGTCACGACATGTAGTGGACTTTTACTTCAAGATTCATGGAATGGTCACACCTTGGCTTTGCGACTTGAGGTAGGTTGTGACCTTTAGGTAAATGACATGAAATTCATCATCACAACATGTACTTGGCTAGTTTTTCACCATTTCTTCCTTTTCATTATTGAATGCACATGAATCTTTTATTCTTGAAAAATTAGACACATACCACATGAATTATCAAATAATTAAATGAAAAACTATGAATAAATAACATCAATGTATATATACAAATTAGTCTTATCAAATACCCCCACTTTGAAAAATTTATTTTCCTTATGAAATACGTCTCAAAAATGATTTTGTGAATGATAAATAATTTTTAAACCTGGAAATATTCATTATGTCCATGGAATTAAAATGAGGTGTATACAGAGAAAAGTAACTTTCTATAATTAAACCTTTATAGAAAGTTAGTCATGAGTCACAGTCTATGTTTAAAAAAAATATAGTCCTCTAATCATAATCTCATAATTTTTCCTCAAGTTATATACCCAACTGTAATCTACATCACATTTTGTTCTCTCAACACTCAGGGTATAAAATGTGAGTTAAGGTATGCTCATACCCTGGGTACATGTTCCTGACCATAGGCTTGAACTAGTTCTATCATCTCTATTGTGTAATTACAATAACAATATTAATCTTGAGGACTTTATGAATTCGGATACCGATCACTCTCTGGATATGGGTAGGTAGGTAAAATGTGAAAAATCAGGATAAAATAGGAGGGTAAACTCTATATTAAAATGCAAAAAAGTGGAAGGACAAGTGTGATGAAGTTCCTCCTTCTGGATGGTAATGTTTGTACACCATCATCATGGGTTGGATCCATATTTATGGAAAGTATGTATAAAAATAATTGGTTCTTTTCTATTCCTTTATATTTTTATTTTTTATTTTTTGAAAGTTATTCCTAGGATAGATCTCACATCCATCACCTAACCACAAATGATCCTTCGAGGGATTCATCGGTCTGAAAAATATTGATTTTTGACCTTCCCATTACACAACCCACAACAATTTATCATTATTTTCATTATTGATTTTGTAAAGGAATAGAATATAGATAAAATACAACAAATGGTATATGGATCATAACATCGTAGTCAAGTGAGCACACTGTACATCTCTGAAAGTGGAAGCATCCCATGTTTTCTGAATGTCTCAACCACACTTGTTCAAAGATATCCTTAAGCATTTTATAAGGAGTAGTGTAGGAACAAAAATAAGTTAGATATAGCTTTATTATAATAGTTTATTCATGGAAACTATGGGACTAATGAGGGAATGATTTTAGTTGGGTCACAGAGAAAATTTTCTATCAACGAGTGCCTTAATCATTTTAGTTTTATACTTGTCTAGTGATAACATTGATAAGATAGCAGTGCAAGTTCTAGTTGGTTTACGTGTCCTAGGTATCTCTCAAGAAATATACTCAAAAAATTATATGCTATAGAAGGATTAGAGTCCCCTTGGGTAATAATAATAAAATAAAAACTGGCAATCAAAAAGGGTATATGTCTTAAGTAATAGGTCAATTAATCATAATTTCAATGATTTAAATTTGAATTAATTTTTTAAAATCAGAAATCATTCTAAACCAGTCCAGTAAAGAGTGAAACATGGTATTTAACACTTTTTCACTTAATGTTTTCTTTAATTATAATGTAATAAAGATGTACAGGTTTAAATCATTCTTATCATTTTGAATAATGTCTCCTAGGCAAGTGAGAACAATCAAGAATTAAAGTGTATCACAAGTGGAACTATGAGAAATATCCCACACTTAAAATGAGACAGTGTCCCTTATATCAGTGAAATACAGGTGGGAGTGTTGTGGCATTGATTTTTATATATTTTGAAATGGAATATTGAATAAAATAATAATAAGAGGGATTTGAGAGATACCTTGGAAAAGTGGTATGTCATGGGGGTGTTTTGTGATGTCGTAACATGAATATCCAATGTACATGAAAACGTGTCAGAGAAGGAAATCCTACACTAGATAAAAATAGTAGTCCATGGGTATAAACAATATGAATAGAAGATAAAAGGTCTTGCACATAGATTGGAAAAATGAGAGAGTCATTTTATTGAAATGTTGACATGTTTACAATATAACTACATGAAATATAGAAAATAAACATGGAAAGGGAATGAACTAGGCACAACCATGAAGATGCGACAAAAAAGATATGAACTATGGGTTTCCTACCATAAATAACTAACTAAACATCGTCAGCTAGACGGGTGGACATAGATTACTGTGAGAAGGTCCACCAGCTCAGTTTCTCCTTCACATTTTAAAGCTTCTATAGGCTATGTCCATAAGTTCTCGTGGTCGCTTCGATGGGTTAATCACTTCACCCGTAGTTGTGTGAGCATGAATGAGAAGTACTGAAAATATGGACTTTATCAGTGCTATAAAAGACCATTTCAAGCACTAAAAAAGTGATGTTAATCTCAGAGAAGATAAATGGGGGTCCCTTTTATCAGCACTCAGAAAAGTTCTCATAAAAGACTCCTTTCATCAGTTATTTTTTCAAAGGGCTGGTTAAAGTTAAAAAATATTTAAAAAAATTAAAAAAATTACTATTTCAATTTGGGAAGGGACTTCAACAGTGCTTGAATCCCCCTTTAACAGCACCCCACCCCCACCCCAGCGTACACGACCCAGCCACCCCCACAACCCTTAACAGTGCCCCCACCCCCTTTAATAGCTCTCCATCCCCTTTAACATCACTATGTCTTATTCCCACCTGCGCACGCGACCTGCTTCCCCCTAGATTCGAACTCAGGACATGTTGCCTATGCGCCTAAGTCTTTACCACTCCACCATATTTATTTTCTCTTCATTTTATAATATATCTTTTTATTTATATATATATATATATAGTTATATTTACTCGTATATTAATATATATATATATATTGAAATATATATTTATATTAATATATATATATATAGCTATATAAATATATATATTTAGTTATATTAATATATATATATATATCCGTATATTAATATATATATATATATATCTGTATATTAATATATATCTATATCCATATATATATATATATATGTATACATATATTAATATATAAATGTATGTATATATATATATATATATATTTGTATTTATATATTAATATATGTATTCATATATTAATATATATTTATATGATCAGTTTTAAATACATTTATAAAATATGAGTTTTTGTGAGTTTATAAACAAATAAATACATATATACAACACACACACACACATATATTATATATTTATATGTAAGTATAATTATACATATTTATATATCATTAAAAATATTATATATTAATATGTATATACATATGTTTAGAATATATAGATAATATATATCAGTTTGTCAATACAGACACACAATACATATATATATAGATATATATATACACGTACACATTATATAGGAATATAAATATTCATATATTTGTATTTTAAATATAATGGATATTAGTTTTTTATTTAGATAATGATTTTATATTGAGAAATATATTTTATATGTAAAATTGTTTAATTATTTATTTATAAAATTAATTTTTTATGTGTGAATATATAGAAAATATGTATATATTGATATATATTTGATTATAAATAATAGTACATTATGAAAAATGATAACCCTTGAAAACCTGAAAAATAGAAAAAAATGGAGAAACCCTCAAATCCTGCAAATACAGCCAGAAAGTCAAATAAACCCTAAACTTAGGGTACTTATGAAAACTTATGATCTGAGAGTGGTATAACTAATATATCTTATGTTTCTTTCCTCTTATCACAATTTTTATTCGACGATGTCATCACTCATCTCACAATATTATATATTATTGGTCACAGTGCTCTAACAGACACCCGGAGAAGAAGTTATGCCCATTCTAGTGAGTTGTAGGTTTCTTAGGTTTTTAGGCGCTAGGAGGGTTTCTCAATTTCAAATGATAATTACATCTACTCAGGGTGTCCGTTTTGGTTCTACCATATATCAAATCAAAACTTGTGAAATGATACACACTTTCGTTACCACAGGAACCCGTTTTCATGTTCTTCAATGCCCAAAAGGTCCAAAATCCCTCTGAATGATCATAAGTTTTTCCATGGGTTTCCTTTTTTCCATAACTTCTGCTCTGAGTGTCCATTTTGACTCTACCACATATCAAATCAAATCTTGAAACTAGACCTACACATTGATGACCACTGTAATACCTTCTCATATTATTCAAGGAATGAAAAGTTCCTTAATCCATCTAAATAGCCATACTATGTGCTGCAGGTGTCCATTTTGCATCTACCACATATCAAATCGTTCGAAAACATATTTAAAAAAGAAATATTCTATTTATATCAATATAAATATAACTATATATAAATATATTTTTTTTATGAAATATTTTTTTTTGAAATATACACTTTATCCACGCTAGGAGAAAAAGCACTGATAAAGCCCCACTTTATCACCACTACTAAAAAAGCATTGATAAAGAGTGCCCCTTTAACAGTGCTAAAAAAGTGGTGATAAAGGGGGTGCCTTTATCAGTGCTAAAAAAGAACTGATAAAGGCACCACCTTTATCACCACTTTCTTTAGTGCTGTTAAATGGTGGCACTGCAGAAACCCAGTTTTGTGGTAGTGGAGGTGTGGTAAGAATATAATCAATGGTTGTGGTGGCTAGTTGTGGTGGCCAATTGCGAGTGATAGCTCGTGAAGCTATCTGGAAATGTCGATCACGTGCCCAAACACCCTTTGTTCTAAGACTACTAGTGAGATTGGACCATCAAGGAGGGAAGATGATTCTGAGGAGCTTAACATGCTAAAGATATAAAGAAAAGATACGAAAATCAAAACACAACAGAATTTAACAACAAAATTCCTTGTATATATAGATATAAAAAAGTCTATACAAGGGTGGGGAACAAAATTATGAAAATAATATAATCTTATGTAAATGGAAAGGTCAAAAAAATACCTAAATATTTATAAAATTCAAATCACAGATCTGTACCAGAAATCTCCATGAGAATTAACCCACTACTCGGTTTCTTGATCAACTGATAGGTCAAATCCGAATTAGTGGAAGCTATAATAGAGGATGGAGGTGTAGTAGTGGTGGTTGGTTCGATAGTAGAGTTATGGATATGGGTTGGGGTGGTTGGTGGTGAAGTACCTATCCGTACTAGGGTCGTGGGTCTGGAAGCTTGATCAATGAATGGTGCCTCAGGGATGGCCCGAGTAGAAATTCCATTACTCCTCCTGGTTTACTCCTGGAGGATCTTTTACCGGGCAGCAGGGTCAGTGTGATCAGTATAGAGGTCCAACTAGGTGGAAGGGGGTGGTGGAATGGTGGAAGAGGAAGGTCTAGCTAAGATGATAGAGGGTGAAATGAAAAATTAAGTGTGATCAATGGATGGAAGATGGTGGTGGGATACTATTTGGGGCAGATTTTCCAAAATTAATTAGATATCGGCCTAGATCTCGGTGAGGGTGTGAATGGGCGGTGGTGGTATATTCGAATGGTTTGTGGAAATGGTGGTGGTGGGTATGGGTGTAGTAGGTTTGGTTGTCTGAGGAGGATGGGGTGGCTCTACTACTACTGCTCTGGCTAGCTGCTCCTGAGGTGCAGACTCCTAGATGCATAGTGCCCATAAATATAAGTCTCCCTAATTTACTAGCATCTTTATCTTGTGTAATATCACAAGATTGATTGGCTGAAATGGTCACATAGAGGTGAGGGACTGCGAAGTATAAAAAATTCCTTGGTACCTGGCCGGGTGGGTGATGAAAGATCGACCCATGAGTGTGCCTTGCATTCACTATGCTAGGGTCCTATAGTACTGAAAAAACTGGGTAGCCATGTTGACAGATGGGCCTCCCATGGATGCTACATGAATTAGTACATCCACCTGGCCGACATTGCTATGACTCTCAGCCCTAGAAAACCAGCTATGTTCTATGTCTCTATGTAATATGCACAAAGCTCGACACCACATTTAAGTTGATTTGGTGATGCATGGGTTGTGAAGTGACTGAGGGTCACAAGCTATCATAGGCCATAACTTTATAGAGATTTCATGAGTTGGATATATCTAATACATCAGATAAATATTTTAAATGAAAACTCCTCGGTATAGATGCCAAGATCAACCCCAATCTCAGCAAAAGACAACTCATGTGGGTAGCCACCTAGGGTTAAATGGATACGGTCTATGCCCATCTCAATGGTAGAAAAAACTCCCGAAATAACTCATTGTATATATCCTTGCAGACCTCGACAATTTTGCCATTGTGAAGATCATTGAAGAGTTCGGTGATAGCATCAACAGTATTTAACTGGGCAAGGATCCTCATTTCTAGGGTCTTAGTTGTTCACATGGTTTTCACCTGTAATCTGATAATATTAACTTGGTTCATTGGGTTGGAGAAAAATAATATGGGATGCAGGTGCAGGTCCACATCACTAGAAGTCATGGTGGTGTCGGACCACACCTGAGGGGATGGTACCACGTGGGAAGTTGGTGGTGCAAAAGGTTTGTCTGCAGCAATCTGCGGATTCTTGGATACAATTTTTTCCTCGGATGGTGAGGATGAGGAGTGGGAAGATGTAGTGGAGTTGGGTTGTGGCTGAATGGTGCATTCCATTGATGTAGGATGGGTCAATGCACATGATGGTATGGGAGAGGAAGGGGGTGTCATGATGTTGAGGTAGATAGAGAGGGAGGGGTGTTGTGATAGTGGGGGAGAGGAGTGGGGAGACAAGGCATCGAGAGAAGATGGTGTTGGTCGTGACTTTGCGGGTCACAACCTATATATATTTTTTTAAATCAACTGAAAGAGTTCACAACGTGTAATACTTGGTCACTTCATGAAGGGGATTATTGTTTAATTTTTTACAGGGTAAATAGAAACACGTTGTGAACATGAGGTATATGGTGTGTACTTCACTATGGTTTCCCCAATTTTCCTATTTCTTATGTACTAAATCTTCCTTCAAACTGTAGAGTCATTGTCAATGATCCTAATCTAACTTACCTAAAAATATATTAACCTAGGTTGCCTATAAGTCAGTTATTCCTTTAAAGTTGGGAACTTGATTCGTTTTATGTTTAGAGAAACTTTAGGTTGAGGACACAACCTTCAATATAATTGCTCCTAAAATATCTTCAACCTTTGACCATTCACCTTGAATGGTGGTCCTCCATCTTGTTGAATTTCCATTTTCCGTAGAAAAAAACATGGATAACTTCAAAAGGACCATACCATATCGACTTCAACTTTTCTGGAAATATTTTTAATGTTTAACTAAACTACAAAACCTTATTCCCTAGGATGAAGGTACATATTGTAATTCTTTGGTTGTTCCATTTTTTCATTTTTTTCCATGTAAATACTTGCATTGGCATACACATCTATCCTGATTTCATCCAATACTATTAATTTCAATAATAATTCCTCTCATGTCTTTTCTATATCCAGATACATCTTTTTGATTTCCCAAAATAAATGATGGTCTAGCTCTACCAGAATATGACATGGATTACTGTATACTAGTCTAAATGGGGTAGTCCCTATGGGTGTTTTGTATGCAGTTTTGTATGCCCATAATTCATCACCCCACTTCAGATTCCAATCACTTCTACTAGTGTTAATAGTTTTCTCTAAGATTAGTTTCACCTCTATAATTGAAAATTTGACTTGTCCATTTGTTTTTTGGGAGATAGTGAGTTTTGGTGTTGTAGATAATGCCATATTTTTTAATATTATTTCATAATTGATGATTTAATAATTTTTTTCCATGATCACGATGAGTATCCATGGTAATATAAAACAAGAAAACACATTCTTTTGAGGAAAATTTATGACTACCTTTCTTGTGTCATGTGTTGTGGCCTCGACTTCAACCAACTTTGAAACATAGTCTACTACAACGAGAATGAAATTTTTAACATGTGACAAGGGGAATGATCCCATAATCTCAATACCCTAGATGTCAAAAACTTTATCTTCTAGCATGGGGTTTTTTGGAATCTCATTTATTTTCCTAATGTTCCCTATTATTTGACATCTATCACACTAATGACAGAATACCCTAGCATCATGATGAAATGAGGGCCAAAAAAATCAACCTAGTGGATCTTTTCCAATATGTGATCTGATCCATGATGGCTGCCAGTTGGTGAGGTGTGGAACATTTCAATCAAAATTTTCATCTCTTCATCCGGGATGTAGTGTCATAAAAATCCATCAATACGATGCTTGAATTGCAATGGTTCATCCCAAAATTAGTGTCTGGCATCAGAAAAAAATTTCTTCGGTTTCTGGTATGAGAGGTCATAATGAAGATATCTTGTGGCAAGATAGTTGGTGATGTCTGAGAACCAATGTTGGGTTTTGACACTAAAAAATTTCTAATATGAAAAGTCTACTTCAATATTAGTCTTTTTTCATCTTTAATAATGGTTGGGGGTAATAGTGAGAGGTGGTCATCAATGACATTCTATGTTCCTTTTTCATCCTGGATCATGATATTGAACTCTTGCAGCAAAAGAATCCAGTGTATCAATCTTGGTTTTGCATATTTCTTGTTCATCAGATATCTAAGGGAGGAATGGTTTATATGGACAATGACTTTGGATACAAAAAGGTATGAACATAACTTTTCAAAGGAATATACTACCACTATGACCTCCTTCTCTATAGTTGTATAATTGTTCTAGGAATTATTTAAGGTATGGTCGATATAATAGATTAGACCAAAGGTGTTTTCAATGCATTTTCTGAGCATAGATCCTATAGCTTGGCTTCTGGCATCGCACATAATATCAAACTCCTTTTCCTAGTATGGTGCAATGATTACTAGAGACACAATCATATTATTTTTCAGTGTTTCAAAAGCTTCTCGACAGTCCTTATTGAATTAAAAAGGAATTTCCTTCTACAAAAAGTGTGTCAATGGGCACAAATCTTTTGAAATATATTGTAACAAGCGTATTTATAATCTATCATGCCCAATGAAACTTATGATCCCTTTTACAGTTGATGGTTCTGGCAGATATTTGATGAACTTGATCTTTGCGAGATCGACTTCGATGAATTATTTATATATTTTTTAACCCAAAACAATTCTTCCATACACCAAGAAGTGACATTTTTCCCAATTCAGGACTAAGAATTTCTCTTCATAGTGTTGGAGAACCAGTTATAGATTTCTTAGACATATATCAAATGATCTTCCATAGACGGAGTAATGTTCCATGAATATTTCGAGTAATTATTCAGACATATCATGAAAGATGTGTTTAATGAATATTTTTAAAGTCGTTGGTGTGTTTCACATACTTAATGACATGTGTCTATATAGAAAAGTACCAAATAGGCTAGTGATGGTGGTTTTGGTCAAATCAGTGGGGTCTACTACAATTTTATTGTATCCAGAATATCCATCCATGAAGCATTAAAAATTATGTCCCACTAACCTATTAATAATTTGATCAATAAATGGTAAAGGAAAATTATTTTTCCTTGTTTTTTCATTCAAACGTCTATAATCAATGAAAACTGTCCAACCAGTGATGGTGTGAATTGAAATAAGTTCATTATCAGCTGTCTTTTCTATAGTGAGTCCTCTCTTTTTGGGAGAAACATAGAGGGGGACTCACCCATTCACTATCTAATATAGGAAAGATTATTCCAGTACCCATAAGCTTCAGAACTTCTTTCTTGAAAACCTCCTTCATTGGCGGAGTGAACTGCCTCTGAGTTTTCCATTTTTGTTTTTCATCTTCCTTGAGTAAAATATGTTGGGATCACTCTAGAGGATTGATTCCCTTAATATCTTCCACCCCCAAGAAATTTATTTCTTCTTTCTTTTTAGGACATCAACCGGTTTTTTCTTCCTGAGCCTAAGATATTTCATCATTGATAATTATGGGTAAAGAGAATAAATCTCCTAAGCACGAGTACTTTAACATACTGTGTAAATGTTTCAAGTCCAACTTGGGTGGATGAATGATTAATGGGATAAATAGTGTTATGGTATCTCTGGTAAGTTTTTCAATAAAATTGACTTCATTGAAGTCATAGTTTTCTTCAATTATTAACCCGAATCATCAGTCTCTTCCTCAACATCCGTGTACTCCCCTCCTTACCGAGCGAGAGAGATGCTGTGATAGTCAATCATATCACCTAAATGTTGTGCATATTTTATCATGTTAAACACTACTTGTTCTTCTATGACTATGAATATGATACATCCTTGATTAACATTAATCAAGTCCTTCCCTCTTTCTAGGAAGGGTCTTCCAAGAATGATCAGGACATCTCATTCCTCTTCCATGACTAAAGCTATAATGTATGTGGGGAAAATACATTTTCTGAATTTAAACAGAACATATTAATTAATACTACATGGAATGATTGGAAAATTAAAATGATAATATTATTTCCCTGAGCTCTTGGATTCTAAGTTTGTGTAAAAAACTCATCGGCATTAGGTTAATGCTAGCTCCAAAATCCCAAAGCGCAATTCCAAAATTTCACTCTCCTATTGAAAATAGAATTGAAATGCTTCTAGGATCTTTCATCTTTGGTGGGATATTCTACTATAAAATATAAAAGCATTATTCATTTAATTTAATGAATCCTATATCATCAATATTTCTTTTTTTTATATAATTTATTTGATAAATTTCTCATAAACATACATTTTATTGATGGCCTCAACAAAAGAAATGTTGATATGAAATTGTTTGAACATTTTGAGGGATTTTTTTAATAAGCCTCCTGCCTACCTTGCGTCGCTCTTTCCTAAAAGGGAAGTGGTGGATTATATGGAGGTGGGGCTATATAAATGGGTTCCTACAATTTCTCTTGGGCTTTCTCTTTCTCAACTAGTATTACTTCAACTTTTTTTGGTTATTGATTGGTCTATTCCTATGGCCTTGTATCGTTTGATTGTTTGAAATATAACAATTTTACACTCTTCATCACTAAAAACATAGCTTCCTCTCATGGGTATGTATCAGTGTTACCAGGTATAGTATCTGGTAATCTTTCTGACAAGGTTTTTGAGATCTACCCACTTATATCTCCAAGTTTCTTAAAGATGATCGCTAGTTTTGAATTTTTGTCTCATAAATGGTCATATTTGGACCTCAATTTTGAATGAAAGATGTAAAGAGGTTCTCTAAGTTACTTTTTAGTGGTTGAGGTGTATTTTTTTTTTGTCTTTTCTAGGTGGGTATAATTTTTTGTTTTTGGGGCCTCGGAAAGGGTTTCTACAGATATTTCAGCTGATGTGGTCTCAAGGCCAGGTTCATTAGTGGATACCCAAGTGGTCTCTAGTTTCGGAACTAAGATTGACCAATACATTGCAAAAAATATCTTTTTTACGGTTACTGCTAAGGAGGCCTCGGGTGAAAAAATTTCTTGTGGTTATTTCTACTGAAATGGTTGACTTTATAGATTATAATTAAATCAATTGAAATTATTTAGTTCCTCGTATCATGCTTTGCAGTCTTGATATTGGTGTGGTTCACTACACATCTCATATGACTAGATCTCCATGATTGGGGTAGGATGGGGTTTTGTGGTTGGTATTTGAAACAACTCAACATTATTAGTTAGCGATTTGAATTGTGCTGATAATGGGTTTGTCTCATCAACTTGGTGAATTCCACATCACAGTGGTCCACAATCACTTTTCCATAGACTGGAATTGTGGGATACTTCCTCCAAAATAGCTCTTCCTATGTTAGGTTTAATGAAATTAATACCTCCATTAGTAGAAGCATAGACAACTATTCTTGCTACTAGCAGGAGTCCTTGATAAAGGTTTTCTTTTGAATCCAAGTGTCTAGTCCATGATTTGGACATTTCCTCATGAATTATTTGAATCAATACCATGATTCCCATGATGATTCTCTATTTTCTATTTCAAAGTTTTGAATGTCAATCCATTGTTTCCAGGTTCAGATCAGTTAAAAGTATTTATTGAGAAACTTTTTTGCGAGCTTGTCCCATGTCTTGATTGACTCACGAGCATGGATTTTGATCCAATATTTATCTCTATCTCTTAATGAAGAAGAAAAGAAACATTATTTTATCATGTTAGAATAAATTACTTTGTTGGGAAAGGTATCAAAAACCTCTAGGAAATTGTAAATATGTTCATGTGGGTCTTTGCTAAGAGGACCACTGAATTGTCCCATGTTTTGGATCATATGGATAAGTCTAGGTTCGATTTCAATGGTATGGTCTTGAATCAGAGGGAAAACAATTGTTGGAATCGCACCATGGATTGATGGAAATCCATATTCTATAATAGTTTTATCAGGGTGCATCAGGTGTTCTCTTTGTATGATTTGATGATTTTCTAGGTTGGGTCCTACATTGTGATTTTTCTCGGCCATTCTTGACCAGTGGAGTGAAAGCATATGCCTTTCGATCCCAAGATCGAAGGATAATGGTTAATGTGGTTTAAGGATACTTGATTGAGTCAAGGTACCTTGGTACCTAAACTAAAGATGAATGTGATGATGCAAGGGAATCTGGAAATGAATGAAAGAAAAAGGGTGAGGGAACGGTAATCTTAAGTTTTATAAAAACCAGAGTTCTTCTACAAAAAGATGTTTTCCCCGAGCAAAAATTCCATAAATTTGATTGCCTTTGCACTGCGGTGTTGTTACTTCCTCCAACATGAATCAAATTTGAATTTATAATTTTTCCAAAAAATTCACCAACTACTAAGACGTAGTGTTGTGGGAGTACAGAGTTGAATCCAAAGGGATACTGCTATTAAATTTCAAGAGGATCTGGTTTCTAAATCTTATATGGGAGTTATTTATAGAAGTCTTTTGTTTGGTAGTTTGGTATATGTTCTATTTTGGGATTATTTTAAATAAATAATGAGGGTTTGGGATCAAGTTGTGTATCGAATTCAAGTATTTAATTTAATTATAACCTTGGAAAGATTCTACATCTTCTTCTGCAAAGAAAACAAGGATCACTAGTTGAATTTGTTCTTAGCCTCATAGTTCTACCTAGGAGGTAGCTATTCCATGTTCAGGATATAGAAACATCCTATGTGCATTATGATTGGATTCTTGAAGGTATAAAGTATCCTAATCTAGTGGTTGTAGCCTAGTCTACATCATTTCGGATAGGGTCATTCGTTTGACTATCCCGTGGTTAGGTAAGTTCACAGAAATGTGGCAGACTGGGGGTTTATATCCTTGTTACTAATTCAATTAGGCTTTCCAAGATAAGATTTAAAGGTATCTTTAATTATGTAGATACATTTCTTGATCCCTAAAACTAAAGAATTTAGCTACTCATGTCAAGGTAGGATGTAATTAAATAAAAGGTAGACAAAATGCTTGATGGATTGATTAATGGAATCGAGATCATGCACACGTTCAGGAATGGAAAATAAACATGTACTAAGTAAATAAAAATTATAAAAAAAATACTTACTTAAAATAGAGAAATGGAAATTGAAACTAAACGTGATGGTGGGAATTGAATGTGTTGAATAATGGAGGATCCAAAACACATTGATTAATAAAATTATGCAAATACTAAGAGTTTGAGAGTTTGAGAGGGGAAAGGGAGAATGGATTTTTAATGGGGGTGAAAGAGAGACGAGAAGCATGTTTGGAATTCACCCAAATTCCATGCCGCTCCGTTACATATATAGGTGTTTTTGGTCACAATGTGTACTGCAGGTACACAAAGTGTAGCCTTGATATACTTCCCTTACCATATATTTTGTATCTCCATCATGGTGTGTGATTATCTCATGAATTTAATAGGTTTTAATGGGTACACGACATGAGAAGGTATTTTATGATTTGTACCTCATCTCTATCTAATTTTTCTATGGATTATTCATGGATCTCTCGCTCGAGGTTTTGACTAGATTGAAAATATATCTGTCCTAGTCCTGAAATGTAGCGCCCTTTTCCTTTAGGATTTTTGGTATGGTCATGGCTTGGCTTCATGACTTGATTCATGTTGTTATCTTCAGGTACACGACGTGAACATAATCATCACGATGTGTACTTGGCCAGTTTTTCACTTTTTCTTCCTTTTCTATCTTGAAAACCTATAAATATATAATTACTACAAAAGTAGACACATACCACCTGAATTATTGAATAATTAAATGAAAGACATAGAATAAATGATATCAAAGTATATATAAAAATTAGGCTTATCAAAATTGACCATTGGTAGCATAGTTTTATGGTGTGGAGAACCATAAGCCGTTGGGTGGTTTTTTTAAAATGGAACTTCTATGTTTGGAATTAATTAGTGAGGTTGAGAATTATCTTGATGCTTAGTAGTTCTGATGATAAGGATGCGTAAAATCTAGCTATCAGAGTTCAAGGGGAATTTTTTTGGTGAGGCAATGATATGTATACTCCTATAGTGGGGAACAACTTATCAGTTAGAGGTGTGTGACCCTTGTGTGTGAAGGGTTGTGAGTGAGGTGAAACTGGGTGACATACAATTGAAATGAATCTGTGGTGATTGTGAAATGTCATACCCATTTTTGGAATTTAGGTGTGTATTTGGTTGGAGTCGATGCGTGGGCATCAAGCTTGGGATGGTGGTAGTGCAGTCCAAAGTTGAGTTGGATCAGAAGTACATCGGTGCTCAGGGTGGAGTATGATAGTGAATATGGTTGGTTGAATAATTGATCATTGAAATATGTAGAGTTTATAATTGAAACTTAGTGAGAGTGTTTTGATGGTTTGGTGCAAGATCTGGGTGTAGGAAATAATATTCGAGTGATGTGGTGGTGCGTCGGTGGGTGAGTCCATGTATTTTCAAGGAAATATGGTCGAGTAGAAATTGATTAATGATGTAATTATAAATTAGAGATGGTATGTTAGAAGCTACATTGGAAGCATCATTTGCTATGTAGTTGATGATGTTTGAGGATCAAATTGGGTGTTTTTAAAGGGATTTGGTGTAGTTGGGGCTGGTTTTAATGTTATACAGTGGAGGCGTATTTGGAATTCGTAGATGGAATTCAGTGAGTTATCAGTAAATTTAATATCGTAAGAGGTCATGAGATGTAGTTTTATCTTTACCATATATTATCAAGGATATAATCATTGTAGTGTGGATTTTATTACAACTTGCGTCATTAAAAGTTAGAGAAACCTGATGGAATTTGAATATTTTATTTTGGTGGATTGATTTTTTGAGAGGTGAGATTTACGCCATAATTATGGGCATTTAAACATCCTTATGGAGTGGTTTTAGACATGGAATGATGTTTATATGGGTGTTAAAAGGGTCTTAGAATAAGATTTAAGAGGTGGTCAGGGTGGTCAGGCTACCCTGCAGGCCACTGACTAGCTTGTAGGATGAGTAGGAGACAAGAACCTGTACTAGAGCCACATTCTAGTCGGTGCTCCATCACCAACCAGTTTGTGGATCCACCAGCTCATCTATGGGATTCTGGGTGGTTTTTTAATGAAGGGAAACCCCATAATTTTTTAATGATTCCTTGATATAATGACCCAAAAATTTCATATATAGTTATTACATCTATGTAGATGAACATTCATTACATGAAAATTTGATCCACACCTAAATCTTATAGGTCTAGTTCCATTGGAAACTCAGAAATCCAAAAAACTAGTTCATAAATGATTTATATAATATCCCACTAAATTATTCATAAATATAATCCTTCTTAGACACATCATTTATAAAACTATTATTCATAACTTGGGGAAACAAAACATAAGAAAGGGTGATCTCAGATGCTGAACAAGGGTAAATAAGGAAGATATCAATAATTACATAAACATAAAATGTGTTTAAGGTTGTGAGAACCCAAACTTAACATTTTAAATATATACACTATATATGATAGATTATAATATTAATTCATGCTATAAATATTGAATTTTTATAATTCATGAATCTTAAAATAATCAATGAACATAAGTTATGAGAGCATAACATTGGAATAAGTCACAAAGATGTTGAAATGACCTAAAATTAAAACTTTAATAACATGTATAAATAAAAATATATCCACTAATTATGTTAAGGACATGTAATAAGTCCTTTTTATAAAATTAAATAAAAGAAACTATGTCCATGAATAATCTTATAGACATGAAGTCCATGTTCATACATAAACACATGGATAGGAATGTCCGATCCACACATGATCTTATGGACATAAAAACCAGGCCCACTCATAAATTTGTGAATATGAAATTAGGTTCATGCATAAAATATTTACCTTAGGAGTTATCCATATTTACCAAATGCATTGGAGGGAGATATAGGTCCCACCTATCACATATATAAAATCATACATACCCATTCTACAAGATCATAAAACAGTTATCATCTCAAAACTCATGAAAATAAATGAATTTAATCAAAGTATAACCTATGGAAAATGGAATGAGTTTAATCTAAATCATGTCACCATAAACTTATACCCTCTATAAAAAGAATAAGGATGGTACCATAGGATCATATCCCTAGTAAATATTAATTATCATGAGGGGATTTCATCTTAGATGGAAAAATGATTTTGAAGGATTTCTTGGAATAATTTTTGATGAAAATAAACTTTCAATTTTGAAATCATTTTTTAATGTTGTGAAATTATAAAGGATTATTTTTTGAAAAGAAAATTGTAAACATGTAAATAGAGATTCAAACTATTAAGGCATCATGATAGCAGAAAAACATGCTCATTCTGTATAAGTTAAAAAATGATTGTTTCTATATTTTTTTTTGGAAAAGTCACAAAGTAAATCATTTAGAAAATTAAAAAAATTTCTTTCAAAATATTTTTTAAAATTTAAAACATGGGTAAAAATGAGTATAAAAATTTATATGAAAATATTAAAATAATTTTTAATTTTTTATTAAATATTGACATGAAAGAGATTATTCTCCACCATTGTAACATTCATGACTTATTTTAAAGGTGTTTTTAAATTAATTTCCATTATTTATTTGTTTTTTGTGTTTCCCATGCATTTTGGTGGAAATAGTTGGTTTTCAATATTTGGGCCAAACTATGAGCCCAATTCCATATTTAAAATTAAATTTTCTTTCTCTTATTACTACATAATTTTTCAAGATTTTTCATCCATTCCAATTGCAACTTTGCCTCCCTTGAACTATTAATACCACAATGTCAATTTGGAGGCTTTAGAAATCCATAATCATGGTGTATTTGGGTTTTTATTTAATGATTTGGGCCATACCGGAAGTCCATTTCTAGTTTTAAAAAAATTATTTATTTAATAAATTATTTAATATGAATGGTTTTTTGGTTATTACACCTCTCAACCAAGACCACGAAACCTAGGCGCACCCCCTTCACATGTTCCCCACTTTCGATGTCCTTTTCCTTGTGGTTTAGGTCGAAACATATGAAGCTCTCACAATTCATCCAGATTTAAAAAGGTAATATTATTCCTTCATAACTCCTTCATTTTTAACTATTTACCCCATTTTAGTTCTCAATTAACCTTATCTTCCTTTTTCCATCATAATTTTCATTTTTTGTTGTTTGAAAATTTAGCTACTGGTGTATTTGAGGCAATTTCATCAAGCCCTCCCAAATAAGTGGGTCTCCTTCATTATTCCGTAATTTTTCATAGGGTTTTATTCATTGTTCTTGGGGTTTATTACCTTATCAATGAATTCCCAAATTACCATAGGGTAGGGTTTCTAACCTATAGTTTAACCTTCTATTTTTTGGCCCAATATTCTGTTTTTAGGCTTGATCTACCCTCCTTGAGGTGTGACAATGGTGTGTTTGATTTTTCACATAAAGTATTCAAGGATTTCATTATATGGTTGGTGATTCAACTGTGTGTGAAATTTTATTATTTATATTTACATGTTTATGATATTTTCATGTTTATTTCATTTGAATGTTGACGCGAAAATTGGTTTTAGTGGTATTTATAATGAAAATGAATTTTTAGTGTCACTTTTATGTGAAATTGGGGGTTTTACAAAAAACTATTTCATTACATCACTTTGAGATACCCAATAATTAATTAGTTGATTTTATTGAAATTTATAAGGGTTGGAAATACTATTTTGAATGTCTATCTCCTTTAGTGGTTGTTGCGAAAATCTATTTTAATGGTGTTTGTGAAACACATAAATTTTTAGATGCCATGTTTTTGGAAAATAGAGGTTTTACAATATTATCAATTCTTAAATTATATGGGGATTCCCTAAGATTGATTTTTTTGTTTCATTGGAAGGTTTTGGACTTCCATTTTTGTTTTGGTAACTTAAAATGTAAACATGGTGTGCAAAGTGGTGGTTTCGAGGAGTTTTGGGCACAAAACAATACAAGATTTTGAGAAGTTTTTTATTAAAAATAAAAACGATTTGTTGTGTGTTTTAAGGGGTATAAAGTTTGTATAGATATTGTAATGTATTTAAGTGACCATTAGATATTTTACATGAAAATGGATTCCTGTTGGTTTCTTAAATTGTTTGAGAACAAAAGGGGAAGCCTAGGTACCTAGGTGGGTGGATATGTACTAGTACATCTTGTGAACCATATGGGTGTTGTCCCTATTTATCTAAGAAAATGGATAACAAAAACTATAAATAAACTATATAGATTATGATGTAAGACCAATAGGTTATGGGTATGTTCCATACTAGTGTCTCATGCACGAGAACATATTTTTCTATGGTTACTTTTCACTGAGGTACGAGGTGCATAAGGCCTGACACTATCTAGTTTTCAAGGGGTGTTCTATATTTTGGTGCTCATTGGATTTGTGTTATTTAACATTTTATTAGGGTGTGTGTTCCAAAAATTTATAGTATCAAAAATTTCTTATTTAATTGTTTTAACATTCCTAAATTTTTAGTTTAAAAATTTTTTTCAATTGAAAGTTGCACTATTTGGAATTTATCGTCATTTTCTTTACATAGTAATACTACAAGATTTCCAGTTTTTATTGAATACCCTTTGTAATATTTATGTGGTATCTTAATGGTCTTAGTATCAAACTCTAATTACATCACTTGGGTGTAAGTATACTTCATTATATTTGACTCAGGTAAAGGAAAAACCTCGAGTGAAGGCAGTTCGGGTTGTTAGTCCCCTCTTGGTGCACTGTCATGGAGGCGGCTTGGGGGTGTTGACCCCTTGCCATGTGGAGTCTTAGTGGCTTTTTTTTTCTGCAATTTTTTTCATGTTCGGGCTTCTTGAATTTTTATTGGAACCATGTATTCAGTTCTGGGGTTGCAAAGACTTTTTTGGCATAAAATGTTCAGATTCTTATTATTGATTGTTTTTAATGTTTTATGCTTTCATAATTGGGTAAATCATTCTAAAACCTAATTTATAGATACATAGGAACTTGTTCTATTCCATGGGGATAGGGAACCAAATTTGGACCTTATCAGGGGATGGATTTGGTGCTGGTATTAGTGGAAACCAGATCTAGTTCCAGACAAAATGGCATTAGAGGAGGTTAATTTTTTTTGGGTTATCTTGATACTTTTGGATGAGTTGGGATAGATAAGAGCTAAGAATTTCTATGCTCAGGGTTTTAGTTATGAGTAGGGTGCCTGTCCTATACCTCTCATGGTATACCTTGAGTCAGTAGTGGACATTGGAAATGACTGATTCACTTCACTTCCAGGTGAGTCATGTGGGCTCCAGAGCACACATTGACATCGGGCGGGGGTGGAGTAGATGTTTCTTTTGTTATCGTGATGTGTTTAGATTATTTATATTTTATTTATTTAATTAAAATTTTCATAATTTTTGTATTGACGATAGGTTTTGTGACTTTTTCATTTTGTAGCAACATGCCTCCCTGGAAAGCTCCCACACACCCATGGGAGGAAGCTAGAGAGATTTATCCCACTCCAATTGATCAGAGGCTAGTCAAGGTCACGGTCCATGCTGTCCAAGCTCTTGGATAGGGACCATATTTTGTTCCAGATTTTATTAGAGAGGATGAGACTGTTTCTAGAGAGGAAAATCCCAGGATTTCCGGAAAAATAAGTATCCCACCTTCCGGGGAAGCATAGAGCCCCAGGAAGCAGAGGAATGGCTCAAGAAGATCGAGTGCATGTTCAAGTTCCTAGATAAAGCTGATGAGCATAGGGTTATGTGTGGCTTCTTTTTGTTAGAGGGTCCCAGTTGCAGGTGGTTGGAATCAGTTCTTCAGACTGGGAAGAATGAGAAGACTCGTTGGGGAGATTTCAAGGCTCTCTTAAATGAGCAATACTGAGGTCTTGGCATATTCTAGGTCTCAAGAGTTTTTGGATCATTTTAAGGGGAACCTTTCTTTCATGGAGTATGCCAACCATTTTTCTGAGTTTGTTTGGTATGCCCCTGAAATCGTCTCCAATGAGTAAGTGAAGGCCCAAAGGTATGAGAAAGGATTGCGAAAAGAGATATACTCTCAGGTGTAATTGTTTATTATGAGGACCTATGCTGAGGTCGTTGACCAAGAGTTCATAGTGGATATTGAATGGAAATGAAGGGATGGTTTCCCGAGACCAATATCATAAGTGGTAAGTCACTTCTCTTTAGATAAGAAAAGGAAGTGGGTGGAACATGTGAAGAAAGGAGGTGGTAGTTCAGGTCACTTCTCCAAGAAGTTTTCGTCTACAACTTCTGAGGTGAGATCAACTATATTCCACTAATTTGGAAAGATAGGGAAAATCTTACCAGCATTACCACTTCCTCTGAATAAATTTTACCAGTGTGGAGGTATAGGGAATTTTCCACACTTCTGCGGGGTGGCACTTCCACTTCGGAGTGGGGTAGGGTCAATGGATTCAAGAGGAGTGCCAGAATAGTCTGATCCGTTGAGGACTGGGGGATATCAATTTGGAGGTCATGGTGACTGGTATGGGTCATCTTCTATGCATATCTAGTTCAGGGCATAGCCAAAGACTATCGGTCATTCCAAGGCAGAGACCAGACATCTTCATTTAGTGGATCAGGCACCAGCATGCTCAGAGGCAGGACTGTCGACAGTTCGTGGTTCTATTTTGATCGCATCTTCTATAGATGCTATTATTTTTGATATTGGTTCCTCTATTTCATTCATTTCTACATTTTTTTGGACACACACAATTTTCTAACCATGTTTTTGTCTTTTACAATGGAGTTGGTTATGCTGCTGGGAAAGAAGAAGGAGCAGGGTCTTAGGTGTCTGTCGTTTGAACTCATTGTGTCAGGGATTGAGATGGAGTGGGACCATTCGGTCTTAGATATGTATATTGTTTATGTGATACTTTTCTTGGATTTGATGGTACTCTCCTAAGAACACATTGATTGCTATAGGTGGTGAGTGATTTTCACAACACCTAATGTGAGTCGTCAGGTTTTTCTTGGAGAATGGGATCCTCAGTAGGGTCATGCAAGACCTCCAATTCCAGAGTTGGGAAGTCTTATCTTCCAGTTATCATCAATCATGCAATAGGATGATTGTCCTTCCCCTGAAGGTTCACTACCTCATGTAGTGAATGATTTTCCATAAGTATTCCTGAAATATTTTACAGGTTTTCCCCCAAAATGGGATGTGGAGTTCTCGATTGAACTGGCGCCGAGAACATAGCTGAAATCTATTCCCTTATATCAAATGGCCCCAAAAGAGGTTAGGGAATTAAATATATAGATAGATGACTTAAAATATAAAGGAATCATTCACCTGAGTGTCTCTCCTTAGGCCTCTCCTGTGTTGTTCACGAAAAAGGAAGATGGATCCCTTTGGTTTTGCATTGACTACCAAAAGCTGAATAAGGCAACAATTAAGAACAACTACCCTTTTCCTAGAATATATGTTTGGATTAATAAGTTGAATGGAAAAAAGTGGTTTTCAAAAATATACTAGCATTCAGGATACCATCAACTCAGGGTGAGAGAGTCAGATATCCCGAAGACAGCCTTCTAAAGCAGGTACGACCACTTTTAGTATTTGTTCAGGACCTTTGGATTGACCAATGATCTAGCGGTCTTTATGACACTCATGAATAGGTTGTTCCATCAATATATCGATTCCTTTATTTTAGCATTCATGTATGACATTCTAGTATACTCTATCTCTAAGGAGGAACATGAAAATCACTTGTAGATCGTCTTGGGGACCATGTGGGATCACCGCCTCTATGAAAAGTATTCAAAGTGCACTTTCTCGATTAGGGAGGTGATGTTTTTGGGGAATGTGATCTCAGAGCAGGGGGTTTTAGTGGACCTCGAGAAGATCAGTACGGTAATGTTCTAGGAGAAACCGAAGAATGTGTTCGAGATCAGAAGTTTACTTGGCCTGGCTAGTTATTACAGGTAGTTTGTCGGGTATTTCTCTCGAATTGGTTAACCGATGATCGCACTCACCCAGAAATGGGTGAAGTTTATATGGGCCCATAATGTTAGGAATCATACAATGATTTGTAGTTGAGGTTGACTACTACCCCCATGCTGGTTTTTCCCGGGGACAGGAAGGGGTATGTGGTCTATTGCGACGCTTCAGGTATGAGACTTTGGTGTGTGCTTATGAAGGATGATCACATTGTGGAATATTCCTCTCGCCAACTCAGACCACATGAAAAGGATTACCAGACCCATGACTTGGAGTTCACAGTAGTGATGGATGCTTTGAAGACTTGGTGTCACTATCCCATTGGGGATAAGTTTGTGGTCTACTCTGATCACAAAAGCTTGGCCTATATGAACTCGTAGAAGGACCTCAACTTGAGGAGGCATCGCTGGATTGAGTACCTGTAGGGGTTCAAATTTGACATTTTCTACAACCCAGGAAAGGGTAATGTGGTGGCCAATGCCTTGAGAAAAAGAAATATAGTGCATGATTTGAGGAAGTCTAGTGACGAGTGGACTTTAATTGGACTCTTTACTCAAATGCATGTGAATAACAGGGAGCATAGTGGAGGAGCATTCTTGCCAAGCGTTCAATTGAATCCTTCTCTATTGGAGTTGATTCAGTGGTAACAACCTAGTGAGGAGCTTTTTTAGTGGTTGAGGAAGATTCTTGATGGTGTGGAGAAGTCCACTGATTGGTTTCCATCTCCCGAGGGCATATTGTGCTTCAAGGGATGCTTAGTAGTTCGATCATCTCTACGGAAGGTGGTGATGGAGGATAGCTACTAGTCTCAATGGGATATCCATCCAAGTTCCACTAAGATGTATTATGATGTTTGAAAATAGTTCTGTTGCCCATGATTATGATGGGACATAGAAGACTTTGTGTCGTGATACTACACATGCCAGTAGGTGAAAGAAGAGAATCAGAGGCCCTCCAGTTTGCTCCATCCATTACCAATTCTTACCTGAAAGTGGTATGAGGTTTCCATGGAATTTATTTTTTGATTTACTCATACACATTGGGGTAAGAATTATATTTTGGTTATGATTGATTATCTGACCAAATCAGCCCACTTCATTCTGATCATAGATATATTTAATATGGATGAGTTGGTCTATTTGTATCTTCAGGAGGTGGGGAGACTCCATGGTTTTCCATTAGAATTTGTCTCAGACAGAGACCCCCTTTTCACTTCTTGGTTCTGGGAAGGCCTTCATAAGGTCTTGGGGCCTTAGATTAAGATGATCATGACATACCACCCTCAGGAGGATGGTCAAACATAGTGGGAAAATCAGAATTTGGAGGACATGCTATCTGCATGTGTCTTGGACTTTAGAGGTTAATGGGACAACCATTTGGGATTGGTTTATCTTTATTATAATAACAGTTACCAATCCTTGATTCGAATGGCTCCTTTTGAGGTGCTCTATGGTCAGGCTTGTCGGTCCCCCCTGTATTGGGATAAGGTAGGTGAGACCTCACTACTAGAGCCAAGTCTGGTGCAAGAGACTTCTAAGAAGGTCAAATTGATCAATAAACATTTATTGACAGCTCAGAGTTACCATAAATCTTATGCTGACTAGAGGTGTCGAGACTTGTGTTTTTCTATGGGTGACATGGTATTCCTGAAAGTGGCCCCTCGTATGGGCCATCATCGATTGGGAAAGCAAGAGAAGCTGACGCCGTAGTATGTTGGGCCTTTTGAGATCAATGAGCATATTGGAAAGCTAGAATATAGGTTGGATTTACCTTCCTAGTTGACATCCATCCATGACATCTTCCATGTATCCCTGTTGAAGAAATACAACATGAATCCATCCCATGTGATGAGTTGGGAAGAACTGGAGATAGAGCCTGACCTGTCAGTTTTTTAGCAGCCAATGCAAATAGTGGACTCCCAAGAGAAGGTGCTTCAGGGAAATTCTAATCCACTGTTTTGGGTTCTTTGGTAGCTTGAAATGATAAACATGAGACATGGGAGTGGAATTCATGGGTTGAGGAAGAATATCAGTTCCTGTTTTCTAATCAAGCTTCAGGTTGACATTATGAGATGGAAAGTTTCTATAGTGGGAAGAATTTTCACATTCATGACATATTTTAAAGGTATTTTTCATTTAATTTCCCTTCTTTCTTTGTATTGGGTGTTTCCCAGGCATTTTGGTGGAAATGGAGGATTTTCAAAATTTGGGCCAACCAGTGAGCCCAATTCCATATTTAAAAATAAATTTTGTTTCTTTTATAAATCCTTTATTTTTCAACATTTTTTCCATTCCAATTCCTAATTGGCGTCCCCTAACCAATTAACACCACCATGTCAATTTGGATCCTTTATAAATTCTTATTCATGGTGTATTTGGGTTTTTATTTAAGGATTTGGGCCATCCCAAAATCCCATTTCCAGTTATTTTTTTATTTAATATCATATTCAATTTTAAAATTTATTCAATGATTCCACTTCTCACCTAATCCCACTGAACCTAGGCGTGCCACCATTCACTTTCCCCCCTATTTGGAGCTCTTTTTCCACGTAGTTTGGGTGGAAACATCTAAATATTTCACAATTCTTCCATATTTAAAAAGGCAATTTAATTCTTTTATCACTTATTCATTTTTCTCCCTTTTCACCCCATTTCAGTTATCAATTAACCTTATCTTTCTTTTTCAAACCAAAATTTTAATTTTTGTTTGTTTTAAAATTCATCCACTAGTGTATTTGAGGCGATTTCTTGAAGATCCCTCTAGTGGGTCTCCTTCATTATTCTTTCATTTTTCATAGGGTTTCATTCATTGCGATTAGGTTTTATTCCCTTATGCTTGAAGTCCTAAATGACCATAGGGTAGGGTTTTGAACCTATGGTTTAACATTGGGTTTTTGTGGTCCAATAATATGTTTTTAGACTTGATCTTCTCTCTTTGAGGTGTGTTGGTGGTGCGTTTTAGTTTTCACACAATGAATTCAAGGTTTTCATTAATTTTGTAGGTGATTCCATTGAGTGTGCAATTTTTGTGACTTAGATTATTCTGTTTATGGTCTTTTCAAGTTTATTTCATTTTAATGTTGATGTGAAAATTAGTTTTAGTGGTATTTATAATGAAAATGAAATTTTGGTGTAACATTTATGTGATCTTCGGGGTTTTACAAAGAAGTGTTTCATTTCTTAACTTGGAGCTACCCTATAATTGATTAGTTATTTTTTTTTGAAATTTCTATGGTCCGTAATTTTTTTTTCAATGTCTATCTCCTTTGGGGGTTGTTGAAAAAATTTATTTTAATGGTGTTTGTGAAACACATAAATTTTTAGGTGTCATGTTTGTTAAAATTGGAGGTTTTACAATGTTATCGCTTTTTAAATTATATCAGGCTACCCTAATATTTATTTTTTGGTTTAATTGGAAGGTTTTGGACTTCAATTTTTTTTGATAACTTAAAGTGTGCACTTGGTGTGCAAAGTGGGGGTTTGAAGGAGTTTTTGGCACAAAACAAGGAAATATTTTGAGAAGTTGTTAATTAAAAATCAAAATGCTATGTTGTATGTTTTAAGTGATTAAAGAGTGTGTAGATACTTTAATATTTTTAAGTGACCATTTGTGGGTATTTTAAATTAAATGGGATGTGTGATTCATTCTGAAATTGTTTGAGCACAAAAGGGGATTCCCAGGTGCCTAGGTGGGCTAATATGTACTAGTAAAACTAGTGAAACAAATGGGTATTGTACCTGTTTCACTGAGAAAATGGACAATGAAAACACTAAATAAACTATATTAATTTTAATTTGGTACCAATATGTTGTGGGTATGTTCTCTATTAGTTTCTTTTGCATTATAATGGATTTTTCTATGGTTATGTTTCACCGAGGTATGAGGTGAATAGGGCCCGAGACTATCTAGTTGCCTAGGGGTGTTCTCAGTTTTGGTGCTCATTGTATTTGTGGTATTTATCATTGTATTAGGGTGTTCTTGGTAGAAATGTATAGTAGATAACATTTCTTATTTAATTGTTTTAACATTGTTAAATTTTTAGTTTAAAAACTATTTTCAATTGAATGTTGCACTACTTGGAAGTTATCGTCATTTTCTTCACGTAGTAAAACCGCATGCTTATCACTTTGTATTGCATAGTATTTGGAATATTTGGGTGGTATAATACCGTTATTAGGATCAACCCTACTTAAACCTCTTGGTTGTAATTATAATTCATTATGTTTGACTCAGGTAAAGGAAAAACCTCGGGTGATGGCGGTTCGGGTTGTTAGTCCCCTCTTGGTGTGGTGTCGTGGAGGAGGCTCAGGGGGGGGGGATGACCACTTGTCATTTGGAGTATTAGTGGATGTTTTTATTATTTTTTTCATGTTTGGACCTATTTAAATTTTATTAAAACCATGTATTCGGTTCTGGTTTTGTTAAGACTTATTTGGCATGAAAATTTCAGATTCTTATTATTGATTTTTTTAATGTTTTATGCTTTCATACTCGGGTAAATCATTCCCAAAACTAATTTATTGATACCTAGGAACTTGTTCCAAACAATGGGGATAGGTAAACCCTTTCAGGACTTGTAATGGGATGTATTTGATGCTGGTATTAGTGTCAACCAGATCCGGTTCGTGACAAAGAGATACTTAAACATAAACAATTCCAAATAATGACGAGATTGTGAAATAAACACTTACCTCAAGTATCACCTTTCCTTGTTCAAATTCATACAAAATTTATAATAAATTTTGATTTATTATAAATTTATTTACTAAAGATATATCTATCATACCATTTATGATTTTATAACATCTTATCACTATTTAATTAATAATTTTTTAATAAAATCATTGTTCTGGGTGAAAACTCCATCGTTTTCCAAGCATGTTTTAGATCTGTAGTCCCAATACATATACTTTGATCATGATATAATAATTTATATAATTTTAATCATATAATAAACATCATATATATTATTTATATACATATTTCTAATTTCTTATAAAAATCAGATATAGAAAAATGAATTACACTATTCATAGAGACGATAGGCCATATGTACGGATGCACACTATTTCAATTTTTTTATTGATAGAATAAAAGAAAGTTAAACAATAATTAACATTTATAGAATTATTATTATTATATAATATATATAATATATATTAATAAAATTCATCCTTATTACCATCCATTTGAAATATAAATGATAAACAAATCACATCACATCATTGTTATGGTAGTCTATACGTACGCATGATTGATGTTATCATATCCAATAAGATTATATGATTAGAATTTATAAATAATATTATAATTATAAAAGTATAATTATTTCATTAATATCATATATAAAAATTAAACAAATAAAAATTCTCATTCATAAAATATGGTGATGAAAAATGAATTGCATCACTATGTGGAGATGGTAAGTTGTACACACACACGAGTGATACTTTCACTTTTTATTTGATAGTAAATTGGGTGTATAATGGTGTTATCATAATCATAATATCATTTAGGAATATTTAGGAAACATAAGTTATTATTTTATGATAAATATCATAGATTTATTACTATTAAAGAATAATAGAAAAAAGTGATCAGTTAGAACGATTACCTCTTCATTGAAACAACTCCTTTAGATCTCCTCTATAGGGTTCTAAGGTTGGTCTTTTGGGAATAAAAACAAATATATAATGTGTATAGGTATGTGTAGAAGATAATTTTTCATAATATTGTCGATCTATAAGGCCCAATGTGGTGTAATGAAGTGAGGGTCAAGGTTTCCTTTTATAATTGAGGTGAGTGACACTTTTGTAATTTCATAAAAAATAAATTATAATAAGACTATTCTAGATCCAAATATTTCCAAATTGTCATGAATTAGAACGTAGGATAGTATATGGTTGAAATATAATCAACAAGTAAAACTTGGACAAGTTATGTTTTTTTAACCTTATCTTTTATTTTAACCCCCTAATGAACCAATTTTAACATTAACTTTGGTAACATATATTCCACTCTTAAAATCTTATACTTTTTCATATAATGTAAATATTAACTCATAAATGGATATGGGATGAACTTTTAGACCATATATTATCTCATTTATATATATTTTATATTTTTATGTTTTTTCAATAATTTAATAAAATATTATGTTTTAAAAATATCATTTTTTTCAATTTTGACACTACTTATTAATTTCAGTTGAAAACATCATGAAAACACTAAGGATTAAAAAAACTATTTTAAAACATCCTAAAATTTTCATTATAATCTATAAAATTCATGTATCACCTTAATTATCTCAAATTTTAATTCTTTTAATATTCTAAATATCATTTATTTCATTTTCCTATTAATTAAATAATTACTGCATCATAATTGTGTAAGTATTTAAGGAAATTATTTAATTAATAAAAACTAAAAATAAGTTATAATCTTTAATATAATTTCATTATTCATTAAATTTATATTAAAATTAATTCATAACTATTTTTTCCCATGTGAACCCATAAATAATATTAAAAACTAAGAGAGTAACATTTTGTCACTTCATTTAGTTCAAATAATATATAAGTCATATTAATAGAAAATTATCCATTAAATAACTAAATTTTGAACCTTTGGTGTTAAGGGTTGAAGTTAATTCATCCAATAAGAATTATAATGAATAATTATGGCCTTATAACTTATTATTATTCTTGATTAACCCAATTTACCCTTTATTGAGGTGATAAGTTTACCATTGTTATTATTCATGTTGTATAAAAATAAAAGGGGATTAATTACCAAATTTAAAACCTATGATTCAAAATATATAATTTATTTTATCTAATTAAATACCTTGAAATGTATTAAATTAATTTTGATGTGTAAAAAATGTGACAAAAATTTATTTTTTGAAAAAATATATTTTTAAGTATAAAACTAGATTTATTATTATCCTATTCTTAGAAAAATATTTTTTGGATGGATCAAACCTTTGATCAATTAAATAATTTATACATTTCATAAAAACTATTAATTAATTGGGATAAATTTAATATGATGATATAAAATTCACTATACAAGTAATACAATTTTTTCTAGAAAAATTTTAGATTTATTTAATTTTTTTAATTCTAATCATTAATTTATTTTATAAATTTATAGAAAAAATTTGTTTCATAATTTATTTATATCTATTCATATTCTCCAATCTAAAAGTTAGGCGATAATGGACACATAATACTTTAACAATTTAATGTGGTTAGTTTAAACTCATTGTTTCCTGGAACCCATGCTATCGAAGAAGTCAAACTATTTAATGAAAAATATTTCATAAAAACCAAGAGTTGTAATATTATACCACCTTAAAATGACTTTCTACCTAAAAAATCATTACTCATATAAAAATAGTTGATAATACCTTTATCTTATCACATCCTCAATTTCCTATGTAACTTCCTTAATTTTTTTGTCTCAGCATAAAACATTAACCAGATGAGTGGTCTTGTTTTTTAGAAATTTGTATATATGATCCATAGTCTCTAACTGTTTTTCTTTATAAGAAAGATATTAATCTATAGGTACATCCTCTTAGTTTAGTACATGTTATGAATCATGTATATACCTCATTAGGAGAGATACATAGAACACATCTTGAACTTGATAGATCTTCTGTGGAAGCATCAATCAATAGGATACCATCCCAATATGATCAATAATTTCAAGGGGACCAATATACCTAGGTTTTGTCTTTCGATTTTACCATAAGAATAATTTCATCATTTGGTTGTGCAATCAATTTCCACTTCATATTTTAATTCATGAAATGAAGATGATTTTTTATTCTGAAATCACTAACAGATCACACGATCTATAATAGAATTATAAGTCATGCCTTCTATATATAGTTAGAAAACATGGTTATCATTGGTTATCCAATACCAAGAAATATTCATATGGTTAAGTAATACGTTAATCTCTAAGACCTCATCCAAAGTTCAACTTAAACCATTTCATAAATGGTGAACTATATGAACTATCCAAAATATTAAAATCCAAAATATTAGATAGAGGGTCACTGAATTTCCAAAAGAAACTTATCATTAATCCCCCAAAAAACCTGATGTATCTCTTAATTTTTACACAGAAAACATATGAATACCTTCATCGTGTATTATATTAAAACATGGTAATAACATTAATTACCATAAAACCGTATTGAAAACAAACATACTTCCTCATTCCTTTAATAAAACCACATATTATTTAATATATTCCATAAACACAATAATTTTGAAAGCATCATCAATGATAACATAAACTTCTTTGTCCATAAATCATCAAACAATTATGAGTTCATAAATACTATCCAATTTAATTTATCCCTATCATTAAGCTATTTATCCAAAAAATACTATTTAATCCTCATTAAGAACTTATTGAAACACCCAACCTCCCTCATTGGCTTAAGTCGAGTTAGAATTACTACTACGAATTAAGAGACATCACAAAGGCGCCAAAGGCTGAAAATAAATTCCAATGGATTCAAAAAAATTAGGGGACTTTTTCCATTTCAAAATAAAAGAAACCATAACCAACATACCATAAACATGAACTACAAAATTATACAAGATAAAATTGTTTACAACCCACAGTATAACAAATGATAACAAATCTCAACTACAACCACAAACCATATCAGAGTACCAAGTGGAAACAAAAATAGGAATAGAAAATATAGTGGAAGAAAAAACTAACAAAACTCAAAGACTCCATAAGAATAAATCCACATCTCCCAACATGCTCTATGCATTAACACCACATTACAACCTAATGTATCATGGTGAACCACTAAATAAATGAGATACTTTTACTTTACCTTTGTCTCAATAAAAAAATATATGCAAAAGAAAAAAAGTTCCAAAGCAGGGGGTGAGTAATGTGACTAAGTAGGTTTTCCCCAAATGACTTACGTACTCATGCCACTAGGATAGAATCTGTTATCACATTCATATAAATAAATTTCTAAAAAATACTTAAAAATGGTGTATATCAGAATATAAAACAATTTACATAACAAAACGGTTTTCTCAAACCAAGGCCATTTCCATGGTAAGAAAAAAATACTTTAAACCATTTCACATTTCTCTTTGGCATACCGATTCTATGATTTACACACACATCTAGACATATTCATGCTTCAATGACAGTTCCATAATCATGAAAGGTCTATCATCCATCCACTATGTCTTTACTAAGTGGCCAATATCCTTATACCCCAATAGCATATGCCTCTTATCTAGGGTAACGTTCCTTATACCCTAATGGTACACACCGCTTATTCAGGGTCACATTGAAAGCATTAACTCACACAAACCAATGAATTCCAAAACCATGTTACCATTTCAAGAAATTTCAATTAAACAACCTTATTATTGAAAAACCTTTTAATTTTTTTCTTAAATCAATTGAAATCCATATTTAATAACATCACTTTAAATTCATTAAAATAAGAACTTTAGACAAAAATCAATTTCTAAAAATGATAAACCATCACTAAAGACAGTTTCTACCATGATTTTTACATCAATTTCACAACCAATGTCATGAAATTCATTCAATTTGAAACTAATAACTCAAGTTACAATATGAGGAGTTGAGAGTGAATCTACCTTCCTCACAAATTATGATGGAAACAAAGAACTGCACAAATTCCCCAACAAAAATGGGTTGAATCTCTAAAAAACCACCACATATATTGTTCCCCAACAATAATACAGACATGTACCATCATTATTGACATCCACTATAATAGTTATATCCCCAACAGATCAGGTCCATAAATCAAAAAGAGGGAATATGAGTATATATAAGAGAAACCACCAAGAACAGAGACTTACCAAGCAATACAGCCTTCAACGCACCTATATTTGTCAACATATCACTCCTAGATTAAGGGGAAAAGGCTCCACAGGCTTTGGGAGTAAAAAAACCAATTTAGAGTTAAAATGGGGGAAACTGAATGTATTTGGTGTAATAATGAGTTAGATCCACTTTTTTATGATCTAAATGTTAACCAATCATTGTTAGTTCACACACTTAGGAAAACTGTGAACCACCCATGTGGCACCCACTATCTCCCAAAACCCTTCACATTGTTGGCTCACATGGTTTGACAAACTATGCACCATTCATTTTTTTCCTCTATTCCAATTGTCATGGTTACTCATAAGTGTCAAAACAATTTTTTCAAATTGTTCACCTAACGTGATCCTAACCAAATCCATCTTCCTATATTTTCATGGCTTCTTGTAAAATTTACACAATTTCTACTAATTGTGCTCAAACTTTTCACCGTCATAAAATCCCCAAAAACATTTTGTAAGTCCTTTAAACACTCAAAAACATCCCCCAAACACTTTATATACCTAAAAAGTTTAAATAAATGGTTACTTGATTGAAACTGAGAGTGCTAAAATATTAAGGGTTATCTTAACTTAATAAAAATATCAGATTTCAATTAAATAATTTTTAGGACATAAGTGCCATTTAACATATTCCTGAAAATCCTTAATGAAATTTTTTATTGAAAAATCCTTATATATTTAATAATTCTTTAATTCCAATAAATAAACACTTCACGCATTTTACATCATTCTTAAACCATTAATTTGGATTCTTCATTAGATGTGAGCTTTAATTTTTAACATTTACTTACTTTTTTTTATTTAAAATACCCCACATTGTAGTTCAATTACCAAGATAATAGTATCTTTTGTTAACTATCTAAAATTTAACCTTATTTGGAATTTTTTTTAAATATGGTGTTAATTTATGTGTACATATTTTGATTTAAATTTTGGAGCCATGATTTAGGAAATTATTTATTTTTTAGTGTGGAATATAATAATTCACAAAGAAAAAAAGTGAATTATTAAAATTTAGAAATTTACAAAGGCCAGAAATGACCATGAAATCCATAATCACTATGCTTACCATATGTGGTGACTATAAGTTTCCCTATATAAATATTCCATAACATGGTAGACATGGTGAAAATGCCTTCATCCTACCATGAGCACTACCCATGGTAACCTTCCCACCTTATTTCACCAAGTATCATAGTAATTATACCCACTATGAGTGCCATCAGTTGATAATGTGCTAAAAAATTCCACAAAGGAAAAAAATGATAACCGTAGGAACCCAATTCATTAACTATGCAACTATTCTCATAGTTGGAATACCTACTAAGGTCTCTTACTCTTTTCACCAGATATGGTAAGCATGCTTACAGAAATTTTAACCTACTTACCCAAATATTTTACTACTTTCTAAGATACCCTTATAAACCCTAAGTATCCACTTATCATGAAGAGAAATTGGATACCCCTATTAATGCTTGAAGGAAGACAAGAGATTGGGTGTTGTTCCCAAAGTTTCCAGCCCCATTTAACTGTAACTTCCTTACAAAATAACAGGGTTCCACCTATTATATTAACACCACCATCTAATACCACCCTTGGATATGAGATGATAGTGAAGTGAAGCCACTCTTCAAGAAGAACCTTTGTAGTAATCCACTCCAATTTGAGCTCCACTCTGACTCAGGGTGATATCTAGCCGAAAAAACTATGAGAAAATGTTCCCTATTTGCACAAATTCTAAGGAAACTATGGTCTTCCACTCTTTCGTAAAGGAGAATGATACTTGAACACACTAGAGTCACATGACAAAGGACGAGGTACCTGTGAGGACCAGAAGGGAACATGGGAGGACCATCAAACTAAGAAGCTCCATTGAACATTAAATAGAATCTCTGACATGAATAAGCTTTTGGCATGAGGTAAGAAAGTAAATACATTCTACAAGGAAGCTATAGTACAACTGAAAAAGAAAATGTTAGAATTATCCAACCAATGGTAGGATAATATGAGTTCATATACTAATAGAACTAATGTTTTTTTGGTAAAAAAATTCATACGAAGCACTATTTAAAATAAATAATTCCATAATTAAATTATCAGACCCATTTAACATTACCTGCTACTTAAAAGCACTAGATAAGGCTACCATTAAAAGGGTACGTATCATAGAAGAGTTATGATGCCTTATAGAAATCTTCCAGACCCTTCCTTTAAGAAATATGACAACCATTAAGCTTAAAGAATACCAGATCACTGAAGACATTCCAGAATTAAATATATAAATACATTCTCGTCTCATGAACAGATCCTTGGTAGCCGAGCACTATATAAGGTGGAGAAATTTCTCTAGAATGAGAGCTCTCAATCATTATCCTCCACAATAGTAACATCACAATATTTTATAAAACATCTTATTTCACGTTAATTTAATTTATTTTATATCTTTATTTACATGAAATGATCAGTTTATATTGCATTATACAAAACACCAATTTTATCTTTTATTTTACATAACATCATGTTTCTTCTATAACTTGTGTTACATGCAAGACTGAGTCTTACCAGACAACAATATACTATTAATATTATTATTTTAAAAGATATTTATTACCTAGTTGTTGGAATGAAGGGAATGAATAAGATTAACTAAATTATAATAATATTTTTTAAATATTTCTATATAATTAATTCATTTGTATCTAATTAATTATAAATGAAAATAAAAACCAATTTAATATAAAGGAAATGTTTTATAAAAAACTATTTTTTGAGCCCAAAGGAAATTTATATTAATAATTTAAATTAATTTATGTTATTTAATGATATTAAAAAAATTTATTTATAATATATTTAACATAATGTTTAACATTTATACAATATTTTTTATACATGATATAAACATAAATCCAATTTTACAAATAAAATCTATATATTTTAAAGGTAATTTTATGGTCATTTGATGTTGCACTTGTTTTAAAATAGAATTTTGAAAAATTTATAAATTTTATTTGAAAAAGATAACTTAAATTTTTAATTAAAAATTTCATAATTATATTAGGGTGTGTTTTATTATATTTTTCTGAGAAGTGTTATTTTTAATTAATAGTGATAAATAATGAATTTCAATTGAAAACTGGGTTTTCATCTAAATAATTTAGTGCTAAATTATATTTTAAAATTTTTTTAAAGTAAAATTATATCAATTAAACATATATTAATTCAATTTAGGTTATTTTAATCATCTTCATATTGTGTTTGGATATAAAACATTTTAAAATTTTGAACATTTTCATTTTAAAAACTTGCTTTCTCATCATGTCTGCGAGAATAATTTTAAATTAATTTTTTTCACTTATATGATTTGAACATAAAAAAATGGAATCTATATTTTTAATTATCATTATTTATAATTTATAATAGGTTCAACATAATTTTTTAAAAAATTTATTAATGAAAATAATTTTAATTAACCGCAGCGATTATGGTAAAAAATGATATTTCCAAGCGATTAAACTATAAAATTAATGGAACAAATGACCTATAATAATTTAAAGAACCCATTTTATGACCATATTTCTACCATAAACCTTATATTATTTATTTTTGTGCATTATTGGAGGCACTTGACATGAATAAAACGTGGGTTGAATTGCAGCTTTTAAAAATTTACAAATTTTCCACTCACCTCCATTATAAAAGGCCTCGCCATTTCCCCTTATCTTCACACCACTAAAGTCCTTTTTATTGTTCATTAACTACCCAAATAACTTCTTTTCTTACATAAAAGCATCCTATGATCCGTAATTTTGGAATAAATTCAACCAAGGAAGTCCATTGGTGGAAACAAAAAGGAGTTACTCAAAGAAGAGGTAACATTCATCAATATGAGTTTTTGTTTTATTTCTTTCAACAACCCGTTAAATTATTATTATACAATTTTTGGATAATACAATAATTATCCTAAATACAATGAGATGTTGTTATGTTAATTTTATTACCAACACACACACACAATTCCATCAAATGGGTTACAAAATCATTATTCTTGTGTACGACAGACTACCGCCTCATGAAAATATCTCACTCACTTTTCCATTGCCATCTATAAATGTTGAGAATAATGATGTAAATAATATTTATATATTATATTTATGAAGAATTTTTCACTAACATGTTTAATAGAAGTTAATAAGGGTAAATTTAATGAATATATATGATAAAAATTATATAAAAATTATATTAATTATATAATTATATTTCTTAAAATAAAATATATCATTTTTCTTACTATTTCACACATTGAAAAAGTGTTAACGTTGTTCATGGACATGTGGATTACCACCTCCTCGACGAGATGTGATTTTTTTCATCACCAAATCAAATAAATGATATATATAAGTATATATAAATTAATAATATTGTATTTATGATATAATTATGATTCTTAAAATATAAATTTTACTTACTTTTTTTCAATAATGATTATTGAAAAAATGGAAACGTTCCTCATGTATACGTATGGACTACCATCTCAATAATTCAAATATTAGTTAATTTTTCGTAATCACATTTCATGATTCGTTTTAAAAAGTTTAATTTAACTATAAATATGATAATAATTTCCAGATTATTATTCTTGATATCATTAAATAATAACACCTTTGACCATAGTCGGCCTACCAAATTCATTATTGACACATAATCTTAATATGGTCAAACATTCGACTTAATGTTAACTAATTAAGTAATTTTATATAACTTTTTAACATGTGAAATAAGATTAATAATAAAATTAAATAAGGTCATTATCTAAGTAAATAGTAAACATATGTTTATTATTTAGGAATATAATGAAACACATGATGAATCATACTCAAGGCAAGGGACTTCGTCTCAATATCCTTTCATTGAGGCACATATTAATGTTATAAGACTTTATTATTTTATAATGTGTATATACTTCCCCTTAGACATTTTATATCCTCAATTTATATGATCTTGTGATATTTAATGTTTTTAATGTTATTATTTAATGGGTTTTACAATTAATTTGTTTACCAAGTGATAAGGAACATTTCTTTTTAAAAAACCTCTTTTAATGTTTTCCATCAAACTCTATTACTTTTCCACTTCTTTGTTTTCAAAATGATTTTATAGAAATAAATTATTAATAAATTATATTTTAGGTATCTAAAATATGTTCAAAATGAATATTTTTTCATCTCTACTATGAAATTCTTTTGATGAATGACAAAAAGGATTTTCTATTCTTAGCGTACATGGTGACAATGGATTTTCCACCATCGTGACTATTATTTGATTTATAGATTCCTTTTAATGATATATGTTTTATTAAATAGAAAACCCTCTTTACATTATTGTGTATTTTGGTATGGAAAATGTGTTTTCAAATAAAATTATATTTTTGTATTGAAAATGGGTTTTTAAATTAAAATAGTATATTTTTTTGAAACAGATTTTCATTTGTGTTTAAAAGTGATTTTTAAAGGGTTTGATGATGGACGTGTTTAATTAATGATATGTTACATGATAATCACATGAAATGGGTGTGATTGATACATCTTATATGAAGGGTTGATTCCCAATATAGCTCACGTATGAGGCTAATATAGCTTATATAAAGGGATGAGCCCCATTATAGATCATGAGAAATGCGTCAACCTGATATATCTTATATGACAGGTGGATCCCCATTATAGCTCATGGGTGAGCCTGATATAACTTATATGAAGGGTGATCTTCATTATATACATCCAATGCATTGGGTAATGATTATATTGGAATTATTAAGTATGGTTATTCTGATTAAAATTGTTTTGAAAGAGTTTTATAAAAGTGATGCTCTAAGTTTCAAAAAGAGGTTTTAATTACATATTAAGGGTTTTAATGATTTTATTTAATAAAAATGTATGTTTGTTTTTATTTAAAAATGTTGTATTACATATTTTTACAGAACATTTAAGATAAGGGTAAACTTTATAAGAGTTTTCATTTTTTTCAAAGTGTATCCCTTACTAGGAATTTTGTGGTCATACAAAAATTTTCAATTATTTTCATAATATAGGTAAGGGAAAATATGAATTCATGTAGAATGTAGTGAATATTTTTTATAAAAATAGAAAATAATTTATTTTAAATGTTTTATATTATGAAAAATGGATACAGATTGGAAGTTTCCACTTTGTATTATATGGTTTGTATTGTATTAGTTATGTACTAATTATCTAAAATGGTAAACCATAAAAGTTACTCAAAGTGAATGAAATTAAATTCTTGACTAAAACTCATGATTATGTAATGTTGTAGATCAGGGAATTATAGTTGGTATAAAAGGGTGGACTAGATAATTTTAGAGGTTATGATAATTATAATAGCACGACCTTGAAATATTTTACCTTATGGTCAAATTAAAATTATTTAGCATTTGATGATTACCATGTTTCTTTGATTTAACTATTTTTATTCACAATTTTTTGCTATAGAGTAAATATGGAAGTTATATTCAAAAGGAATTGAAAGTATATTATCCTTACAAATCAGCATTCTGATATGATTGGAATCAGAATTGAATTTTCTTTGACAGTGATGGATTTGTAGACACAAGTTATAAAATGTTGGAAGTATCCATGATAAAGAGGAACCCAATCTACCATGAAGAAACATGTCTATTGCAGATCATTTCATAAGGAAATATACCCCATCATTCAGTGTATCATCTGAACCTGTAGTAGCTGAAGGATAGATCAATTCTCTAGATAATATATTTGATGTCATGGGATGTTTGTAAATTCAAAAGGTAACTCTTATCATTTATCATTTTGGAGGTGATGTTTATTAATGATTATCTTAAGTTAAGAATACTATATATAAAGATGACATTAATGTCATAGAATGGGAAAAATTCATGTATCTTTTTCTTGGGAAATATTTTCTTATGGTTGTTCTTCTTGGGATGGATAAATAATTCCTATAATTGAGGTAAAAAGTTAAAAACTATGTGGATGTATATGAACCAAACTTCAAAATATTATCTAGGTATGTGTTAGAGTTTATTCGAGAAATGGGTAGAAAAATTAATAGATTTTACTCAGGATTAAAACCAAGCTTAATAGGGGAACTGGCTGTATTATAATTTAAAAGTTATGAGAAAGTTGTTCATTTTTCTAAGAATGATGAGATAGTTTTTTTACACTTATGTGTCAAGGTATGAAAAGAGTAACTAATGGTTATGGTGGTAGTAAATGGAGAATAAACCAACCTATAATTATGTATTTAATCGCAAAAAATTCTAAATCTTGTAAAATATATCTTGCGGAATGTATATCATAATTTTGAATGTCTTACGAGTGTGGTAAGTTTGGTCACAAGTATCATGACTGAAAATAAAAGGGCCTTGTACAATCCAAGAATGAGATAACAGATATCCAATAAATATTAATATTCTTCATCTGAAATGGGTTGGGACTTTTTTCTAATGTGTTCCTGAAGTTACTTATTTAGGATGGAAATCATCATGATCATAAGAAAAAATGTGATACAAAATCATTTTCTACTTCTACATTTGATGTTGGTCCATCTGGGGAAGTGGTGATAGCTGAAGAGAGCTTAGTAATTTTCTAAGGTTGAATATAAGATCAAGGACCTAATATCCCCTCTTTTGATGTTTTAATTAATGGAAGTACTTAGTGAGACATTTATTGAGTTTTAATTTGATGTATATTTTTCAATGGAATTTTTTTTGAGGAATAATTCATTTAAATGTTTTAAACATAATTTTAAAGGTATTGATAACCTTTAGGGTTAATAAGATCATTAATGATTTTTTTAGTTAAATTTTTTTAAAAATAAATATTAATCATAAACCAATGGTTTTACATTTTTGGTTTAGTGATTAATTTATTATATTACACTTGTTCTAACCAAATTTATTTTGGAAATTTTTAGAGATGGATGAAAAGACTTGTCACTTATTTATGGTTCTTATGATTCATTAAAAGTGAATTTTAGTTGTAAGGGAATAAAAATATTCATTTATAGATATTAATTTCGTATCATAAGATATGAATTTGTAATTGATTAATGAAAAACAAATGGATTATATTTTTCTTATGAAATAGAAACATACCAAGTCAGTGTATTTTCTTAAATTCCTAGATGGTTAAAGATTTACTCAACTATAGAAAAAGGATCTTGAAACAAAAATGTTATCATATTACATTCATATCTTATGAACCATAAAATCTTTTTAATCATCACAGATTTATGGTTTTGAGACCATTAACATTTCATTGATCATTCACTTGATTGTTATCCAAGAACTCAATCACTCCCAATAATTATTTATTATTTTCTTCCAATCTTACCTATGTTCTCATATTGGTAAAGAAAGTTAGGTATTATATTACCTTCATAGATAATTTATATCTTATATAGAGGATATTTTACTGGAAATTTTTATGATGTGGGTTTACAAAAAAATTATTTTCAAATTTACAACCTTTGATTTCTGAGATAAAGTTCAAATTTGGGGGACATAATTTATTAAAGGAAAGAGGATGTAACATCCTGCAATTTTATGAAATAAATTCTTTATAATTAATTAAAATTATTTGGAATCATGAATTAAATAAAATTCATCATTTAACTTTAATTATATGAAACATGATGTTTATCATTTATTTCACATAACATCATGTTTCTTCAATAACTTGTGTTACACTCAAGGTTGAGTCTTACCGAACAACAATATACTGTTCATATTGTTATTTAACATAATTGTTTTCACCTAACTATTGGAATGGAGAGAATATATAAGATTAAATAAATTATGTAAATATTTTTACACATGTTTATATAATGAATTCATTGGGTACCAATTAATTATAAATTAAAATAAAAACCAATTAAATATAAAGGAAATGATTTTATGAAAAAACAATTTTTATGCACCCAAAGGTGTTTTATCTTAATAAATATTATTAATTTATATGGATTAAATATATTTATAATATATTAAATATAATTTTTAACATTCATCCTATGTTTTTTCTGTACGTGTTATAAAAAAAAATCCAATTTTACACATAAAAGTTATATTTTTCTAAAGGCAGTTTTGCCACCTTTTGATGGCGCACTAGTTTTAAAACTAGATTTTGACACTATTATAAATTTTATTTGAAGTAATGAACTTAATGTTTTTAATAAAATAATATCAAAATTCACTTAGAGTGAATTTTTTGTATTTTTCTGAGAAGTTTTATTTTTTGATGAATAGTGAAAAAAGCAAAATTTTAATTGAAAAATGTCTTTTAATTTAAATAATTTATAACATTAAATTATAATTTAAATTGGTTGAAAAGTAAAATTAGCTCAAATATATATCTATTAATGCAATTTAGTTAATTTTAATCATTTTCATATTGAATTTTGATATAAAAACATTTCAAACATTTGAAAATTTTCCATTTAAAAACATGCTTTCTCGTCACGTCTAAGGGAATAATTTAAAATTAATTTTTTACACTTATGAGATTTTTATTAGGAAAAATTCATTACAGATTTTGAATAGTCATAATTTATAATTTATAATATTCTAAATTAATTTTTTACTTGAGTGCTTAGTGAAAACAATTAAAATTAATCACAACGATTAAGGTAAAAAATGAGATTTCCAAGCGACTAAACTTTAAACTTAAGTGGAAAATGACCTACAAACATGTAACCAATGCATTTTATGGAAATTTTTGGACATTAATCCTTATATGGTAAAGTTATTTTTTTCATTTCTTGAGCAAAAATACATGAAAATATGTGGGAGTAATTCCATCTAAAAAATTTACAATTTTTCCACTTGCCTCCCTTATAAATTGTCTTCCCCTCTCATCCTCTCTTCACACAACTAAATAAATTTTTATCAGAAAATATATTCCAAATAAATTTGACCATTTACTTATTTCATCCTATAATCCTATTTTTTTTGTATAATTATAACCAAGTATGCCCTTTGGTTCAATCCAAAAGGAGCTACCCAAAAAAGATGTAACATTTACCAACATGAATTTTTGTTTTATTTCTTTCTCCACCCCATTAAATTATTCTTATAACATGTTCTATAATAAACTCAGTATCATAAAAATAAATAATTTTGTATTATACGGTTATGACCTTTAACCACACTAGATTCCATCAAATAGTTTACAAAATTATCATTCATGTGTACAGCAGACTATCGCCTCGCAAAAGGATGTCGTTTATTTTTCTATAACCACCTACCATGATTGGAAATAATGATATACATACTGATTATATATTATATTTATAAAATAATTATACCTCTATATTAATTATATAATATGTACCCTTTTTAAATTTCATATAGTAGGCGATACGATAATATCGCTCTTTTGTATGGAGCACTACCAGCTCCCAATGAGATGTGTAGTGTTTTTCAATAATGTTTTACATGAAATGTATTATGTGTAAATATAATTAATATATATTATATAAATGATATAATTATGATATAAATTAAATAATTATATTTCTATAAATATAATATATCATTTTCATCCTACCTATTCAGACACATAAAAATTTGTAACGTCATTTGTGGACTTGTAGAGTATTATCTCCCTAAAGCGATGTAATTATTCTTTTTTTCATCACCACATAACAAGAATGATATATAAAATTATATATTAATAAATAATATTTTATTTATGATATATTAATTATTATATAAAGATATATGTTACTTTATTTCTTTCCATAATGATCATTGAAAAAATGGAAACGTTACTCATGTCTATGTACATCCTACTATCTTCATGATCATAACACAAGTTAATTTTTCATTACCATGTTTAATTATTCATTTTTAAAGTATAATTGATCTATAAATATGATAATTATATAATTCTTATTATTCTTTAGAAATTTAAATAACTTCCTCTTTGACCATAATCAACCTACCAAAGTTGTTTTGGACACATAAGCTTAATATGGTCAAAACATACAACAAAATGTTAATTGATTAAGTAATTATATACAATTTTTTAAAAATTGAAAGTAAATTAATAATAAACATTAAAAATTATCTCAATAATGTACATAAATAACATATATTTATTATTCAGGATGGTAAAGACACACGCGATGAATCTGACTCATTATAGGGGACTTTGTCACAATCTCCTTTCACTGAGGCATATCTTGATACTATGAACATTTATTATTTTGTAAGGTGTACATAAAAATCATTTGACATGTTATATAATTAATTTATATATTTTAATTATATTTTAATATTTTCTTAATGTTATTATTTTAGAGGTTTTACGATTTAACTATTTCATAAGTGGTAAGGGACCATTCCATTAAAAACCCTATTTTAATGTTTTTCCTCAAACTATCTTTCTCTTACATGTCTATGTTTCTAAAATGAGTTTATGGAAATAAAATATTAATAAATCATAATATATGTATCTAAAAGGTTTTAAAAATGAATTTTTATGTGTCTTTCATGTAATGTATTGAAAAATGACCAAACGTATGTTTTATTCTTGACATACACGTTGACAATGACTTTTCCACCTCCATGGATGTTTTTTTATTTAAATATTCATTTGAAAGATTACATGTTTTTTTAAATGAAAAAAAATTCTTTATCTTTTTGGGTATTTTTGGTATTAAAAATGGGATTTCAAAGAAAATAGTGTTTTGATATTGAAAATGGGGGTTTAAAATAAAATGTTATTTTCTTTTTTCGAGAGTTTTTTTAATATGGCTTTAAAATAGTTTTTAACGTGTTGTATAATGGTAGTGTTTTATTTTTGATATGGTACTCAAGAATTATATGAAATGGTTGAGTCTGATACAAATTATATGATGGTTTGAGCACCATTATAGCTTATGTGTGAGCCTCATAAAGCCTACATGAAGGCTTGAGTCTCATAAATGATCATGAGAAAATAGTGAGCCTGATACAACATATACAAAGGGTTAAACCCAATTATAGCTCACAGGTGATCTAGATATAGCTTAACTGAATAAATATCTCTATTAATGATATCCAATACAATAGTTAATGATTATATTAGATGTCGATCATATTGTTATTCCAATTAAAAGGGGTTCGAAAGGGTTTTAGGAAAGTGATTCTCCATGTTACCAAAAACGGTTTTAATAGTATGATTTGGGTTTTGAAGATTTTATTTGAGAAAAGGTGTGTTTTTTATGTAGAAATGTTTTATTTCATATTCTTAAAAAACTTTTAAGATAAAGTAAATGTTATATGAGTTTTCATGTTTTTATACGACCAATGATTTTTCATTTTTGTGTATCCCTTAAGGATATGTTTTTCTCGTCCCATGTTTTAAATTTTTTCTATAGGATGGGTAAGAGAAAATATAAATTCATGTGGAAAGTCGTGAAGATTTTTCCTAAAAAGATATTATCCTTTATTTTAAATGTCTTATGTTATAAATAATAGATGCTGATTGGAGGTGTCCACTTTTTATTATATGGTTTGTAATGTATGAGTTATGGCATAATTATCTAAAACTATATACCAAAAAGATCCTCAAAGTGATAGAATTTGAATTCATGACTAAAACTCAAGATTATATTGTCAAGGCGAATACAATAACCTCTCATACTGATGAATATTAATATTTCAATTCCCCTACTAACTCCTCTATAGAATTTAATGGTGTTTTCATTATGGGTTTCTTATGATTTATCTTTTATGTTCTTATTCTTGTTCTAGGCATATCACACAATAAACTTGGGTTAAGTCCACTACCTTTTATAGAACAAAATGGGGGTAATTCAAGGGTAAATAGAGATATGCAAATACTAGTCGAGACAAGTGTAGGAAATACAGTGATCATTGTTTTTGTTTATCCAAACCAACATTTCATAGGTAAAGTAATAATTTTGATTCAATTTATGAGAGGGTGATTATAAACTAAATGAATAACTATTCAACATGTGAGTTAGTGATTAATTCAAGTATATAATGTTACCACCTTAATTGATTTTAAAACCTACAAGATTTTCTTACCGTCTCTTTAAAAAGTGAACCCAAAAAACTATATTTAAAGATACACATAACAGTTTATTTTCTAGGGACAATCTAAGTCCCACTTTTATTTCATATTCATAAGGTTAAAATATTTTTTTGGTGATTGTCCTGCAATGAGAATGCATTATCTTGTTATTCCTTAATAGCCCCTTTCTTTTACATGTCATTGGTAGTCTCTTCATCATTGACTAAAAAACCATAACTCAAACATCCTCATTGATTATATTCAAGAATTTTCTTATTAGTGAATATATTTTTATAATTTTCATACTTCCCACATGTAAATCATTCAATATTCATTGATATCTTATGGAGACCATTATTATCATCCTTTGTGTTAACCAAACTTTTCATTTTTTCTTATGAAATTACTTGCTTTGTATCCTTCTCTTCAACACCCAAACCATCTTCTTTTCCCTATGAGACATCCCCTTGAGTGCTTATTCCCACATTCTAAACATATAGTAAACTACATCTTCTTTCCTCCATGGTCTCTACTACCCACAATCTAAGCGAACTCCATCCTTATCTTATTTTTTTGTGTCCAGTAGTTGGTCAAGGGGTAAATTGTTAATCAGGTTCCCTGATAACTAATTATGTATAATCATAATATTCTTTAATCTATCCATCATACAATTTACATACTAATCAACATTTTTTCTATCACATTCAACTTTAATATGGTTCTTTCTGGTTACCAACATTGACTAAAACTAAAAAACATAGTGTGAGTAAAAATAATCATATTGGGTAACCACTTAATCAAAAAATTCACTCATAGTATTTCTAAATCATGACAATTTTTTTAATATATGACACCTTATTTTTATCCTATTTCATTCATATTAATCATCTATTTAAATCATTCGTGATGGTTTGTAAAGTGTTTGTAAATTTCCAAAGCATATCCCCCGGTAGTGTCAAACTAGGTATGCAGAAATGTATGTTGTCGTACACTAGGTGATGATCGAGTCCATATCAATTCATTTTTTTTCAGATTTATGACCCCTATGTACCTTTATTTCTGATCCAAATCCACTTATAGGTGTCATATAGGGACACAAATACTTGGAAATCACTTTCTCTATCCTTTACCAAAATTCCATGACATTTTTCTATATCTTGAATCATCCTTTTACTTATCCTTATATACATCCCAATATATATCATTAGAAATATTCCCAAGGGATGTCAATAATTTTATCTTATCCTAATTTCCAAAGGATAATTAAATCTTTTATCTGATACAAACTATAAAAATAGAAAGTTTTCATATATATTTATTACATCTAAGTAGATGAAAATTCATTGCCTAAAATTTCGATCTAGGCCAAAATTGTATAAGTATAGTGCCTTTGGAAACATGGAAACACAGAAAACCGGTTCCTAAATTATCTATTTCATCTTCCACTAATTTCTACATAACTATCACCCTTCGTATACACATCATTTCTAAAACATTTCTCCATAACCTAGAGAAAGGAAACATAAGAAAGGGTGATCTCAGATTCTCAATAAGGATTTAAAAGGATATATCAATAATCACATAAGTATAAAAAGAGTATAAGGGTGTGAGAATATGAAATTATCATTGGAAATTTTCAACCTACATATCATAGATTATAATCCGGAGTCATTGAAAAAATATTGGGAGTTATTAATACCTGAACTATAAAATAATAAAAGAACATAAGTAATGATAACATAAAAGTGAAATAAGTCATGGATTTGTGGAATATACATAAAATTATAACTTTTTGAACATGTGAAAATAGAAATAGGTTAGGACATGAAATCGGGCCATCACATAAACTTATGGTCATGAATCCAGGTTCATGCATAATTTTATGGACATGAAATCAATGTCCACACATAAACTTATTGACATGACATCCACATGTAACACCCCTAGGTTTTAAAAGAATAAAAATAAATTTGATGGTGTAAATTATCCAAAAATGATAATTTTATCTTTCATGACATGTAAAAGTTAGTATATCTTAATTTACATGAAACCCTAATATTTTTATGTTTGACATTATATTGAACATGCAACAGCTAACTTAAACAACCCATGATAAATGTTACCGTTATAACCCAATCATTACAATAGTGGGTATCAAAATGATTTAATTAAATATTAAAATATGTCTTACACATTTATATATAATGAATTATTTTGTGACCAATTAATTATAAATGGAAATAAAACTCTTTTTAAAATAAAAGAAAATATTTTTCTAAAAAGTTATTTTAATGCACACAAGTGTGTTTTATACCGATAAATTAAAAAAACAACTCATGCTATATTATATTGATTAGATTTATAAATAATATATTTAATATAATATTTAAAATTTTTCCTATGTGTTTTATAGATATGATATAAAAATAAATCGAATTTTATGCTAAAAATTGTATTTTTTTTAAAAAAAAATGGGTTTGTCGCCTTTTTAGGGTGAACTTAATTTAAAATTAATTTTTTTAATAGTTTTATAAATTTTATACTAAAAAATAAAATTATATTTTGGAATAGGAATATAAAAATTTAATTTCAGTGAAATTTTTGGTTTTTTTGGAAAATATTGATTTTGTAGTGAATAATGAAAAAAGAAATTTTTTTATTAAAAAGGTCATTTAGTTTAATAAATTAATTAATTTAAAAGTATTAATCTGTCTTGAATACTTTTTTAGGTAAAATAAGTAATATTTAGTCATATTTAATCCAATTATTTATTTTTTAATAAACTTTATATTGGTTTTATTTTAATATTTTTTGGCTTTAAATACACGTTTTTAAAAAATTGTTTTAAAATGCATAATGTTTATCATTTTTAATTAATTAAAATTATACCTAATGGGTAATGTTTTAAATAAAATTTATATAATATATTTTAGTAAATATTAATTGGTTTTCATATAATTATTATTATTACTCATATCATTAATATATAATCATCTTTTTATAAACAAATACTCTTATTAAAAACCCATTGTCTCACCGTGTCTGTAGGATTAATATTAAATTAAATTTTGTGACCTATGTGAATTGAAATTATAAATATTGATTAAATATTTGGAATCATAAAATTTTAAAATTTATAATAAGGTCAACATAATTTTTTACCAAAATTATTAGTAGAAATAATAAAAATTAATCACAGCGATTAAGGTAAAAATGAGTTTACCAAGTGACTAAACTTTAATATTAAAGGGGAAAATGACCTATAAAATATCAAGAACCCATTTTTGGAAATATTTCAACCTTATAAATTCTACGATATTTTTTTTGTATTATTGGATCAACTTTACGTGGAAGAAATGTGGGTGCAATCCTTTCTTTCTATAATTTACAAGTTTGTCAGTCACCACCACTTATAAATGGTCTCCCCCGCTCCTCCAATCTTCACACCTAAAAATCCATTTGGATAAAATAATATCTATCCAAATAATTTTTATACTTATATAACCTCATACTAAAATCCTTATTTTATGTATAAATCAAAACTTTCATGGCTTTAGTGAAAACCTAAGAAGGATACCCAAAAAAGTGGTAATTTTCTTTTAAAAGTGTTTTTTTTATTTCCTTCTCCACCTCCTTAAATTATTATTATACCATGATAATATAATATAATAATTATATTAAATATATTATATTTTTTTATATTAATATTATTACCTAAAACCATAAACGCATCCATCAAATAGGTTATAAAATCATCATTCATGTGTACGATAGACTACTGCATCATGAAACGATGTCGTTAGTTATTCCATCACAACTTATCATGGTTGGGAATAATGATTTAAAAACTATTTATATATGATATTATAATATAAATATACATATGTATTCATTATATCATACACACCCTTTTTACATTTTTATACCGTAGGGGATATGATAATTTTTCTTGTGTGTATGGCGGACTACCGTCTCACGAAGCGATGTGAAGCGTGTTTCACTAACATGTTACATGGAAGGTAATAAGAATAAATATAAGTAATATGTATTTTATTCATGAATTAATTGATATATTAATTCCATAATTATATTTCTGAAAATATAATATATCATTTTATTCATACCATTTCACACACTGAGAATGTGATAATGTCGTTCGTGGACATATGGACTACCCCCTCCTCTAAGTGATGTGATTCATATTTTTCATCCCTAAATCAAAATAATGATATATATAAGTATATTTAATTAAATAATATTTTATTTATGATATAATTATCATTATATAAAGATAAATTTTACTTACCTATTTTTATAATGATCATTAAAAAATGGGATTGTTACTCATACGAATGTACGACCAAACATATCAATGATCGTAACATTGGTTCATTTATCATAACTATATTTCATGACTTATTTTAATAGTTTAAATTATGTATAAATATGATAATAATTTCACTATTATTATTCTAGATATGTTTCTATAATGAACTTATTTACCTTAATCGACCTACCAAAGGCATCTTTGACACATAAGCTGAATAAGGTCAAAACATCCAACTTAAACTGAATTTATTAATTAGTTGTATATAACATGTTAATAAGGGAAATAAAATTAATAATAAAAAATAAAAATTCTATAAATAAAGTAAATAATTTACATAAATTTATTATTCAGGAAGATAAATAACAAGTGTGATAAATCAGACTCAAGGTAAGGGTGTTTCTCACCTCACTTTTATTTATGTGAGATATATACCATATTAAACACTTATTTTTATTGTGTGGTTCATATTTTTCCAATGAATTTATTTTATTATTTTTATAAGTAACTTTATCTTTTACTTAAATATCCATTTTGGATCTCTATTTCATGGGGGTTATGGTTTCAAGTTACCAAAGTGGTAAGGGATTTTTTTTCCTGAATTTCTTATCTTTGAGATGTATGTTATATTATACACCTATCTTCGTTTATAATGTAAATATAATACTCAATTGACATTTTATACCATTAATACACTTATTTTAATTATATTATAAGTTTTGTTGAATGATATTATATCTTGGGTATTGTGAATCAATGTTATAAAAATGGTAAGAGGTCATTGTTGCAATCTCTTTATTTATCCGGATTGTTTATGTTTATTCTTAAAATGATGAGATCAAATAATCCATAATTAAATAAATGAATTATTTTTATTCTCATATTTATATTCATTATATGTACAACTAATAGTTCCATTTTCCCACTATCTGGTGCATAAAATTTATGAGAAAATATTGTTAACAAAATATGACTTTATTTCTCTCTTTAGTCAGAAATCTATTTTCCAAAAACATTTTTTATAAGAATATTTTATAAAATGTTTTAATTTTTTTTTCAAAATAGAAATTATATTTTGTACCAGAAATTTTTTAAATGATTTTTAAGAACATTCATTACAATCAATCAAGGTTATTTTCAAAGAAAACTATTTTCAAAATGTTTTATGTTTTAAAAAGTGATTTTCAAAATAAAAAGGGTATTTTCCTCAGGATGTTTGTAATGATATTTTAATAATATTTTCATTCATAAACATCAAAAACCATTTTTTATTTATCATTTTCTTAGTATATTTTGTAGTGATATCATCCTCATTCTTTCTCTAGATGGATTATGATTGTTTTAAATAGATTGTTTTAAAACCTATTTATTTTCAATGGGTTATTCATGATTCAAAGAGATTGTATTGAAACTCATTTCTTTTCCATAGGTTAACTATGGTTTAAATAGATTTTTATGGAACCCATTTCCTTTACATGGGTTAATCATGGTTTAAAAATAATAATGGTCATTTAAATGAGTTATGATGAGATGAATTCTTTACGTGCTTTATTAATTATTTAGTTCTTGGACATTATAAATGATTGGTTTTCCCAGATATCATTGGGTGAGATCATTATATCTTATATCATGGGTTCTCCCAAATATAACTCCAATTTAATGTGTAATATTATGTTCTCTAGAGAATTATATTAGAAGTTATTCATATGGTTATTCCAATATATAAGGGTTTTATAAGGGTTAAATGAGATGATGTCACAAGATACCAATATGTCTTATCTATGTTTTCTATGGGTTTATGATTTTTAATTTGATCGAGATTGATATCACATAAATCATGATTATTTATTCTTATAACTCTATAATTTTCCTGGTTTTAATATGCGATAATCTAGGTATTGATGTGTATGTGTTATTTTATGATTCACTCTTGCACTCAGATTATGTCATTATAACCTTATGCACACTTATTTTCATTGATTTTTTACCCTTACTGATCATTTTAGGTCACCCTTGTTTGGTTCAAATTTACCAAATTAATAAAGAAAAATGTTGAAGGATTTATATCTTGAATTAATTACATATGTATGATGATTATGACATAATATTAATTATCAAATGCTAGGTTAACTGTGAGAATTAATCTTTTAAATTCATGTGAATTGTTTATGTAAGAGTTTTTACTAATTATCTAAAAATACAAACCTAAAATGTCCTAGATAATGTAAGTGATCAAATTTTACATTTCTATATTGTAAGGTTTGTATGGGAGAAATTAGGTCAAAATTATCAGTATCAAATATATAAATGTAATATTTATGATTTCAACACTAGATCGGAAGGTAAGGGAGTTGGGATGTTATAGTTGAATCAAAAGTTGGTTTAGATAAGAGTGGAGATCAGGATATTATCATGTGAGGTTATCTTAAGACTTATGGATACCATTATAGGTCACTAATATTAAGGTTGATCCTAAGATAAAAGTTTTAGACACCCCATTTTATGTTTTTAAGTTGTAAAAATTTTTAGTCTATTAATGACATTCTTGGAGATATTTTTTTAGTTTGGGGGTTTTTAATCCCTAAGATCAACATGAAGAGGTATTTTAGGAGGAAATATTTTACATGTTTAAAATAAAACAAAAAAGAGGGGACAACCCATATGTTGGGTGAAAACCTATCACTTCCAAAATGATGATGGGGCTTGAACCCATGACTGAAGGAAGATAAGGGTTTCATGCCTACCACTGAACTACGTGATTTCCTAGTTAGTATGACCTTTTTACAGGTAAATATTAAGTTTATTTTGTAAACATTAGAAATTATATTTAAGTAATAATGATTGATTTATCTTTAAAAAATATTTGATCAAATTCTTATAATCCTTGGTTTTAGAACTTTGTTAAAAAATTATTGAATAATTTTAACATTATTTATTTATGGAATTATTTGGTATTAAATTTTGGTATTACTATTTAATTTATAATTTTAGAGTATCATATTAATTTTTATTAATTTTTTTTGGAAATTTCTTATCATGAGATAACCATTTTTGTTTTGGTTAATGTTTAATTATAGGAGGAATAACATGATATCCCTTTAATGGTTATGTGGTCTTTATATTTTAATTTTAGTTCTTCAAACATTAAAAATTCATCATGAATACCCAATATTTGGAGAAAAAGATGATATTTTTGTGGAATTTTATTAAAGGATGAAATTATACTAATCATGCAGTTATATTTTCATATTATCTTAATCTAGAGGGTAAGATAATTTTTTAACTATATAAAATAGATCTTGAAATAAAAATGTTATCATAGTAGCTTAATTTTGATGAACTTATGGTCTTTTCTATCATCACATATTTATGTTTTTGAGGACCTTAAAATTCCATTGAACATTCACTTTCTTGTGATCAATGACCTCAATCCCCATCTATAATTATTTATGTGATTCTATAATTACCACCTATGTTCTCTTATTTTGAAACCTAGTTATTTGTAACTCAAAATGACCCTTGTAATTACCTCCCCCAAATTAAGAGGGTATTTTATTATCCCTTTTTACAAATTAATTTTTAAAAACATTATTTTCAAATTTCCAACCATTTATTACCAAGATAAAGATCAAATTGTGATGATGAAATTTATTAAATGGGGGTGGACGTAACACCCCAATATTTTAAAAAAATAATTTTACGTTCGATAGCATAAATTACACACAATGATGAGTTTAGATTTCATTACATAAACAATCAGTTTATCTTGCATTACAATCAACCCCAATATTTTTATGTTCGATATCATATTTATCAAGTAACACCAAACTTAAACAACCCATGATATATATTACCATTATAACCTAGTTGTTGGAATGGCTGGTATCAATAGGATTTACTGAATTTTGATAAAATAGTTTAAACATGTATATATAATGAATTATTTGGTGACCTGTTAATTATAAATTTAAATAAATCTCTTTTGAAACAAAAGGAAATCTTTTTCTTAAAATCTATTTTCATGCGTACAAATGTAATCAAAACCAATAAATTAAAAAATACTCATGTTGAATTATATTAATAAAATTTATATATAATATATTTACTATAATTTTTAACATTCATTTTATGAGTTTTCAAGATATGATACAAAAATAAATCCAATATTATGCTTAAAACATTATATTTTTAAAAAAATTAGTGTGTCAAATTTTAATGATGCACTTGTTTTAAAATAAAAGTTTAACAATTTTATAAAATTTATTTGAAAAAATAAACAGTGATTTTCATAATTACCATACTCCCTACATTTTAAAAATTCAATTGATAACATAGAATGATCTTATTTCCCTTTCCTAGAGTCTATTGAACACTTCCTTTTTCCTTGGAGGGATATTTATTTTTGACCATTATTTACACATATATAATATCTTATCATCCATTTTAAAAAATTTACTATGTTTTTCATTCCACATCCTTGAAAAATATGTTGTTTAATCTACAAAACTATATGATTATTACGTGATCTTCGACATGGATTCATTTCTCACATATATGATGCTTAAAAAATAGAAAGGTTTCATGTGGTCAATCATGTCTCTAAAGAGTTGTTTTAGAATAACAAGAAGTGTTTTAATTGTATCTCCCATTAAGTTTTTTTACATATTTAGAAAACCACCATAGTTTTTGTCACATCCATTGTTACTTTGGATCCTGTTAGATCAATCCATTTTCTAAAACAAAAATTTTAGTGTGAGTATATTAGTAAAATCATCATATACTTTCATATGTGGAAAATAGAAAACATGATATAATCATCTATATAATCTCAAAGTAATTCAAATTTTCTAAAATAACCATAACTCTTTTTAATATTTTTACGATTATGTTTATATAAATCTTTTCACTTATACATAAATAACACCATAACCTCTAAAGTTATATAAATTGATCTATGACAGGAACTATAAGGACAAAGACTTAAACATTAAATAATGTGGAGATAAGTTTAAAAAATTACATAAATTAAATTCTACGATCATTTTAGGGTTATGGATTTAGAGAATTAGGTCATAACGCATTCATAAAAACATAATTATTAAAAGTAGATACTTGTACCCCATATCGTTTTTTAAAATAATTTTTTTTAAAAGAAACATGATTTGTTTCATGCTTAAATGGAATGAATTTTCCTTAATCCCAACTGTGAATATATTCTTCATTATGTCTTGTGAAAAAATTTTCAAAACATCGGATGAGAATAAAAATCTCATTAAGGGATACAAAATGAATAAAAACAGTTAGTCTTGAAAAAACATGTAATCCCTGAATATTTTACCATAAAGTAATAATTTTCACCATTATGAAGTAGCAAAAACACATCACGGAATATAATCTCATTTCATACCATTTTTTTAACAAACATATTACCATATACACCCCCCAGAAATTAACATATAACATATAAAGGTATATTGGGACATTAACACACCTAAATAGAAAAATGATATAGTCAACATCTATACATATAACTAAATTGAATAGCCATACGACCAACTTTCATACCCAATGCATTGGATTTTTTAACATTACCACCCATCCTTAGTATATCATGGAACCACCCACTTTTGGTTTATCACGTACCCACCCATCATTGGTTTGTCATTTAACCACCATTCAAATGTCAAAGTACCATTATATTATAATAACATGTAAAAGAGTACAATTTTAGACATTTCACACATAAAACAACATTTCCAATCACATGAAATAATTTCAGGATATTGAAATGGTAAATCCACATTAAAAAAATTATCAACTAAAAAACACCCAAAAGGGAATGAGTGATTTTTTTCTTTTAAAAACATTAAATCTTATAGAGTAATCCAAATATGAAATAACAGTTACAATGGCAGAGAATCCATTTTCACAGAACACATTAATTTTTTTTAATTTAGCAAAATCATTCATAGAAATTTTTTTCCCTTTTAAGGAAGTTAAAAATAAAGTTGTTTTATTATACACCATATAAAATACGGTGGTGTTTAACTTCATAATATATCTCAATGAATGTAGATTGAGGCGATGTCTCTTACCTTGAGTTCGACTCATCACGTAAAATTGTTATGTTTTTAAATAATAAACATAGGTTCATTTCTACTTGCATGAGAACCTTTTTCATGTTAATTATTCTTTTTATATCACTTATTAACATGTAATTAAAATTACGTAATTATTTATGTTCATATCAGACGTTTTGTTGATATTCGGTACATGAGTCAAAAATTAACTTGTTTTGACGTAAATCAACTATGTAGTAAAAAGTCCATAATATCAAGAATAATATTCATGATTTAAATATCATATATATCAAGTACATATTTTTTTATAATATACATAATATTTTGAGATAAGAAATGAAATTCCACGTTCATGGATACAGTAGGTTGTACGTACGTATGAAAGCTACTTTCATTTCCTTGTCATATTAAAAAAATTATAATCAAATGATATAAATGTATGTTATAATTATTGTATTATATTTATGTCATGTATATATAATGGGTTTAATAAAACCATATTTTATATGTTCCATGTATAACAGAAACGAGTCACATCGCTTTGAGGGGGCGATAGTCTACACATCCTCAAAAGAAATTATCGTATTTACACAACATGTAAATCATAAATAGACAATATAAATAAACATTATAGATGAATGTAGACAATATAAATGTAATATATATCATATATAAATATAGTTCCAACATAATGGCCACTATGAGTTTTAGTAGGATAAAATTGAACAATCATCATTTCGTGAGGCAGTAGCTCGCCGTACAGAGAAACTTTATGTTCTATATCTATTAGATGAATGTGTATGTATGTGTAGGTAGAAATATCAAAATAAAAACCCTATTTAATTTATGGTAACATTATTTTTATAAAATAATGTAGTAAAGAGAGTATTGGGGGTTGGATAAGAAATATAATTGAAAGGAGCTTGAGAGAAGATGTTACATCTAAATTGGGTAACTCCTTTTGACCTGAGCCAAAAGGCTTCCTTTGGTTGCCTTCGTGGAATGGTAAATATTAGAAGAGGAAAGGAGGTATGTTCAGATCTTATTTTTGCATAATTTGGGTGAGAAAGTGGCTTGATAGGTGTGAGTATGTGGGTAGAAGTTGTGGCCATTTATAAGAGGAAGGAGGGAAACTTTTGGAATGTCTTGAAATGTAATTTTATTGTAAATTTATTTTATTGTAAATATAATGGCTACAAAGTGATATATTTTGAGGATAATATGTAGATGGGTCTAAATCCTCTCAACCAATAGGTTTTAGACAAGTTTAGGTCACCAATGTAACATTATCTTTTGAAATTAACCCTTAGTTAAATAAATTAACTATTACCATGTCTTCTTGTATTTTTACACAATATAGTTAATATCGTAACTATAAAATGGCAAGGGAATATAAAGTGTATCATTAATGAAACTTTTAACATTATCTATGTCATTTGGATGAATCTCAGAATTTTTGAACTATTATATCAATTTAAAAATTTGTATTTATTTTAAAAACTCATTTATATCAATTTTGAAACTACTTACTAATTAAATATTTTTAAATTCGTAACAACATGATTCACTAAAAAAACAACATTAAATAAAAAATAACATGTCAAAATAATTCATACATTTTTTATGGAATAAAAATTTTCAAATAACATATATTTCAATATATATAATATCGTTTTCCTGAATATTTCATTTATAAGTTAATCCATACATCATCATTGTGTCATCAATAAAATTATTTATTTAATGTCTAAAATTTATGAATAAAATACCATGATGTATTAAATAAAGTGAGATTTCAAATTAATCTCTATATTCAAAGAGATAAATTATATAACCTTACCTTGAATTTTTTTTTATTAAAAAGATTTATGTTTATGATATATTTATCTTTACATTAAATTAATTATTATAACATGTCATTATCACACCTATGTGGCTCAATGGGGTACTAAAATTGACACAAGGATGCTAATGGTCGGCCATATCTCATCCAATAGTTTTAGGACATGTGTTAGGGTAGTTTTATGTTAATATAATTTTATACTTTACCCTTATTTACCGGATTTACCCTATAACCATAGTAAATTAAAATAATTACTGAAGTTACCATTCATAATGTACAAAATATTAAAGGCAACTATTTACAAAATTTGAAACATATGATTCCAAATATGGATTCTATTTTTAAAAATTCCAAATACATAACTGGAAGAAATTAATTTAAGCTTATTTCCTATTGTCAAAACCATAAATCGGGTTTTTAAGAATTAAAAACTATCCCAATATTGACATGTGTCTATATCCCATTTCGATGTGAAATTACTTCTAATGACCCAAACTGGATTAAATGATAAAAAAATAATCCAATTAAACATTGAAAACTATAAAAGGACTATATAAATACATAAATAAACTAGATAAAAAGGCTGTTATGAATTAAAATGTAGTATTTTTCATTAATCATTAAAATATGGATTTTATTTGAAAAATACTAAATATTTCAAATTACGTAAATTATGATAACCCTATTCGAAATATGATGTTTTTTTAATTGAAAATATATAAGTTACTAAAAAATATTTAATAATGTTAGACCATCAATAGGAGATAAAAATACCTTTAAAAAATATCACAGTATTTTATGCTTAAAAATAAATTCATTCTCATTTTAAGAATATAAAATTTATTTTATAAATGTAAAAACAATTAAAAAATGTGTAATAAAGTTTTAGTTAGATCTTTTCATTACCACCAATAATATTTCTAGTCATTGAATTCTATTTAAAATAATCATAATATTATAACATTATTTTTCAGTATAACTCAATGTTGCGTGAAACGTAAGATTTCAGAGAAACCCATTGTTGTGCGTCGAGTATGCTATATTAGAAAGATACCACTATAATTTAAAATTAATATCTTATTCATGAATATTAATAGATATGAAAATGTATTATTCTATAAATACTTGGGATGTTACATAGTAACGGTAAACATGGGAGATATATAAAAAAACATAACAGTGTGAGAATAAAAGAATAACCTTTTGAGATAATATTCTATATGTCGAAGAACATATACATTATTCATGTAAAAAATATTTCAATTTAAAACGACCTTAATCATAAATGTATAATAATGGAATAAATCATGTAATTTTAGAAAACACATATGTATAAATATCATTTAATTAATAATCTAGGATCTTTTGAAATACTATCTTAGATGATTGGGTATAATCCCAACACAATCATAGTATTCAAGGTTTACTCCCATGAATATCATTGTGGAAAAATTCTATTACTAAATCGGTTTCACGTCTCATTCAGGGCCTTTTTTGTATTGAGTTCAATCCCCATTCAATCCATGTATATCTCCTAATATATAATATCCTTACATGATAAACTGGAGGTAGATATAGGTCCCCGCTATCTCATAATGAAAATTATACATATCTGGACCATAAAAAAATAAATAATTTTCAATATCAGAACCCATGAAAAGATATGAGTTTTGTAAACACATGATCATAACATAACTTATTTAAATGAAATAATTTTCATAAATACCATGTTATCATAAAAATAAACTATTTAGTGAAATAATAAGAATTTTATCCTTTGGTAATATCTCTAGTTATCATATGTAACATCAAAAAACATTTTCTAAGATGGAAATAATTTTTAAACTCCCCATGAAATAAATATTATGTAAAATATCCTTTACATTTTGTAATGAACTTTTTAAATCATAAAACATTTATCAAAACCGTTTTCATTGAAAATAACCATTAAAATATAAAATGTAATAATAAAAAACTATTTCAAACATCTTTTAAATCACTTTTTCTCCTTAAACATTCTAAAAATATCATTCATAACACTATTCAATCAATCATAGAATACATTGATTTGATGGAACAAAAATTTCCAACTCCAGAGAGAATAAAATTCAATGAAACATATAATATCATTAAATAGTATATTCATGATAAAACATTTCAAAAGTCCATATACACAACTGATAATAGAATTTAGGTTCATAACATAACATACATCTCAAAGAAAGCAATTTGAGACAAAATCCCCTTATCGATTTGGTAACTATTGAATTCTAAACCACATAAAAGAGAGATCATATAATAAATATGTAAATACCCATAATACATAGTATAATAATCAAAAAATAAATTAATGGGAAATATATACACCACTTAAAATAAATAGGTGATGAACACGACTTGTATCTCACCAAAAATAAAAGTGAGGCGGAAATCCCTTACCTAATGTCTTGACTCTCATCATAATCCTGAAAAACTCATTTATAATAAATATAATTATATTATAATTATATTAAAAATAATTTTTTATATGTATATTAAATAACAATATTCAATTATATCATACCATATATGATTTATTGATGTCCTTATATTACCTGTTTATTAACAATTATATGTTAATGTTACCTTTTGAGTAATAACCAATTTTATTTAACGTATTTTGATTTGTTATATATTTTACTCTTACTTATAATTTTTTTAAAAAAATACACATATTTAGAAAAAATATAAAAATATCATATATATCATGTATATAAGTATTTATAAAAATCTATAAAAGATATAATGATAAAATGAAATACCCCATTCATGGAGATGTAATGTCGTATGTACGCATGAACGCTATATCCATTTTCCTGTCGTGTTGAATGGAGGAATGTAATTGAGATATAAAATACCATAATAGAAGTATTATTATGTCATATATATCATATAAATACACTAAACCTAACCATAATACATTCCATGTTATGTGTGAATGATTGAAATCGTTTTCCGGAGGCGGTAGTCCACACATCCACTATCAAATTTATCGTATTTATACAAAATAGAATGAATGAAGGAATGTGTTATATAGTAATTAAATAATATAATATAAATCATAAATATAATTGATAGATATATATACATATATAAAATAAAAACACAATCTGCATCATTATTCCTAATCATGAATAGTGTCATTGGAAGAAAGAATGACTTCGGTTCGTGATGCTATAGTCCAACATACACACAAATGACGATTGTGAATCCCATTTGATGTCAGTTTGTGCAATTTTATGTAAAAAACAAAATATAACAACAAATAAGTAAATTTATGATATTAATTTTATTATGTAAATATGAAATAAAATTAATCAATGGGGTTTAGGGAAGAAATAAAACAAAAGTGTTCATTGATGAACATTACCTCTTCTTTGGGTATCTCATTTTGATTTTCATAGAAGGAAATATTTGGTTGGATTTATGCCCAAAATAATTCTTATGTACTGAAGGGATTGATTATTTTGGATATTGGTACATAGTTTTTATGAACCTAATAAGATCTGAATTACGAAGAAAAGAGAAGAAGAGGATCCCTATTATAAGCGAGGGGAGAGGCACTTTTGTAATTTTTCAAAAGATTAATTTATAATAATTTAAATCTAAACAAAATACATCCAAAAGGGAAGTTAATATAATAAATTTGGTATATGGTTATAATAATATCATTCAATATATTTTAGATGGGTTTTGGTGAAATTTTAAACCATTCCTTCTTCATTAACTCATTGTTAATCAATTTTAATTTTAACAATGGTAACCATTTTTAGATATTAAGAGGTTGAGAGTTTTATTTATAATGTATAAAATTAAAAATAAATGATCAATTTATGATAATTATAAACACAATTTATCCCATTTGTCTGTATTTTTTCTTTTAATTATTTTTAAACAATTTATTAAAATATTATATTCATAAAATATAATTATTTTCATTTTTAGATCAATTAATAACATTGACTTTAATAAATAGAATAAAAAAAGATAACTATGAAATAATTCATTTAATACACACCAAAAAATTGTTATGTACCTATAAAATTCTGGTATCACCTTAATTTATTAAATGTTTTTTAACATTCCAAACATCATTTAATTGATTGTTTCATTAATTAAATTGTTACTCCATCATCATTGAGTAATTATTTATGAAACATATATCCACACTAAAATTTAAAAATAAAATAAAATGATGTAGATAATCCATTTATATTTTATAAGAACATGTATAGTCAACCACCTCTTCCATTTACATATTACACTTATTAAATGTTAGAGTGTGACATTTTCCACTCAATTTGATTTTAATAACATCTAAGTCATTTTTATTGAAAAGCGTCCATTAAACTATTATATCTTAAAAATTATGTGTTACAGGTAAAATTTCATTAATACAATAACATTTGGGAGACTTTTAGGGTATTTTCCTCTTATTTATAATATTATTTTTACCCACAATTACCTAATTTACCCATAAATGTTTTAATAAAAAAAATACTAAAGTGACTATTAATGTTTTTTAAAAATAAAATGGACTAATTTAATATATTTGGCACTTATAAATAACAATAATTAATCCATTTTTCTAAATTAAAAACCCATAATTGGCTAAATTTAAACATTAATCTCGTTTATTGAACAAGAAAATGAGTTTTTTAAGTTTAAACGATCAAACGTTTGAAAAGTTTTTATATCCAAATTCAATTTAAAATTGATTATGGTGACCTTAATTATATTAAATGATAAAACTTATCTAATTATAATTTAAAATTCATCAAAAATATTATTTAACACCGTAAATTATTTCGGTGAAAATATTGTTTTCAATTAAAGTTCATTATTGTTTCCAATTCATAAAAACATAAACATTATCTAAAAAATTAAAGTAAAAAACAAAATTAAATATTGATATTTCTATTTAAAATAAGAGGTTAATTTTTTTAAATATTATTTATAAAATTGTAAAAAAATTATATATTTAAAATAAGTGTCCCATTAAAAGGCTGAAAACAGTCATTTTTGAAAAAAAACATATTTTTTTTAAAAAAATTGATATATTTTTATATAAAGTATTGAAAACATAGAGGATTAATTTTATACATTAGATTGTATATTATATATATATATTTCATAAAAATAATCCAATAGTAGTGATTTTTTATTTTATTGGTATAAATCAAACTCGTGCACTTTTAAATAATTTCATAGAAAAATATTCCATTTTTATTTCAAAAGGGTTTTACATGTTTAAAACATAAATTAATAATTAAATTAATATTTTTTATAAATGAAACTATAATAGCTAGTTTATAATTTTCATGTTTAAATTATTACAATAATGAAATGATGTTTCTTAGTAACTATGGGTTACATGTAATGAAAAGTATGATTGTGTATCATGTAACACAATACATCAAAGTAATCAATTTATTATTTTTAAAAAAATATATCTCATAAAAATATATTGGTGTTATAGCAGGAGCTAGATTATACATTTTGGAAATTTGATGCTATATTCACAAAACCTTTTCAAAAGTAAACATTATATAACATAATGATGATAATAGGGGTAAAACCTCTCTATATTCTAGGATAAGTTTTTTATTCCATCCCTTATACATAATTTACCAGTATAGTGTTTTCAATTTGTTTAAATACGATGCAATGTAAACCTAACATTGTAATATTATAAAACTTTAAAGAAAATGTTGTATTTAGGTCATGTTTTTAAAAGGGGTAATATGTGATTTCCAAATGTGTGAACTATTTTACCGTTTTGTAGAAGTGGATTTAGGAAAAATTGTTCTTATAGGTTGGATTTGAATTTATGATGTATATTTCAATAGAATAAAAAGTTTCTTATAAGGTGTATGAAAATTTTTCTTAACTCACTCCTTACAGAAAAAATTATATTTTTGTTTAATGGTTATTGTTTCTAATGACATGTTCCCTCAAATAGGATTAGAATTATTAGATAAATAACTCATTTAATTATTTAAAAGTTTCATTGATTTGTGTTTCTTGGTTAAAAAAAATCCAAAGTGGTTATTTTTTGGACCAGGAGGTTATGATGTGTTTTTTTGTAGATAAAATTAGTTAAGAATATGGTTGGTTATCCTTTTTATATATAAAAAATAATACTATATTTTTTGTATTACGATTAATAATATTACCTTGTTAAGCCTTAAAAAATTTGGTGAATAGATAAAGAAGACCATATGGAGTTTTTAGGGACCAAGTATTTTAGATAGATGTTAACTTTCTGAGATTTTCATGTTGAGTTTTATACTAAATGTTTATCTATCATTTCATACATTTTCTATTAGAAAGAGTGTTTTAGAATCAAATTTGTTGATGATTTAGTATTCTTAATATTTCTAAAATAGTGAGTATAGAAAAATTTCATAATTTAAAAGTCAGTTTAAATGGGGATAAATTAGATTTATTTGAATAAATTTCATACCATGATGTAATATGGATTTTACCAGATAGATAATATCAGACATAGGTTTGGATATGAAGAAGTTTCTAAAGTACCGTGTAATTCTTACTAAGAATCATTCATAAGGGTATGACCTAATTTCCAAACACCGAGTAGGGTTAAATATTTTACTATGGTGTCTTCTTTTAATTTTTGTGAGGTTTTCTGGATATATAAATGTTTTTGATGTTTAAAGGGATGTTACTGAAGAGTGAAATTAGATGATGAACATTAGCTGATCTCTTTTAAATATCATCGATTGTTGTTTATTGGACAAATCATTTCTATAATTTCTATCACATGGACATGTAAAAACTTAAGAAAATAAGTTTTTATAGGATGATAATATTGAAGATTATGAGTTATTAGATAGAAGGTTTTGGTTGGAAATAAAGGACATATGTTTTTATATGAATTCAATAAAATAATTCTAGTATTCAAAAGAAATGGGTGAAGTTATATAATCATAATCATTGAATAATGGAAGAGTTTTGTTGAATATTTAGTAATTGTTCCAACGAACATTTGTTGGAACATTGGATGGAGTCACTTTAGAAGGACATTTTTTCAACAACTTTTTATTAGATAGATATTTTTTACGAAGGATACTAGTAGAATGGTTTTTATGAATCTATATTAAAGATATAAAATGTTATTATAATGAGCTGATTGTCTACCATTTATAAAATAATAGAGGATGATCAGGGTTCTCTCCTGGTGTTAAGAAAATATGATGAAGTTACATAATGAATAGGTTATGTAACTTGTACTAGAGTTATTGGGGGTGAGATTTTTAAAAGATTCAATAAGACTCTGTAATTGTAGAGAATCATCCAAAAATATTTATGAGAGGGATTTTTTATTTTTTATTTTCTGTTGAGTGGGAAAATATGTTAATATTCCCACATTTTTTTCCTTCAAGAACTACTATATAAAGGGGGTGTTTGTGAACAACTAATGGAACAATGTTCACAAACTAAGAATTTTAGTGAATAAATATTGAAAAATAAAGTCAATCATACTGTCATTGCGAAGAAACATAAGATATTAAATTACAGGATGTGTATTTTCATATCATGGGATTAAAAAATGGTGTGTAGAAATGATCAGACGATCATGTTTATAAATGATGCAGTCGAACAGTTTGAAGTGACATCAATGAGATATTGGAAAAAGAATCATATCAGTTAATATTTGATTGATTTTATAAATTGGGGAATTAATGGATAGAGAATAATAAAATGGTATTTTTCTTTAGATGATCCTTAGTGGAGTTCCGCTGATTGATCATCAGACATAGATACCCAATGAATAGTTGATTGTATGAATGTTTTATGTAGAAGTATAATTTAATAAAAAAAAATTTATAAATGGAATTATTATATTATTATAATTATTTTATATTTTTAAAACATATACATAGCATATATATCCTAATAAAAACATTATTCTCATAAATAAATATTGAAATAAGTGATATTTTATGAAATTACAAAACCTATACTAATGGAATTGTAACCAGACTGTTGGAATAGAAACATGATCATTAGGAATATTAATCCCACTAATATAATAGTAAGATCACATATGAATATAAAAATAAAACGTACATATATTTTAAATGAAAATATTATAGAACTATGTCATTTTATAGGTAAATAAATGTTATTAAAGATGATAAATTATGTGATATTATTTTTGTGAAATGTAAATTTTTATTAACAATATTTCAATTAAGATAAGGATTTAAAAGAAAATTTATTTTAAAAATTATATTCATAAATTAATATTTTGTTTTATTATTATTATAATATAATTTTATGAGACCTAAATTAGTTTTTTAAAGTGTCATAAAATCAACTATAATATTAATATCAAATTTTATTAAATTAATGATGATTTTATTTTTAAATTAGATTTATCATATTTGAATGATTATTTTCATAAAATGGATTCCATTTTTGAATTCTAAATATATAAAAAAGTGGGTGAATTTATTTGATTTTTTAAAAATAGATAGTGTTTTATGAATATTGAAATATGCGAATTATGATATAAGCTAAATGCATGAATTTTTTAGTCACTGTTTATGTATAGATGATGTAAGAACCATTTTATCTAAAAAAAATTCTGTATTTAATAGATTTATTCATAGGATTAATCTATATTAATAGTCTTGATCCTATAAAATAAACTACTAAATAAAAAAAATAAAAAACACCAATATCATCCACTATAAGTACCATCCCTCACCACCTCTTATCCTCACACCTTCTGACACGGGAAGCATATGTAAATTGAATATAATATTATTTCTCGGCCTCTCCCCAAGTCATGTATATTATAGTCTTTAAAAAGGTCAAATATATGTTCCTTAAGCTGGTTATATAGGAGAAGAAATTCAAGGGGCAAAATCCTATTTTTTTCTTTTTTAATTTCTTTTAATTTTTATTCTGTATCCTATCCTCACCTCCCTATCCCAAAGTGGAAAAATAAATCTAGTATATTTTAAATACTATAATTTTACTAAGTTAATGGAATAATCCATCATCAAATCCCTTCTCTTGTCATTTTATTTATCAAATGAAAACATCATCCATGACGTGTTTATCTATTTCCTTCAAGGATGTCGAGTTTTCATTTTCCACTATCGCCTTTAGGGCTGGTTATAAAAAAATTATAAGGGTTAAATATGATTTTAATATACGTATTATAATTCAGATTTTTTTTCTTGCTAACATATCATAATTATATTATATTAAAATATATATGTTTGTGATGGTTGTATAAATCGTTAAAATAAATTAAAACATTATCAACAATGTTTTATCTAATGCATCATACGATATAATATATGATATAAAATAACATTTAAACATTAATATATTTTTTAATAACATTTTATTTTAATCCTTGATAATTATTCCCTTTTTACATGTACTTCCATAGTTATATAAAGGTAAACTAGTAATGAAACCAAGAAAATTAACTCTCCTAGAATGAGAAAATTGAATACTATATCACATAAAAATGGCCATAATTTAATCAAATTAAATTATAATAAATAAAATACTTGTATAATCGTTTATCAATTTATTAATTAATGAAAACAATTCTAATTTTCAAGATTTTAATGTAATGAAATCATTCAACCATAAGGTTAGGGGATTCTAAAACCCATCTCATTTTTTTAGGTTATTCATTTTTCATCCCAAATTAAATTACCAATGATATTTTTATAATAATCAAATATAATTTCATTTTCCTCATATTTGTTTCTAGGACACACATGTTTGCTATATTATTTTATGACAAATACAATGATTTTCCAAAAAAACCGTTCTTTAGAAAACATTTTTTAACTTCTCTTTAGTTATATCATCTTTGCATAAGAATGATAATTCTTATACAAAATATTTTTTCTCCTTTTAATTAATAAACCCCAATTATATTCATGGTTGATTAAATACTTATAAAACATCTTACTTTACATGGTTTACTTCAAGGATTTGATTTATACATGTGTCATGTATGATTATTTAAATTCTATGATGCTATTGGCGTGCCCAAAATTATATAGTGCTAACATGAATTAGGAAATGTGTTATATTTAATGAGATAATATTAAATATTAATGAACATGATGATATATTATTTCACAGTGATGATGTTATGATAATGAACATATTTTATGGAGGAAAATTATGCTTTCTTTGTTCACAACTATGTGTGGGATATGACCACTAAAGCATGATGTTTCATTTTTTTCATCTCCACATTCTAGGACATTATCTAAATCATAATATCAATATTATGATGAGTTCACTATGATTATGTTATAATTGAGATGATTATGAACACCCATGTTATATTTATTCATCTACTAATCTATCCTCTTATTGGGATTTAGCTCACCCACTTTTTTGATGTATATCCTTAGATGACTACAAGTACTAAAAAATCATGAGATTTATATGGATAAAGAAGAATATTATTAAATAAATTGTTATATTTTATTTTTTATATGTGATGTATGTTCCTCATTTTCCCATTACACTAAACCTTTAAACCCTAATTGTATCATTTTTATGATTTTTATCATAAAAATGATGTAATATTCATGTAAGAAAATGTTGGATCAATATAGTTGGTATAGGAGTAGGTTTTTATTAATTTGGGAATTAGTATGAGAGAATATTAGTGAAAAAATTACTATCAGAGTATGAATATGTAAAATCAAATAAGATTTGTTTCATAAAAATGCTTGATATAGGGATCCCACATGATATTCCTTTAGAGATAGTTTCACAGAGAAATGAATTATTTATTCATGTAATATTGAATAATATTTTAACCAAACATTTTATAATTTAGAAAATAGTTTGATTTGGGAGAAATAATTCAAAAAACCAGTGGTAGGGAGAATGTAGTGATATCTTGAATGACATCTCCAATTCATTTGGTGGTGGAGTTCAAAATTTCATGGCATTGCATACAGAGATATATTAGGATATGAACAATAATATGAAAATATGGAATATATTACTTCACCTAAAAGAGGGAAACTAACTATTGAATCAATTATAATACAATGACCACTAAAATTTATTGGATCATACAATCCCCTTGTTATAGAATAGTGGGTTATCTAAATAGAAAATATCTCTTATGTGCACCATTTTTTTTGAGAAAGATAAGGTGCCTATACCCATATATCATTTAAATAGAGTGGATAATAATGGTGGGTTTTGATTAATAAAACCCATTAGTATGATGAAATGGAAAATATGTAGTGGGATGACATTATTAAAATATCCCTTAACAATTATTTCCCTCAAACACTTCATATAAATATGTAGAGAGAATTTATTGATCTGAAACAAAATAAAGTTGAATCTATCATGGATTGCGAAGAAAACATCCCAAGGCCTTTGGGGCATGCATTATGTTTTTTTATCAATAATTATAGAAAAATATAAATATTAATTAGTGGTTTAAATAAAAACATTCAAAAGTATCTAGAAATTTGATACTTCAAGAGTTATGAATATATTATTTGATGTGAACTCAAAGATAAAATGGAGGTAGGATAATGGTCCCATAGTTATGAAGATAAGAATACCAGAATTTAGTTTCATTTTAGTTTATAAAATGATAAAGTTGTAAAGATGATCCCACCACTCACGTGTTAAAAAAATTTGAATGAAACTTCACAACAATTTCCTCGAAGGGATAGAGAAATGCATCAAGAGTGGAAGATAAGGAAAAAATTCTCATGAAAATCAGAGAGACATGAGGAATATAGAAAATATAATGTAATAAGAAGAGCATCATCCATCATTCAATTATTAGACTATAGATTGAAACGTATCTATGAAATCCAGTGCACTAAACCTCATGGCCTTGAGGGTAATCAGTGTCACCAGCCACTAAAGCTTAAGGGTTATGGGAATGCTTATTCCATAACTAATAAGGAAGTGTAGCAACAAAATGAATTCATACAAGGTAGAATTTATATTTAATAAATAATGCAAATAATTATTAATTTATTTCATTTCTACGAATTCATTTATATATTGAATTTGTTTATTGAACTATGGAATCTAATCCCTGAAACCATGACTTTGTATATCTATAAAAATACCTAGTGTTTAAATCATTGGTAAAAAGTGTTGGAATATTTTTCTATTGGCATATGTGTGGTACTATTATTCCATTGAATCACCTGATACTTACCTTGGTCGAATTTTGTTATATATATGGCATGTATTGGGTTTTGTTATATAGAGATGACATCAACTATTAAGAAAAGAAAACATCTTTTTAAATTCTAAACCATCTCATCTACCAATATAAATGAAAGGAAGTCCATGAATATAATATGTAAAATCCATCAATTTACAGGTGTTTATGTGTTATGAAGAATAATACCTCTCTGAAATTGTTGAGTAAATGAAAGGTATCAACCTGGGGGAAATTCCCATTATGAGGGAATATAATGATTTATTTCACGAGGAGTTACCCAGAAATCCCCAAAATTGTGAGGTATATTTCTTAATATAACTCATACATAGAGATAATCTTATCTCAAAATGTACCTATAGGATGACCTTTATTGAACATTACGAGTTAATGAATCATATATAAGAGAATTTGGACAGTGTGTTCTTATGCCCTTGTGCATCAGCATGGGTTGTGCCAGTGCCCATTGAAAAGAAAAAAGATAGATTAATACAACTATGTATGTATTATCGGTAACTCAATAACATCACCAAAAATAACATGTATCAACTTCCATAGATTGATGATTTTTTCGATCAAATACGAGGAACTCAACACTTCTCAATGGTGGATCATAGTTATGGATATCATCAACAGAAGGTGAACAAGGAGGATATTTAGAAGACTAATTTTTGTACAAAGGTATATTCCCTATGTGTTTCTAGTGATTCCATTTGGACTTACTAATTCATCTTAAATCTTCATTTATTTGATTAATATAGTATTTAGAAACTACCTTTAATATTTTCAGGTTGTGTTAATCGATGATATTTTCATCTACTCGAGGTGAAACTAGGATCATGAAGAACATTTTAGGATAATGTTGGTGACATTTATGAAAAATTAATTATATGAAATGTTCTGAAATTGTGACTTTGGAATGCATCAAGTCACCTTTTTTGGACAAGATATCATACGTTAGGGTATTTTCATATACCCTTAAAAGACAAAAGAAATTAAGGACTGGTATAGACTCACTTGGGTCTCAAAAATCTATTGTTTTATTGAATTAGTAGTGTAATACTGACGTTTTGTGATAAAAATATCATTATTTTCAAGACCACTAACTACAATAACAATGAAATGGATAATGTATATATGGAAGGAAGAATGTGATGAAAGCATGAAGTAGCTAATGAAGAGGCTAATCACTACACATATACTCACATTAACCACAAGAATAGAAACTTTTGTGATATATAGTCAGGATTAAAATAGTGGCTTGGGTTTTTTACTCATGTAAAATGTTAAATTGGTAAAATAATCCCCACGAAAATTGAAGATCAATGAGAATAACTACCTAACACAAGATCAAGATTTAGCAGTAGCGATCTTACCCTTTATGATTTGGCATAATTACGTATAGGTTGAGAACTATGACATATATACAAATCAAAATAGTATAAAGTATATATTCACACCAAAGTAACTCAAAATTCATCAAAGGAGATGGTTAGAGATAATATACTACTATGGTTTATATATTAAATACAATCTGGGAAAAGTGAACAATGATGAAAATAATCATTGAAAAATATATCCTATTACACTATTTATGATACAGATTGGGAAAGACCATATCATCATATATATTAAAAGGATATATTTGAAAATAACAATATAATGGAAGTAATAAAATATTTCCCAAATTATTTCCAAACCATTTATCCAAGATAAGATTATGGAGACATAAAGAGATGATATTGATCTTCAAAAGAAGGTGGAAGTAGTAATGGACAAGCATCTACATGGTTTATATACCATTGATGATGGTGTGATCTGATTTGGTATTAGGATTCATATAATTTCATCACTTGAGATAAATAAGGATATATTGGATAATTAAAATATTTGAACATTATCTATCCATCAAAGAAGTACCATGATGTATTGGGATCTTCAAAAGCATTTCTAGTGGGGAAACCTGAAGTAAAGGATTATGGAGTATATCTCAATGTACTTTATATGTTAGAAAGTAAATTTGGATCAATATAATTCAAAAGAGATTATGAAACCATTTTTTATAACAAAAAAAAATGCAGAATGGCACTATGTAATTGTCCCTGGTCTCTCAAAGGAATCTGTAGGAAATGATGTGTTATGTTTGATGGTTAATTCAAACACACACACTACCCAATTTGTTTCAATTCATGAATATTTGTTGCCTCAACATCATGAAAAGATATATGCAAATGGAGTGGGGAAGATACATGGGTTATCATTTTCAATCATCTATGATCATGATCCATTATTAAAAAGGAAATTTCGGTGGGGTCTCCAACATAATTTGAGTATTGAACTAAATTTCCGCATGGCCAATCACACACAAACCGATGGCCAATCGGAATTTACTATTTATATGATCAGGTACATGTTAAGAGAACTCTCAATGGAACTAAAATTTTGATGGGATCACCATTATTATTTGTTTACTTCCCATACCATAACAGAATGAACTCGATTATTCTGTTGGATCCATATGAAGCCCTATATGGGAATAGTTGTATACCTCCATCCTTTTGGGATGATGTTAATGAAAAAAATCTACTTGGACCTGATCTTGTTCAAGAGCTGAACAAGAAGGTTCAATCCATCCAATAACATACCAATGTTTCTTAGAGTCGAATAAAGATCAATGCCGAAAACCATCGAAGGGACATAAATGAACAATGTTAGAGACAAAATTTTTCTTTCAAATATCACTATCGAAGAGATCCAGGTAGTTTTGAATGAAATGGAATCTTATCCCATGGTACATTGTCCCCTTTTATATCCTTCATTAAATAGGAAAAATGTCTTTTCATATTTAACTTATACCAAATAGAGGTCAAGTTCATGATGTGTTCCTCCTATCACTCATAAATAAGTACATACATGACCCCTCACATGAACAGAATCCAGAGGTAGTGAAACTAGAGAACTATAAGGCCCCACAGCCTTAAAGCTTAATTAATCCTGAGTTATTACAAGATTACACATTGAGGATCTTTTCAAGTTTAGAGTTTTATAGAATTAGATCATAAAACATGCATCACATTCCACATTTAAACAAAGTGGATACATAAAAGATAGTATTCATTTTTTCCATCAATGGAAACATATTTAAAATAAAACATGGATTCTTTTTTGACACTTCCTTGACACTATCATCATATCATGTACCTTTCCCTTGACCTGTGAAAAACATTTCAAAAACTTGGGATGAGCATAAAAAGCTCAGTAAGGGATATAAAAATATGGAAAGGAAACATGAGTACATAAATACATAAGAAAAAATGAAATCATACTCTACTCATAAAACATAATCACTTTAACATACCTCATCAAATCATGAATAAATCATAGAAATCGTAATACATAAAGGTAACTTGAGGCATTCATAACATTCTTACGTAGGGAGTAACCATCTGGGTTATGTTTGGAATACCCATCACAATATATTCCCTAAATCTTTTCGGAGAAACCTTAACATTTAACTCCTTCGCGTTACCCAATGCATTGGAGTGCTATATCGGGCTCACCCGCCCCTAGTTTATCACGGAACCACCCGTCTTCATAACAATGCCCAAGAACCATAACATAATCGTATCACATAAAACATGTATAAAGGAAACATTACATTTCCACATTTCAATCACAAGATATCAATACAACATATTGATATAATAAAAACATTATGAAAACCATTTTAAATACCAAAATAAAATAAAAGTAAAACAGGGTATTTTTTTTAAAAATGTATGGCTTGTAGAGGAAGCCGAAACTCAAATAATGGTCACAACGGCGGAGAAGTCATTATCGCCACATACATACGACAAAAACATTCCCTTTTGTCGTTTTGTAAATCACTTCGTATAAAAAAAGATTCCTTTTGGATAAATGTAAAATTAAAAGGGGTTTATACACCTTATAAAAGAAGGTTGCGTATAAAACAAAATATGCTTCAATGAAAGGAGATTGAGACGAAGTCCCATACCTTGGGTATGAATTGACTCAAACGTTCTTTAAAGTCCTGAATAATAAATATGAGTAAATTTCTAATTTCATAATAACCTTTTTCAAGTTCATTATTCCTTTTATATCACTTATTACCATGTCATGAACACTATGTAAATATTTAAGTTAATAACGGTCATTTTAACGATCATTGGTACTTGAGTCAAAAATACGCTCTTTATAATTACTATTTGTTTATATATCCATTATATCTAGAGTTATACTCATGATTTATATATCATATATATCATATATATCTAGTGTATATATGCATTTACAATATTATATAACATTTAGAGTTAAGAAATGAAATGCACCATTCATGGAGACGGTAAGCCGTACGTACGCATGAACGCTACTTTCATTTCTATGTCATATTAATGAAATTAAAAATAAATGAGAGATGTGTATATTTTAATTCCAGAATTATATTCATCATTTAAATTTAACATAAATCATATATATCCATTATATATATGTACTTATAATAGTACATTACATTTGGGGATAAGAAATGAAATGCACCGTTCATGGAGACGGTAAGCCGTACATACGCATGAACGCTACTTTCATTTCTAACTCATACTTTAATGGAATAAAAACATAATGATACATAATAGTAATATAATTCCAGTATGGTATCATATATAATATCATTAAATATATCCTTTATACGTACCACATATGGTATTAATGAATCAAATCACTTTGAGGGGGCTGTAGTCTGCACTTCCTAAAATGAAGATATCGCGTTTACCCATAATGGAAACCAAAAATGTATGCCATAAATGAAAAATAAAGAAGATTAAGTAAAACATAAACATATCATATATCATATATAAATATAGTGACATCTTAATATCCACCTTTGAAGGTGTTATATGAGTGTAGAACAATCCTCGTTTCGTGAGGCAGAAATTCGCCATCCACAGAAACAGTATGTTCTTTAACCATTAGATATAGGTGTTTGTAAGTGTAGCTCGAATAAATCTTATAAAAACATCCTAGTATATTAAAAATACTGGTGTTGTTACAAAATAAAGGAATAAAAAGAGTTTATGGGGTTGGAGAAGAAAAATAAAACATAAGAACACAAGAGAAGACACTACCTTTAAATCAGGTAACTCTTTTTGATTTGAGCTCAAAGGCTTCCTTGGGAAGACTTCTGCCCAAAGTGAGGATTCTAGAATTAATAGAGGTATGTGGAGAGAAAAAATGAGCAGGGGTTTGCCGAGAAAAAGGCTTGAGACGTGTGGGTAAGGAGGTAGAGGTGGGGGCCTTTTATAAGAGGAGAGGAGGGACACTCTTGGAAAGTTACAAAATTTTACTTTATTTTCAAATGAGTTTCGGATTTTAAAGGTCTAAAATTGATTTATTTCGAGGATAAAATGATAAGGGTTTGAAATATACTCATCCAATAGGTCTTTGACAAGTGATATTTGTAGTTTTAACATTATCTTTTCATTTTAATTAAATCCATTATTAATGAGGTAATCACGGTATTATCATGATGTCATAAATAATTTAATTTATTTAATGTATAAAAATTATAAATAAATATCATGATGTAGGAAATATTTTTATCTTTAAAATAAATATTTATATTCCAAAATATCATTTATTTAGACAAAATTAAAATTTTTTTGCTCAGGTGATACATTCTTTGTTATATTTACTTTCTATAAAAAATAAAATGATAAAAAGTCACTTTCCCTCAAAAGTGATTCCATGGGGTCCCCAAGTTTTGCACAAGGCATCCCATGGTCGGCCATGAGACATATAGTAGAATTAGGACACATTTTGGTGTCATTTTTTATTATTATGGTATTATTTTAATATCCTTAACTACCCGATTACTCATTAATCAAGATAATTAAAGATAATTACCGTCGTTACTATTCATAATGTCCAAAAACAAAAGGGTCTTGATAACATAATTTGGACCTTATGATTCCAAATATGTAATCCATTTTACCAAATTCATAACACAGAAATTGAAATAATTAATTTAAAAATAAATGCCATTGTTAAAATAAATAGCGGGTTTTTTTGAAACAATATCTATGAAAAGTTTGGCATTAGTTTATGCCCACTTCCAAAGTGAAATTAATCCTATGACCACCATTGGATTAAATGGTAAATATATATTCAAATTAAACTTTAAGAACAATTAAAAAGATAATATAAACATATAATTAAATTATATGAAAAAGTAGTTTTGATGTAAAATGCAGTAGTTTTTCACTATTCATTAAAAAATGAACATTGTTAGAAAAATAACAAAAAATTTATCCAATGCAAATTTAAATGTCCCAATCATAAAGAATATGTTTATTTTGACAAATAGAGCTTATAAAATTGTCAAAAGTTTGATTTAAAAATGGTTTCCATCAAAAGGTAGTAAAACAATCTTTTAAAAAATATTAATGTATTCTATGCTTAAGATTGGATTTATTCTCATTTTAAGCCTCTAAAACACTATCTAATTCATAAATATAAATAGATAAAAATATCTATTATTCATTACTTACTTGGGATGTTACATCCTTCCCCCCTTTAGAAAATTGAGTCCCCGCAATTTATTTACTTATCAAATAAGTGGGGTTATTTATCCCTCATTGCATTTTCAGATTCCCATGTTGCCTCTTCAAACATGTGGTTTTTCCACAAAAACTTTACCTGATGAATCACCTTATTCCGTAACACTTTCTCCATGTGGTCAAGAATCAATACCGGTTGTTCCTCATTAGATAGGTTCTCTTCCAGTTGATCTACCTCTAGACTCAAAACATGATATGGATCTGGAATTACTTCCTTAACATTGAAACATGAAAAACATTGTGTACCTGAGATAAACTCGGAGGTAAAGCCACTTGGTATGCAACTGATCCAACTCTCTCCAGAATTTCATATGGTCCAATGAACCTTGGAATCATCTTTCCTTTCGTACCAAATCACATCACACTTTTCCATGGTGATACTTTGAGAAAAACATGATCACCTACCTCAAAAGAGAGATCCTTCCTCCTATTGTCCCGTAACTCTTCGGCCTGCTCTGAGCTGTTCTCATGTGTTTCTATAGCAGCTGAACTTTTTCTGCCATCTCTTCTACCAATTCTGGTCCCATCAGCTTCCTTTCACCCACTTCATCCCAAAAAGCTGGAGTTTTACACCGCATCCCATATAACCCCTCAAATGGTTCCATCTGTATACTGGAATGAAAACTGTTATTATATGAAAACTCAACCAAAGAAAGATGTTGGTCCCAACTTCCCTGATAATCCATTGAACAAGCACATAACATATCCTCCAAAGTCTGAATTGTTCGTTCGGACTTCCCATCTGATTGAGGATAAAAAGTTGAACTAAAATTTAATTCAGTACCCAACGACTTCTGAAGGACTTTCCAAAAGTAAGAAATGAACCTGGGATCACGATCAGATACAATGGAGAGAGGAACTCCATGTAACCTGACTATCTCTTTAAGATAAAAATGGGAACGTTGATCTATGGAAAAATTATTTCGTATAGCGAGGAAATGAGCAGATTTGGTCAAACGATCAACAATAACCCAGATTTCATTATTACCTCGGGGTGTCTTTGACAATCCCACAACGAAGTCCATGGATACATTCTCCCATTTCCACTCTGGCACTGGTAAAGGATGAAGCATCCCTTTCGGTAACTGTCGCTCTACTTTAACCCTTCTGAACCAGCTCTAACTTTTTCTGCAACTCGCTGTCTCGCTTCTGTGCATGCTTAATTCTGTATGATAGGGAATATTTAATTGATACCTAAAACAAAATAGAAGAACATACTACACCAAAAACTTCTATTCCAAATTGCATCAAATCCTTAACCAAAAGATCACGTTCCAAACACAACATTGTTAATGAAGCATTACTTTTTCAACACAAAGCATCAGCCACATTATTTGTTTTTCCCGGATGGTAATGAATTGTACAATCATAATCCTTGATTAGTTATATCCATATCCTCTGTCTCATGTTAAACTCTTTCTGAGTGAATATATACTTAAACTTTTGTGATCAGTATATATTTCACACTTTACTCCATACAAATGATGCCTCCAAATTTTTAAAGCGAAAAAAACAGCAGCTAATTCCAAATCATGTGTAAGATAATTTACCTCATGAGTTTTCAACTGACGTGAAGCATAAGCAATTACCTGATCATTCTGCATTAGGATGCAACAAAGTCCTTTTAATTAAGCATCCCTGTAGATAACAAACTCCTCATTCCAAGAAGGTAGTTCCAAAACTGGAGCATTCACTAATCTTCTTTTCAATTCCTTAAAACAATCATCACATTATTTTGTCCACATAAACTTAACACCCTTCTGAGTTAGCTTAGTCATTGGACTAGATAACCATGAACAATTTCTAACAAGGTTTCGGTAATACCCTACCAAACCAAGGAAACTACGAATCTCTATTACATTTGTGGGTCTTGGCCATTCATCAACAACCATTGTTTTTGCAGGATCAACAGTTATCCCATCTTTAGAAACAATGTGACCAAGGAAAGAAATTTGTTGCAACCAAAACTCACACTTGCTAAATTTCCCATACAATTTCTTTTCTTTTAAGGTTTGAAAAATAACCCTTAAATGTCTTTCATGCTCCTCTTTACTTTTAGAAAATACCAAAATATCATCAATGAAAACCACCACAAACTTATCCAAGAACTCATGGAAAATTTTATTCATTAAGTCCATGGATATAGAAAGTGCATTGGTTAGCCCAAAAGGCATTACTACAAATTCATAATGGCCATATCTTGTATAAAACGCAGTCTTCGGAATATCTTCTTCCTTTACCTTCAACTGATGGTACCCCGATCTCAGGTTAACCTTTGAAAAATACAGAGCTCCCTAAAGCTGATCAAACAAATCATCGATATGAGGAAAATGATATTTGTTCTTAACAGTGATGTAATTCAAGGCTCTATAATCAATGCAATGTCTCATAGAACCATCTTTATTTTTAACAAATAAAACAGGATCACCCCATGGTGATGTGCTAGGTCGAATGAAACTTATCTCTAATAAATCTTGCAATTGCTCCTTCAACTCTAAAAGTTAAATTTGAGCCATTTGATAAGGGGGTTTTGAAATTGGCTTATCATCATGAACTAAGTCAATGGTAAATTCAACTTCCCGATCTGGTATTATTCCAGGCAACTCATTAGGAAAAACATCAGCATACTCATTTACCACCAGCACATCATTAATCTGAACAGTTCCTTTGATTTCAACGATGTGTGCAAGGTAAACATCATTTCCATCTTTTACAAGTTTCTCAGCCTCTTGATATGTTATCAACAGTAAGGGTTCATTCTTGTACACAAACTAAAAGTCTTTCTGAAAAGAAACTTCTTTAGATCTACAGTCAATCTTAGCATGGTAAATAGAGAGCCAATCTATAACCAGGATAACATCAAACTCTACTAGAGGTAAAACAATAAGGTTTTCAAGTAGGTTCTTTCCACGGATAAGTATAGGAAGATTATTATAAATTCTTTTTGCCTCAACATTTCCCCTAGGTGTTTTTACCACAAATTCAGGAGTCATTTCTTGAGACGGTATTCCCATTTTACTAGAAAAGTTTTCAGAGATGAAGGAATGTGTAGACCCCGAATCAAACAACACACTGGCATAATCTGAAAAAACAAACAAAGTACCCGATACAACTTCATTTGATGGCCCGACATCTACTGAAGTAGTTGCAAAGGATTTCACCACCCCTTTTTCTTGTAGTCTAACTGCTTCCCATCACTCAATCTCTTTGTCAGACACTCATTTGCATAGTGACTCATCTCATTGCACTTAAAACATTTCACTAATTGTAAATCAAATTTGGACTTACCATCACCTTGATATTTTTCATTGCAATAACGAGCCTTATGTACCATCTTACCACATCAGTAGCACTTTACATAATTTAGAAGACATTCCCCAGCATGCCTTTTACAACCTTTATCACAAACTGAAAACTTATTTTTCTTACCGTCAGACCTTCTTGAAGAATTCTTTCCTTTCTCCTGCCACCTCAGTCTCTTCTTCTGCTGGTTGTTATAGAACACATGATCATCGACAAACTCCATTTCCACCTTCTGAGAACATCGAACAAGCTTTTCATAACTCTTAAACTCAGAAGAAGCTAAATCACTTCGATATTTTGGATTTAATCCTGAGTAAAAATGATTGATTTTACTATCAAGGTCTCGAATAAAATTTGGAGCATACCTTTCCATTCGAGTGAACCTTTCTTCATAGGCAGCCACTGAGTCTTCCTCTTGCCTCAATTCCAGGAATTATTTTTCCATCCTAAGTCGAACAGACTTAGGAAAATACTTCTCAAGAAACATACCTTTGAATTAATCCTAGTCGAGAGCATCAATCTCATCTCTATCCCTAATATTTTTAACCATCAACCACCACTAATCTGCTTCACCCTCCAAATGGTAAATATCAAGAGTAACCTTTTGATTGTCAGAACACACCATGACATCAAAAATCTTCTCCAGTGCTTTAATCCACCCTTTAGCTAACACAGGGTCAGATGATCCTCTGAATGATGGGGGATGTTTCCTCATGAAATGTTCGACCACTGACATGTTCCTCTGCAGTTGATCTGGCTGATCTCGTGCATGGATACCGCCACTATTTATCGCTTGAGTCAACTGTGACATTACTGCAACAAACTGTTCAGTTCCAATTCCGACCATCTCAGGATGCTGATTCGGAAGGTTATTTTCTTCTGTATGCCTTCCTAGCACTTCTTTCCTGTTTCCTCTATGGAAAACCATTCTAAAAAAACATGTCTTAAATGAAGCAACATGGTAATCTTCAAATGCTATATCATTTAAATTTGACCATAAAAAAAATATTTTTGGATAATCATTTAATATAATTCTAACTCCTAATGTTATCTAAACCGACCTCTGATACCAACTATAAGGCCCCACAGCCTTAAACATTAATTAATCTTGTGTTATTACAAGATTACACATTGAGGATCTTTTCAGGTTTAGATTTTTAGAGAATTAGATCATAAAACATGCATTACATTCCACATTTAAACAAATTGGATACATAAAAGATAGTATTCATTTTACTCATCAACGAAAAATTATTTAAAATAAAACATGGATTCTTTCTTGACACTTCCTTCACACTATCATCATATCATGTACCTTTCCCTTGACTTGTGAAAAACATTTCAAAAACATGGGTTGAGCATAAAAAGCTCAGTAGGGGATATAAAAATATGGAAAGGAAACATGAGTACATATATACATAAGAATCAATGAAATCATACTCTACTCATAAAACATAATAACATTAACATACCTCATCAAATCATGAATAAATCATATAAATCATAAGACATAAAGGTAACTTGAGGCATTCATAACATTCTTACGTAGGGAGTAACCCTCTTGGTTATGTTTGGAATACCCATCGCAGTATATTCACTAAATCTATTCGGAGAAACCTTAACGTTTAACTCCTTCACGTTACCCAATGCATTGGAGAGCTATATCGGGCTCACCCACCCTTAGTTTATCACGTAACCACCCATCTTCATAACAATGCCCAAAAACCATAACATAATCATATCACATAAAACATGCATAAAGGAAACATAACATTTCCACATTTCATTCAAAAGATATCAATACAACATATTGATATAATAAAAACATTATGAAAACCATTTTCAATACCAAAATAAAAGAAAAGTAAAACAGGGTATTTATTTTTCTTTTTTTTAAAAAAATTTATGGCCTGTAGAGGAAGCCGAAACTCAAATAATGGTCACGGCGGCGGAGAAGTCGTTGTCGCCACATACGTACGACAAAAACATTCCCTTTTTTCAATTAGTAAAACTCTTCGTATAATGAAAATATTCCTTTTGGATAAACATAAAAGTCAGAGGGGTTTATACACCGTATAAAAGAAGGTTGTGTATAAAACAAAATACACCTCAATGAAAGGAGATTGAGACAAAGTCCCATACCTCAGGTCCGACTTGACTCAATCGTTCTTTAAAGTCCTGAATAATAAACTTGAGTTAATTTCTAATTGCTTAAGAAACTTTTTTAAAGTTCATTATTCCTTTTATATCACTTATTACCATGTCATGAAAACTATATAATTATTTAAGTTAATAACGGTCGTTTTAACGATCATTGGTACTTGAGTCAGAAATATGCTCTTTATAATTACAAGTTGTTTATGTATCCATTATATCCAGAGTTATACTCATGATGTATATATCATATATATCATATATATCCTGTATATATATGAATTTAAAATATTACATAACATTTAGAGGTATGAAATGAAATGTACCGTTCATGGAGACGGTAAGCCGTACGTACGCATGAACGGTACTTTCATTTCTATGTCATATTAATGGAATTAAAACTAAATGAGAGATGAGTATATTTTAATTACAGAATTATATTCATCATTTATATGTAACATAAATCATTTATATCCATTATATATATGTACTTATAATAGTACATTAAATTTGGGGATAATAAATGAAATGCACCGTTCATGGAGACGGTAAGCCGTACGTACGCATGAAAACTACTTTCATTTATACCTCATACTTTAATGGAATTAAAACACAATGATACATAATAGTATTATAATTACAGTATGGTATCATATATAATATCATTAAATATATCCTTTATACGTACCACATATGGTATTAACGAATCAAATCACTTTGAGGGGGCGGTAGTCCGCACTTCCTAAAATGAAGATATCGCGTTTACCAATAATGGAAACCATGAAGGTATTCCATAAATGAAAAATACAGAAGCTAAAGAAAAACATACCCATATTATATATCATGTATAAATATAGTGACATCTTAATGGCCACCTTTGAAGGTGTTATATGAGTGTAGAACAATCACCGTTTCGTGAGGCAGAAATTCGCCATCTACAGAAACAGTATGTTCATTAACCATTAGATGTAGGTGTGTGTAAGTGTATCTCGAATAATTCATATAACAACACCCTAGTATATTTAAGGTACTGTTGTTGTTACAAAGTAATGGAATAAAAATAGCTTAGGGGTTTGGAGAAGCAAAATAAAACATAAGAACACAAGAGAAGACACTACCTTTAAATCGGGTAAATCTTTTTGATTTGAGCTCAAAGGCTTCCTTGGGAAGACTTCTGCCCAAAGTGAGGCTTCTAGGAGTAATAGAGGGATATGGAGAGACAAAATGAGTAGGGTTTGGCCGTGAAAAAGGCTTGATACATGTGGGTAAGGAGGTAGAGGTGGGGGCCTTTTATAAGAGGAAAGGAGGGGAACACTTGGAAAGTAAGCAAATGTTACTTTATTTTCAAATGCGTTTCATATTTTAAAGGCCCCACATTGATGTATTTCGAGGATAAGGTGATAAGGGTTCGAAATATACTCATCCAATAGGTATTTTATAAGAGTTAGTTATAGTTGTAACATTATCTTTTCATTTTATTTAAATCCTTTATTAATGAGGTAATCGCTGCATCATCATGATGTCATACATAATTTAATTTATTTAATGTCTAAAAATTATAAAACAAATATCATGATGTAGGAAATATTTTTATATTTCCAATGAATATTTATAGTCCAAAATATCATTTATGTAGACAAAAGTAGAAATTTGTTACTCAGGTGATACATTCTTTGTTATATTTACTTTCTTTTAAAAAATAAAATGATAAAAAGTCATTTTCCCACAAAAGTGATTCCATGGGGTCCCCAATTTTGGCACAAGAAATTCCATGGTCAGCCATGATACAACCAGTAGCATTAAGACACATCTTGGTGTCATTTTTTATTATTATGGTATTATTTTATTATCCTTAACTACCTGATTACTCATTAATCAAGATAATTAAAGATAATTACCGTTGTTACTATTCATAATGTCCAAAAACAAAAGAGTATTGATTACATAATTTGGACCTTATAATTCCAAATATGTAATCCATTTTACGAAATTCCAAACACAGAAATTGGAATAATTAATTTAAAAATAATTCCCGTTGTCAAAACAAATAGAGGGTTTTTTTTGAAACAATATCTATGAAAAGTTTGGCATTAGTTTATACCTAATTCAAAGTGAAATTAATCCTAATGACCACCATTGGATTAAATGGTAAAAATATATTCATATTAAACAAGACTAATTAAGAAGATAATATAAACATATAATTAAATTAGATGAAAAAGCTGTTTTGAAGTAAAATGCAGTATTTTTTCACTATTCATTAAAAAATGAACATTGTCAGAAAAATACCAAAACTTTATCCAATGTAAATTTAAATGTCCTAATAAAAAATAATATGTTTATTTTGACAAATAGAGTTTATAAAATTGTCAAAAGTTTTATTTAAAAATTGTTTTCCATCAAAAGGTAGTAAAACAATCTTTTAAAAAATATTAGTGTATTCCATGCTTAAGATTGGATTTATTCTAATTTTAAGCCTCTAAAAAACTATATAATTCATAAATAGACATTGATAAAAATATCTATTATTTATTACTTAATTGGGATGTTACAAGAACAATCTCTCATATGTGGAGTAATCGATAATGATATTGGACTGTAGAGATAGAGTCCTACATAATAAGAGAAATCACCTTGTCAATGTTTTGTACATGAATAATAAGTATGGAGAGGCGATGTTGGAACCGAAGGAATCAATGAAGTAGAATTACCATCACTCATTCTCACCACATTATATAAAACAAACATTCAAGGGAGAAATTTCAAAAAGGGGGGAAGAATGTAATGACCCAATATTTTATCAATGGAATTCATCAATTTCTATAATTATGTTATATGGTATAAAAAACATATATAGAATAGATATCAAAATAAAGACTTTATTCATATAAATGAATAATGAAATAAGTTGTATTTAATGAAAATAAAGAACCAATACTGATGGAATAATAACCTGACTTTTGGAATAGTAACATTACCATTTGAAATAGTAATCTGACTGAAAGAATACTATCCTCAACTACAAAATTATATATAAAATTTACTTATCTTATAAATGAAAATAGGATATAATATATCATAGTATATGTAAATAAATTTTTTAAAAATGATAACTTATGTGTTTCTATTTTGGTGAAATATAAATGTTATTAACAATTTTATAATTAATATAATGATTTCAAAAAAAATTAATATTAATAAAATATATTTATAAATAAATAATTTTTTTCATATGATTATAATATAATTTTATGAGGCGTTAATTAATTTCTCCAACTGTCGTAAAATAGATTATAATATAAAAATTAGTATTTTTTAAATAAATATTGATTTTATTTAAAATTTAGATTTACCATATTTATAATTATTTTTCTTAAAATGGAGTCTATTTTATAATTCTACCTGTTAAAAACTACTGAGGGTGATTTATTGTTATTTTTCTAAAATAGATGATGTTTTGGTGAATAGTGAACTACTAAATTTTATGTTATAAGCAAAATACTTGATTTTTTAGTCATTGTGGATGTTTGGATGATATAAGCACCATTATATCAAAATATCATTTTTTTACTATGTTAGTTCATATTAATAATCAATATTGATAGTATTGAGTAAAAATAATAATGTAATGAATAAAATAATAAAAATATACCACACTCCACCTCTATAAATACCACCCCTCCCCACCTCTTATCATCACACATTATAAGCCATAAATATTTTCTAAATTCCACCAAATTCTCTTACCAAGCCTCCAACCCATTTCAAGGATATTTGTTTCTCAACGAATGACCCAATCCATGTGACCTAAGTGGGTTTTCAAGGATAAAAAATAAAAGAGGTAAAAACCTTATTCATTCTCTTTAAATTTCTTTTCAATTTCTTTTTTCTCATACCATCTCTTCACCTCCCTAACCAATAGTGGGATAATAAATCTATTTTCTTATATAAATTTTAATTTTACTATGTTAATGGAATAATACATCATAAAATCTATTCTTTCCTCCTTTTATTCTAAAAATAAAAACATCATTCGTGACATGCCGATTCAACTTGATTTTGGACGATGAGTTTTATTTTCCATTATCACCTTTAAGGATAGACATAAAACCATTATAGTGGTTAAAAAAATATTTTAATATAAATATTATGATTTATTTTACATTATGGATATAACATTTCAACACAATATTGAATAAAATTTTTGAGTTTTGAAATGCTTTTAAAGATCATCAACATAAATTAAATAATTTCCATCAATTTTTTATCTAATGATTCATCTGCATACCATATAAAAAAATGATATATAAGACCATTAAATCTTTTGTATATTAATTAATAACATATAATTTCAATTCAAGATAATTAATCCAATTTTAAAATAACATCCACAATTATAAAAAAGTACACCGACAATAAAAAAAATAAAACAAACACTTCTGGAATGAAGGAATTAAACTATATTACTCATCAAAATGGCCATAAATAAATAAATAAGATTAAAATATATCAATTACATGTAGAATAGGTTATTAAGTTACTAACTATTGAATATAATTTCATTATCCAAGATATTAAATATAGGAAATCATTTAGACATTAGTTAAGGGGACCCTTCAACCCAAATCTCTCCCTTTTGGTAATTCTTCTTTCAGGAAACATTTCATGGTGAAAAATATATTAATATTTCTAAAATATAAAATCATTTTACTTAAATATTATTTTCATGGAAATACATGTTTCAAATATTAAATTATCATAAATAAAATGATTTTCCAAAATAACCCTTCTTTTCAAAACACATTTTAACTTCTCTTGAGTTGCTTCTTCTTCACTCAAGAATGATAGGTCTTATACCAAATTTTCTTTAACCCTCTCATTTTTGAACCCCATGTTTATTAATGATCGATGAAATACATAGGAAACCCAAAACTTTACATGGGTTACTTAATGAATTTTATTAATATATGTGGCATGCAAGATTATGTATATGTTATGATGTGATGGGTGTGCCCAAAATTATATAATGAGTGAAGGCATTGGGTAGTGTTATGTATCTCATTACATAATGTGAAATATGTGTGAAAATTATTTTAGATTAATTTAAAAAAAATTATGTGTTGATTATCCACATATATTATGAATTACCATGATGTTATTATTGTTCACAACTATGTTTGGTGCATAACCACTAGGTTCTGATGTTTCATTTTTATGCAGTGCTAAATTCCATTAATTTTTCTAATTCATCTTTTCAGGGTTATGATGAAGTCTCTATTATTATTTTATAATGGTTATGATTATGATCACCATTTTTCAATTGATACATTTCATTATATATCCTCTTACTAGGATTTTATCTCGCCACATTGTTTTATGAGTATCCTCACATGACTACATATACTATGGAGACTGTGATCATTAGAAGGATAATGAAATTAAATTATTTAAAAAAATTATGATTTATTGTGAATATGTGATGTATGATCCCAATATCCTAAATATACTAGTCCATTGATCATAGATTGTAACGTTTTTATGATTTTTATTGTTAAAATCATGTAATGGTCATGAAATAAAAAGATGGGTCACAATATTAAAGGAGGATGTTCTTGCCTACTACTGGGAAAGAAATTTATGAAGTGGTTCATATAAAAAGATTAAGTGTGAATAAGTAAAATAAGAACATATAAAAATTCCGGAATCTTATTTGTGTGGGGTTTTAATCTTTTTTTTGAATTTTTTTTTCTATTTCTTATCTATTTGGGGATCACATGACTTGTTGTTGGACACTAGTGAAATGAATGTGTAAGGATATTCCCAACATGATGTAACCACAAGTAAAAGATTTTTTTCTATTGATGTTTTGGGAATATTATTATTTCCAAACCATTCCGTGGTCTAGATACCCTTGTTGAGTTGCGAACCATATATATACTTTTGTTACTATGGATTTTTATTAGGTGAATGTTTTAATCAAAGCTATAACTCTTTATCATTAGTTGAAGGATTTTTAATAAGTAAGAAAATATAAAAATAAAAGATCACTGATTCACCCATCTCCCAGTTATTTATCAGATACATTCTTAATGTTCATTCGAACATGACCCAGAGATGTTATTACACAATGGACCATCTCATAGGCCCAACACACCATGACTCCCAGCCACAGGGTAGTGGCATCCTACCCTCACCTTTGATTCAACACCATCCTTTATGTCGTAGAACCCTCACCATTCTGTGACTATATGTAATGGTTGATCCTTATGTATAGTACATAACCAAAATAATTAACCACATGCCTCACAACATAAAACAACTTGGTAATGTAATTACCTCCACTTCCATTATTGTTATAATTTTATGGATCCATTAGGCTATGATTTGACACTGGGTCAACGACCCATCATGCCATGATACCCTACATCGCATGATGAAATAACAACAAATATAAAAATCCATGTCCAAACCTCTATAAAATCTTATAATATTGGTCCATATCCACAACTATTACCACAAACAACCTAAATTCATAAGGATTCATAAAATTAATTGAACATATAAAACATCACACACCTCAAAATTTGAGGGTTGTAACATATATGAAAGATAATTATCTATGTTAAAACATAGATAATCTAATAAATAAATCATCATATCTATTTCAAAACATTAAATTAATAGATTTTTATCTATTATATTTAAAAAAAAATAAATAATAGTTTTTAACTGAGGAAAAAAATAGTTTTATTTAAAAAAATTGGTTTTCCAAGAATTTCATGAATTTATTTAAATGATAAATATCATAATTTTATAAATTCAATTTTATTAAAATTAATTAGTATTTTTAATTAAATTAGGAAATATATATTAGGATAATTTTTTTTTTATTTTTATTAAAAGATTTATTTTGGAGTGAATTTGGAAAAATACTAATTATTTGTAAACTTCCATTCATGTCCATTAAAAAAGTAATTTTAAAGTCCTATTATCTTTTGGATTTTGTTTTAAGGTATCATAAGATAAATTTATTAAAAAATAATATAAATAATTACACAGTAATTACCAATATACTTGATTTGGGTATTAGTTCATTTTCTTGTTTAATCATGCAATTTTATAATAATTGTTTCCATTTGGTTATATAGACTTATATCAAAATTAATTTATAACACATATAAAAATTAAATATTTAAAAATGGATTAAATATATGATATCATAATGGGAAAATTTATTTATGAATTTTTTTTTGTTTTTGGTCATTATGAATACTATCTATAGTAAAAATATATCACTATGGTAAAAGTGAAAATCAGGTTAATTAAGGTAAAACTAAGTTATAATACCATAAAAGTTTATCTTGATTCTTATTATATGGTCTAATATAGAATATTATCATATTATATTCAAATATTATATTTTTAGGTGCCACTTTACCATGAGAGTGACTTAATATTATTATAAACATCATATAATTTCATCTGTTGCAATCCCCTAACTTATAAAGGTAACCTCCTCTCCTCTCTTACTCACACATTTTTAGAACTCTAGTTCAAAAAATAAATGACAATATATATACCTCAAATCCCTATACAAGTTCAAGAGGACATGATGTCACCAAATTACTAAACATATAATGCTTAAGATGTAAGCCAAATGATGTTTTTTAAAAAGATGTATAAATCTTAACCAATTCTTTCATGATTATTTATTCTTATACCCCATAAAAAATATTTAAACACTATAAATAGTGGTATAATTATATTTTATATACATAAAATTTATTACTATTATGGTGAAACCCTTCTTCATCTCTTTATCTATCATTTTGGAAATGAATACATCGCCCTTACGTAGGGGTGGACTACTACATCGATGAAAAAATGTGTATCATTTTCTCTCTCCAAATTATATAAAAGGATTAAAAGATAAAAAATTTAATATATATTATATTTATGACAAAATTATACTTTTTAGATATAATATTTTAGTTATGTTCTTACCCTATGATCCATAGTAAAATGAAAACTTTTCTCATGTGTACATGTGGCATACCACCACCAAAAAGTGATGTGATTATGTTTTCAAATCCACCAGAAAAGAATGATTATAAAGGTTAAGATAATTAATAAATTTGAAATTTATAAAATATTTATGATTTTTGGAATGTAAAATATTATCAATTATAATTCCCTTCCACTTGTTAGAAAAATTAAAACATCATTTATTCACATGTATGGACTATTATCTCCATTACACAACATGCATCATTATTCATCACCACCTTTTATAGTTTAATTTAAAATTTTACCTAATAAATAAATATAATTATTATTACATGTAATAAATTCTAGAGTTAATGAAACCATTACCCCTTTCACCGGGGTCAACACACTAATGTTATTTAGAGTTTATAAACAAAACGTCCCCCAAATATCTTTTATGAACTTAGATATTTTGGTAACAAAATAAAACATGGTCATAAATGAAATATTTGGAATAATAATAATGAAATGAATGTGAAAATAATATTAAAAAAGTATAAAACTAATAAAATTTTATTATTCATGAGTAAGAGAATATATGATACTAGAAGAGATATAAGGAATGGGTATTTTCCTTTAAACTAATTTTTAATTGGTTTCTCCTACAAATATATTATTTCTAAATTTTTCTTGTATAATATAATTTTTAAATAAAAATTTTACAGTGTTAATTTTCATATATCTTTTAATTTCATTAAAGAATTTTTAAAATCAATATTTTCAACATATTCTATAATAGTTGTTTTGACCATTTATAGAAGTGTAAAAACAGTGTTTTTTTAATATATTCGGATTCACCAAATTTTCTATCTATCATAAAATTTATTTGGTATCATGATTCCTCTATAACATAACATTTTTTCAAAATAAAATTCAATTAAAACTATAATAGTAATTTTTAATTTTAATATTTTTTCAAGGAAAACAATATTTCTGATTATGGTTATGTGAGAATGTAAATTGTTTAGCTCATGGGTTCAAATGATATTGTAAGAGTTTTATCATAAAACATGAATGATAAAAAATTATTTATTCATGATATAGTACTCTAAAATTATATATGATGATGGGTGATTGTAATATATCTCATGATGTTAGTTGATCCCAATATAGTTATCCAATGAATTGGGTAATTAATATTCGTCGATGGTGAAAATGAGAGAGATAGTTTGGTTGGTTAATTATATGAAATAATCTATGATATAGTTGTAAAAATATGGTTTAATCATTATTGAAAATGATTTATGATTATTATTCTCCAAGATTTATATGTTATTATTTCTAAAAAATGTTTTTATAGAAGTGTTTTAATTTAATGTTGTATGTAATGAATAAATGTGAATTATTTTTTTAAAATGAATGTATTCATGGGTTTCTAAATTCCATAATACGTCTTAATGGGGTTTTAAAATTCATTCTAACGGGTATGAAAGGATTTTATAGATTAATTTATCATTTTTCATGTGGAAATGTTATATTCATGTGTTCAAAGTTTAATTTTTGAATATGGTAAATGGATTTATACATTTTCATGTTTTTATTTAGACTATGATGTTTATTTATTTTTATCACTTACCATGACTGTTTTTTCACATACCATATTTTAAATTATATTTCACAGGATTTAAGGATGATTATAACTTTATTAAAGGTCAATATTTCCATTTTTCTTTCTCATTTTAAATGAATCAAAAGGGTCTTTAATGAAAAAGGTGTTTAAAATTAAAACTCAGTTTTTGGATAAAATATACATTTTGAGAAAGTATCCACTTTATCATGTAATGTCCTACAATGTTATTATAGACTATGAACAAACAATATCATAGAAAAGTAAAAAGCGACAAAATTTATTATAAATCAAGAAATTATTATTTTATTAAGTTATTTATTGTTGGTAAAAAACCCCAATGCATCTTATTAGTATATTTTGTGGCTGATTGTGTTTTTAGACAAATCTAGATGATTGTGAATGAATTCGGTTGGTGTTTTTTTGATGACATGTCTTTAAGGTGGTGTATTTTCCATGTGTCTTCCAATTTTATGGGCATCAAAATCAAGAAATTGGGGTTGACAATGTTTAGATCTATTCATAAGACTAAACTGTGTGAATAATGGTGAAAAAATAAGAAATAAAATAGAAATTTAGAGCCCTGGACTTGGACTACGTAATATGAATGAGATGGGTTCACGGTTGCATACCAGGAAGTGGGAACGGTACGTGGAAGCAGTCCGTGAAACTGAAAATGGTTCATGGTGGAAGATTTTGTGGTACAAATATGGCTTGTCATTGGGAGAGGAGATCAACCGCATAAGAGAAATGGAATTATGCAGACTATAGTGAAAAATGGTATGAGGAAGGGTTTCAGTTCGCAGTTGGAGGATCAGTATGTAGTGGAGTTTGTACCAAATCTTGGATATGGTAAATTGTGGATTAACAGATATTGCAGATATCATTACCTATATAAGGAGAGATAATCCAACCAATTTTAAGAGATACATAATATACTTAGATAACATATCTTTTCTCTGGATATTTGGTTAAATCTAAAAATGGTTTGCGAGGAGGATTTATGTGAGGAAAAGTGGATCATTTGGAAGAAGTTCAATTGAAGGTTTTTGTAGGGAATTCAAACCTGCAAAGGATATAGTACATGAAAGAGGAATACTAGTATGAAGAGAAGAGATAGTCTATAGAAGAAAAGGTATTCCACGAACAAAGACCAGTTCATAGACAAAGGGTGATTCATAAATGAGGTTTGAGTAGTCGGTAGGCGATAGTGAAGGAAAATGCAGTTTGCAGATATGGGGAAGTTTGTTGAAGGAGCAGTTGTATGTGAAAGAGAAAGTCTACATACCATACCCGATACATTGTTTGTAGAAGAATATGTCGGTTTTTAATTTTCAAAAATAATCTTTAAAAAGCTTCAAATCAGTACGAAAAAATATTTTATGGTACCTAACAGTATTCAGGAAGGTGGACCTCATCTACGGTTGAAAAAGAAACTTCAACATAGCATCTACCTAAAGTTGAGGATGCAAAATTTTATGAAAAGGAAGGAACCTACATATCTCAAAACTATTTCTGACCCACATGTATATAAATTTTGAGTGGATTCAATTCAAACAGCCATGAGCAATGGAAGAGGATGGCGGTGACCCTTTCCATCGGTAGTGTTCCAGAGAAAGAGGCACACAGAGCGACCCTTGGGAATGTAGTGAGATGACACTAAATATTTTAAAGGCAGTGATCCTGGGTATGGAAGATCTATAAGGAAAATTTTACTCATTATTGGTAGTGATCCTTAGTGAATTTTGTACATCAACACACTGTCATTTTATACTCCTTGTAAATTTCCCAATGAGTGTGTACCAAGTAAAAATAATTATCCCTTGTCCATGATTGAAATTATATTCTTACTTTGCAATTATAACGAGATATAAGAGTGTTTTTTAATGATGATACAAGATCATAAGTGGAAGAAATTTTAATCTTTCATACACTGATTACCCTCCCCCCTCAGAGTATTCGACCTAGTTGGCATAACATATGGAATTATATTTGACATCAATAAAAATGTTTAGTCTTCTTTATAGGTTAGGAAAATGTTAAAATACAAATTAATGAAGTTCTGATTTATGGTTATATTATCATGAGATAGTTTTTTAAGATTTCGATGATGATTCATCTAATCCATTTATATTCATAATGGTTTTCCATAGATGGAAAGGGAAGCTGATGTGGGGTTGAATAAAGTAGATAATAACCTTCCAAATTAGAAACGTGAAATTTTTTGAACAAAACAATTTGTGAAAGAGATGATTTAGTTGAAACATGCTATTAATGGAGGCTCCCATGAATGATAGGGACCAAATTTTACCTTGAGAAAATTTTGTAATGTGGAGCATTTCATGAAACAGAACCCTCATGTATTCAGTGGATCTTTAGACAACGTGAAACATGAAGGATAGATCAAGGATATAAAAAATATATTTGATTTTTTGGGATTTACATAACATTAATTGGTCAATATTATTATTTCTCATTTTAAGGTGATAAATATCAATAGTGCTCTCTAATTAAAAATACCATGGGAAAATATAATATTTATTCTAAGGAGTAGACATAATTTAACGATTTTTTAATGAGAAGTATTTTATTAAATTCATACTATGTTGAATGGGAAAAATTAGGGAGTTGAAGATAATGAAAAAAGACACGGTTTTTAATTATGAGGAAAATTTTACCAGACTGGCTAGGTATGCAAAAAATTTTGTTCCAGACAATGTAGGAAAAATAGATTGATTCAATATATGTATACAACCATTATAATGAAGAGATATTGTCTCTCTTATATTTCAATGTTATGAAGAAATTGTTTATCGTGATGGGAAAATTGAGATGATGTTTTCCAACACTTGTGTATTTCATGTCAAGAAAAATATGAAGTGATCAATGTGGAATAAAATGAAGAATAATTCATACAATAAATCTATAAGAAATACACAACAAAATGATTAAAATGATTTACTTTTTTAATGAATATTTAATAATATTTTTAAAGTGTTACTGATGTTGTATTCTAGGTCATTTTTCATGTGAGTATAATAAAAATAGATCTAGTCATAATAGTAATGGTAATGAATATAATTAGCTATCAATGAGATATTTTAGTTGATAAAAGATAAGTGATTATGAAAAATCATGTCTAATATTGGTAAATCCGGGTGGGAATCATCAATACCAAAAGTAAATAGGTTTGTATAATTATTTTTATTTAACTTTGGTAGATTTTTTACGATAAATTGAGGCAGTGTTAGGTAAAATTATTGTAAAATAAAATTATTCCAATGTCTTATTTGATTTAGGGTCCACAAAATATTTTATTTTTGAGAAATTTGCAAGTAAAATGAATGTACCATCTCATAAAATAAAGTTATAAATACTAGTAAAAACACATAAGGGTAGTATAAAGGAAACAATAACATATAAAATTATTCATTTTATCATATATGGAATTATATTCCCTAAATAGTTTTTTTTTCATTTCTATTGTAGAGTTAGATGATATTATCAGGATGGATTAGATTTCAATTTTTCATGCTAGGATAGATTGTAGATAAAAAAATGATATTCTATTTTTTGAGTGATTTTCAATTTTTTTATAATAATGATTTTATTTCTATTATAAACAATCACGATGAAGAGAAAATGATAAAATATGTGGGTGAAATTTATCATTTAAATTTATTTTAAATGAAAGATACTATTTTAAATAGTGATGTGCCTATAGTGAATGAATATGTTGTTGTATATCTTAATGATGATACTTATATTATTTTTGATTGAGAGTATTAATTTAATATTGAAATAGTTCTCTATTATAAGATAATTTCATAAACCCTGTATCAAATATATTTGGCTGGGTTGTCAAAATTGAAAATGTAATTACAAGAGTCTTTTAATGCAGGTTTCATCTATAATTACCCTTCTATTTAGGGGTTCCCTATTTTTTAAAAAACCAATGATGATTCTATGAGAGTTTTCATCAATTATATATCCCTTAATAACATCCTTGTTATGAAAAATTATCTTTTGATTGATATTGATGATTTGTTTGATCAGCTCATGGGTTCTCATTATTTTTCAAGGGTTTATATCTTGTCTGGTTATCATCAAATGAATGTGTTGTATACATATATATGATGATGTTTTATACAAGGTATAATCATTAATATTTTGTGTTTATGATATGAAGATTAGTAATTTTATCCTCAATATCCATTGAACATATGAGTATAGTTTTCCGTTATTAAATCGGATTAATTTTTTATGGATATAACTAATGACATTCATGTTTATTCTAAAAGTAATGTTGAAATTGGGAAACACTAATGGAATTTTTTCCGAACTCAAAAATAAAATAACATATATATATAATTCAGTAAATATGAATTTTGGTTTCAATGGATTTATTTTCAAGGGAATATTATTTCAAAATATTGAATATCTATGGATGATGATACAACCAACGTGGTGTTGGAATTTCCTAGAACCACAATTCTCATTATGATTCGTAGTTCTGTTGGATTAGTGAGTTACTATAGATAGATTTTTTAAAAAATATATTGGTTATCAATCCCACTAACCATATTAACTCAAAAAAGTTTTATTTTCATTTTCAAAATTGAATTTGAAGAATGTTTCATGGAATTGAAAATAAGGTAGGTTAATTTTTCATTTTTATACATTATAACAAGAAAAGTTAAATTTTTTATTTATAGTTATTCTCCTTTGAAGATTCCTAGATGTGTATTATGGAAAGATGATTGGGTAAATTTTTATGATTCCTGTTATTTGAAATTTATCAGAAAATTTAACCTACACATGATATTGAGTTCATAATGGTGTTTTATTCATTAAAAATTTGGAGGCATATTTTAGATGGATCTAAATTGTGAAATATTTACTAAAAATTAATGATTAAATTATATATTTACTCAGAAAGTGTTAATCATGAGGCATTAAATATAGTCAGAACATATAAATGATTATTATTTCATGACTCACTATCATCTAGGTAAATAATAAAATCTATTATATACCTGGGGTAAAAAATATAATGTACCATTATTAATGTTATTTTTTGGAATATGATCCTTTAATTGATTATTAATGAATATTGGCATGGAAATTACGAATGAAGAAAATTATTATTTTTTGGATCAGGTACCTGTGTAGTCCTCCTTTAGAGAAATAATTAATAACGATCATAAAGAAGATCATGCCTTGAATAAAAATAAATAATTGGTAAATATATGTAATTTTTCTAATATTAATGTTGAGAAATAAGGTGTTGTCTAATTTGGAAAGTTTTTATATGTTCCAATATATTCCATGTTAATTAATGAATTATAATGTGAAGCTCACATCTCACTATTTTATATTCATCCTTATAGTACTATGATTTATACAAACATTTAAGAATAATAATTTTGGGAGAATATAATCAAATATATTTCCAAATTTTCCATGAAATGTTTGACTTCTCAATAAGTTAAATCTGAGTCACTACTAAAAATGTCGATGATTTACCTTTTTATAGTGTTTAAATTGAAATGATATAATATATATATGGATTTAATTATGGTATTATGAAATAAATATGAAGTTTTGATTATTATTGATTGTTTGAAAAAATTATGGTGTTTTATTTCTATTTAAGATAATATGTATTTATATAAATTTTATAGACTTAATCTTAATGAGTTAATCAAATTATATTGAGTCCATCTCTCTATTGTATCTAATCATGATCTATATTTACATAAATATTTTCTACGAGGATTCAAAAGTTTATTGGTTCTGAATTGATGTTCAATATTGTATTTCATCCTATATCTAATAGATAGTAAGATCGAATGATAAATACATTATTGGATACGATTTTCTATTTGTATTTGTATTATTAGTGAATTTGGGTTGAATATAATTGATTATTTTAATTTTCTTATAATTACAAATTCCATTCCATTATATAGATTGTTCCTTTGGAGGTACTATATTGAAAGTGGTGTTAGACTCCATCATGCTGTGAAAAATCTAGTTAAAGGACATTGTTAGGAAAAAACTTGTAGAACAAATTATAGAGAAGCTAAATATTATATATTATTACATAAGAACCTCTCATAGTTGATATGATATTCATTATGATCACATGAGAGAAGACATATACTTTGAGGCAAGATATCATGTTTTCCCTAATGTATCTCTATACAAAAATGTTATGAATTTCTATAGAAACTGAAGGTTATGTATTTGATTTACTAAAAAATATTAAATTCTATAAAATGTTGGAAAAAATTATTACAATGTATCATTACCTCTGGGTTTATCTTAGGCACATGACAAGTTTCATGTTTATTTTTTTAGAAACTATAAACACGATGCATCTTCTGTTTGAGACCTGAAGTGGTATACATAGAGAATAGTATCTATTAGGAATAATAGATGGGTTGGGTTTTAGGTAATAAAGAGTAGGTATAGTGAAATAAGGTGATTAACTGGGTTAATGTTTTATGGAATAATCACATTATTGAGGATACAAAATGGAAATAAGAAAATGCTATGAGGGAAAAATACCCTCAATTGTTTATGTAATAAATAAAATTATGGGTCATAATTTAATAGGGGGGAAGAACTTGAAAACACATATAATATTTTAAATATTTAAAAATTATTATTTATATGTTTTCATTTTATATATTTATAATCATGAAAGTTTTTTGAAAATTTTTAAATAATTGTTCTATCGAAATTTGAATAGTTTTATTTAACTAAATTGTTTTTATACGAATTTCATTGTTTTTTTAAAATATAATTTTTTTGATTTTATAAATTAAAATTTATTAAAGATATTTTTTATTTTTCATAACTTTTGGAAATATATATTAGGAGAAAATTTTGTATTTTTCATAAATTATTGGTTTTTGATTGAATAGATAAAAATGATATTTTTTGAAATAGTTTTATTCATTTCCATTAATTCAATTAAAATAAAAATAATATAACATTTACCACAAGGTTTTAATTATTATTTGATATAATTTATTAATCATATTCCTAATAATTTTATAGGAATAAAAATTATATTCTATTTTAGTACAAGTTCATTTTTGTTCTTAAAAAACAATTTTCAATAAATCATTTTTTTTTTGTGATTATCACATTTATATTAAAAGTAATTTGTCATATTTATATAATTTGATTAATTTAAAAATGGATTTTTTTAAACATGATCATAAAATTGATTAATGAGTTAAACTTAATTTTTCTTCATTATTAATTGTAACCAAGGTAGAGTCATGTCACTACGGTAAAAGGGTTAATAAGGTTGATTATGGTAAAACCAATGTGATAAGGCCACACTATATTATCTCAATTAATATTGGTTTATTAGATTTTGAGACATACCATCATACATTATCTTTTTAATTTAGTAAGTTACACTTTTCTATGTTAGGGTATTAATATTATTTTAAAATATTTTATAATTACAAGTGTGTTACTAACATCACTTAAAAAACGGAGCCTACTTCCATACCATTTTATGAACCCTAGATCACAAAATATACACCAATATATCTCAAATTAATCCCTCCATAGTTTATAGGGGTCATGGTTTTACTAGAAGTAAAAACCTTTAAGGATTAATGTGTTTCCCATTATAGGTTTTCCAAGGAAGAGGAAGTATTCTTAATAGAGTGTTTTATGTTTATTTGTTTATATATCTCCGTAAATTATTATTTAACCATTATAAAATAATAATATATTTATTTTAATTTCTGTAAATTATTATTATTAATATGGAAAAACCTCATTTTATATCTCTTTTTATCCCAGGTGAAATTAAAATATCTCCCGTTTGTACGTGTAGACTACCACCTCCCCGAAGCAGTGTGTTTTGCATTTCAGGAACGATTTGATTACATGGTTAAAATAATAGAACAAAATAATATATATTATATTTATTAAATAATTTTGATTATATTAATTTAATATATTAATTGAATTTTTACCCTAAAATTGAAAGTAATATGACAATGTTTCTCATACATACTTATGGATTTCCACAATCATAAAGCGATATTATTCATTTTTTATCTACACATTACAAGGATGGTCATAAATATGGTAATAATAAATATATATTAGTTTTATAACATATTTAGTAATAGATAAAATTAAAATATTTGATACTTTCACTCTTTAGAAAAATTAAAATATCATTTATGCTTTCTTACAGACTATCTTCTCCAGGAAACTAAGTGGTTAAACATTGTTGAACATCTTTAATGGATGGTTTCAAAAGTTTATTTAATATTTAAATATGATAATTATATATTGTATAAAATTATATAGTTAATGGAACTGTAACCCCATTGACCATGGTAAATTCATCAATGTTATGTTGAGGTTATAAAATGAATATCCCCAAAACGACCAATGTGAACTTAACCATTTTTTGTAACTAAATTAAACATAGAAATAAATGAAATAATCGTAATAATAATAGATAAATTAACCTCAATATTCTTATTAATAAAGTATAATATTAATATAATTGTATTATTTAAGATTTTTGGGATGTATGATGTTATAGGAGACATAAGGTAAGTGATTTTTCATTTAAAATGATATTTTATTTATCCCCTACATCTATGTTCATTTAAATATTTTAAATTTTTTATTATTTATGAATCAAAAGTTCCAAATGTTAATATTCAATTATATTTTACTTTCTATTAAATTTTTTAAATATGATTCTTTTCAAAAAAATGTTTATATGGCTAACATTTAATTTTTTTTCAAAATTTAGAAATAATATTTTTAATATACATAGCTTTACATCATTTTCCAATTTAAAGAAATATTATTCATTAGAAATATTCATATTAAAGTGTTCCTGTATTTTTAAATAATATCATATTATCACTCTTGTTAATATTTTATTTTAATGTGATTTTAAAGAGAAATTAAATTTCTAATTTTGGTTTTGTGAAAATGAAAAATGTTAAGCTTATGGGTTTTAAAAATTTCACATAGTTTTTATGATGAAATGTGAAAGATAAAAAAATTCTCTTGGTATGGTACATTTTAATTATATATTATGGTGGTTAAGCCTGATATATCTCATAGAGATAGGTGATCCTTATATAACTCTCTAATTTATTGGATATTAAATAGTCTTTTAAGAAAAAAATGAAGGAGAGAACTACGTTGGTTACTCCAATGGAAAAAATCAAGATATATTTATACTAAAATATGTTATACATGATTAAACATTAGTTATGAGAATAATTAACTTATATAACTATTTTATTCTTAAAAAAATATATTTTTTAAATCATTCTATTTCATGAGGTAAGGACTATTTAATGGTGAAAGGTTTGTTTTTTTAAATGAATGTTTTCTTGAGTTTCAATGCCTCAATGGTCTTTCGTATGATTTATAATGGGGTTGAAAGTACTTATTTAAAAACTAGTTTATTTTATAAGGTATAAATGTCATATTTATGTTCTTAATGATTTATTATGAAAATATAACACTCTTTATTTATTTTCATATTTTTCACTAAACTAATGGGATAACTTAATTTATACCCATTGATGAGCATTATTGTTCTCATCCCATATTTTTAAATGGTTTTCAAAGGATCTATCGATGAGTATTTTTTTTATGAGGATCAATATTTAATTTTTTGTGGATCATCTTAATCGAAGGAAAATTTTTCTGAATGAAAGAGGGGATTAACATAATGCTCCATTTGTTAGCAAAAAATGTACATTGTGTGAAAGTGTCCACTTTTTTATATAATGTTTCACCTAATTCCTTAAAAATATAAAATGAAAATATATTTTGAATTTAAGAATGAGGAACCCTTGTCACAAATCAAGTAATAATGTGTTGTTTAAGGTATGTGGCATTATAATCCACCTCCCAAGTGTGGAATAGACGAGACTAATTGTAGAGTCATTATTCTTAGTGAGGAGAAATTTATATATTGAATCATGCATCATGATAATTTAAAATTTGTTTAATTATATTCAAAATTAATAGAAATTATATTTTATATACTATTATATTATGCTCTAATATTAATTTGTGGAAACAGATAATATATTAAATGTTATAAAAAATTGGTTATTTTAGATTTTCAAAATTGGTTTTTAGAAAGATGAACTCATTTTGTGGCACATGGAATTCATGATTTTTTTAAAAAAGTTGTCTTTCACATAAAATGGTTGTTAATGTGGTTTCCTTAAAATGACAATGTCTTTTCATGAAATAAGTATCTTTGGATTTAGATATTTATTTAATAGGACAATGTGTATAGATGAAATTTTTAGGTCATCAATTTTTAATAGTGACTATCATGATTGGAGAATTTTTATTAGTTTTTGGTTTTATAGAAAATTGAGAAGTGATTTTTAAATTTAATTTTAAAATTTAAAATTTTTATTTTTGAATGAAAAATAGTTTTTATAAGAAGAACAACCATGGTAGATATTTTAAAATATCACATTTTTACCTAATCCCTAGCTCACTAAGGAGGTGTTTTAGATATATTAATATTTTTTTAACTAAAAATAATTTGGATGATTTTAAAAAATAGGCTACTAAAGTGTATAACATGGTTTATTAAATTTAATCAATATACTTGACATGAACTTTGTATTTAGAAATCTTTTTTATTTTATTTTTTATGTGATCAGCCTAATGGAATAATATTATTTTGTTCAAGTGGTCATGTGATTAGAAAATCTAGAGTAGTTAATGATTTCATAGTTTTCACTACACGTCATATGCTCTATTGATTATTTCAATATAAGGTAACACTACAAGGCTTATTGGATTATAGTTATTTGATCATTATAGTTGGAAGCACTATAAGGCTAACAATTATTGACCAATTTTTTTTAGATTAGAGGGTGAACCCCAATGTCATCTCAGTATCCTTGTGGGGATTTTGAGCAAGGGTTCCTGAGGGATTTTAATTATACCATGGGAGTGAGTATAGATTATATAATGTAAAATTATGCATATGAATGATAGAAAACATATTCTAATTAGTATAAATGTTGTTGATTTAATGGAAAAGATTTTAGTTAGTAATATTCTTCAGTTTTGATTTAACAATATACTGATCTGTGTATAACTAGGATATATTATAATTTAATGGACATTGATCAATTGGTATTTTCAAGGATAAAAAATTTTATGGTGATGATTTTCTAATGAACCTTATTGACTGGTGTTAATGAATTAAAATAAGGGAATAGTTCTTGAGAAACTGGAGAATTTTTTTTATTGACATTAAAATAAGGTGATTTGGTAAATGTTTTAAATATTGGAATAATGGGTTTTTAGTGGAAAATATCGGTTGAAGATACTGCAACATTATTTTATAGGGTCTGGTAATCCTATGTAGAGATGTGTAAAATGTCAATAGATAATGGGTATTTGGTAGACAATCATGGGGCACCAAAAATAGTAACTAGTGTGGTGTCTCTACTCTTTTAGTCATTGAACACTTTTTGGTAATCTACATGACTAAAGATAGACGATTACTAGGTACCTAGTGATACCAATTCTATTTTTTTGTAGTAGGATAAAATGGGTTCTTGGGTGCTTTAAATAAGGAACCCTAGTCTAAAATTTGTGTTTGGTTATGCCCACACAGGGGGTAAGGCTGAACATTCCTCAATATCTTCTACTTATTCATCCAACGGTTTGGGTGAGTAATTATTTTTTTCATCATGTATAATTGAGGCAGGATCTTCAATATTCATTTATTTTTTATTCAACTTATTTCCTACTGTTCTTCATAATGGGTGTATTTGATATTTGGATATAGATTCTTCTAGATTGTCGTAGAACCATATCATAATGACATATTATTTTAATGTATTGAGTAGAAGAGGATTTTAAGTTTTGAACATACCCTATTGATTATTTTATTAGTGGAGGTATATCTCCTAACTAGTTTTCCCATCAATAAGATAAAATTATAAAAAAGTGACAATTGATTCATTGTTATTTTTAGAGAATGTATTATAGGTGTGATTGGGTTTTGTTGTGAATTATCTTCTCCTTATAGAATGTGTTTCTTATGTGGTTACATTTATTAATGAGTATTAAAAAATAATTAATGGTAATGGTTTTGGTTTTAATGTTAATAATTTATTAGTTGAGAAGATTGATGAGATAAGTTCTTGGTTGAGCTGACAGTGGATATTATACACTTGGAGGTATAATTTATTTGTGTAATGAGGTACGTGAACAATACAAATTAAGTCTCCTGAGTATTACGGTTTGTACCATATTTTATATTAATTATTTTATACAAATTTCCCTATTATTATTATTGTTGTTTGAATAAATAAAAGACACTGTATGACTCTAAAAGGGTGTGAAAGACATGTGTTTTCTTAATAATTTCTGAATGATTTCATATCCATAGATGTAATTTTTTTAGTCGTTCCAATATTAATAAGAACTTGGTGATCCATCTAATTTATTTCATAGGTATAATGGGATGGTTTTTTTAATGGTTTAATTGAAAAATAAAATGTTTTTATCATTAAAATTATATATTTATGGGGAATTGTTTAGAATATGATTTTATAAAAAAGTGTTAGTTTAACGAATGATTTTAAATGGTATTTCAAAACAAAGGCTTTGATTTTCTAAAATGGTTCTTATTATTTTTTATCCAAGGCCATTTATCATGTAAAATATATCAGTTGTATGCCTTTTCATGATTTCTAAATGTTATATTTAACCTTTTTCTCTAATTTTAAGTATGAAATACCTTTTTATCAAATGGTTTTATCTATATGACTACTTGAGGGGAAAATAAAGTATTAAATACAAGTGTGTTATTATATGATTTTTTAATTGATAGTTTCATTGTATGTTATCTTATACTACACTATAATTCTTAATAATATATGAACCATATATATAACCATCACTTTTATGATGGGTTGGATTGACTAGGGTGGGTATTCTAGTGAGATTCTTGAATTTTGTATATTCATGAGACCTTGGGAGGTACCCACTAGGATTGTTATAGTGTATAAGACTATTTAGTAATCTCATTATCTTAGAGAGAGTCATGGGGTTGGGTGAGACTTTGATTGAGTGACCAAAATGAGTTATTATCAGTGTATATAACAACCCTCGAGATGTGGTGAGGAACCTAGTATAATTTAACCGATAAGAGAAAATTTTCACCATCAGCCTTCGAGATGTGATTGATATCCTTAATATATAGTTTTATACCATACTTATATATATGAATATTCTTTTGATATGAATCTAAAAAACCAATTGGATGATTATGATGATGATATATTTAATTTTTTGTTAATTGTTTGTGGATATTTCAATGATTTAGTAGTATGTTATGTTGCATAATGATGTTTTTGAAGTAATTCCATTTATTTTTCATACTCCAGATGGTGGAAACATAATTTTAAGGAACAATATAGATAAAATATATACTTACAGAAGACTAATTTGTGTAACTTCATATGATCTAATTAGATGATATAAGGAAATCATATAATTATAAGTATTGAAGAGAATTCAAGTCATTATTATTGCTTAATGAATAAGATTTCATGAACATTATTCTATCCTAAAGTAACTATAAGGCCCCAGCCTTAAACCTTACTTAATATTGAATTAAATGAGTAATTCACATTGAGGATATTTTCAGGTTTAGAGTTTTAGAGAATTAGGACATAACTATTACATCTCAAAATATTACAAAGTAGTCGCTTCTACTCAATTTCCATAAAATAAAAACTCTTATAAAGAAACATGTACAGTTCCATGTTTTAGGTAGCATGACTTTCCCTTGATCGCATCCTTGACCATATTCCATGCTAATTCCTGTGAAAAACATTTCAAAAACATGGGGTGAGCATAAAAAGCTCAGTAAGGGATACACAAAGAATGAAAACTGTTAGTTTTTCAAAACAACAAGTAAACCATGAATACCTTATCAATGTAATACTTTTCACCTTCATGAAGTAGTAAAAAATCTTCACTGAAAAAAAATTATCATTACTTACCATTTTGTAACCAAAGGATTACCATAAAACCCATATAAAGAACACATAACATATATAAAGGTAACTTGGGACATAAACATACTTCAGTGGAATAACCATACGGTCTACTTCCACCCATATCACTTAATGGAATATCCATACGACCAATTTCCATACATACTTAATGGAATAGCCATACGGCCGACTTCCATACCCAATACATTGGAGGTTATAACGTAACCACCCATCCTGGTATTCACGACACCACCCGTCATATGGTTTATAACGTAACCACCCGTTAAAATGTCCAAGTACCAATATAAAATCATAAAAAAGAAAACCAATATAACATTTCCACATTTCAATCACAATATATCATAATATAATCCTTTATCAAAACCATTTTCAATACCAAAATACATAAAAGAGTAGATGGTATTTATTTCATTTTAAAAACATAACGGCTTGTTGAGGAAGCCAAAGACCAAATAATACTCGCGGCGACAGAAAAGGTCGTTGTCACCGCATACGTTAAAAAAACATTCCTTTTTGTCATTTAGTAAAACGCTTCGTAGAAAAAGATTCCTTTTGTATAAAAGTAAAAGTCAAAGGGGTTTATACACCGTATAAAAGAAAGTTGTGTATAAAACGAAATATTCCTCAATGAAAGGAGATTGAGACGAAGTCCCTTACAAAGACAGTATCCTTGGTTTAGGGATAAATCAATTGCATAATTATGTGTGACAAACGAATACACCAAATATAAGTGGATAATAAGTGTAAAAAAATCATAGGTTATTCACACATATTCATAGAACGACATATTCAAGGAGTACAAGTTTATCCCAAAGAATCAAATTTGGGCTAAGAAGTTCCCTTGCAAAAATTTGACAGCCTAACGGCGTCACTTCAAAAATTCAGAAAATGAGTTGATGAGAGATAAAAAGGGAATCTCATCACTTGGACATAAAATTTACATCAATCAGGATATAGAAGAACATATCCCAACATAATAGTATGTGAATTAAAACACATAACAAATGAAGTCTTTTTAAAAAGAGGAGGGTGAAAGGTTCCCTTACCGACTTGGGTATCTTTCAAAACACACACCCCATGAAAGAAGGACAATAGATCTTTGATGTAAATACTCATAAACGAAAGTATATTACACAAAGAGTAGAATAATGGGCAGTACATACACCAATCAATGGAATTTGTGGCAATTGTAGCATAAATCTCACGGGAATAAGAGTTAGATGAAAAATCCCTTACGAAAACTCGGCAGCCTAACGGCGCCACATAAAACTTCCGAATATGGATTGATGAGATCAAATAGGGTATCTCATCACATTACAATAAAATGTACAGAAATAGGATTATAAAAGAACATCCCCCAACATTACAAAGAGGAGCTTAAAAGAAGTGACATAAAGGAGAGTACTTAAAAAGAAAGACAGAGGTTAGATCTCTTACGAAAGTTCGGCAGCCTAACGGCGCCACTCAAAACTTCCAAAATGGATTGATGAGAGAGAATAGGGTCTCTCATCATATGAACATAAAAATTACAGTAAGATTAATATAAAATAACATCCCAATAACAATAAAGATGAGCTTTAAAAGGAATGACATAAAAGAGTGTACTTAAAAAGAAAGAGAGGAGTAGGATCCCTTACCTCGGGTCCGACTTGACTCGATCGTTCTTTAATGTCCTGAATAATAAACTTTAGTTAATATCTACTTGCTTAAGAAACTTTTTCAAGTTCATTATTCCTTTTACACCATGTTATAAACATCATGTAATCATTTATGTTAGTAATGTTCATTTTTTCGGTATTTGGTTCTTAAGTCGAAAGTGGACTTCTTACAATTACCTGTTGTTCATGTGGTCAAAGGTTCATTATATCCAAAATGACATTCCTGATTTTTATATCATATATATCATATATATCCAGCACATACATGTATTTATAATATTACATAATCATTTAGAGTTAATAAATGAAATGCACAATTCATGGAGACGGTAAGCCGTACGTACGCATGAACACTACTTTCATTTCTTTGTCATATTAATGGAATTAAAACTAAATTAGAGGTATGTATATTTTAATTACAGAATTATATTCATCATTTATATGTATCATTCATCATATATATCCATTATATACATTTACTTATAATAGTACATTACATTTGGGGATAAGAAATGAAATGCACCGTTCATGGAGACGGTAAGCCGTACGTACGCATGAACGCTACATTCATTTCTATCTAATACTTTAATGGAAATAAATAATAATGATATAGTGGTATATAATAATTCCAGTATAACATCATATATAATAACATTAAATACATCCTTTATACGTCCCATGTATGGCATTAACGAATCACATCACTTTGAGGGGGCGGTAGTCCGCACTTCCTAAAATGAAGATATCACGTATACCCATAATGGAAGCCATAAAGGTAAGACACAAATGAAAAATACAGAATAAAAAGTAAAACATAAAAATATTATATATCATATATGAATATAGTTACATCTTAATGGCCACCTTTTAATGTGTTAAGAGAATGTTGAACAATCATCATTTCGGGAGGCAGAAATTCTCCATCCACGGAAACCGTATGTTCTTTAACCATTTGATGTAGTTGTGTGAGAGTGTTGCTAGAATAAATATTATAAAAACATCCTAGTATATTGAATATACTGTTGTTGTTACAAAAGAAATAAATAAAAAGAGTTTAGGGGGGTGGAGAAGCAAAATAAAACAAATGAACATGAGAGAAAGAATTACCTTTAAAAGTGTAACTCCTTTTGATTTGAGCCTAAAGGCTTCCTTTGAAAGGATTCTTCCCAATGGGAATCCTCTAGGATGAGGATAGGTATGTGTAGAGAGTAAATGGGATGGGGTTGGCCGAGACAAAGGCTTGAGGCGTGTGTGAAATGAGGTAGAGGTGGGGGCCTTTTATAAGAGGAGAGGAGGGGCACTTTTGGAAAGTAAGAAATACTACTTTATTTGAAAATGAGTATCGGATTTAAAGGGTCCCAAATTGATATAATTCGTGGATAAGGTGATAATTCTTCGAAATCCACTCATACAATTGGTTTTTGCCATGTGTAGGTTGTAGATGTTACATTATCTTTCCATTTTATTTAAATTGTTAAATAATGAGGTCATTGCTGCATCATCATGATGTCATAAATAATTTAATTTATTTAAAGTCTGAAAATTATTAAAAAAATACTATGATGTAGGAAATCTTTTTACCGTTCCAATGACTATTTATAATAAAAAATCTGACTTGTATAACCCCACTTAAAAATTGTCTTAGTAAAACATATCATGTTTGTGTCATTTTTACTTTTACATTAAATAAAAAGTTATTTATGTCATTTCCCAACCAAAGTGGATCCATGGGGTCCCCGAGTTGACCCATGGATTGTATTGGTCTGACATGACACAACCAATGAGGGTATTACATGTGTCAAGATCATCTCATTTTATTAAAGCATTATTTTTACCTTAAACTACACTAATTACCACTAATCGCGATTAAAAACTTAATAAGTTACTATTCACCAAAAAATTATTTTTATCCCATTGAACAACATTTTACTTCTTAATGACAACCATGTATGTCGGATTTTTGAAATTCAAAACACAAAGATGGAAAAATTTCATTTATATAGAAAGATCAGTTTTTATAAGTACCACTTAGTGGTTTCACTATTCATAAAAAATTGATGTTTTTCAGAAAATTCCCAAAAATTCACCCTAAGATATATTTGATATTACGAATTCAAAAATGAAGTCTATTTTCCAAAATTCAAAACATATAAGTCACATTAATTAATTTAATAATTAATTCCCACTGTCATGACAAATAGCGTGTTTTTATGAAACAATAAGTATCAAAAGATTGACACTAGTTGAAGTCCGATTTTAAAGTGAAATTAATTCCGACGACCACTATTGGATTTAATGTTAAAAATATATTCTAATTTAACTTTAAAAACAAATAAAAAGTTAATCTAATCATATAAATAAATTAGATTAAAAAGAGGTTTTGAATTTAAATACAACATTTTACACTATTCATTAAAAAAAGAACTTTATCAGAAAGATACCAAAAATTTACACAAAGTAAATTTTGATGTCCCCATTCTAAAGGAGAGTTTTATTTGGTCCAATAGAATTTATAAGAGTGAACAAAACTATATTTAATGACGGTTCTCCATCAAAAGGTGATAAGTTAACCTTTAGTGAAAACTAGGGCATATACGCCTAAAATTGAATTCTTTCCGTATTTTAAGCCATTATCTTTTATTGGATAAATGTAAAAACATTTAAAAACATATATAGTAATATTTTAGTTATTTATATCCATTCTCACCAATAAAATGGCTACATGTTAACTACCATTTAAAATAATATTATTTTATTATTAGAGTGCAATGTAAGATTCCCAAGAAACTCATTGTTGCGTGTTGGGTACACCATCGAGCATAGAGTCCCCTTTATAGACATATTAATATTTTATTCACAAATTTGGATAAATAAGAAAATGTCATATTCTTTATTTACCTGGGGTGTTACATTTTTCCCCCCTTTTGGGAATTGCATCCTCGCAATTTTTAAAATTGAGCTTGGAAACATCCTTGAAAGTCTCACATCGGAACAAGAGTCGTTAAAACAATCACTTTAAAATAATGAAAGATAAGTACAAAGGTCAGCCGAGTTAACCCATACTAGGATTCCAAGTATGAAAATATGGACATGGAGGAAAAAACAAAGGGTCATGTTCTGATGGAGGGTGATAGAAAACATGTTTAGGAGAAAGTTAACCACGAGAAAATCACAAACTTGTGATGGGTTAAACGGTATTCTATTCCCCAGTAGGAAAAGTTAATAGACAACATTATTGTTTTAAGATACTTTTTATTGGGGAATTTATTCATAAGGAAACATAATCACTTATCATTTTGACTTTCAACTTTTATTAGATTCCTTACACAAACTCATATTTTCTCCAAAAGTCGGGTATTTAGGAAGACTTGTTCACATTAAGAGTACTATAATCAACTTTTAGAAAATCACCTAATCCACAAAAGAGAACTATATACTTCCCATGTCTTTAGACTTTAACCAAAACCAAAACCAAAAAGGCTAGTATAATATCAGATAATCCAGAAAAGGATAACCCTTTAAAAAGAAAATCTATGATTAATCTCCAAAATTTGTCCAACAAAACCCAAAGTTCAACGAAGACCATTAGATAAACAATTTTTCCATAAAATCCTTCAAAGTAAACCAAAATAAGATTGAAACCCAAATGTTTGAAGGATTTAGTCACATATTCTTCCATGTTAAATCGTATCATTTATCTCCAAACAACATCAGTCGCTCCTAAAGCCTCGCATTGAAAAGTAATTATCCTAATCACATATCCTCCATGATAGGTCAATAATTTTCATAAATAACCCAAAATAAACTTACTCTTAATTCATAAAATCATATAACTAAAAAGAATATGTCAAACTAACCAGGGACTTAACGTAGTCCAGTGGTAGGCGATAAATACCAGTTGCACTTTGGTTGTGGGTTCGATTCCCGCAGCTTTGTCCGACGCGACGGGTTGTCACACGGTCTGCGTGTTGTCCTTTTTCCAAAACTATATAATTCTTAAAACATTCCCCAAAATGAGATAAAATCTTCAAAAATAATAATAACATATTTTAACCTCAAGTTTATCTCATTCCTTTCATTTTCCATCATATCATAGAGTAACCCATAATTACCTAAAAAGTAAGGATCATATAAACCCTAATGGTTACCTTATTAATTATTACCTGAACTTCCACATCGATTGGTCATCTCGTACATTATGCATTATAGATCATACCAAGGTTCATGTGGTTGATCATGACTCATTGATATTTGGTTTAGAACAACCATGAGTTTCCTCATTGAATCCTCCATTTTATCTAGTCTCTTAATCAGAGAACCACCACAGTTTCCTTCAAACCTGTTGTCTCTTTGGTGCCTGCTAGATCCATCCATTCACTAAAAAAAGAAATGTCAGTGTGAGTATATCAACCAAAACATCATGTACTAATGAGGAAGGTAAACACTAAGATATACTTATGCATTCACTTTATCTAAAACTAGGACTCTTTCTGAAATCCTAACCATTATGGTAATGTAACTTTTTCTTAGAGAATACCCTAACCTCTAAAGTTATCTAAACCGACCTTTGATACCAACTATAAGGCCCTAGCCTTAAACCTTACTTAATATTGAATTAAATGAGTAATTCACATTGAGGATCTTTTCAGGTTTAGAGTTTTAGAGAATTAGGACATAACTATTACATCTCAAAAGATTACAAAGTAGTCGCTTCTACTAAATTTCCATAAAATAAAAACTCTTATAAAGAAACATGTATAGTTCCATGTTTTAGGTAGCACGACTTTCCCTTGATCCCATCCTTGACCCTATTCCACGCTATGTCCTGTGAAAAACATTTCAAAAACATGGGGTGAGCATAAAAAGCTCAGTAAGCGATACACAAAGAATGAAAACTGTTAGTTTTTCAAAACAACAAGTAAACCATGAATACTTTATCAATTTAATACTTTTCACCTTCATGAAGTAGTAAAAACTCTTCACTGAAAAAATAAAGTATCATTACTTACCTTTTTGTAACCAAAGGATTACCATAAAACCCATATAAAGAACACATAACATATATAAAGGTAACTTGGGACATAAACATACTTAAGTGGAATAACCATATGGTCGACTTCCACACATATCACTTAATGGAATAGCCATACGTCCAATTTCCATACATACTTAATGGAATAGCCATACGGCCGACTTCCATACCCAATTCATTGGAAGTTATAACGTAACCACCAGTCCTGGTATTCACGGCACCACTCGTCATATGGTTTATAACGTAACCACCCGTTAAAATGTCCAAGTACCAATATAAAATCATAAAATAGAAAACCAATATAACATTTCCACATTTCAATCACAATATATCATAATATAATCCTTTATCAAAACCATTTTCAATACCAAAATACATAAATGAGTATATGGTATTTATTTCATTTTAAAAACATAACGGCTTGTTGAGGAAGCCAAAGACCAAATAATACTCGCGGCGGCGGAAAAGGTCGTTGTCACCGCGTATGTTAAAAAAACATTCCTTTTTGTCTTTTAGTAAAACGCTTCGTAGAAAAAGATTCCTTTTGTATAAAAGATAATGTCAAAGGGGTTTATACACCGTATAAAAGAAAGTTGTGTATAAAACGAAATATTCCTCAATGAAAGGAGATTGAGACAAAGTCCCTTACAAAGACAGTATCTTTGGTTTAAGGATAAATCAATTGCATAATTATGTGTGACAAACGTATACACCAAATATAAGTGGATATTAAGTGTAAAACAATCAGTGGTTATTCACACATATTCATAGAATGACATATTCAAGGAGTACAAGTTTATCCCAAAGAATCAAATTTGGGCTAAGAAGTTCCCTTGCAAAAATTTGACAGCCTAACGACATCACTTGAAAAATTCAGAAAATGAGTTGATGAGAGATAAAAAGGGAATCTCATCACATGGACATAAAATTTACATCAATCAGGATATAGAAGAACATATCCCAACATAATAGTATGTTAATTAAAAGACATAACAAATGAAGTCTTTTTAAAAAGATGAGGGTGAAAGGTTCCCTTACTGACTTGGGTATCTTTCAAAACATACACCCCATGAAAGAAGGACAATAGATCATTGATGTAAATACTCATAAATGAAAGTATATTACACAAAGAGTAGAATAATGGGTAGTACATAAACCACTCAATATAATTTGTGGCAATTGTAGCATAAATCTCACGGGAATAAGAGTGAGATGAAAAATCCCTTACGAAAACTCGGCAGCCTAACGGCGCCACATAAAACTTCCGAATATGGATTTATGAGATCAAATAGGGTATCTCGTAACATTAAAATAAAATTTACAGCAAGAGGAATATAAAAGAACATCCCCCAACATTACAAAGAGGAGCTTAAAAGAAGTGACATAAAGGAGAGTACTTAAAAAGAAAGAGAGAGGTTAGAACTCTTACGAAAGTTTGGCAGCCTAACGGCGCCACTCAAAACTTCCAAAATGGATTGATGAGAGAAAATAGGGTCTATCATCACATGAACATAAAAATTATAGTAAGATTAATATAAAATAACATCCCAATAACAATAAATATGAGCTTGAAAAGGAATGACATAAAAGAGTGTACTTAAAAAGAAAGAGAGGAGTAGGATCCCTTACCTCGGGTCCGACTTGACTCGATCGTTCTTTAACGTCCTGAATAATAAACTTGAGTTAATCTATACTTGCATAAGAAACTTTTTCAAGTTCATTATTCCTTTTACACCATGTTATAAACATCATGTAATCATTTAAGTTAATCATGTTCATTTTTCGGTATTTGGTTCTTAAGTCGAAAGTGGACTTCTTACAATTACCTTTTGTTCGTGTGGTCAAAGGTTCTTTATATCCAGTATGACATTCCTAATTTGAATATCATATATATCATATATATCCATAATATACATGTATTTATAATATTACATAATCATTTAGTGGTAAGAAATGAAATGCACCATTCATGGAGACGGTAAGCCGTACGTACGCATGAACGCTACTTTCATTTCTTTGTCATATTAATGGAATTAAAACTAAATGAGAGGTATGTATATTTTAATTACAGAATTATATTCATCATTTAGATGTATCATTAATCATATATATCAATTATATACATGTAATTATAATAGTACATTACATTTGAGGATAAGAAATGAAATGCACCGTTCATGGAGACGGTAAGCCGTACGTACACATGAACGCTACTTTCATTTATATCTCATACTTGAATGGAAAGAAATAATAAATATATATAGGTATATAATAATTCCAGTATAACATCATATATAATAACATTAAATCCATCCTTTATATGTACCACGTATGTCATTAACGAATCACATCACTTTGAGGGGGCGGTAGTCCGCACTTCCTAAAATGAAGATATCGCGTATACCCATAATGGAAGCCATAAAGGTAAGGCACAAATGAAAAATACAGAAGCATAAGTAAAACATAAATATATTATATAACATATATGAATATAGTGACATCTTAATGGCCACCTTTGAAGGTGTTAAGAAAATGTTGAACAATCATCGTTTCGTGAGGCAGAAATTCGCCATCCATGGAAACCGTATGTTCTTTATCCATTTTATGTAGTTGTGTGAGAGTGTAGCTCGAATAAATCTTATAACAACATCCTATTTTATTTAAGATACTGGTTTTGTTACAAAAGAAATAAATAAAAAGAGTTTACGGGGGTGGAGAAGCAAAATAAAAAAAATTAACATGAGAGAAAAAATTACTTTTAAAAGTGTAACTCCTTTTGATTTGAGCCTAAAGGCTTCCTTTGAAAAACTTCTGCCCAAATGGAATCCTCTAGGATGAGTAGAGGTATGTGGAGAGAGTAAATGGGAAGGGGTTGGCCAAGACAAAGGCTTGAGGAGTGTGTGAAATGAGGTAGAGGTGGGGGCCTTTTATAAGAAGAGAGGAGGGGCACTTTTGGAAAGTAAGAAATACTACTTTATTTGAAAATGAGTTTCAGATTTATAGGGTCCCACATTGATATAATTCAAGGATAAGGTGATAAGGCTTCTAAATCCACTCATCCAATTGGTATTTGCCATGTGTAGGTTGTAGATTTTATATTATCATTCCATTTTATTTAAATCGTTAAATAATGAGGTCATCGCTACATCATCATGATGTCATAAATAATTTAATTTATTTAAATACTAAAAATTATAAAAAAATTACTATTATGTAGGAAATATGTTTATCTTTCCAATGAATATTTATAATAAAAAATATGACATTTATAACCCCACTTAAAAATTGTTTCAGTAAAACATATCATGTTTGTGTCATTTTTACTTTTACATTAAATAAAAAGTTTTTTATGTCATTTCCCAACCCAAGTGGATCCATGGGGTCCCCAAGTTGACCCATGGCTTGTATTGGTCGTCCATGACACAACCAATGAGGGTAGGACATGTGTAAAGCTCATCTCATTTTATTAAAGAATTATTTTTACCTTAAACTACACTAATTACCACTAATCGCGATTAAAAACTTAATAAGTTACTATTCACCAAAAAATTATTTTTATCCCATTGAACCACATATTAATTCTTAATGACAACCATGTATGTCGGATTTTTGAAATTCAAAACACAAAGATGGAAAATTTTCATTTAAATGGAAAAATCCGTTTTTATAAGTACCACTTAGTGGTTTCACTATTCATCAAAAATTGAAGTTTTTCAGAAAATTCCCAAAAATTCACCCCAAGATATATTTGATATTACAAATTCAAAAATGAAGTCTATTTTACAAAATTAAAAACATATAAGTCACATTAATCAATTTAATAATTAATTCCCACTGTCATGAGAAATAGCGTGTTTTTATGAAACAATAAGTATCAAAAGATTGACACTAGTTGAAGTCTGATTTTACAGTGAAATTAATTCCAACGACCACTATTGGATTTAATGGTAAAAATATATTCTAATTTCACTTTAAAACCAATTAAAAAGGTAATCTAATCATATAAATAAATTATATTAAAAAAAGGTTTTGAAATAAAATACAACATTTTACACTATTCATTAAAAAAAAGAACTTTATCGGAAAGATACCAAAAATTTACACAAAGTAAATTTTGATGTCCCAATTCTAAAGGAGAGTTTTATTTGGTCCAATAGAATTTATAAGAGTGAACAAAACTATATTTAATGACGGTTCGCCCTCAAAAGGTGATAAGTGAACCTTTAGTGAAAACTAGGGCATATACGCCTAAAATTGAATTCTTTCCGTATTTTAAGCCATTAAATTTTATTGGAAAAATGTAAAAACATTTAAAAACATATATAATAATATTTTAGTTATTTATATCCATTCCCTCCAATACAACGTCTACATGTTAACTACCATTTAAAATAATATTATTTTACTATTAGAGTGCAACGTAAGATTCCCAAGAAACTCGTTGTTGCGTGTTGGGTACACCATCGAGCATAGCGTCCCCTTTATAGTCATATTAATATTTTATTCACAAATTTGGATAAATAAGAAAATGTCATATTCTTTATTTATTTGGGGTGTTACAGTAACTTCATGCATCAAAATACTGATTAAGTTGAATTTAAATATAATTATATCTTGTAAGAAAGGATAAAATATAAATGTAATATAAATTTTGAGTTTAGGATGCAATTTTCTGATATATAAAGATATAGAAGATAGAATTTATATCTGATGATTGTTGAACTATTATTCAAGATGAAGATATAATGATAACGGTTGAAAAAGTATTACCTAAATCATTCATTAGGTAATTGATTGTGAGATTGAATAACATAAATAAGGTTTTTAATATCCTAGTTAATGTTCAAATAAAATTTTGTTAGTTGGTAGATTTCATGGATGCGATGTTGTAGTGAATTTAGTGAAGGAGTAAAAAAAATATATGAACCATAAAAAACTACAAGAATATTTTCTAAAGTATGAAAAGAAGAATGTTAAAGTCATTAGAAATACCAAGGGGAATAAATACCATTTCCTCTAATAGATAGATATCTAAAATGTGATGTTTTCTAATGAAGATAAAAATTATCCATGAATATACTATGAGTTAATAAAAAAAAATCCTGAATATGAAAAGGATCATTCATCATTTTTTAGGAGATTTCTCAAAACAATTTGGAAATTCCTTGAAGTGTGGTGTAAACACAGATACACATATTGACGAAAAAACATCAAAATATACATAAAAATACTATGTTAATAGATATTTCAAATTTGAACATATTGATTTAATAGTAAATACTAATATAACATAATATTTTTATAGTGTAATTCAGAGAACCATAAGCTGATGATCCCAAGAAAAGTGTAAATAAAGAAGATATGTGAGAATTATAGAAAAAATATATCTGGTTTTTTTCATTAATAGGCATCACTTTGGATGAATAAAAAAAATTATATATGTTGATTTGAAAATAAATATAAAAATAAAGGATTTAAAAAAGGTATTATCACTAAATCATAAGGATTTATGTGAATAACTTTTAAATTTTTTAGTTTAATAGAATATAGAGCAATGAAAAAAGAGTTGATAACGAATTTGAAGATAAGGTGGTAACTTGAAATAATAATGCCTACTAAATCAAGAGTTAAATGGTTTATAAATAATTAAGAAACCAAATATGCAATATATGAAATAAGGAACCAAAATATGATGTAATAATATAATTTTACTCCAAATAAGTGGAAATTTAATGCTTTAGAAGCTAAAGTAAGATGATGATAAGAAGCTTCAAGACACAGATTTAATAATATAAAGGTGAAACGGTTGGAGGTATCTAGGTTTATAGAAGTTAGATAAAAAAATATTTCAAACACTACTTAAATCATTTTCATTTAAAACAATTATGAGAATTTTGATCTATACAATATACATTATTATATTCATGATGTAATGTTAATGATTCTTGATGTGTTTTTCAACAGAGTTGAAGACTATTGAGACTGAGTTTTGGGGTAACTTAAATGAATTAAAATAATTAAATCATTAGAGGATATTTAAGGTGGTTAATTTAGTATCTAGGAATGTTAGAGTAATATGTTGAATTTCATGAATTCAATATATTTATTATAGTATGATTGTATATACAATGAGGGAACATCATTTGAGTAATAGGAAAAAATAGAGAGATATAGAGAGATATTGATTGTACTATGAAATATAAATGTTAAAGAAGCTACTGACCATATACACTAAGGAAGACCAGATGGGCCGATGAATTTGGTATAATATAAATTTATGTTATTATGGATTTATTAAGTCATTTAGATACAAAATAATAAAATGGGTGATTTATATCTACATAAATAATTATCCTATAAAATTTATAGATGTCAGAGTTCAAGGTAGTGATATCCCTAGAATATCAGTTTATCAGAATCATAAGATATTATAATCTGAATTATAATTATTGAATAAGATCACATAAGATTCAATATTGCATACATTAGAAACATTAAGGATAACCCTTGAAAATTAGTGATTATAGTAAAGAAAATGTCATCATTTCTAATGGGAAAAGAAATTTATTTTTTATTTGATAGTTCAACTACATGTGTAATATTGTGGTTTTAGAATTTTGGATAAATCATGCTCTTTAGTGAAAGGATAATAACATTACCCATTATAAACCTAATGATAATGTGAAGAATTCATGACTCAATGAGAGTTGACATAATAAGTTGTAGGTTCCCACACTGAGGTTGAACCATGTGTAAATAAATGATTATTATTTACTTTAATTTACGTACACTATATAATGACGTAGGTATTTAGGGAGCATGTAAAATATCCATATAGAATAATCAATGATATAGGTTCAATAAGATTTTATAATGAAAATATATTAATGTTAAATATATTTGGTAAAACATTTGTCACCTTTGATCCACCCCCTCTTAGGGTGAATATATAATATTTTGGTAATTTAATTGTTTCTAGAAGAATGGTTCCCTATATTAGATCTAAAAGTTTTCCCCCCATTTTTTTCAAAAAATTATTTAATTTTAATTAAAGAAATATTTCCTCAAGAAGATAAGGACACTAAGACCATGTTGAAATAAATTGATGTTATCTGCAGTTATAGAAATATATATGTTTTACAAAAAAATAATGAAAGAATAGAAGATGAAAGAATCTCATTATAAAAGGAAGATAACCTCTCGGAATCAACATAAATAATATCCATCATTAAATAAATGTGAATATTGAATAAGGTACATATGTAAAACAATTAAAACTCTATCAATTGAAAGATGAAAATACAAGATGTTATGATTTTGTGTTAATTGAAGATATTAAGGAAACCTACAATGAAAATTTATATTTCATAATGAAAGTATCACTTTATGTTTTAACATATATATTTTCCTTTATTAAGAGACTATATTATGGATGATCATAGCTAGAATCGAAACATAGAGAAAAAAATTTGGATGTTTCAAAAATGCAAAATAGTCAAAGATATTGTAGAATAAAAGGAACAATTTATCTAACTTTATAATGGAATATTCTTATTGTTAGAAGAAAAGTTGGAAAAATACCATCTGAGAGGATTGTATATTGTAAATTTTTAACTGATGTTTTCTTTGAAATAAAAGATAATATTTAAGATAAGGACTTTAACTTGGATGAAAAAACTGGATGTCTAAAAGAGAATAAATTGTTACTACTGAATTAGTGTAAAATTCAGGAAGAAAAACTTCATATGGTATATATATGAGTAACATTCTAAAAAACATTTAGTTGAATGATAAATAAATAAAAAACTATGATGAAATGTTCACCCTTATAAAATAATTCTTTCAGATGATTTTGTGTGAAGAAGATATATTAATAGAAGTTTCTAGAGAAAATATCCATACACTAAATTATACTCAAAAATTGAATTTTTATATTAATAATACATAACTATATATCAATTCAAAATAGTGATTTGAACTTGATCATTATATGAAATTTAAACTCAGTTAAGTGTATGAGATTGTTACCTATATATGGGTGGTTGGTTAATACAAAGATACAATATTCAGTAGACAAATGTAATAGAAGGATCACAAAACACAAAAATAATGTTGAATATATTCCAATGGATTTCTTGGAAAAATGGTTTGATCAGTTGAAAAAATAAATGAATTTGGAAGAAAATGAAGATTTTAAGAATAGATGTTCCTTACTAGTAGTTGGGAAATAGAATCCCAATAAAAAGAAAAGAGTAAAAAAAAAAGAAATCCATTCCACATAATAATATTGAATCTTTAAAATAGTGTGTATAATAAAGAAAATGAAATAAAATGTGTTTTGTGTTGGTAAATATTTCTCATTAATGTTTTTGTAACTAATCGGAAAAATAAGTTCCACCAAATTTTCTTTTTATCAAATTGATTTTATTGAGAAATTGGATTGGAGGTGATACAAATTGGGGGTAGTCCTGAAATGATGTTTTACGGATTTCACCTCATAAGGGGGAGTGAAGCAAAATATTGTCATTCTAAAGAATTGATAATTTGAATGGAAAGAGTCAAAATTCCAAGCCACTAAAGAATGATGTTTTGTTTAATCAATAAATAAATAATTTTAATGAAATATATTGGGCTTTCCCCAAAGAAGAATTTATGTTCAGTTGTAACACTTTTTGAAAATTTTATAGACAACTATGACATCCATGTTAATCACACTATTTTTCCATTAATAAAATTTCTAATTTATATTTAGAGTTAGATGATTTATGGATCATTTATCTATGATATGTTATATGATACTTATTTTTATGTGTTTCTAGTTTACATTCAATTCAATATGAGTATATCTGATAAAAAATAAAAAGTTTGAAGAAAGTTCCTCCCTCACCCTAAGATATCAATTATAAGGATTCGAATTTTGAACATTAAGGTAGAGAGAAAACTGATCCAACACATTTATGTATTTGAATTTATTATCAATAAGGTGACATAATAATAATTTTATTTAAGGGAAATATTGTGTAGGGAAAATATAAAAATAAAGAGATTGGAGAACCCAACATATGTTGATTATGATTATGACTATGATATATTTTATTTTTTATTAGTAGTTTGTGGAAAATTCAATGATTAAGTTGATGGTGAAGTTTCTAATTGATGAATTGAAAGAAAATATATTAGTAGTTCATATTTCGGATGGTTGAACCATTTTTTGTTGGAAAATTGTTAGTGGATGATCTAATTATTGAATATTACACTAATAAAGATCAGGTGATCTAACAAGATGACTGAAAGAAATCATGTCCCCAAAAGTATTGAAATTAATTTAATTCAGTGATACTAAAGGTTAAAGTGGTAATTCAAATAGATAATTATATCTAAAAGTATATGTGCACATATAAATATATATTGATATAATCTCAATATATTTATGACTAGTTCTTAATGATGGATAATATCTGTCTATTTCAATTGCAGTTGTATTATTAGTTTTTATAAATATATATATTTAGAAGATCAAAAGTACATCAAACCGTTTATGAATAATTATTTAAGGTAAATAAGAGGTTCTGATGATTGAATAAGTACTACATAAATTATTCCTAAGAAAATCAATGGTGAAATTTAAGAAACTAAATAAGAGTTTGGAGATATGACTTTCTTTTATAATGAAAGATGACATGGTGATAGATTTCCTAGATTTGAAGATATAGTGAATTCAGAAGAATATAAAGCTAGATTATAAACCATAAGAAGTAACACAAAAACATTCAATGGAATTAAGTTAGAATCTAAAACCATTGGAAGTCACTCAGTGAAAAAATACCAATTTGTAGATAAATTTATAGAAAGTGAAGCAAATCAAATAATTAAAACAATCAATGATGCCAAACTGAGTTCCAAAAAGTAACATTAAGGATCATAAAGATTAATCACATTTATTAAGATAGTTCTAACAAGAACATTAGAAATTCAGGCAGTTTAGTATAACTAGAGATACACCTATAGAAGAAACATCACTGGATGACGATTTTTATTTTAACCGTTAAGTGTTTTTAATCTCATTGAAAATTAATTTAATATTAAACGAGAGATAACATTTTTCTATATATGTGTAAAAATAATATTAATTTTATTATATAAAATATATCAATTTACTTTTCTAGATAAAAATAACAAAAAAAATTTAAAACAATTCTTTAGAAACATCACTTTCACCATTATCATAGTCCTTAACTTTAATAATAGTAATATTAATTTGATCCCTAAACATGAAATTTAACTTAATACACAATATGATCATGTTGATCTAAAATGTAAATTCCAATTTTTTAATTTTTAATTTCTACATTTGAAGAGAACTAATTTATACAATAAGAGAATAAAAATATTTTTTAGAATAAGATATGACATATTTTTTTCACATGTTAAATATGGGTTTTATTAATTTTGAAAAATATTTTTAAATGAAATATTGTGAAATATAAATATATATTCCATAGAAAAAATGTTTTAGAAAAATTTAAGTACATATTTCTTATAATAATTTCATAAATGTTATGGAATTAGAACAAGTAATATTTTCCTCCACCATTGACATAATATCAATTATTTTAGAAATATATCAAAAAAATCACCTTAAGATAATTTTGACAATATATGTTTAAAAATGAATCTAATTTTACAGTATTGAAAATCTAAATTTCCTAAATTTAAATTTTAAATGAAAATATAAATAAAAAAATACATTATTTTTAAATTAAATTTTAAAATATTATGTGTCACTAATACTATTTTTTAAGAATTTATAATTGATCAAAAACATTTTATTTCCAATAGGTGTTATTCTTTTTAATTATTCATACTAATATTCATCTATTATTTTGTGGACTATTTTATATCATTATTCCATGATAAAAAAGTAACCAAATACATATATTATTTATATGAAGTGCATATATTAAAATCATGAGACATTACATTCTCCCAAATTCAATAAATTATTTATTTTCAATTTAAATTATCCTACACAAATGAAGCATTTTATGGGATTCATTAAAAATGGATGATATATTTTTTACTAAGATATCAACCTTATAATCATAAGTACAAGGAGATTCATTATCTTCCTCATAATAATAATGTAGTGCGATCTTCTTTAATCACAATAAGTTCAACCAAATTTGCTTCCAGGATTGTTATAATATTTTCTAAGGAAAGAGATTTCATTACTTTACTTTTATAATCCCACTTCTAACAAAATATTAAAAAATTATTATGATAATATCAAATAATTTCCTATTATATTATCATTTAAAAATTAAATCCTAATATGTATTCCCTAATGAATCCTTTATTTTGAATTATAAAACATTCAATTTAACTATGATATACTTGTATCATACAATTACCCATTTAATTTGAACTTATATTCTATGGTCATTTTTCAATGACATCATAAAATAATTTTAATGACTCTGAAAGATGAAACTTTAGAGGATGTAGAGAAGCCTGTGTAAAACTAAAATGCTCATATTGTAAGTTAGAATACTAAAATTAGGGGTTCTAGAGAAGTGTTTGAAGTAGATTTATTTCTTGGAGATTCAAAAAATCATATACTTCTAATTCATCAAAATTATATCACATCAGTATAACATAAAAATTATTCCATGGTGAGTAGAATTTAAAAATAAAAATGAAGTACATGATAATGTATTTCATGATAGAAGTTAAGGATTCATGTAATGCATCATAGATTTTGGTTTCAATAAGAAGCTATAACATAGATAAAAGAGATGATAAACACTAGAAGTTATATAGGTGGATGAAATAAAAGAAATCTATGTAACTAATTTTTAGTGGAAAAAATTATTAGTTGATGAAAATAAGTTTTAGAAATATGGATGAAGGAGCTAAAAGATAAAGCAAGAAGATATATTGAGTATTGATAAGTGGAAGGTAATAGTATCAAATGTTTGATCATGAAGTTGGTAAGAAGTTATAAATTGAAATTCAAATAGTATAAAGATGAAATATATAGAGAAAATGAGAATAAAATGAATCATGCTAAGGGATGTTTGATTTACTAAAGGCTACAGAAGTTTGAGAAATGACTATGTATAGGAACAATTAGAATGAGCCGATTGACATTTATAGAAGACCGTTGACTATAAGATATTGATTTAAGTCATTGGAAGTGAGAATAAATTATTATTATAGATGGAATATTCATAATTAAAAATTAGAAATATATGATGCTTCGTCAGGAGGAGTATCGACAAGAGAATATCAGCTCCTAACTACGGGGCAGCAGATGGTTCAAAACATCAGAGCTCCAGCCATAGGTCTCGGAGTGAAGCCCTTCACGCAGTCAGGAATCATTGGGTGTGGGGAACCTTGGTTTAATTTTTGTCTCCAATGCTGAAATGGGGACGGTATGAATTTCCTTGTTGTAGCTCTCCCGTCTTTGAAGGTTCTGTCCTGATGTAAGTGGCGTAGAGGCCTCGTCGCCTCGTTGTGGTCTTTGTTCCTTGAATACCCCACTTTTGCAGTAAGGAGGTGTGGTGGTATCATTTTCTTGTAATTTTAGTAGTTGTGCCTCCTCAAATATAAGCTATGGAGTTGTCTCTTTATGGCTGTGAGTCTCAAGATGATTATCTCTCTCATGTGGCTAGCTCCTTTGGTGACCCGTTCTTATTTTAGGATGTTCTCGTTTTGGAGACACTTGCGTCTTGGGAAATAATGAATAGGGGTTGGTCCGCTACTCAGTTTGGGGTCTTTCGATGATGACCCCATGTGGTGGGGGGTCTAGTTTATGTGGAGAGTTCATGGGTCGGTTTGTGCTGGTTTTCTCATACTGGTCTGCGATCACTGGTTAAAGCTAGTCGGTTCTTAAATGGCGGGAGACTCACCACGAATCTTGTCGTTCCTTCTTCGAGGTTTGGTCTATGTGGCGGTTCCCTCTTGGATCAAGTTAGCAGTTCCAGAGTTAGCCCATGCTATGAGTCTCGGTGTCGGTTGTGCTAGTCAGGTTCTTGTGGTGGGGAGAACCCTCCTCGTTTCCTGCTGGTTCTTCTCATTTTAGTTTTCCTCAGAGTTGGTCGGGTGTGACTGATGGAGTGAAAAGTCACGCCGAGTTGTGATTTTGTTGGCCTCGTTCAGTTTCAAACTCAAGTTTGTTTCCTCGTTTGGCTGGGTTACTTTCTGGGGGCAGAAATTTTTATGGTGGGGAGAGTTGTCACACCCCGACCAACGCATTATTTTAATTTAATTATTTTAAGTCTTTCTTTTGAGTTGCAGTTCGAACCAGTTCAATTTTAAAAGGATTTTGAGATCTTTTATGGGTGCTCGACCGTAATCGCGACTAAGCACGCGAACGCGCACACGACCACTCAAGTTGCCATACGCGGTGTCCAGGCGTAGTTAATAGTGACATTATTTTGGTTTTTTTTATTATTATATTATTATTATTATTATTATTTCAGATAATGTTTTAAGTTGGTCGTTTCTATTATTTGGTTTTGTTATTAATAGTTTTAGCATTAGTAATAATTTTTTTATTATTAATTAGATTATTGTTTTCATTTTTTCATTATTATATTCTTTTATTTTATTTTTCTTTTTATCCTCTTTTGGTTGATCTTTTATTATTATTATTTTTTTTCTTTTTTTTCTTTCTTTCTTTCGTCTTGTTTTTTTTTCTTTTTTTTCTTCTTTTTTTCCATCCTATATTTCTTTCCCCCTCTCCCCGCACGGACCCTCTTTTTTTCCCTTCTGTTCCGCGCAGAAACCCAACCCCCCCTTCTAACCATAGCGCTCCCCGTCTGACGCCCTCCATTCACCGGACCCCCTGATCTCCTCCGGCGGACTGGGCTCGCGCCGCCCTCCTGTGCAGCCTGTCCTTGCGCCGCCCTCTCCGCACCTCCTCCCTCTCCGGCCGCCGCCCCTACCTGCATCCTCCTGGCTCCAGAAAAGACGAGACCACCGACACCCCTACGCACCGCCGGCCTCCCTTCGACTCCCCCTCCTCCCGGCCGGCATCCGACCGCCGTCGGCCGCACCTCCCGACCACCTCCGCATCCCCCCTGCTATCCTCCTTCATGTCCAACCGAAGTCCCACCACCCAGCCTCCTCGCTGGACCCACCGAATCTGCTCTTCCTGCTCGCCTGGCAACCCCTTGTTTCCCTCCGGATTTCCCAGCCGACGTCGCACACCTCCTTCCTCCATCGAACAGCCTTCCGGCACCCCCAATTTCATCTTCCCAGCCTTTCGAACCCATTTCCATAGGTGCAAAACACTTCGGTTGTTTTTCTCCTGATTTGGTGTTGTTGCGAATAGTTGTGTTTGATTCATTTTGATGCGTTTATGCTGTGCTTGTTTTAGGGTGCATTTGATTTTATTTGAGGTGCATTGGGTGTGGTGGTTTTTGCGTACCAATTGTGCGAAGTTTGCGACACTTTGGTAAGTGGTTCCACGTCCATTTATTATTTGATTAATTAATTTTCAAGGTTAATTTGTTTAGAGTGTTATTTAATTAATGCGTGTGGTGCGAAGTTTATTTTCATTGATTTTTATTTTGCATCGAAATTGTTTAGTAGCGTGTTTCCATAATAAGTGTACATGATGCTAAAATCATCCCTGGTTATGTTAACATTTTTTTATTAATTGTGAGGTTAGTTCATTAAATAGTTTATTTTATGTGATTAAATTTTTATTTGAGTTTTAGTATGTCTTGATTTGTTTATTAGTGTGTTTAAGTGGTATGAGTATGTTGTTGTTGTGGAAACCCTTGTCGGACTATTCACTAGTGTATTGTAGGTTGTGCAGTTACTTTATTAGGGTGTGCAAGGGGTGCAATTGGTGTTTTTGGGTAGCGTCGGTATGCGTTCTATCATAAATGAGAATTTGAGTGGTTTTTTATTTTTTTAGTCGTGCGGCGTATTTTCAAATGGGTTGGCAAGTTTTTCTGGTGGTATCTTTAATTGTGTGGGTGATGCAGATGAATTTTTCAAACGTTTTTATTGTGCGTCATTTTTCAAAATGGAATTGGGGTTTGCGTGTGTTTTGTTGTGAATTCCTCAATATGTATTGTAAATTCTTTTAAATTATGTAAGGTATGTTTTAATGCCTATTTGTTGTGAATATGGTTTCAAAGTGGCTTCCCAACATGAAGTTGAGTGAGTAATTGGTGCGGGCCTTTGATGTGTTATTTTGGAATGTTTTATAGATTATTTTAGTGTTTGATTTGTTTTATTAAATTATATTTGTAGTGTGTTGGACTTTTCTCCGATGGTTTTGGGCCGCGGGTGTCAAAGTAACCTACACGTACATGCATAGGGTAAGACATATATATATATATATGCCCTCTTTGTACATATTCCCTCATGGTGCGGGGAATATGTGAAATGCAGCTAGGGGTGTGTATATATATATGTATAAATGCATGTGCGTGTGTGCGCCAAGTGTCGGTTCGAGTGGCCATCGGCAAATAGCGACATGTTTGAGGTAGGTCCCCTATGCCTAAGCTTTTAATTTGAAATTCATAATTGCTTGACTGTTTTAAGAATATTTTTCAGACTATGCTATATATATATATTCTATGGAATCTGATTGCGGTTGCTAGAAACTATTATGCCTTGTATTGGTAAATTGAAATGTATTTCAAAGCCATTGGTCTTAAGTGACTTTTCTTGGAAAAGAATTGATTTCCTAAATGGTTTGAATTGGTAATGTGTATTTCCAAAGGTGTTTGGCCTTCTGGCCGGTTGATTTTAAAAAGTGTTCCCTTTATGTAATTAATCATGTTTGGCATCTTAAGAATGTTTTATGAAATAGAAAAACCTCTATTGAGGCCCGTTTGGAACTTTAAGATTTGGTTTGTGAAAATAGAAAACCCCTATTTGAGTCATTCCCCTAAATTTGAAAAATAAAATATGATGCAAGTGTTGATGAGCGGATTGTGATGTGTGCCTAGTGTAAAGGCTTGTGCATGTTTGTGCTGTGTAAAGAGGGGGAATTCACTTAAGTAGGGAGTGCAGTGGTGAAAGGTTGAATGAGTTTTAGATAAAGAAAGTGTAATGTATTTGTTTGATTACTTGATAAAGAAAACTCACCACCATTTGAAATAGAGCACAATTGAAAACCCGGGTATCTAGGTGGGTGACCAGGACTAGTACGCTAGATGACACGACAGGGGTTCGTCCCGGTTTGTCTAGCAGGATTGACGCAACAACACTAACTAAACATATGAATTTATGAGGTTCGTTGCCTTCTAAGCCATGTTTTCTGAGGGTCGTGGCCTTCTAATCCACGTTTTCTGAGGGTCGTGGTCTTCTAAGCCACGTTTCACCGAGGTACGAGGTCTCTAGGTTACCACTTGTTCTAGATACCTATAGGGATTACCCATAGTGCTCATTTTTGACATGCTTCTTGTGATGTAACTTCCTTTTCAGTGGTTTCCTATCTGATTTCTTGTTTGTAGAAATCACATTTTATTCCAAACTGGTTTCTTTTCATTTTGAAATGTTAATGCATGCTTGGAACTTATTTTGAAAATTTAGTAAGAGTGAAATGATTTATTTGAAAATGGAAACTCATTACTTGGATTTGAAAAGAAGGGAAAACATTATTTTATTATATCTTATTTTCAAAATGGCATTTTTGGATTTCTTATTAAAGGCGGAGGCATAGGACATGGTTAAATTTTGTTTGGCTTTCCTACTGAGCATCTCGGTGCTCACGACAACATCACTTTTCAGTTGCAGGTTTCAGTCTTGGATCGCTTTTGGGAGCGAGTGTGGTTGTCGTAACATGGTGATCCACGGGGTCACCAGAGGTATGTCACGTTTCTTTGTTTATTTCTTTATCCGCTGCCACGTTGTTCAATTTATTTTCCTTTATTTATCTGCTTGTCCAGTTTATGTTTAATTATCTTTTTCATGGGCCAAACCGTTCCCAAATGGTTTGTTTTGATACCTGACACTAGTTGCCAGCCCGTGGGGATCGGGAACGCCCTTCGGGCAATGTTGCGGACCGGGTCGGGCGCTGGGTCGAATGACGACCCGACCTGGTTCGTGACACCAATAGACTAGAGATAGTGGTTATTTTATAACTATGGAATAGATATAAGAGATATAATCACCAAGGTTAGATCAGTTTAGTAAAATTTAAGATCAAGGTACATACATGGTTCCCTTATTACAATTTTAATTAAACATAAAATTTTAAAATGGAAAATAAAATTTTTCCTTGACACTTATTCAGTAAATTCATCTCCATTACATGGGGAAGTAATAAAATACAAGGGTGAGATAAAATTATCAGAATAGTTTATGAGAATCAATAAAATTTAATCATATTAAATAAGTCATCACCACCATTGAAAGTTAAATAAGTTGAAAACACATGCCATCAGAAATATGAGAATTAAAATTTATCTATAGATTTTATCGTAGTGAAAATATCACTGAAAGAAATAAATGAATATTGAATGGTGAAATTTATAAATTATGGGACATCATTTTTATAGAACATGAGCCACATTAATAATGACCATTCATATGATAGTATAAGTTTGTGAGTAGAAACCTGACTAATTCTTTCTGGATACAAACACAAAGGATTATAATAAATTATTTGGTCTCATGAGTCCTATCGATGAATCTAGGTCCTATATAATGTCAATAACCACCTGTCACTACAAGAAAAAAATCAGTTATCATAAATATATTTAATTCATGAACAATATTACATATCAAAATATTCACATTTATTGTACAATACATATTTATCAATTTCTTTTCCTAGTTAAAAAAACAACTAAAGTGAACATTGTATTTAAAAATGGTATACGGCATAGAAAATTACCATATCCATGATATAATATGTATGGATAATTAATATAAATATAATTTTAAATGAAAAATGATCTCAATTTGGTAGTATATGTGTCACACAAAAATGATTATTTTCTGAATACCAAGTAAGTATCAATGAAATAAAAATTGAGATGAAGTCCCAAACCATGTGTATGAAAGTGTTTAACACTTATTATTAATATCCTTGATAAAAAAATTAGATTCATTAAATACCTAATTAATAAACTCATAAACATATATTTGATATATTAGTTCATTATGTCCATTTTGGTGAGTTATAATGTTTATTTTTTTGTTCTCAGAGCGTTTGTTTCATGGTTTTACGGTCAGTTCCATTATGTATAATCATGGGAGTTTTTTTGAAAAGGAAGAAAAAATCTAGAAGTGGAATTGAATGATATTAATATAAAACTAGGATTTTAAATGGTCTTCATATATCATTTCTTATAAGTTATTTGAATGATTTTTTAGATAAAATGTTAATGAAAAATGATTAGTTTTATTGTGGGTTTTATGATAATTGCAGACTAGTATCACATTATTATATATGTTATTATAAACATATTATAATCTGGTTCGACCATAAAAATGTTTTTATTACCATTATTTTTACAACTAATGAAAAATAAAAACTCGTCATCCACGAAGGTAGTCAATCGATACTTCACAAATGATGTTTTTATTTTTAGAATAACAGTTCATGATGAGAGATTTGGGGATGGATATTATGTTGAAATAATGAAATTATAGTATTTATATATATATATGCTATTGGAGTTATCATACCTCTTGGTATCAGAGCATGTGAGGAGATAAATAGAAAAAAAATAAAAGTGAAAGAAAAAGGATTTTACCTGTTGAATATTATCCCCATGAGAAACTCCTTAAGGCACTCAGAATGGGTCTTTTGGTGAGGCAAGAAATTCCAGGATGTGGGGAATTTGTTTGGGAGAGTAATTGGGTATAATTTTTTCAGGATTAAGCTCTTATAATGTGTGAGTATATGGGTTGTGAGGGTTGGTATTTATAGTGTTGTACAATGCTGTTTTGATTATTTTCTTCATGACTTTCTTATTTTGGCCCAATACAATCTATAGTGATGACTAGTGTTAATAAGTATAGTATTTAGTGCATTATTGTTATTTCTAATGGTTTATTAAATCATAAATGAGTCAAAAATTTATATATTTAACTTATAATGTCAAATACCATAAATTATTTTATTTGATTATTCACTAAATGGTTAACTATTGCATAAAAAATACCAAAAATAAACCATAACCATTTTTTTATGTTTAGATTTAAAAAAGGACTCCAATTTATGAAAATAATTTTCTAAATATGAGAAATTTCATTTTCAAAGAAAATCATTATTTATTTAAAAAATGCCGATTTTAATATATTATCTGATTTTATGAAACTTTGAAAAATGAATGATCGTCTTATGAAAATATCTTATAATTATATTGATACAAAATATTAATTTAAGAATATATTTAATAAAAAAAATCTTTTATATGATTGTATTAATTATAAAATTATAAAAAATCATTTATGTTTCACCAAAATACATACACTTACTTTATTATTTTTAAAACATTTATTTACTTATTCCATGATTTAAATATATCATATTTTTACTTATGAGATTCCTAAATTTTATTTATACATTAAACAGTGAGGTAATTATTCTAATGTACACATTAATACTCTTAATAATTACATTACTATTCTTAATTTTCATGTTACTAATTCAACAGTTAAGATAATATTTAATTGTATATTCAAATATTTTAAAGATCAATGTTGTGTGCAGTGTAAGATATCGAATGATTTGATTTTTTAAGATGATATATGCCACAAAACATTGGGGTAATATAATGTTTATTTAGACCTTGTGTAAAGGAAAAAAAGATATAGGAGATATGTTGGGAAATATATTGGAGGATTCATGGACTACTTGTGATTAGGTAAAATAACAACCTTTATGTTTTCACATACTATTATATCATCAAAATAGAACAATATTTTTTAATGATAATGATGTTTAAAATGAGGGATTGGGGTGTATCTGTAGTTTTATAATATCATACATTAATATTTAACCTCTGTGAAAATTTATGATATATGGTTTAATACATGTAGTGATTCTTATGTAGTTATATGATAATTTTGGAATGAACTATTGACACATGATGGGGAATAACATGAGAGCTAGGATAAGTTAATTTATATCATTAAGAAAAATAATTTTTTCAAGAAACTATTATTTCGTTGATATATATTTCATTACACCTCATTTTTTACCATTACTATTTTTATTAATGATTTTTATTGATAGTTGGTTCATCATAAATTTATATTTTAAGTGTTAATTGTTAACAAAATTATTTCCCATGATACTTTAGGTTACCATTATTGATGGGAAATGAGATGACTGGTGGGATAAGTGGGTCTCTTAGATACGAAATTCATTGATGTAAGGAGATACCCACTATTCATATAATCTTATGATATGAGAGTGAACATGTGGCATACCTCTTTGGGATATGAGAATATACACGTCTTTAGTAATATGTTAGTGGGACTTGGTCCAAGTTGGGTAGTACCATTTACATACTTAGGGTGAATATATATTCATTAAATTGATTTAACACATGTATGATATTTCATGTCAACATGCATTGGTTATATTTATATATGGGATGATTAAATCTCACTATAAACATACACATGCATTAAATATATCACTAGAACTCAGTGAATCATGATGGTTACAGGAATCCTACTATTTTGTAAGACTTTCCCTCTAGATTGGGACATAACATGGGTTTTTATGTATATTGTTATAACATCATGTATAATTGTTGTTTTATCCATTATCGTAGGGTTAAACCAATAGATCAACATTTCTAGTAATGTGATGTATGGTGATTTGTAATAGTTTTATAGTGATTTAGGTAAGATGAAATTGAATTTTTTATTTAATTAATGTGATAAAAAATTACTGACAATGGTCATCATTTTTTTATCTATTATGTATTATACTACTTTGATTATATATAATGTTTCATTGTATGATTAATACATAATATTGAAAATTTAATTTTATATATTGGGTTTTAAGACACTTATTCTAATTACCTATTTTATGTTTCTATAGATTTTTTATTTTATTGGAGTATATGTTTGTTTTTTGAAATTTATAGAATATTTAGGCATGACTATTTATAGTTTATTAAAGTTCATAGTCTCATCTATAATTAAGTTTGTCCTTCCTATTATTCATAAGCATGTTCTGTATGAAGAAGTGTACTTATGGATGGGTATTTCTATATCTTGTTTTCTGTTTAGGTATTGTACTTTGATATTTTCTATCTATATATTATGAAAGGAAGATGTTACGTGTGGAATATATAAAACAGACGAGATTACCTATATTTTTTTAGAGTTTCTTATTCTTTCACCTGGAAAGGTGACATGTATACATCCACAACATTATGTAGGGTTTAGTATCAAGTTTTATATAAGTATAATTTCAATATCATTAGTCTAATAGGGGATGTAACCCTTTTTGATTTGTAAGCAAGGGATAAAAATCATTGACTAATTGAATAATATATTAATTCAATATAGTGTGTCACAGTGGTATGGTTATATTAGAAACTAAACAAACCTTATATGAGGTTTAATGAAAAAGTCATATTGGTGTCAATAAAACTATATAAAATATTATATATCAGTGTAGTGGGATCTAGGAGGATTTTAATTTTGGAATAAAAATTCTGGGGACTGATAATTTTGTGTTTTTAAATTGCTGAAACAGATATTTATGAGATAAAATGAGGGTATAAAAGATCTAGATATATATTTTTTTGTTTTATATAATAAAAAATTATTTATTAGGATGTGTTATATTCCACCAAAATCATAGTGGGATTCTACCAAGAGTTCTATTGATTGGAAGAGACATTGTTCCATGACTCTTTCTACTGGGAGCCCAGTGGTAGGCCATCGAGACCCTGTTGGACTTTCAAAGTAAAAGTAGGTGTTCACTATGAATATGGGTGAGGTTACCAACCCCTATTAATATAAGGTGAAATTTATTAGTTTTTTTTCTTAAATATTTGTGATATTTCATTCTCTCTATTCTATCCAAACAAATATTCACCTCCACTCTCCATTTTATTTTATTTATATTAAATTCCATTATTTATACACTTATTATTCCTAATTTTATTGTGAATCCATCAATGGAAACATAAAACAAGTAGTATGTTTATAGTAAGCCCTACAAATTTCTCTATGATTCATTTATATAGATTGTGTTATATATTTTCCCAACAAACTATACATACAGAGGTTTGGGGGGGATTGAATTGATAGAATGATAAAATTAAATCATGTATAAAATAAAAATTATAACCCATAATTTTTGTAGTGTTTCAAAAAAATGCCACATCCACACATTATAGCAACACTACTCCAAGTTAACATTGTATTACAGAATAGTTTTTAAATATAAAAAACAACAAAAAATATTTTTTTATATAAGCACAACAAATGAACTATAAATTTTTGTTTAGGTGGTAGAACTGAATTAAAAAATTATTCCATTTGATTGAAGAATAATCAAATTTAAATGACCCAAATTTAACAAGAAAAATCATAATCTGAATATAATGATACATCACAATGGAATAAAAATAAGAAATTATAACTCCATTAAGTTATTTATAATAAACAATTAATAACTAAACATTAAAATACAATGATAAAAACATAAATGAAATATAAATAAATTATTGGAAGAATAAATTCTTGAATAGTTGTATTATTCATTATTATATGTTAATATTCATCCTTATTATAAAATAAAAACATTGAAATGGTTAATTTCATTATATTTCCATAAACATGAGTTTTAATATTAATTTTAATTGTATAACTATTATGGATTCTATATTTTTATGTTACCCTTTAGAGCATCATGTTTGTATTACATATTTCAACAACTAATGTTAAGGCACTGAAATTTGGATTCTATCATGAGAAATAGATCAATGAATTATTAGATAAGTTAACTATGAAAATTGATACACCATTCTAAATTTATTTGGTAACACTATCCATAATTTTTTTGATGAATCATTCTTCATGTGATTCCATCTTGTAGAATTTTTTAAAATATATTTGGAGTTATAATCTTGACTGTTTTAAAAAACACTATAAATATCTAACTTCAATTAGCTATACCACCAAGATTCTACTTATAAAATTATTTCTTTGACACTTTCTAAAGGAACCATTTAGTACAACATTGGCCCTTTAATGTAGCATGTATTGAAAAGTTAGAAAGGTCTCATTCTATTTTATCTATGATAACTCTCAATAATCCATTTTCTCTTTAATTTTATCATAGATTATTCTAGAAAATGAAAGAATGGATGTCTTGTGTCGATGTTGGATAATGTTAATTGTTGATATAGATTTATCATAAAAAAACAATCTTTGTATGTGAATCTTTATCTTTTCCAATGAATTAATATTTTCAAAAATCCGTAATTTTTTTAGTAAATTTTAAACAAAAAAATATATACTCAAAATAAATAAGGATAAAAGTAAGTGGTAAATTTAATATAAATATCAGAAATAGAATGATCAATCCATCCATTTTAAATAAGATTTGGGGATCACACTACTTAATAATATTATGGGGGGTTATTATTTGATGTCAAAAAAAACTTCCTTTAACAACAACACTATGTAAAGATATAATATATGAATTGTTATGTGATCAAATATAACATCCCATGTTTTTATAAAATAAATACTACGTCTGATAGTGTACACAATACAACACATAATGATTAAATGAACAATTAAATATGGTAATTTCATTAATTATTCTATAACCTAGTTGATATATTGGTGAGAAATGAATAGTATTAACTGAATTATGTAAATATTTTTTACACACACACACACATATATATATATATTGGGTTCTTTGAACAATTAACTATAAATAACTGTAAAACCCTTTTTAAAACAATATGATATGATTTTCTGAAAAAATATTAATGTGAACAAGAGTGTTATAACATTTAATAAAAAACAAAATAATTTTGGATTATATTAATGAAATATATATATATATATATATATATTATTCTATCTAAAGGTTCACATTAATCTTATGAGTTTTTTAGTCTTCATATAAGAACAAATGGAATTTTATAGATAAAAGCTGTATTTTTTAACAAGGATGTATTCACACCTTTTTAAAATTTTATATATTCTTTTTTAAGAAACAAACATATTATTTGAAATAAGGGAATCAAAATTTACTTTGGTTGAATTAGTGATATTTTTTTGATAAGTTTCATTTTTTGATGAATAGTAAAATGAATACTGCATTTTAATTGAAACTTATTTTTCTTCAATTTTATTTGCAGAGTTAATTAATATATTTTAATGATATAAATTTATTATTGTAACATTTTATATAAATTAATCCAAATTAGGTCGCTATAATAATTTTCAAAGTGAATTTGGATATTAAAATATTTTAGTCTTTTTGAATTTTTTACTAAAAAAACTCACTTTCTCAATCCATCTACGAGATTAATTTTTATTTAGTTTATTTAATTTACATATTTAAAATTTTAAAAGATGTATTTCATATTTTGGATCATAAAAACCTAATTTAATAAATAGTTATCATTTATTTTTGGACACTATGAATACTGACATTATTAATATTTTTTACGACTGCATATAATGGTAGAACAAGTAACTAAAAGTAAAAATATCTTTATAAATATTATAAAAATACCCTAACACTTGTCCTAACTTAATTGTATGAGTTATTTTTGAGCAAAAAAACTTTTTTTCGAAGTTATAACCATTATAAGTCACTTGGATGTGAGGTGGGGCGCTAGGCGCCTTCAAGATGCAAATGTCTGGGACAGACTGTTTTGAGTGCGGTAGGTCATGGGCCTTTAAGGTCATGTATTGGGTCATGTATGGGTCTTTTTCCTTGGTTCTAATGGACAATTAAGTTTTTCCCTTATGCCCATAAATAGAGGATTATCTAAAAATTAAAATTAAAAGAAGGCATTCGGGCCATTCAGGAAACAATTTTTTAATTAATGGATGAATCAAATAAATGATATTAAAAATACTAAATTAAATTTTTTTTATATAAATATTTTCATCCAAAAATTTTATGGATTAATTTGACATATTATTGATGTCTTAAAAGTATTTTTTTCAATGATATCATATTTTTATGATATTTTTAAAAATACAAATGATGAATAGTGTCAAAATTAAAATTAATGATATTTTAAAATAAATAATATTTCCTTAAATGATATATAAATTGTATAAAAATATCAATTTAGACGAAATAATTGGTATAAGTCTCAAAATTTCATAAATGACTCATTTATTGTTCATTTTTCATTTTATAGTAATTATATTAACCCTCAAAGTATATATTGCATGATATAATGATAAAAATTAAAAATTTAAAATACTGTTTAAAGACAAAACATATTTGGTTAGACCAATATTTTCCCAAATACCGTCTTATAATCCCTAACTACATTCTAGAGATCTTAATTTAGGCATAATACTATTCATAGAGGTGTTAATCAAAAGTGATCGTCCAAAGAAGATGTATCCTTTTTAATTAAGTGTTTCTATTTTATTTCTTCTTCCTCTCCCTTAAACTATTTTTAATTCCTTATGGAATAATAACTCTAGTATCCTCAAAATAATTAAAATTTATTATGTTAATATCATCAATTAAATCATTATCCAATTTCATAAAATTAGAAATGAATTAATCATTCATTCTTTAAGCTAACTACTAACTCAAGAACTAATATAATATTTTTTCCATATCTATCTTTAATGAAGGATTAGATTAATTGATTAATATTTATATTTTATATTAATGATGTATTAATAATTATTTAATAATAACATATCATTTAAATTATCATCATTCAATGAACATAAAAAAGATAACGTTGTTCATGCGTATATGTGAACTATCACATCCACAAAGAGATGTGATTAATTTTTCATCACCCCATCACATGAATAATTTATATATGTATATTTAATTTTTTAATTATATGTCAAATATATTATGATAATTATGTAAAGATAAAATAACACATAACTACATTCTATAATGATCGATGAAAAATGTAAACGTTAATCATTAATATGTATGACATTCCATCTATATGATTGAATCATAGTTCATTTTTTATACAAAAAATTAATAAATGTATTTAAAATAATTATTGATTTGTAATAATAATAATTATTTTGTCAATATTATTTAGAGATAATCTACTAATGACCACTTTGTCTATATTAGACATGTCGAATTCATTTTGGAATCATGTACCAAATATCATCAAAACATCCGACATGAACATAAATAATTAAGTAATTATTATAACATTGTAATAAGTGATATAAAAGGAATAATAAACATGAAAATAATGTTGTAATTTTTTAAAATTAACCTTTTTATATTATTTTGGAATATAAATAAGGTACATAATGTTTCAGACTCACGGTAATGGACTTCGTCTCAACCCCCTTTCATTGAGACATATTTTGATGTTATACAGCCACATTAATTTATAATATGTATAAACAAACCATTTTAATTTTAATTCCATTAAATGGTTTTTGAAAATTAATTTTTTATTCTTTCTATAAGAACCATTTGACATTATTTAAAAATAACAATAATGAATGTTTTCTTGAAACATACAACGACAACGACTTCTGGATCACCATGATTTGTTTTTTGATATTTGGATTCCTATACATTCATTAATGTTTTTAAAATAAAAATAAATTCATTATTCCCTTTTATAGATATTTTGTTTTATTGAAAATGGTTTTGAAAATGGATTTATTATTTCAATAGATTGGAATTATTTCTTGTGACATGAAAGTAAATTTTATAAGAGAAATGATGAAAATTATAATCATTTATATGTTATGATAATGGTACATGAAAATTTGATAGGGGATATGTGAAAACCAAGGATGGTTGGTTTTGTGATACTCTTAGGATAGGTGGTTATGTTATAACCTCCAATTCATTGGGTATGGAAGTCATCCATATGTTCATTCTTTCTATAAGGGTGACATATATGAAATTTAACTACATGGTTATTCCATTTGAGTATAATTATTTCCCAAGTTACATAACCGATACTTTTTATCATTGTAATTAATTTTCATGAAAAGAATTTTATTTTCAAAGCGGATGGTAATGAAATTTTTGAAATAATGATTCCCTTTCCAAGGAAAAAATGTATACTTTTAATAAAAAAATTTATGGGGTTTCACTAGACTTATGGTTTCCTTTATTGGATGTTCCTTACTATGATTTTATGATCATATCATGTTTTAAAAAGTTTTTTATATGTTTTAGGTAATATTAGGGACATAGTTTAGGTTATGACGAAAATTGTTAAGATGTATCATGAAAAGAAGCTATGATTTATTTTAAAAGGGTTACCTTTGGTGAAATTATTAGATACTGAGTATGAGAGTCCACTTATAATTGAAGATTTGAAATTTTATGAGTTGACTTAATTATATAAAACCCTAAACGACCAAGAGTTTAAAAAAAATGTGATTTCTAGTATTAAAATAATAATACTACATAATTTATAAGGAAATGTCCTTATAGTTGCCATCAATGTAGGATTTAGACAACATTTGAGATTTGGATGTTTTCTTAAGAGATATCGATATCATCATGTGTTTATAATTTTATGGTTGATCACAAGTTAAATTTATTAAAATATAATTTTTAGTCTTTATGTTATGAAATTAAGTGGTGATTAATGATATTTTTAGAGATATTTATTTTTTAGGTAATTATGGGAATTTACTTTTTAGGAAGAGAAATTATAGGAATGAGAATAAATTTGAGGTTAAGACATGTAAAGGTTATTAATGAAGACATTATCATATTTCAGGAATTTTACAAGACATTTACAGTTTTATTAAAATTAAAACCCACATAATGTGTGAAAACCCATCATGTGCATCGAGGCTATGAGTTTCAAACTCACAATAGATGGGTGACATGGGTGCATCACCTACCACTAGCCTACGTGAGGTCCTGATTAGTATGAATTTTTTTTAGTTAAACAAATCTTTAGATGAATAATAAGTTTGATTTTTGTACAAATGGTTTTTTAATGTTGGAAAAATGATTTGGGGATTAAGTGATGAATGTTATTACGTAAGATGTTCACTATTTTGGGAATCCGCTATAATCAATGTAAATAGAATTATATGATATTTTTTTTGATAAATAAAGGATTAATTATATTTTATAAGGATATATAATTTTATTGTGGACTTATGGTTATTTGGGTAATTAATGTTATAAATATCATATCTTGGAGATTATGTGATTTAAGAAATTACATTTTTGGTATTGGATATTAAGATCGATTGATGTTTTTTGGAGATAGGTGTTAAATTTTTTTATTATATTATCAAATCCTTTGGAAATTTTCTTTCCAATATTGTATTGTATTATTTTGAGGATTTTTATAGAAATTTATTTTTTTATTGGTTTATGATGATATTTTGGTATTTATATAAAATTTTTCAAATTAAAATTATATTTTTCATTATAAAATAAATTATTTTTTTTAGTGAATGGTTTTATCTTATCATAAAAAATTTGTTTTGGTTTAGTGTCTAAAAGAGGGTAAATATATACTTAATATTTTTTGGATTATTTGATTCTATAGAAGTTGATTCTAGTTCTTCAGACATTAAAAATTCATCCAAAATACTCATCATTTGGAGAAAAATATGGATTTGTGGTAGAAATTTATTAAAAGATGAAACACAAATATTCATGTAATTATATTTATTTATGTTCTTATTTTAGGAAGTAAATTAATTTTCTAACTCTAGGAAAAGGATCTTTAAAAAATAATATTCATTTACATTTCATACTAAGAAGTCAATGGCCTTTTAACTCATCATAGATTTACGGTTTTAGGATTGTTAACATTCACATGGAAATATTTTCTATCAATCTACCTAAAAACATGATAGTTGGTTTCATATTCCATTTAAATGATTTATAACATTGAACCCAAGTATTAATTTTTTGAGGTGACTATCATACTTCCCTTTCAATATATTAAAGTTGATGTTTTATTAATCCATTTTTTGATGTGGGATTTCAATATGGGTATTCTGAAAAGTCAAACCGTAGTAAATGATAATTAATTCACAAATGTGAGGTTGTAATTTAAAAAAGTGGGGGATAATTTAACATAAAAAATTTTAAATAATAAATACTATGTTCGATAGTATACTCGATATTCCACATCATGTTTGAAAGAAATATTAAATATTTATATTTAAATGTTACAACTATAACCTAGCTGTTAGAAGGGTGTGAATGAAGAGTAATAAATAAACTATGAAAATATGGTTTAAAAACATCGATATATATATATATATATATATAATAAATTCTCCTAACAATTAATTATAAATGAATGGAAAAATATTTTAAAAATAAAAGGAAAATTTTTTCTAAAAAAATATTTAAATGTGAACAAGTGTGTTTTATAGCAATAAATAAAAAATCACACATGTAATATTGTATTATATATATATATATATAATATTCATAATAATGTATAAAATTCATCGTATGTGTTTTCTATGTTTGATATAAGAATAAATCAATTTTTTCAAATAAAAGATGCATTTCTCTAAAACGGTAGTTTTATCCCCTTTTGGGGGCACAACAATTTTAAATATAGTTATTGACACTTTTATAAATTTTATTTGAAAATAAATCATATTAATTGATATCACAGTATCATAAATTTAATTTATTTAATCTTTTATATTTTCCTGATAAGTTACATTTTTTGATGAATAGTAAAATTATCACATTTTAATTAAATAGTTATTTTTCATCAAATTTATTTATAGTGTTAAAAAATATATTTTATTGGATTAAATTATTTTTAGATTATTTTTTTATAAATTAATTCAATTCACATCAAATTAATAAATTTCATATTGAATTTTGATATAAAATCATTTCAATCTTTTGAATGTTTTTTACTTTTAAAAAACTTTTTTCTCAATCTATAAATGAGATTAATTGTAAATTAATTTCTAAAATATATTTGTTATGAGATGAGGAAATTGGATTTCATATTTGGAATCAGAAGATGAAAATTTATTTAATTGTTCCTTTTTTTGGACATCATGAATATTTACAATATTAATATTTTTTTCCAACACAGTTAATAGTAGATTTGGTAATTAAAGGTAAAAATAATATTATCAATCTTAATAAATAATCCCCAAACATTGCATAATTAAATTTAATGTGTCTTATTATATCATAATTATCCTTGGGTTCATGTTATAAACTTTTTAATCCACTTGCAAGATAGTATGACATTTGTAATATTATATTCAAGGAAAAGTGAATTCTTTCAAACTATTGTTTTTAACTTGTAAAATATTTTTAATTTATGTTATATAATTGATATGTTCAACTAAAAATATTTTATATAATGATAAATTTTTTGATACATCATGTTAATTTATTTTTATGTTTTTTTGGTAAAATAATTTTCCTTAAATGGAAACACAATGAAGATGCTGCAATTGGTTAATTAATGGAAAGAATCAAATAAAAGATAATAAAAATATTAAAAAAAATATCATTTGTTGTAATTAATTTAATAAAATATTTTTATTGATTAATTTGAAAAATTACTGATGTTTTAAAATATATGTTTCAATAATATCATGTTTTTATGATTTTTTTAAAAATTCATGTGTTGAATAGTGTCCAAATTGAGATATTTAATATTTTAAATCAAATAATATTTTATTAAATGATATATAATTTATAAAAATATCTATTTCAATAAAATGGCTTTTATAATTCTAAAAATAACATAAATTACTCATTTATTATTCATTTTACATTTTATGTTAATTATATTAACCCTAAAAGTGTAAATTACTTGATATCACTGTATGAATTACAATGTTAAATTATGATAAAAGCTAAATTATAAGGATTTAAAAAATATAAAAAAATATATAATTTTTTTTATAAAGGTATTTTTAATAAAAATCATCTTATATTCTAAATTAATATGATTTGAGATATTTTGAGTATAAAATTATTTTTTATTAATTTTATATTTTTTAGATTTCCAAGAGTGTCCCTCCCCCTCCTTTAAAATGGAACCCATTATTATATATTATTCTCACAAAAAACCTATTTGGTTGATAAAATAACAAGAAAAATACATTACTATAATCCCTACAAACATTATAGTGCTCTTAGTTAAGTCAGAACACCCAACATAGAGTTGTTAAAGTGTTAATCAAAAGTGATCATTTCAATAAGAGGTATCATTTTTAAAAAATGTTTCGGTATTATTTATTATATAAATTTCTTAATAAAATTATATATGGTTAAATAATAAATGATGTATACTCAATATAATGAGATGTTATTATTTTAATATCATCTTCTAAATCCATATTCATCTTCATCAAATGGGAAATGAATTAATCATTCGTGCGTACAGTAGGAAACCACCTCGTGAACCGATATAATTCATGTTCCATAAATGTCTCAAAAGACATATTATAATTATGGAATTAATATTTTTATATGTTATTCATGAAATATTTATTATTATTAATGAATAGTATATCATTTATGTTCTTACCTTTACATGCAACTGTCAACTCCATGAAGCTGTGTGATTCATTTTTCATTATCACATCACATGAATAATATATATAACTATAATTAATTTTTTTTATTTTATTAATGATATTATTATAATTATATAATGATAAAATAATACTTACCTTCTCTCTATAATTATTGTTTATAAATGAAAACGTTACACAAGTGTATGTTTTTCTTACCATCTCTATGATTGTAAAATAGTTAATTTTTCATAACAACATTTAATGAATGGATTTTAAAGTATGGTTTATTTATAATAATTGTTATTTAGTCGAGAATATTATTATGTTGATAATGTACTAATTACCTCATTGACCATTATCAACATATTGATGTCATTTTGGACTTCTGTTTCGATTATCGTCAAAACATGAGATGTGAAACTAAATAATTATTTAATTTTTATAAAATGGTAATAAGAGGTATAAAAAGAGTAATAAAACAAATAATGTTAAAAATAGTTATTAAATTACCCTATGATTATAATTCATGAATATAAAGATGGTACGTGATGATTTAGACTCACGGTAAGGGACATTATCTCAATCCCCTTTCATTAAGACATATGTTGATGTTATACACCCATATTTTTTATAAAGTGTATAAATAACCCCTTTGACTTTAAATTAATTTCAAAGGATTCAAAATATGGATAGATTTTATGACCACAATTTGGATATTTTTAATTTATTTAAAAAGTAAAAATGATATGTTTTTAATATATAAGATGGAAATGACTTCACTGCCCCCATGATTATTTTTTGATATTGGGAATACTCTACCTGTAGTAATGTTTTTAATATCTAAATAAATCCATTATTCCATTTTATGGATATTTTGATATTGAAAAATGGTTTGAAATGGGTTGATTATTTAAATATACTGAAATTTTTTCTAGTGACTTCCAATGAAATTTTATGAGTGAACTGCTGAAAATTGAAAACATTTTTGTTTTTTTATTATGAAATGGTACATGGAAATTTAATAGGTGGTTATGTATAAAAATATGGGTGGTTCCATGAAAAACCAAGGATTAGTGGTTACATTATACCCTCCAATATATTGGGTATGGAATTCAGCCGTATGGATATACCATTTATAAGAGTGACAAGTATGGAAGTTGACTGCAGGGTTATTCTATTTGAGAATAATTTTTTACCAGGTTACAAGTATGTATTTTATATTACATCATATGAGAGTCCATGAAATTAATTTTGATTTTAAAAGCATAATATATTGATATTTGTTATATAATCATTCATTTTTTCACGAAAAAAAGAGTTTTTAAGAAAATGTATTTTGGGTTTTCTATGGAATAATAGTTTCCTTTTATATAAGTGTATTACTAACATTTTTTTCTAATCCAATGATTTGAAATTATTTTTACATTGATTATGGAACAGTAATTACAAGTATTAGGTCATTACGAAAATTGTGATGATTTTTCATGAAAGAAAACCATGTTTTTAAGTATTTCATTTCATGGAAAAAGTTGTTACTGAGTATAAGAGTGAACATATAATTAATGAGTTTACATTATAAGAGTTTTCCTAATTCTATAGAATTATAAAACAAAAAAAAAATATTTGGGGAAAGAATATTATTTCTAGTTATGAAACAACTACACTATGTAATGTTTATTTTCGAGTCCTTACACAAACCAAGTATACTACTATTATATAAAATGCTACCAAAAATAAATTTCATGAATTATAAATAATGATTTTTTACATATTAATGTAAAAATATTTTTTATCAAGGATATACCATTCTATTTAGATAACCTATATTAGGAATTGTTCATAGATTACATAATATCCCTTGTTTAATGAAAAGTTAATAACAGATTATGGATATCTTAACTCAAATTACATCTTGAAAGGTGGTTCCTGTTATATTGAAAAATTTGTTATTTATTTGTGTGTGATGTTTTATAAGAAAATGGTTCATTAATTCAAGGATACCCAAATAGGGGTGAATATGTTTTAGAATCATGTAATAGATTATGGAGGCTCACTAAAATAAAATTCATTTTTCATATGGTGGGGTGATATTATAATTACACTCTAATGGACATATTCATTTGAGACCCCTTGTAGAATGAAAATGAAATAGAGTGTGACTACCAATGTTTAAATTTAATATAATACAGGTTAATTACTACCACTGTGAGTATATATATGATAAAATGAAATTAATAACCGTATGATAAACATAATGGAAGGTGAAAAAATTTAAATCCACCAAACAATAACCAAAAAACAATCCATAATTAATTTATAATCGAAATTTTTTTAATTCATGAATGTCCTATAGTCTAACCAAAATCTAATTGAACTACATATATTAAAAACAAATAAAGGACACCAATATTAAGATGAATCTAAACACATTCTATACCATAGTGGTATATAAATAAATTCCCCCACACCAATATATTTCTACCAACCATGACCATTGATCTAAGACCTCTTCAAAACTCATAAATAATTCCTCTAAAACATTATATAAAAGTGGAGTGAATATATGAACATACTCAACCAGAATTACCCAAAAAGACTAAATAACTTAAATAGTATTATATATTTACAATAATGAAATACCTGAAATCACAAATGTATAATTTTGATTTCACCGGACCAAAGTTATAAATTAATGTTCAAGTATGTCATCATACAATTATATTCATAAAAATATAAAAGAATTACATATAAAATTGTTTCTATCAAACCAACAATCACCCTATGTTAAAACATAGGAGTTATACATATAATTATACATTATAGTTATATAAAAATAACTATAAGTTATCCTATAATTTACTTGCACAAATTATTATCAACATCTTTAATGAATAACATTCTCTCCCCACTAACTTCCATTAATTTCATGGAAAAAATATAAATAAATATATATCATGTATTAGAATTTAAAAATTCATTAAATAACATAATGAACCATTTTAAAATGATATGTGCCTTGTGAATTTGGAAATATGGACACAACACCATCTGGTTCATAAAAGATCTATATTATCTCCCAAAAGGTTCATCTTAACTAGAACCCTTCATAGTCATATGATACATTATAACCTTGGAAATGGAAACATAAGAAAGGGGGAGAACATATGATTAGTAAGGGTAAAAATGGAGATATCAATTATCCCTTGAGAATAACTTGTACATAAGGTCATGGGAACATGATCATTATAATTGATACTTATAACCTATATATCATAAATTATAATATCGTGTCATGGGATAAATATTTTTAGTTTATAAGACATGAATCATAAAGGAATAAAATAAAATAAGAGATGTAGATATAAAATTGACATAGTATACAGATTTGTGGCATACACATAAGTATTAAAAATCATTTTTTATTAGATAAGGATCATTTATAAGAAAATCATTTTGGATTTGGTTCACTCCCCAAACAATCATAGTATGAATTGTTCTCTCCCATTGCTATCATATTAGATTTTTTTTCACATCCAATACCATCATAGTAGTTATTGTTCACTCATATGACTATTATAGAGGATAAGTTACCTTACTAAACTGTGTTTACTCATAATACAAGTCATGTTTATTTCATAGGATATTAATCTTTAATAAATGCTTTGGATGGAGATATCAGTCCCACCTATCCTAGGTTATAATTTGAACTATATCCATGTATATAATGCTACCACTTTCCATGGTTATAATGTAATAGTTATCACATAATGAGAACTATACATATAATTTCCATATGATTCTATAAAATAAATCTTTTAATAACCTATAAAAGTAAATTCATTTCAAAACATTTCATCATAGAATAACTCGTGGTTTATGAGTATTATAAACCTCTTATCATCAACAACATAAAACACACAGATAATTAATAAGGATGGAATACATGTATCATATACCTATTATAAAATAATTAAATACAATGGTTATTTTCCATGATGAATATAAATATCTTTAAAAGTAAATTAAAACATTACTGATAAAAATATACTTTTTTTTGAAATCACTCCTTTACAATCAAAAACATAAAAAAATTTATGGAAAACAATTTCTAGAAAAATTAACATGCAAAAATATAAATTAATATTCAATGAATTTAATTATAATTACGACATGAAATTATATTCATTCGGTAAAATGTTAAAAACAATCCTTTCATTATTTTGAAAAAATTTAGAAAAGTAGCTCGTTCAGAAAAAGAAAAGAAGATTATTTTATTGTTTTTGTAAAAAATAACACATCAATATAAATGAATTTAAAAATAAAAAGTAAAATATTTAAATAATTCAGATAAATATTTTTAAAAAACATTGATACATAATAAAAAATATTTTCAACAGAAGAGAGAAAAACAGTTAATTTTCCTAAAAATATATTTTAGGGCTTATGAGTACCTACGGTGAGGAAAATGAAATGAAAATATTCATTCTAATGAAAAAAACATATTAGAATAAAACTAATATATTTATTTAGATATATATCATTTAAATTATTCATCAGAGGCGTAATCATAAACAATCCTCATAAATATTGAGATTATAACATGAAATCCTTACAATTTTGGTAACTTTCGAAACATAAGACCCATGAATGAAAGAAGCACATATGGATATCTAAATAACCAAAAATTTAATAGTATGAATCATAAAATAAATTTATATTTTTTATTTATAATACATAAATGAATCAAGTGGTGAATATAGAATGCGTCTCAAAAAATAAAAGTGAGACGAAAATCTCTTACCTTTTGTATGAATTCCTTTGTAATGGTTGTAAAAAAATATATAAAAAATATAAATTTATTATAATTAAATTAAATAAAAATAAAAATATATATCATAACATATATGATTTATTAACAACATTTTATCACAATTTTATTAATTCTTCATTATTAAAAATTTTATTTTAGGGGATATTTGCTTCGTTTTTCTTGTCTGTTTTGGTTCAGAAGTTTTATTCCTTATTTTTAATCATTAATTAATCATATCCATAATTTTAATAATTTTTAAAATTTATTATATATTAATTATATACATTTTTATGTTCATTAATAAAATGAAAATATGGAAAAATGAATTACACTATTCATGGAGATGGTATGCATTACATACTCATGAATGTTCATTCAATTTTTTGATGTATGGAAAGAAAGAAATGTGAATAATTATTAAAATTTATATAAAAATTATTAAAAAATATATGTCATATATATTCATTAAATATATCCTTATTATGATAAAAATAAAACATATATTAAAATGAATCACATCGCTTTGTATAGGTGGCCGTCCACACATATGCACTACTCAGATTATCAATTTTCAATAAATTGGAAGGTAAGAAGGTAGATATTATATTATAATTATAGAATTATATTTATATCATAATAATCATATGTATAAATTAAACCCATCATATTATCCATCCTTATAATTTGGTGATGATAACTGAATTGTATCGCTACGTGGAGATGATAAGCAATACACACGCACTAGTGATATTTTCACATCCCATTTGATGGAAAGAGGGTTAATATATGACATTTAAAAATAAAAATATTATTTAAGATTATTTAAATTTTCTGATTTATTATTTTATGAATAATATAATTGATTTATAGGTGGTAAATTAACAATTAAGAATAAAGTGGCCGATTAAAGAGATTACATCTTCTTTGAAATAACTCATTTTGGTCTCTTCTTATGGGACATAGGGGTGGTTTTTTGGGAATTCCATAATCACTAGAATGTTTATATGGTATTATATGATAGAACATGGATGATGATGGTTTATTTAGAAGGATAAAAGTTTTGGGAAGAAGGAAATGGATGTGTGCTATTTTATAAATGAAAAAATGCGCACCCTTGGAATTTCTAAAAATGTTGAAGTCAATATCAGGGAAAATGGTTGAAAATTGCCTATAAATTGGAAATGGGTGAAATAATAGACCATATATTATCCCAATTGACCTATTTTAATATTATTATGCTTTTCATGTAACTTAATAAAATATTAATTTAATAAAATATCCTTATTTCCAATTTAGACAATATTCATTAAATTTGTCTTAAAAGACATAAGTACTAATTTGTAATAAAAATATAATTATTTATATTAACAATAATATTTCATAATAATCTAGAAAATTCATGTTACACCTTAAATCACTCAAATTTGATTACTTATAATATTTTTTAAAATAATTTGTTATATTTTTTATGAAAATGATAAATACTACATTCGTGTTGTATAAGAATTTTAAGACATTTTATAACTAAAAAATTATAAATTTTTTTTAAATGAATATAATTACATTAATATAAATATAGAAAAATATATTAATTAATAACTTATTTTCACTATATGGACACAAAAGATATATTTAAAACTAAGAAATTAGCATTTTTTAACATTCATTGATTTAAATATTATGTAGTTTATTTTCATGGAACATTTTTATTTAAGAAACAAAATATTGACGATAAGGTGATAAGGGTAAAATTAAATTAATATAATATGAATTATTATAAAAAATGGTATCCTTACAATTATTTTTACCCTATATTAACCCGATTTATCTTTTTTAAAGTTGATAAATTTTTCCACGGTTACTAATAATATTTTCCAAAAATGGGGGAGATTCATTTCACAAATTTGAACGTGATGATTCAAAATTTGGAATTAATTTTTTCAAATTAAATTTTTACACTTTTATGAAATTAATTTTAAAATAATCATGAAACATGTATTGATAAAAACATCTATTCAGAAAAATACATTTTAAGCATAAAACATGGTTTATTATTTTATTATGCCAAGAAAAATAATAGATGAATGTAAAATAGTTTTATTAAATATAATACATACATACATACATATATAAATATATCTTTGAAATCTTTCATAAAGAGTGAGTAATTTAATTTATTTAGATAAAAGAACATTATGCCCAAAAAAACCTATTTTTCATAAAATATATCTTTTACTTTCATATGATTTTTATTTTCATTTATAATGAATCAATAACCAATAAATTAATTTTAGTAATATATTAAATATATTTTGTCTTGATTAAGGTAATACTATTCATAAATTAAAATCCAACAACTATGCAATAATTATCAGTTTAAAAAATAATAATTTAATAGTATTTCATGTTTTGTTTAAACTAATTATTTTAGTTGATACAAGATATCCATGAAAATAAATTTATTTGAAAAATATATATCAAAATTTATAGTGGTTTTATAATAATCTTCCCACATATAAATCCATGATTAATACAAAACACAACAAAACCTATCTATACCACCGAATGTCTTAAAAGAGGGAATTCTATTTTGACTACCATGTTGGTCTAATCACTTATCCAAATGTTGGTTCACACCTAAGAAAAACTTCCATTGGTGGTGGTTGCATAAAAGATGGTAATATAATGAGATGGAATAATAATAAATATAAAGGAAAATAATTTCAAAATTCATTCATCATTGTAAACCTCACATATTCGTGTTACTCCCATTAATATCATGTGTGATCCTCCCACATCATGAAATCTAGAATAAGTTGTACACCCATGGTGTGAATAAACCCTTGATGGTTCTCCCACTAGAATAACATGTGGTACTTCTATGTTATGTAGTAGAATATGGGTCTTACTCCTATTATATGGTCAGCTACTCAGTGTTACTCTTATATTATAAAATAAATACCCTTCCACGATACCTAAGAGTGGTCTTATGAGAACACTCATAAATTAAGATAAAATAACTCCAAATTTGTCACACAACCACCCACTTTGGAAAAATGTATAGAGATATTATATCTCTTCAATATATCACAAGTATTTCTATCAAAAATAAAAATCAATATGACCACCCAAAAACTTAGAATGTAGTTGAATGTATCCAAACTCATTTAAGAACCCATGTTATCATCATCATCATCATCATTATGATTACTATATTAATTATTCTATTAATTTATAATCTAAGAATTATTATTGTTATTTAAATTATAATCAATTAATTTTCATTCCTCTAATTGGGTCATTATCATACAAACAATTAGATTATAATTGTATCAATCCTTAAGTTCATAGCCTCATATTATATAGAAAGTCATGTAATTCTCATAGGATCATCCACTGATTGATTATATTAAAACTCTTATCATCCTCTTTTGATCATTTTATCACTCTAATTTATCAAATCATAGAATATACTAAATACACATTGTTAATTTAATTCATTCACACCACAGATCTACATATATGTAAATATGTATCATAGTGCTGAATTCTTGAAACTGCAAAAAACCATGTTTTATGCCATAAACACCAATCCGAAGAAATATTAATCACAATTTTTAGAAATTAATTCACAATTTGAATATACACACATGTTCTAGTCAAAAAAATTATCATCGGATCACAAAGACATTCATCCATATTGAAAATAAAATTTTCATTTTCTTCCTTAATATTGAAGCTACATATTTAAAAAGTGAGGCACCATCATGTTTCAATCATGAATACAGTCTGACTAGTGCCCCCAATTTTTTTCGAGTCAGATCTCTATCAACACCTACAATTTATGTCTTTAATTTATTAGAATAACCATAAAATAAATATGAATTCCCTCAGAATTATCAGCATTATCAACAACATGGAAAATAAAATTATGTTAACTATTTAATTATAAAATTCCGGAATGATGAGAAAAATGTGCACTTTTTAATTAAAATATACCCACACATATGCATACTTAAATTTATATGTCTATAAAAACACATTAATATAGAATAATGACTATTATTATTATATCCAAAATTTAATATTTCAATATATATTTTAAAATTTTCACTATATAAACATAATTCCTCAAATGTATATTATAGATATAATATAAACCTTGTAATGAGTTTATATCTCCCATTTGATTTTTATATTGGATCAAATTGATCAAATTACCCCTATATTCACTAAATAACCTAACCAAACACATTTTTTCTCCTAGAATATCATCATGCCATGAATAGTCCCTCTTTAATTTCTCATTGACAACATACTCATTCAAAGAACAAAAAATGTGTCGTCAATCACTATTCCTCCCAAATCACATCTATTTAATAATGTAGAATAACCACATGTCCTACAGAGTTTTTTTAACTGACCAATATTGAATTCCACTATAACATTATGCATGTATAAAACATTTAAACAACATCACCATGGTGGAGTGGGGAGTTGTTTATTGGAAAAAAAAAGATCACGACACAGATAATTTTTATCCATGGTAAATAGTGTCCCGAATATCATTTGAAAATATTTTTTGTGATTCACTCTTCAATAATCTATAAAACAAGTAATTGAGACCATGTATTATAAAAACTAAATCTAATAAAATATAAGGAACATAATATAGGATTAAAATTTATAATTGATGGATGAGTTTAATGTACAATTCCCCTAGGGTCTAACTTCTCTCCCTATGTTACTATTACATTGACTCCTCAAACAATATACAATAATGAGAAGAATACTAATCAAAATTCTATTTATCATCCAATGCATGAAAATAGACTTGGTTCATGTCCCATAAATAATACTAAGCAACAGCTCTATAAAATGAAAAATTACATCCTGGGTGTAATGATGTAGAAAAACTCAATATGTGCTATAAATTGAGATAAAATCAAGTAAACACATCTCATAGTAATAAGTTTTCTAATTATATTTATATTTTTTTATGTTTTCTAGGTCCTCCAAATCCATCATCACATAAACAAAATGCTGAAATATGAAATTTAGAAATAATAAATTTTCCAAATTGTTTTCCAAAATCATCAACCGGGGTTTATAACTATTTAACCATAAAATATAAATAGAACATGCACAATAATAATTTAATTTATTAATTTAATTAGTAAATTAATCATCATTTAAATGTAGTTTAATTCATGCTAAACTCCATACATGAGTTAGATACCCAATTTTTGGCCAACATAACCACTAAATATTATTAATTATAACATTCTCTAGGTGAAAATATTACATTACCTATAATGTTAGAAGTTACTAAAACACTTTTAAAATTATCAAACAACGATGATAAAAAATTTCTTACCTTTTCAATAAATTCTTATTTACTTTTTTTTTATATTTGAATGGAACAATACCATCCTTATACCCACAAAACTTCAATTATACAAGCTTTCACATACCATCACATTATCTTCTATAAAACCCCATAAAAAGACTCAAGACACTATTTAACACATGTATCTAAATAATGGAAATGCCATCAAAAGGAGAAATATATAACCCAGTAATGAAAATAAAAAATTCCTTACACAATACATGATTTACAATTTTTTAAATTTATCCATCAATCCCACATCATCCATAAATTTCATCAAGATAAAAAAAATGAAGTTATGAAAAATATATCAGTACTTCTTTATATAGAATTCCCACTTTTGAGTACTCTATTTTAACGCTTTTTTCATTCAACACAATCAAAATAAAGGAAATTTTATATCCACCAACATATTATTTTGTTTTGGGTCCACATTATTCGATTATACCACAATAAAACTATATCAAATATCTCAAATGGATTTACCAGCCACAGAGGAACATACATTTATTACTAAAACTCTACATTGAGCAACGAGTAAAAAATCATCATAATATGACATGATAATCATAGAAAAATTTCTCAAGATCATTATCTCAGCTTAAAAATCCTCACTAATATATACCCACTATATAAAAAATGTAACATAACATTCAATGTGAGTAAACTGACCAATAATTGAATTCCCACTATAACGAAACAACAGGCCGACATTATATTTTCATATCATTAAAGCATCAATTGAACCACTTTATCTACTATTGAATAAGGATAAATATATCTTAGTTTTAAAATATAAATGTAGTGATTTATATAAAAATACATTGTATCATTCAATTTACATACATTAATATACAAAAAGAACATAGAAAATCATAATTCTATATAAAAATAATAAAATAATCATAAATAGTGACATTGACTATTTTATCACATCCTCTTTAACTTTTTTATAGAGAACTAATTTTTTCATGTATTATCACCCAAAAAAATACTATAATATTTCCCATTGATAGGAAATAATGTTAATTTATCCTTTTCCCAATCAAAATTATTGTCACTAGAACCCGAGATAGAACATTATAATTCCAGAGTATACTACAATAACACATCATTTCTAGTAAATTCCAAATGTCCTTAAGATAAATATACAAAAAATTTCATCTATAAAATAAAATTATCTAGGAATTCATTTAATTTCTATAAAAATTAAATTTCATTGTATACTCTTTACTAATCTTCCTGTAATATTTACATAAGTCTTACATCTATCAAGATTTTCTCATGAGTTATAATTCTTCTACACAACTCCTTATATTATATAGGATTTTAAAATATCTCATATAAAACATGCAATATCTCAATACCAATAAATTTTTGGTTGGACATTATAAATTTCTCAAACTCATGATTGTGGATGCTGTTAGAATCTGAAAAAACCAATAATTAGATTTTTTTTAATTTTATTCCACTTTAATATACCCTATTTTGTTATGAATATATCCAAATGAGGACCCAAACCACAATGGTTCAAGGAGAACATGGTTATGGACACTCTAGTATCCTTAAATGGTTTCCTTTAGACCCTTTAAAGGATCATGACCATGAAATAGACTCTATTTGAGGCCTAAATAATTAATTTATAAAAATATATCCTTTAATATAGAACTTAATAAATATTATTCATCTAGATAAAAATATTTCCCCCTAAAAGTTTTTTGACTGGCAACAAATTTAATTTAATTTTTGTGGAAAAACAAAATACTGATGAAATATAAAAATAAAATTTGGTCTCTATGTGAAGAAACTATTATATAAGTATTTCTATCTATAATTATTGATCTAAATTTATAAATATAATATTTATTCCAATTAAATTGATCATGATTTTATTTTTATAGATTTAATATAAATTTCAAACCTTACCCAATATAATGATCTTATTCGTGATCTTATTTCATAACAACTTAAATAAATCCAAGAAACATTATCATTATTCAATAATGTTAATTTAAAATACTTATACAAATGATTCTCTAAAAGATCATTACATTGTAACTCTTGAAAACTAAGTGGCCACACATTAAATGGATTGATCAATATTTATTAAGGAATTCATTTCAATTCAAAAACTCAGAAGAATCTATAGATTTTGAAAAATATGAAACAACAACAATCAATAATATATAAAAATTATATATTCTTTCAGATACTCAACTCTTGATAGAAAATGGTTTTACTACATTACACAAATACAAAAAATTATACATGATCATTAATAAGAGTGGTATTCTGGGTAAGAATACCTTTTATTTGGAAAATTTCATAATAAAATAATCTAAAAAATCCTTCATGACCTTACATCATCCTCCCCCAGGTATGTCACATCATGAAATGTATCCCATTACATTATATATATATATATAATCCATATTTTTCTCTATGATTAAGATCATTGTAATATTATTCAGTGGTTTGATGTATTTTAATAACACAATAAATAAGTTCTATAGAATCTATTATTAGCCTCATAATCAGAAATAAGTTACACTTGTAGACCAAACTAACCTAATCTCATATATTTACATAGATTTTTCTCATAATATACAATATAACAATAAAAAATTCATAAAAATTAATATGTATTTGGAATACAAAATGTTAATGATGTTTTTTGTACTTTATATATTCATAAATCTATATCCAAATTTATGATGGCTCACCCATATCTAAGAAAAATAGGGAGAGCACAGATTAGGCTAGTCTCTGAGATATATAAGTAGATGAAATTACTTGTCAATTTCTCCCCTAGTCACCCGACATGAACCAACATTCCCTACCCAGAATGTGAAATCATCATACAATAGAAATATAAATATGATTCCTGGTCCTTGACCTAATAAGTATCCTATATAAGCCACCAAATTCCATTATGCATTGATGGTGATAATTGAGGGTTAGGGTTTATGAATACATCAGTCTTTTACATTTTTAGCTAATATCCCCAATGTGATAACTACAAAATGTTTTAATATACATTAGCATCACCTCCACAATAAAATCCTTACTTTTATCTATTACAATCATCATCCTTTATCTGAACCAAATTCACTTTCAAACCAATTTTACCAATAACCCACTTAGGTCTGTGATGAAACCAAGAGCGACCCCTGAATATCTCTGTAACAGTTCATGATTGGAATAATAAAATAGAAATTATATGTATCGCAAAATATAATTCAATAACTTCAGGAGAACATTATAAATGGAGAAAAAAATTATAGTAATAAAAAATAAAACTATGGAATCAATTATTAATAGATATCATAAAAAATTCATAATATATGAATATCATAAAAACTCAAAAATATAAAACATCTATAGATTTGAAATGAAACCACTTACTATAAACATGTAGATAAATAAAAACACCCTATATAACTCAATGTTATACAAAACAACCTATAAACCATGTTATTATCATCAAACTTAGTTTCTATAATAACATTTCCAATAAACACTATTAAATTACAAAAAACAAATTTTGAAAAGTTGAGGTTGGTATATCCCCTTACTTAGTAAGCCATATCTAAAAGGCAGAAACAACTTCGGTATTATCATGCATCGACAATAATGAGATTGTATAGATCACGAAGTCGTATTTTTTATTTCACTACACTATAATCTCAATATAATGGTAGTATTGGTTATCCTACCATCTAGTGAATTACCACTGAGAAGATACACTTATAAGACCATTTATATCTCTCAGAAATTAAAATACTATGGAAATATAAAAGTAATACTTATTATTAGACATCATATTCAACCAAAAATAGTAATAATAGACCCTATAAACCACTTACAGCATCTTATATTTATATCATAATGAATAACATCCAATAATCAACTCACTATGAAAAACCCTCGACAATCAAATAAATTTCATATTCAAATTACATTATAATCAATCTATCTAGTTGGTCTTCTTACCAATCTAGATACTGAGTCTCACCTAATAAAATACCCATTTGGTGGTGGTTTGATAGAAATCATTACAGTTATCAATTCTTTAATAAAAGTTATCTTAGAGGCTCTGAACCTATAAGAAGAATAAATCTACCATGATTTTCAATGAATAAGTTTTACATTTTTTCCATTGATAAGTAGGAACCATATCTTAGGTAAGATTTTTAGATCAAGTGAAAACCTCTTTGGTCACACCATTTTTTTCAATAAAATTAGAGAGATGCTTGGATTCATGGAAGATATGAGTTATTATGTAATTCGCGGATTGAAATATATCAAGAAAATTAGCCCATATTTTTTTTCTAATTCCATGAATGATTAGTTTTCCCTAACCTGAAAGCTTGACAATGGTAGTGGAGTCACACTCAAACCAAATGTTGTTCTAATTTCTTTAACTTACAAGGAATTTATATTTTTTGAAAACAATAATTTATTTTTTCAGAGAAGGTACATGACCACGAGGACCATAAATATATTCAACAATATCATTTTTGTGATCTATAAAAATTACACCATAACCCACTGGACCCAGATTTCCCTGTGTAGCCCCATTAGTTTTACATTGTATCCATCTAATAAATGGAGGAATCCAAAATAACTAAAGTGTACCAGGTGGATTAGGAATGTAACTATAAAGATTTAGCCTCCTAAAAACATTGAATTTATTAACAGAATTATTGTCGCACTCTTCATATAATAATTTTTAATTTTTCATTTCCAATATAATATTAGCGAGGGAATACCGATAGCTAAAGGTGTCATGATGAAGAATAGCCTTATTCATTCTTCACCAGATAATGTGAACTATCTTTTCTTAAGCCATCCTATACTGTATAGTTAGTTGGATGGACATCTAAATGCCAATAAGATCAATAAGCGAGTTCTAGAAATTTACAGCCTATGGAGGATGAATCTCAAATATTTCAGGGACAACCCTCCATACGGAAAAAGCTGATATGCATTGTAGAAACAATTCATCATCATATTCTCTAGGTTTATGGAATATAGAACATCTTAAGAAAATTTTGATACCAACATGTTTTATATTATAATAAATAGGAATGTTGATGATGAAGAGTCTCCAAAGCAGTGTAAATCTGGAAGGAGGGAACTACTTTTAAAAGAACACACTAGTCAATTTACGGTTACTTTAAAGCATCTATTTATAAAATCTCTTTGATTATAGTATTCTATTTGAAATTTGTGCATAGATGACCATGTACTCTTGATTTAGGAAATAATAATTGGAAATATACTAGATGTTTTTATTATGTAGTATATTCAGATTAACTATTAGATATTTAATGTAGTTGTTCTAGTCAATATCTTGGATAGAAGAGATATTCCCATCAATAAGGGGAGAACTTGGTCCAATTATATTTCCCAATCTAATTGGATGAAATCACTTTATCAAGTCATAAGACAATTCTTGTGATTTTTTTATTATATTTTTTTCCAACTAGGCCAAATTGAAGACTCCGTATAGATCGGATTTCTGGCTTTCAGATTGACTAAAAACCCGGAATTGAGGAAGACCATGGAGTAATATTTACTGTTAATGAGCCACTTCATAAATCACACATTCGGGCCAAAAATATAGATCCAAATCCATTTTTTATAACACACTTTTTATTGCTATGTCGTAACCATACATATCATGGCGGAAATAATTTAAAAACATCAAAAATAAAACAATTAATTTTTTTGATATTCTATAAAATTTCATTAAACAATTACATGTGACACAAACAAATAATTATAAATTTCAATTTCAAATATATAAAAAACATCACCACCACACACTATAAAATGATATATTCCATGAACCACACATATTTATGCCTATCACCTAGATATTATCACCATCAATATCATGAAATCATCATCACTATTACTAAAAACATTACTGAATCGCTATTTTGACCAGAAACACCATCAAAACATTCTATGACAACACCCAAAATAAAATCCACCATGAATCATACCATCTGTGACTCCTTGAACAACAAAAAACAAAGAAATAAAATATTAACCAAAAAAAATGGGATGTTAAACAATTATCGTCAATTGTCGTTGTGATGTGAATCCAACTTCACATTACACATAGAATAAAAAATCGTCTTCAATATGATAAAAAAATCATTTGAGTTAATAATACACATTGTACACCTAAAAATAGACACAAAAAATGAGATAAAAAAATCATTAAATCATGATAACCATCATCTAAAAAACCACTCAAACAAGATATACAAACAAAAAGAAAACAACTCAGAACTGAATAAAAAAATCCCAAAAATAGTTTCTCTCACCCCACCACCAAATATATAATAAAAAATAGTTAGATCAATATTGAGGTATGGAGAATAGAATAAGAGAAAATATATTGGGAGGACTAATAGTTGTACCTAAAATGGAAACTATATACACAACTTGAAAATATAAATAAACGAGGCTTACACTAAGCAGATTATTATAAATTTTAAATGATTGAGGATGGAAAAATTAATTTGATTTAAAAATAATGAATCAAAAAGTTTGTAAGAAAGTATTATAAATAATAAACAATGGGAATTGAGAAAAAAATTGGAAATAATCTATTGAGGAAAAGGAATAACACAAAAATAAACCAACAAAAAAATAAATATTCCTAGAAAAAGAACCGGCCAAAAAAACAACATGAATAAGTATGAACCAATATTTCCACTCTCAAGCATATGGGGAGAAACCATAGTTTGGAAGGTTGCATCAGAAAACATGAAGAGAATGAATACATCCTTGTATGTTTTCTATTTATAATAAAATCACACATCAATGGTATTCCCACAGGTATCATGTGTGATCCTCACACATCCTAAAATCTGGGAAATGTATTATGCCCATTGTATAAAAACCCTGTAATTTGTACTCCAATATGAAATTTTGGTTGTACTCCTACATCAGGGAATAAAATAATAGTAATTCCCTTATTTTGTATTCAAATTTTTATATTCTCTTTTACTGGAATTGGTAATGGTTCTTCCATTTTAAAAATTAATGCCCATCTATGATACCCAAGAGCGGGTGCCTAAAAACATTCAAGTAAATGAATTAAAAAAATTCCCATGTCTTCACACTATTATCCAATTAAGAAAAATATCTTTTGATATTGAATCTATCAAATATATATTAATAATTTATATAAATAATAAAAAACAATATGCATACCATGAATTGTAGAAAGGAGATTAATTCACCATGAAATGCCTTACCAGCCATGTCATTGTGATTATCATCGTAATAATTAATATAATAACTATTTTAAGAATTATCCTATTAATAATAATAATTATCCTATATAAGATCATAATTTCAATATTCAATCCCTAATTGACTCATCATTATATTTAATATCACATCATAATCATATTAATTATCGACATGAGTGCCCCTAATTATAGTTCATCTCACATCATTATCATATAATACTCCTATAATTGAAGATACATAGATACTTTCTATCCCCTTTTATATAGTCATTACTGTCATGTATCAATCCATAAGATATATTTCATACTCATTGTTAAATTTTAATACATTCACAATATACATCCAAGAAGGTGCTATAAATAAATATTGTGTCTAAAACAAAGATCGTTGTTAATCTATGTGTCATATTATGAACATTGGTCACAATTAATCCTCAAAATCATTTCCTCACCACTAAGTCCCATTGGATAATACTCACACGTCATATTAGTCGAAAATATTCTCAAATCCCCAATAGGAATATGCATATCTGGAATCAAAATATCAAATTTTAGTTAACATTATAGATCTAGATTGGTAAATAGTGGGGGATATCATGTTCTTCTTATGAAAAAGGTTTGGGTAGTTCCCTTATAAATTTCCCAAGAAGGGTATCCATTAATCTTAACAGCTAATATCACCAAATTCTCAAAATTCCCCATAAATGAAGTAAAAAATAATCAAAATTATCACCATCTTAATATATATATATATATATATATATATTAGATTTCAACCCTCTAGTTTTTTAATTCTATAAACTAGTTTGAAATAAAAAAAATCCCAAATAATGTACATATTCTCACACACATGTATATGAATGTAATAATAATAATGTTAATGTAAATAAAAATGATAATGATATAGATTATGGTTATGATAATGATGATGATAACAACAATAATAATAATAATAATTTTTTTATAATTAACAATAATATTTTGTATTTAAATATATACATATAAAACAACATTTTATATATTTATTTAAAAAAACATATATATTTAAAATATAAATTGTAAAAGGTATAATATAAATCATTCCTATTTGTGATATAAAAACAAGCTTATAATGACCAGGGGACCCCCTTCATCAAAAAAACCTAATGACCCCATATTTCTCATAAAATCATGACACACCATTATCAAGATCTCTTACACAACCAAAAAATAACACCCTCACCTCAAGAACCACAATTAATGTGAAACTAGTTACCAAAATCCATCTTCATACCATCTCAGATATGTTGAGACAACAGCATTTTCCTACCATGACACTTGTTCTGCTTCTACAAGAATGATAATGGTTTACCATACTTGACCCACCATTACTGGCCCCTCAATCTCTCTCATCATACAATAACTCACATCTTCATAAACATATCATCCATTGGACCAAGCCTCACTACACATCAAACATTCCTTTATCAAACCTTACCTCTTTGAATTCGTTCCTCGCATCCCCTTATTATCCTTACAAGAGACCATCTACCATAATAATATTATGACTCCATTAAATTTATCTACAGTAACCATCATATGAAAAAACCACTAATGAGACAGATGCATCAATATCATACATCAATTATTGGACAATAGATTTATGTTGAACAATTTTCTTTTAATATCCCCTAGCTATGTGACTATAGTTATATTAATTACATTATTATACCTCAATGGAGAGTGGAAACAAATACTATCCAAACTAAGAGTGTTATTATGGAATTTTTAATCCTTGGTGAAATTGTATGAATATTAAAGAAATTATTTTTTTAATTACCTAACCACCTATTTATAAAAACAAATAATTAAAGCGTACATAAATAAAAATTCAATCTAGTGAAGTCCATTAAATATATTAATATTGTTGAATCAGAAAATTGAAAGAGGAGTTTTAGAGTACCCTACCTATAGAGGTCCATATTCGACCCCTTTATTTCTTGAATACACTATCCTTAAATGAAATGAAATTATTAGGATAATGGTGGTCAAATATATATTTAAAGAAAAATTCATCAAAATGGATTTAGGATTGGACAAAATCCCAATTTCAACTCACAATGGAAAAAATTGAGACACCAAGTATTTAGCATCCTAGAATATAAAAAACATCAATTTTATCGATGGTTTAATAAAAAACCATGTAAACATGTATTTATATAATTAAAAAATTGATTATTTAAATTAATTTTTTTTACATATTATAGGTCCTCAATATCACAAAAAATGTAAATGATAAGGTATTTTTTTTAGAATCAACAGCGTAACTAAATTTTGTTTATAATAACATTTTATGGAAAATAAATATTTTACTATAAAAACTGATAAATTAACAAGTGATAGTACTTAACATTAATTTTTTAATTATATAATTTTTAATTCAAAATTATTTTTATTATGTCCAAAATTTAATACCATGGAAAAAAACCCATGATCGTAAAAGAAGAACCATTAAATTTTTTATAGGGTAGTTTACTAGGCTAAATTAATATTTTAACCATTGAGTGAGAAATTACCAAAACACCATTTAAAATTTACAAATCCCAAAATATATGTAATGGATTGGACCCTCCTGGTCTATTAAATTTGCCAATTTCTGGTGTTTAAAAAGCCCTAGACCCCATCAGTATGTATGGATCTGATGGTTAGTGTATCAGTGGTAGGATGTCACTCTGGTATCACCCATCAGTGACACTGATCAAGGTGACACCAATAGGTGAATCACCAATCAGTGAGTCATCGATTGGGGTGACACTGATCTGGGTGTCACAGATCAGTATGTCACCGATCGGTGCGGCACTGATCAGTGTGACATCGATCCTTGAGATTCCGATGGCGAGTCAATGATCGGTGTGTCACTGACAGGTGTGTCACCGATCAGTGTGTCGCTGATCAGTGTGTCCCCGATTGGTGTGTCGTCGATCGGTGTGTCGCTGATCGGTGTGTCTCCAATCAGTTACATGATGGGCTTGTCAGGTTTTCTTTTTGAGTTTCCCATAATGCCACTTTTGAGTATTTTAATGTTTTAAAATTAGTTTAAAGAAATTTTTATCCCTATAGATATTGTTTTAAATATCCTAAGGGTAGGTGACCCTCAAAAGACCCTTTTTACACTCTTTAAATGAAATATTTTTCACACAGATGTCATGGCCAACTCTCCTATTAGAATTATTAAATAACAAATTTATTCCATCTTGTGTAATTGTCAAACTGCTTTGTGAAACCACGATCTTCCTTTAAAACCATTCAATATTTTCATATACCGTAACTCCTAGATCATTCCTTTTTGTCACACAAGAATTCTTCTTCTTTGTGGATGGTCTCATTTCCTTCTTTTCCTTGGTGTTTTTGGAGTCCCCCCTTCCTAAGGCAAGTGGTGTGCCAGTGCTGGAGCATTTCTGTTCAATCTTGGAGTCCCTGAAGTTCCTCTTTTGCATGTTGCACAACCCCAGTTCTTGGAACATGGAGAGAATCTTCAATCGTTTATCATCCAAGTAGGGTTCCTCCATTTTTTTATTTATTGTGTATCATAAAGGGTTGGAATGCTAATTTTTATATGAGAATGGATGAAAATAATCCTTAATAAAGATAATAAATGGACTTTTAAAGAACGAAGGGGTGATTTGATGTTTTTGTTGTACTATTTTATCCTTGATTATATGTTATGGATTTATGGGCTTATGAACACTAAAAATAATGGATGTAGGTGGTCCTTCCATATGCAATAATGATCCTCAGTTTTTCTATTTAATTATAGGATTGAATGGTTGTAACATAGAAATTGGTTAATTACATAAACCCGGTTGATTAAATGGATTTCTAGTGAACAAGAATCCTTTTGCGAGAACCCTAGTTTACCATCAAAAATAAGAAAACTCAATGAATGGTGTGATGAAATCTGGAAACTCCCTTACTCTGTCTTGGAAATATGTGTAGTTGTTCTGCTTGATTATTGTATGGTGACATGGATAGGGATATGATCCCGTTTTATGGTGTAGAGGTTTTTTTGGGATCTAAGTCTGTGTGGGGTCGTATAGTGGGGATAAGATTTCTTCCAATACCTTTAGGGATCTCATGAATCCTTTTAGTTGTTGTTACTTTAAAAAAGAACTGAGTGTGAATTCTTAATCTGCTACTTGGTAGTTTTTCATTCCTCAGCTTGTTGCTATGGCTATTTATTTCCCTGTATTGAGGAATTATCTAAAATAAAACCACTCGAATTTGATGAAAATGGTGGTTTCAATGGGAATTTGTTTTTTGGGATGAGTTGTGACTTGGCTATGGGTGACTGATTTTCATGAATGAATATTAATGATGGTTTTTGTGTATAGGGTAGTTTTGGAACCCCTAGGTTGGGATGAGTGCTTGATTACCAATATGTATAATTTTTCTCTTATGTTTCTTATTCGCACCCCAACCAAGTTGAGAACATCATGACGAACACCCCCCATTTCAATGGGGGGGGGGGGTGTTTATCCCAACACTCTTATGAGTGGCTGGTTATTAGATCCTTTTCTACTCTCTTTCCTGAGAATCCCAAGACTCTTCGGGTAGGTTGTGAAGGCTTGAGGTCCAATATAGCCTATGATTCTTTGGGAAGGGAACATTGTGGTGGTTATCCTTGGTGTGTGAAAGAAGGTTGTTTCCCAAGAGTCTTTGGGTTAAGGCCCAGGTGTCTTCGGGCATGGCAATATCTATTCAAGACAAGGTGTATTCGAGCATGTCAGTACTTTTTCATGCCCAGGTGTCTCTGGGTGTTGTTACGTGTAGTTGTGGCCCAGAATTTTGGGGGTAGGGTGAGTGGTTTTGGTAGCCTATGTGTGTATGGGATGGGTATGGGAGTGGGACTGTAGTGAAAATGGTGGGGATGTTCTGATACATGGTATTTCTTTAATAACCAGGGGGAAAGTGGTGAGGGTTACCCATACAACGATGTGTAATTACTATTATATTACTTGACTTGTGTTATTTGGGGAGTTTTATTTTGGTGAGGTTAGGGTGGATAGTTTAATTATTTGGTGTTTGGTTATCTTCTTTTCTCACAGGAAAATAGAATGCCTCCCCAATTGTGCACGAGATCTTTTGGAATTCCCTACTGAGTATACCTGTGTACTCACCCTATATATAAAAAACTACATTCAGGTTTCGAGGAAGAATTCAAGGACCGTGTGAGACCATAACAGTTTGGATGTTGGTACTATTGATGATTTTGTTTTATTTTCTCTGGTATTTAACATTTGATTTTTCTTGTATTATAGAACTAGTTATTTGAAACATTCATAGGGGAAATGGGTTTATTGGGATTTACTTTTTCTTGTAGTTTATGTGTTTTTGGGACTTACTATCTTATCTCCCAATACTAATAATAAAAAAAGGGTAATGAATTCAATTTATCATGTTATTCTATACCCTTTGTGTTATTCTCCACTCCAAGACCTATTCAATATGGGTCTTGGGGGTCATTATCTCTCCTTCAACATGAAGACGGAAGGTTATGGAAATCTATAGTCCCTTGCCTCAACTTGGTGAAGGCGGGTCTTGATAGAACGGTATCCGAGTAAGGTTAAGAGATAGAATGGAGATTGGGGTTTGGCACCATGAGGATTTCATGGGATGCAAGGTAAATAGTCTTACGAAATCATGGTGCATGAAATAGGCTAGGGAAGACTGGCTAGGAAATGGGATTTTAGGCCCCTTCGTGATCCGATGCTTGGAACCTGGGCCTACTGAATGACCAAGTGAGGCTACACAGATTGCAGGGTAGAAACCCTAAGAATGTTACATTAATTTTAATGGCTTGTGTTCTTGCGTGTCTTAGGTATTTTGGGGATTTAAAATGAATAATAAGTGAAACAAAAAATAAAATCAATCTTCTACACTACTCGAGCTTAGGAATTCCTTGTTTACCTTACAACTATGCAACCTGGATGACGACCACGAGTATTGAGGTTGATCGAGGCACAAGAGGTTGATTTGGCTGGTTCTCAGAGGGCTAACTAAGAAGAGGAGTATAATCGGTGGCAGAGGATGCTTCGTTTCTTTCAGTGGCAAACCCTCTGAAATTAATAGGGAAAAATCTTGAACATGGAGACATAGAGAAAGATCGAGGAGCTGGTTATATCTTTCTTCTTAATTCAGGCTCCGATGGAGCACTAGGTTCCTCTATCTATAAGGCAGATGCAGGGAGTAGCACTTCAGATGTGGATGCTCAATCTTAGAGAGTACAGGGAGGCTGAGGTTACATGGATTGACTTTGAGAGGGAATTCCAGGCTAAATTCCTCATTTCCACGATGAAGGCTGAGAAGAGGTAGAAGATTACCTTCCTTTAGTAAGGGAGTATGTTTGTGAGAGAGTTGGGGATCAGGTTCAAGGATCTCTTTTGCATTGCTTTGGACCTCTTCCTGGACGAGGAGTCTTCAGTGAGGCTCTTATAGGAGGTACTCTGACTTTCTCTTTAGTATGTTGTTCCTCCCTTCACTCTACTAACATACATCAATGTCTAAAGAAGGCTGAAGAAGAAGAGAGGATGCAAATGCTGGGTGGCATACCACGAGAGGGGAGCCAGTTGGGCTCGTCAAAGGGAAAGGCTGTCACTAGCAGGCCTCCAGCATTAGGGCCTTCTAGCTTTCGGCTAGTGGGGAGTAGGACCCGGAAGTTCCAGTTTCGATCTCTGGGTCCTCAACCATTCCATTAAGGCCCAATAATGAGGTGTTTCATCTGTGGCATCCGTGGGAACCTTCAAAATAAGTGCCCGGACCGACTGTAGTACTGTAGTGGTAGGCATGTTCAGCTCCCACCTTAGGAGTAGCAGAAGATTCCAGCTAGGACATTTAAGCAGAAGGGACAGCATGTTCCCACTTTTTCATGAGTAGAAATAGAAGAAGGAGACTGACCCCAGTGTACAAATCAAGGACCTCGACCAAGGCGTGGTCAGGGAGGAGACCGACAGCTGAGAAAAATAGATGATGGGTCCAGGCAGTTGCATGCCACATAGGAATCAGTTTCAAGAGGGACGGAAGTCATTTGAGGTACGATCAGCTTGTATAGTACTCTTGCCTATGACTTGTTTGATTTAGGGGCTTCGAAATTCTTTTTTCACATAGTCTAGTCCATGAGTTGGGTCTAGACGTAGAGATAATTTATATACCCCTGTTATTGAGTACGTCATTTGGAGGTTAGACAAACTTGTCTCATGTTTCCCAAGAATGTAGACACGTGTGGGAACCACATTAGTCTTGTGTGGACCTTATCTTACTGTAGATGCAGCCTTATGATGTAATTATTTGCATTGAATAGATGTCCTCTGTATTTTCTTTTATCGACTGATTTTGAAGAAGGATCATGTTTTCAGATGTGGGCGGACAATGTCTGACCTTCGTCGGAAAACCAGGTTTCTAGAGGGAAGCCAACAAGTGGATCCCCTTTGTCCATTGGTAGCCATGCTTTCAGTAGGGTTGGAAGATATAGAGATGGTGGTTGTCTCAGGGATTTTCAATGAGTTCACGGAAGCCTTCCCCCAGGAGGTGGTGACTCTACCCCCACGACGTGATGTGGATTTAGGGATAGACCTACCACCTGGTGCCCGTCCGATTTCGATGGCCCCCTATCGAATGACACCTTCTGAGCTACTGGGGTTATGGATTCATATGAGTGAGCTGATGAAGATGGGTTTTTTTCGACCAAGAACGTCACCATGGGGTGCTCTAGTCTAGTTTGAAAAGAAGGTAGATGGTGGTATCAGGCTATGCATAGACTACTAGAGACAAAATTATGTAACAGTCAAGAAAGGTTACCCTCTCCTGAGGATAGAAAAACTATTTGACCAATTGAAGGGGGAATGATGGTTCTACAAGATAAACTAGTGGTTAGGATATTAGCTGTTGAGGGTTTAAGAGGGTGACATCTCAAATACAACCTTCAAGTGTAGGTATGGGAACTTCGATTTCATAGTCATGTAGTTTGGAATTATGAACTATCCAGACGTGTTCATAGGGCTCATGAACTCCATATTCTGGGAATATATGGTCAGGTTCGTAGTCATGTTTATTGACGACATCCTGATCTACTCAAGATCAGAGGAGGATCACGCTGAGCATCTGAGGACAATTTTAGAGGTCCTCTGACAGCACCAACTATATAGGAAGTTGTTCAAGTGAAAGTTTTGGACATGAGAATTGTACTTCCTTAGACATGTGGTGTCGATGCAGGGAATAGTGGTGGACTTGTCCAAGTTCTAAGAAATTGTTTCTTGGGAAGCACCCAATAATTTAACCGAGGTTCGTTGTTTCATGTTCCAAGAAAGTTACTACTGGAAATTCATTTCCAACATCTCTCTGGTAGAATCTCCTTTGAAAGCCTTGACATAGAAAGACCAAGTTTTTTTATGGAGTGAGAAGAGCCTGAAAGCCTTTAGTTATCTATAGTAAATGTAGGTTAGTGTCCTGGTATTGAGGATTCCAGAAGAAGGGGTGATGTTTGAGGTGTTCTGTGATGATTCTGGACATGGCTATGAGTGCCTGTTGATGAAGCAGTAGGGGGTGATATCTTATGGGTCTAGGAAGTTACGTCCCCATGAGAGTTACTACACCACCAATGACAAGGAGCTCACAACAGTTGTGCTCTCACTAAATTTGTGGCAGCACTACCTCCCCAAGGAGAGCTTTTTGGTCTTCACAAATTAAGAGAGCTTTATGTATATCTTCTCCCTATGGTACCAAATCTTGTGGCACCAGAGGTCGATGGAGTTTTTTCAGGGAAATGACTTATAAATCTATTACACTAAAGGTAATGTGAATATGGTGGTTGATTCCTTGACCAAGAATTTGTAAAAGGTTGTGGGATGTGAGTCGGTAGATGCTTGGAAGGTGATGGGGGGGTTGGCTTCCCTAAACCTAGATGCAAGGGTAGATGGTGGTAGAGGATGTCTATTTCATATAATAGCTCAGTCCCCTATGTGGTGGAAGGTGGAGGAGTCTATGTGGGGAGACTCAGAGGGTGAAGTGATGCGTGATCGGGTTAACCAAAGCAATGCTCTAGAAGGGTGGTCAGTGGATGGTTAGAATCAGATTATTTTCTAAAGGAAGTTGTTCATCACCATGGGAATTCATGAGAGTGTTCGTGGTGAGTTCCACAACTCACCCCTGGCGGAATACCCATGAGTTTTCAAAATTTATTAGGGATTGAGGGGTCATTTTTGGTGGCCTAGGTTGAAGCGAGTAGTGGCAGAGTTCGTAGCAAGGTGCCTCGTGTGCCAGTAGGTGAAGGGTGAACATCACATCCTAGGAGGTTTGTTACAAAATTTAGATATCACCAAGTGGAAGTGGGAAGACATATCGATGGATTTAAAAATGGGACTACCAAGAGTTCAAGGGGTTTGTGATCATATCTGGGTGGTGGTGGACCGGATGACGAAATCAGCTCACTTTCATACAGTCAAGGAGTGAAGTACAGTGGATGCCCTAGCATAGTGGTAGATGGATGGGGTGGTGCAATTACATGGAGTTCAGAGATCCATAATAATTTATTGGGATACCCGGTTTACCTCACAGTTCTAGAAAGGATTGCAACATGCTTTTGACAACCAGCTATGTCTCAACACTACCTTCCCCCCCAGACAGATGGGTAGATATAGCACACCATCCAGCCATTATATGATATGATACATGCATGTGTGTTTGGAATTTAGGGAATCGTGGGTGCAAAAAAAAATTTTGTTAGAGTTTTCCTACAAAAATAGTTGTCACTCTGCCATTGGCATGGCTCCGTTCAAAGGTTTGTATGGAAGACCGTGTCGCTCACCCTTGTGCTGGACATAATTCAGGGAAGTAGGTGTTCTTGGCCTGGATGGGGTGGAGAGCATGATAGAGAAGATTCAACCTATACGGGAGAGGATGATGGTAGCCCAGGACTGGCATACATCATTTTCTGATCATAGGTGGAGGCCCTTGAAGTTTGTGGTTGTAGACCATGTGTTCTTGATGGTTTCCCCTCGATGTGGGTAGAGAAGGTTCAGCATGGGGAGAAATCTCTATCCTTGGTTCATTGGGCCTTTCAAAGTGTTGAGGCGAGTTTGTGAGGGGTAATATCAACTAGCATTACGACCTCGTATATAAAATATCCACAATGTTTTCCACGACTCTGAGCTTCGTCATTATCAACACGATGATTCCCATGTCATTGACTAGGGAGAGTTGGATATAATGGATGCCACTACATTTGTGGAGCGGCCAATGAGAATCAAGGATCGAAAAGAGAAAGTGCTTCACATAAGAACCAACCCTTCTGTTCTTGTTTCATGGAGGCACTCTGGCCTCGAGAATATTACATGGGAGCGAGAAGCTCAAATACGCACCAAGTACCCAGAGCTATTTGGAGTGGTTGTTCTGAGAATTCCTTGATGTTCTTGTTTTTGTGACAAGATGTGATGTAATTATTAACATGTTTGTTTATGAGATCTGTTGTTTTCCCTATTCAATGAGTGTGTATAAAGAGTCATGACTATGGAAAAGGTAGGAAAGAATCCCTAATCTAGATTCATTAACGTGGATACAATTAATACCTCTGCGGGTGAGTCAGTTCCGCCCAAAGAAGATAGTGTATAAACATGAAGGAAGGGACTTCATAAACCATATTACTAGATTGTATGACCTTAACATGTTTCTGTAGTTTCTTGTGGGATAGGGGTTCTTAGATGTCTAGGGTGGTTTAACCGTGAGAGGTATCTTTTGAGGTGGTTGTTCGGACCCCTCTCTCTACATTGGGTTTGGTTATAATTATTGAGGATGAGAATATTTTGAGAGTTATCTAATGTAATGGCTTAGACCCTCCTAGTCCATTATGTTGCTAATTTCTAGTGTTTGGGACACCCTGTACCCCATTAGTATGTCCATATCTGAAGGGCAGCATATCAGTGGCAGGATGTCACCGTGGTGTCACACATCAGTGACACAGATCGGGGGGACACTGATCGACGAGTCACCGATCAGTGAGTTGTCGATCGTTGTGTCGTCGGTCTGTGTGTCGCTGATTGGTGTGATTCCAATTGGTGCCATGAAGGGCTTGTTAGGTTTTCTTTCCCCAATTTTCCATAACACAACTATTGAGTCGTTTAACATTTTTAAAGTGGTATAAAGATATTTTTATCCCCATAAACAACGTTTTAAATCACCAAAGTGTAGGAGAACATAAAAATCCCCATTTACCTACCTTTAAATTAAATATAATTCACATATTTCATAGAAACATCTCCTTTGTGAAATATTAAATAAAAAATTTATTCCATCATGTGTAATCATCCAACCGCGTGTTGAAACCCCAATCTTCCTTTAAAGTTGTTCAAGACTTTCATATCCTGTAACACCAGGATCTCACATTTTTATCTCATAGGAATTATTATTCTTTATGGATTGACTCTTTTTCTTCTTTCTCCTTGGTGTGTTTGGAGTTTTCCTCTTCCTAGGGCAAGTGGTTCCCATGTGCTGGAGGTTTTATGCTCACTCTTTGAGTCCCCAGAGTTCCTCTTTTCAAGTCGTGCATCCCCATTTCTTGGAACGTGGAGAGAAACTTTGATCATTGATCATCCAGGTAGGGTTCCACCTTTTTATCTCCTTACTGTGTATCATTCGGGGTGGGAATGCGAATGATTTTATTGGAATGGATGAAAAAAACAGAAATAAAGATTATAAACAGACTTTTAAAGAATGAAGGAGTCAGTTGATGTTTTAGATGTACTCATTTATCATTGATTATATGAAATGCATTTTAAGGGCTTATGTTCATAGAAAATCGTGTCTGTTGGTGGACCTTCCTTATGCACTAATGATACTCTATTTTTTGGGTTAATTCTATAATTGAATGTTTGTAACATGTAAATTGGGTAATCACGTAAACCCGGTTGATTAAATGGATTTCCACTGAAAAAGAATTCACATATGAACAACCTTGTTAGCCAAACAAAAAGAATAAAACTCATGAATGGTGTGATAGAATATGGAAACTCCTTTACCCTATCTTGGAAATATGTGCGGTTGTTCTTCTTAACTCATTTGGGGTGACATGGTTGTGTTTGGGATTCCATATTGTTGTGATGATTTGGTTTGTGGATCTAAGACCGTGTGGGTCTATATGGTCGTTCTTGGTTTAGTTCTAGTACTTTGAGGGATCTCAAGGATCCCTTTTGTTGTTGTGACTTTAAAAAAGAACTGGGTGTGAATGCTTAATCTACTGCTTGGTTGTTTTTCCTTCCATTGAAAGTGGCTATGCCTTCTAATTGCCTGGTAGTGAAGAATTATCTAAAATAGAACCACTCAAATGTGATTAAAAGAGAGGGATCAAGTGGAATTTTTTTTCTGGGATGAGTGGTGATGTGACTGTCAGTGATGTTCTTTTTATGAATGAAGAGTAATGAGGGTATTTGTATATAGTCTGGTTTTTGAACTCCTAGGTTGGGATGAGTTCTTATTTACCTATATATATAATTTAGCTCTTCTGTTTCTTATTCATGTGCCACCCATGTTGAGAACTTCAGGCCGACTAGTCCCATTTAAAATGGGGGAAGGTGTTTTTACCAACAATCCTACGAGTGGATGGTTATTAGTTCCTTTTTTATCCCTTTCTTGCGTAGCCCAAGACTCTTCGAGAAGGCTGAGATAGCCTGAGGTCCATTATAGCCCATGATTATTTGGACATGGAACATTTTAGTGGTTAGTCCATGTGTGTGCGTGCATGTTGTTTCCAAATAATCGTCAGGATGAGTCCCTAGGGTCTTCGGGTGTGGTAGTAGTTGTTTGAGCCAAGGTGTCATCGAGTGTGGTGGTAGTTATTCTGGACCCGTTGTTTATGGGAACGGTTACGTGCGGTTGGGGACCAGGTGTTTGTGGGTGTAGTGAGTAGTTGTTGTGGTCTAGATGTGTGTATGTGGGGCATGGAAGTGGGACTATGGTGAAATTGGCTGGGAAGGTCTACTGTGTAGGAAATCTTTAATAACCTGTGGGAAAGTGGTGCGGGGTACCCAATCTTTGATGTGTTATTACTATTACCTTACATGAAATTCATTATTTGGGGAGTGTTCCATTGTGAGGTTTGGGTTGATAGTTTCCTTATTAAGTGTTTAGTTAGATCCTTTTTTCATGGGACATTAGAATTCTTCCCCACTTTTGCATGAGAGATTTTGGGTTTCCGTACTGAGTATACATGTATACTCACAATATGTATATAAAATTGCTTTTAATTTTCCAGGAGGATGTTGAGGACCATGCATGACTGTACTAGTTCGGATGTCATTCCAATGGATGTTTCTGTTTTATTTTCTTTTGTATTTACCTTTAGAGTTTTCTTTTATTGTATCACTTATTATTTGAAACATGCATAGTGGAAATGGATTGTTTGGGATTTACTTTTACATCCAGTTTAGGTGTTTTTTGGGACTTATTATCTTATCTCTCAATCCAACTAAAAAAAGGGCAATTCCATCAATTTCTAATATGATTCTATACCCTTGGTGCTTTTTTCCAACAAGGGACCAATTGAAGGTGAGTCTCAGGGGTCATTATATCTCCTTCAACAAGAAAATGGAAGGTTTTGGCAATCTACGATCCCTTCCCTCACATTGGTGAAGGAGGGTCGTGACAATATATTTTTCATAATTTTACACTCTTGGTGTCCATATTAACACTTTATATTTATGATAGTTTTATGTGTTGGAACCCTAATGGGCCTCCAATAATGAGTTTAATTACGAGGGAAAAAGGATGGTCTCTAATTCGATGTTAGAGGGTTCAACAAGTGTAGACCAGATTATATAAATTTTTATGAATATTTAACCACCTAGGTTATTTCTAGTGAAATGTGTAAGAATGGTCTATAGATATTGGGAATTTATAGGGAGTGATTCATTGGATTTTTAACGTTTAAAATCAATAAACCAAGTAAATATTAGTTAAAATATGAGAATTATTCTACCAAAGAATGATTAACAAAATAATAACCAAGTGAACTATTTAATTATTTGATTAGTCATATAAATTTATTTTAGGATAACATGGGTTGTTCCATGTGGGTGAATGATATAACACACCAACTGTAGAAGGTTTACTTGACTCTTTATAGTTATCCAACTTGATGGATAAGATATGGGGATTATAGGTTATTCCTAATTGTCATTTTACTCATCTATGAGATTTTTTGATAATAGTGATCAATTTATAATATGTAAAATATTTTATTATACGTTGTTTGTAAAAGAGATTAATTAGACTTAATTATTTATAGTCTCGGGCTAGGGTATAGGCTGTATGATTTAATGCATATCTTATTGTTTATGTTGACCTCTAATATCATGTCACAATAATAAAGGAGAATTACATGTGTTGGTGTACCACCTGATATGGATGGATACTATAATGAGGGAGGTTAATATGCTCTATAAAGTATAACTATGTAGACAAATACATTAGAATAGAAGTAAATTATGTGTCATGAAATCCTTTTTTGTTGATTTATACTATAAAAAGTGATATGACTATGTGTCATGACATCCCAGGAAATGGATGGATACTATGACAAGGGAGGATTCTATATGATATTAATTTCCATGATGTTATCCTTGAAAAGAATATAGAGGTCCCTATATGACATAATATCCTATAATATATGTCTTTTTTGGTAGAATTACCCAAAATTAGATGTTCTAGGTAGGGTTGAGTATTATGGTGGCCTTACAAGAAAACAATTAGTTTACTAGGATTCTTACATACTAATCGCTAATGATTTTCTAATTTTATTGTATATATAAAATATAGTTTATATTATGTCCTATAATAGGGGTCATATTTTTTGTGTCCAATAAATTTTTATACTCACAAATTTCACTTGCACCGTGGTGGATGTATATAATTTGTTATGGCATGCATGTTAGGTAACTATCCCTTCTAAAGGTAGTCTCGGTGAAGTAGCTTAGTGGATATGATGAAATTGTACAATGGCATTGTTGAGAAATTTTATCATGAATCTCATCATTTTTTTTATTCTTTCCATGTGTGTTATATATATTATAGACCCACTGGGTGATCCCCTTTGATGTATGAGTCATATGTTGTTATTATGGATTAATTATTCCATGAAAATATGATTATTTTATTATTATATTTGAATTTTTATTTTGACTCCAATGATTATATACTAAGGTTATTACTTATGGATTGTTATGATACTTTTTTATGTTACTAATATCGAGGCTATAATCTCATAAATAATATTTTTAAAATCCTTACATTATATAGTCCCCTTTAGCATATGGAGAAAAACTCATAAGGTCATGGGGTATTACATATTTAAACAATAAACTCAAACTCAAATTTATAAAATTATTTTAATAACATTTTTAGTCAATTTTTTGGATTTAGAAGCGATAAATAGAGATAATATTTTTAAAATGTTTGATGGAAGTAATGAATATACCATTTAAAAAATATTTTTTGGAATTTCATGTTACAAGGGAGTTGGTATTGATGTTATTAGTCTATACTATTATGGTTTTTTAAAAAAAAAATTATTCTTATGATCAATGCTTTATGTGAATACTTTTTTACCAACATTTTTAGAGGGTATACATACATTCAAAAAATTTGAAACATTTATTCACATGATAGGTTCATGATTATATATTAATATATAAATTATTTTATGCCACTTGTTTTTGTTAATTTAATTTTAGAAATGGATTATTTCATTTCATTATGAATAACTTATTGGGTGAATATTAAATAGTTGAAACTAACTGTGATGATTTTCAAATCGTCTGTCCCTCTAATACGCTGATCATGCTAAATGCATATATAGTGTTATGATACCCCTATAATGGATTGTATAGGAATTAACATCTTTGGATATGGATTTTTTTATTATTGAAAAACATAGTGGGTCAGAAACACTATATTTTTTAGATAAGGTATACATATTTTCGTTTTTTATGATTGAGTATGGAAACACAACTTGTGGTTGTGAGATATATATGATGTGTGTGTAAGGTAGATACAATTGGATACCTAACCAAGCTAACTAGTAATGTGATTATAGTGATTGTGAGGTTAGACCTATGATAACATGAGTTTGGGTTATGATAGTAGGGTAGAGATAGGGTATTCATGATATCTTTAGAATAATGTTTATATCTAGGGAATTTAACATATTGGGTTATTTGGTTTTCTATATCCATATATGTAAGAGTGTGTGTATTAAATAATAATTCAAATGTGAATGTTAAATATAGGTTTCTGTGATAGAGTTTTGATGGTTGAATTTTACATGTATTTTATAAAATATTATCGACAAATCATTATATATGGATTATATGATAGATAAAATTGTTATTTTAGGATGATTAAAAATCGAATGTATTCCATGGTTCTTTAAATGTATATGATGAAACCTTTATTGAGAGTTGGTAAACTTATAGATTCCTATTTTGTAACAAATGTTTTTTTAAAATTTAAGCCCTTTGTACAGAGGATTATAGAAGGAGGAGAGGAAGATATTACAACCTTCCATGAATTTCAAGTACATCATTTCCCTTTTTTCTAATATGTGTTTCACCATGACATTTTAGAAAATATTCCTCTTTAAATAATTTTACTTATTCTATACCTTTTGTTACACACAACATGAGTTTAAATGAAAGTGATATAAAATTAAAATAATATTATTTATAATATTTACAACCTAGAAATTAAATTATTTAGTATGAATAGGATTTCCTAATTTAAGAAATATATATAAATTTACTACACAATATAATTTCGATGATAAATTATTAGTTATTAATCACTCAAGTTTTAGTTAATTCATTTTGTTATTTTAAAATAAGAATTATTCAATAAATAATTAATTGATTTTTTGTGAAAATATTATGATTAATTTTTATAAATTTTAAATATTGTATAATATAAAATGAAAATAATTTTCTAAAATCATAATATGATAATTATCTTAAGATTATTTTTTGAAAATTTTCAAAAAATATTTCTTTTTAGTGCACAGAAAAAATGATTATTTTAATAAAATATTTATATACACCATTATATTTTGGTTTAAAACACTTTAAAATTAAATTTTTTTTATTATATTTTAAAAAATTCAATTAAATACATTTTAATCAATAATATATATTCATTTACTATAAAAAAAATTTATATATAAAAAGGAATTATCATGAAAACCATTTTAATACTCACAATGGGTTTTTAACATAATAATAAAAATTTATATTATTGAATAATTTTAATTAAATATTTATATTATATATTAATTTAAAAAATTTAACATGAATCTAGTAATTTTCAAGCAATGTGATAAGAATAAATCTATTTTTTAATTTGAAAACATTCTTTTTCAAAAAAATGGGTATCATCACACTCTACATAATTATTTTAAAATATAATATTTCCAATTGTAGGTATTGAATTTAATAGAATTTATTCATTAGTTTCAATTAATATATTTAAATTTGTTAAATATTAATTTTTTTGGTCAATATGAATATTAACCGTGGTGAAATTTATCAATTCGGTAAAGATTAAATCAGGTTAATCTGCATTGAAACTAAGTGATAAAGGAATAATTTTTCATAATAATGATTATTGTATTAATTTAACTGAACCATTATCAGATTAGTGTCTAAATTTAGTTATTTAGTGAAAATATGTCAATGAAAATGATATATATATTATTTAAATCAAAGAATTTTACAATCTTTCACTCTCTTAGTTTTAAATATCCTTCATGTGTTTACATAAGGAAAAAAATATAAATGAATGAATATTAATATCAATTTATTGAATAATGAAACTATATTGATTATGGTAAATTATTCTTAAATTTTTAAGTATTATATAAATACCTTAAATTCTTACAAAATTCCAAAAGAGTTTTTTTTTCAATTAATGGGAAAATAAAATAAATGATTTTTGATAATATTATAAGTGATATAATTTGATTAAGTTATAGTGTTTGAAAAATTATATTGGTTTTTATGAATTATTAATGTTGTTTTCGAAGAAAAAATTATCCTTAAAACTTTCTATTCTTGTCTTTTATGTTAATTTATGTGAATAGGGTCAAAATTAATAATAATTTTATTTTTTCAAAATAATATGTGATTAAATAATTAAAAAACAGGAAAATACATAAATAATGAATGGTGGATATGAAGTAATCAATAATTTCATACTATGATCATTTATTAGAGAAATTATAAATTATATGAAAAAAATACAACCCTTTAGTATTGAAAGAGTTGTTACCGTAGTTAAAATTTAAATTGATTTACTAAGGTTCAATCAAAATAATTATGTTAGATTGACACAAGTTAAATGAATAAATTATATTTTTGGTGGTATCTAAATACAATATTACCTTATATTATAATATTTGGAAATTTGGATGAATATTTCTTCATAATTAATTTATTTAAATTAAATCATTTGAGAAATTCCAAAATTACCACTCACCTCAATTATAGATGTTGAGCTCCTCCCCCATTTATTTACGCCACATTAAGACTTTTAAATAGAGTAAAATATTACTATTTATGTTTTAAACTTCTTTATAAAAATTATATAGGTTATGGTACTCCCAAAAGACCAACCCTATAGCCCTTTATAGGGGATCTATTGGAGTTGGTTCAAAGAAAAGTTAGTCATCTGAAGCGATCTATTTCTTTTCTCATCTTATGTACCTCCTATAAATATATTTTATATGTCATAGAAATAATAAATTTCTTATCATAAATATTATTACATTTTATTATGATTATTTTAACACTATTATACACCCTCTTTCCCATCAAAGGACATGTAAAATTATTACTAGTGCATATGTACGGCTTATCGTCCCCACGTAACGCTATAATTCATTTTTCATCAAAATATTTTAGATACTAGTATTATGACCATATATAATGATTATATATTATATTTATGATATTAATAAACCTATTAAATTATAATATCACTTATACCTACTTACCATTCAATCCTTTAGAAAATGACATCTTTATTCATGTGTTTGTATGGGTTATGACCTCCATTAAAGAGGGTGTTTTCTTTTTAATATATATTTTACTTTTGTGAGGATTTATAATAATTTTATATTTTTATATTATATATATGATATAATAATGGTCATATTAATGTGAATTATTATTTAACATTCTTTTAATCAAACATTCAAAAAATGAAAACCATGATCATGTGTATATACATCCTACCCTCTCCATTAATGGTGTAATTTAAATTTCTATACAAATTTTTTTTATGAATGTAATCACGTATAAAATTAATATGTATTATATTGAGATATTTATAAAACTAATGGAGCTGATATATCCACGATCAAAATTCATGTAATGAAACTACATAACCCCAACATACATGAAGAACAAAGAAGTTGTCACATAGAATAATGATTTTAGTAAATAATTTTTAACAAATTGGTGATAAAATTTTATAAGTAAGTCATATATGGTACGATATAATTTATTATGGTTTTTTAATATACTTTTAAAAATTACATATTTATTATATTGGATGATCCATTGCGTTTTTTGAATGTTAGGCCTAAGGCAATGTATTTTTTTCTCACTTTTATTCAAATGAGAATCATATCAAATTGACCACTAGTCTATTTTATGAGGTTTATTTAATAATATTTAAATAGTTTTATGATATTTCTTATTAATTTTATATTAATTTACATATTTATAAAATTTTAACTCTTTCAGGGGTGTACGATTCAAGGTTAACCTATGTCATAAGGGTTACTGGTTACAATCACATAATTTATGAAGATTGTTTATGTTTATATTCCCAATGTTGAAATATTATGTTAAATTTACAAATAAATTAAAAAAAATCTTATCATCTTGTTATTTATTTAAAAAAAAATTTCTTTCATTTTCATCATCTTCTGTAGGAAAAATACTAAATTTTTTTTTATTGAAAATTGCCTTATTTTATTTTATTGGTCGCAAAATAAATTCATCAATATCAATGTTTTATGAAAATATTTTTAAGAAGGTTTTTACTATTATGTTATATATTTTAAAGTCATTTACCCCATTTTTTACTTAAAAAACCATTATAATGGAATCTTCTAAACGTTTTCCAAACGAGGTATGTTGTGACTTTCAGAAAAAAAATAATAAAAAGAATTTTTTGAAATTATGAAATGAATAGAATTATCCACTGTTATAACTAATTTTTTCTTTAATTGATCCAATTTATATTTACATGGTTATTTTTAATGAATTTTTTCTTGATTTATTTCGATTTGTTTTAAAATAAACAATTTCAAAATAAAATGGTTATTTTTGTCATGAATGTTTTAATGATATTTTAATTGTATTTATATTCATCGAAGATAAAAGACACTTATCAGTGTTATTATTTTCTAAGAAATATTATAAGGATACAATTATAGTTATTTCTATATATTTTTATGAAAATAACGACACAATGATTATGAAACCTGTTTATTTTCTATAGGTTACATTGTGTTGAAATGATGATCTATTTATGAAGCCCATTTCATTTCCCTGGGTTATTCTAGGATGAAATGTTTATGAAACCCATTTCATTTCAGGTGTTCTAATAAGATATACGCTTTAGGATATTTTGGAACACATATGTATTATTTCAATTATGTGATAGGTGATACCTACATCTCCCTCCATTGCATTAGGTATATGTTGATATCTAAAGAGATACATAAGAATATAATGGGGGAGTGAACCCAGTTACGTAAGGTACTTTTTCAACTATTATATAATTGGGATTGAACATTGACTACTATGATTGTTTTGGCTGTAAAACCGTTACATTATGATATCCTTTTAAATGATCCTTTAATACTAATGAAATGATTTTATATCCTTATATTTATTAAACAAATCAATGTCTTATTCCCTTTTATGTTTTACTGGTTCGTGATTGTTGATTACTTTATGATTCATGCCTTGTGAAATTATAATGTTTAGGCCATGTATTAGCATTATGATTTATGATATATAGGGTGTGATTTTAAAATTTTATTGTTAAGTTCTTATAACATTAAAAGCATGTTATTCTCAAGTGATCATTGATATCTCTCTTGTTTAACATTTGTGAACATATGAGAATTACCTTACTTATGTCTATTTTCCCCATTTTATGAGGAAAAGTTCCATTAATTATATGTCTAAGAAGGATTCAAGTTATGAAGAAATATTTGGGGGATTATTTAGATCTTTTATGAACTAGTGGTTTATATTCCAATGTTATCAAATTCACGAGACCCATATGATTCTATAATGGATCATTAAGTTCTACGATTAACATTCATCTATTAAATGTGATAACTACATTGGAAAACTATGGTTCACTATAGTTTGTATAAGATTATGGATAATTTGACCATTGAATTCCTGGATGAGAAAACTATAGTGATAATCCTAAGGATATGTATAAATATAAAATCATATACCAATTTTTATATCATTAGATGATACATAATATCAATATTGGTGAGTTTCTAGATATACATAATAATATTAAGTTGAAATTCATGAAGGAAATTGGGATATTAAACATGCAACATGTATAGAATATGGGAAAAATCAGTCAAAATAATGTCTGAGTAGAATATAATGATATTTTGAGTGTGGAAAATAAAGACACAATGAAAATAATTTTTAGTGGAATATTAAATTATTCGTTAAGGAAATGGATGAGTAAAATGGTCCATATAAGACATCCTCAGGGGTTGAATGTTTTAAATTTGGAATGTATGTGCATTATGAAAATATTTCTCATAAGGGGAAGAATCCAGAAAATAATCAATAAAGTTATACAAGTGATGGTTTTACCGATGATGATGCAAAGCCTATGAATAGAATGTGAATGGTATGGGATGTTTCAATATTATTTCATATATTAAATGTAATAAGAATGAGAAAATTTAGGTTTTTTAATCTTAAGACATGATTCATATTTCATATTTTAGGAAACAAGTATTAGGGGGAAAGTTGATGAACCAAGTAAGTTGTGTAATAAAATAAATGGTATGATTGAACTGTTTATGTGTTTTTATTCTAGAATTATGTTATATTAGTTTTATAAAAATTAAATTATAGTTATAAAGTCTTGAAAAATACAAATATTGTTCAAAAGATTTTTATTTATGGATTTAAAAACCTATTTTAATGGCAATAATAACCTTGATAAGTGAATTTTTGGTAAGGTGATAGATTTAGAGAACATGTGATTAAAGAAAAATATATAACATAATTTGAATCTGATGTTGAATTAGTAATGTTTAGTTAGGATAAATTGGTGATTTACATTGATAATATTTGTATCCTTGAAATTGTATAGAGATTTAATAAAAAGTGATTTAGGTCATCATTGATAGTTTTTATACATTTTTTGAATCATAGAATATATTTAATTTTTTTGAAATTATTTATGGAATACAGATTGTTTTAATTTTGGAAGAATATTTGTTTCTATGTGCGGTTAACTTAAATTTTATGGATATCATTATGGGTTTATATTTTTAAGTTTTATTGTAAGTTTAAAAGAATAAACACCACATTTTACTGTTTTAGGTGATGGAAATTTTGTAGTATATTATGTTTTAAATACCCTTAATGGTTGTTAAATCATTTTATTGTAATTTTATTTTATACTATTGGATTTTAGGATATAGATCATCTTTATTGTTGTAAAGTGATTCATTTAAAATGAATTATTTTTATAGATATTTATAGTAAAGATATGTATTATCATTTGAGTTAGTATCTAAATTTGATTCATGATGTTTTAGTTAATTTCACTATATAATAATATTTTCCAATTATTTATCTTGGCGATTAATGATTTTTATAAGATATTTAATTTAGTTATGTTATATGTAAAATTTCTTTTTAAAATGTGGTTTAACAAGGAAAATTATTAATCAGTAAGAATACAATTTACTTTTTGGATATACAAGATGAAATGTATTAGATCACCATTGAGGTTTAAATATTCTTTAATTTGAGGGTTATGGTTTTTTGGGAAGTAGTATTATTTATAAAAAGATATATGTAGAACATTTTTTTATATTTTAAGAAATTTTGTGGTTAAACGTATTAGTTAATGATTTCTTTATTTTTATAATTATATTTCCTAGTTCTAGACATTTTGTGTTTTGGTAAATGATGAGAGATGGGTGAAATAACGTGATATACATTTTAATATTTTATATGCTGATTTTAGTGCTTTGTGCAAAAACAAATTTATCTTGAATACTAATTATTAGGAGGAAAAAATTATATTTTTGTGGAAATTTATTAATAGATGACATTATACTTTTAAGGTATGTATATTTCAATAATTTTTTTATATATTTTAAATGAGCTCCTCAACTCTAGAAAAAGGATCTTAAGAAAAAATCCATTTATATAATGTTGAATTCAAATGAATTTTTTGTCTTTTAACTCCTTACTAATTTATAGTTAGTTGGTTATCAAAATTATCATAACCATGTTCTCAATAACTCTCTATTAATCCTTGGGTGTTAGTTTTATTTTACATGTATATGTTTTCACTTCCCATTAACATTATAACATTTGGAAACCTTGTCTTGTCATTCGAATGTCACTTTCCCTCTTTTTAGGGTGATTTTTTATTAACACTATTAACAATGTGGGTTTTCAATAATTTAATTTTATTGTACAAAACATTTCATTACCAAAGATTAATTTAAATTATGAGGAAATTATAAATTATGAAGGTATGACAACATGATTATTTAGAACATATATTTATTAAATAATTTTATTTCTTTGGTATATTGTGTTACATGTAAAATTGAGTTTAAAGGAACCATGCTACTCTATTAATGTATTATTATTAATAAAATATATAACATATATATTAAATTTGTTTTTTTGAATAGTATTCACTAATCTTTTCAGTATATAAATATTTTCTACTAAATATAAATGTATTGATAAATTCTTATTAAATAATCTCTCAATTTTTAGTATATTCATTTTATTTTTCAAGAATTTATGTTTTTCAGAAAATATTTCTATTTATTTTTGAGGAAAAATATTATAATCAATTTGTAGAATATTAAAAAAAATATTTTATAGAATGAATTCAATTTATGAAAATAAATATATTTAAATTATATTTGTATGAATTTTGGTGAATTTTCTAAAACGATATATTTTCTATTGAAGAGTATAAAATAATGATTTCATTGAAAAATATAATTACAAAGTTTAATTTTATTAAATTATTAAAATTTTAAATTAAATTTTTATATTTTAAATAATCTATTTAATTCTATTCGAATCAATTATATGTTTCAATTTAGTTTAAAAATATTTTTTTACAAAAAAAAAAAATTTCCTATAACCGTGTTTTTATAGGCACAATGTGTTTTTGAAATAATAAATTAAATTTATAAATATTGGGGAATGATTTTATTCAAACATATATATAATATACTAAACAATGTTTTTAAACATTCACTTAATATTTCTCTAGGTAAGGTAAACGAATAAATCTGGTTTTACGATTAAAAGGAGTATTTATTTAAATAACAATTTTTTCTCATTCTGTGTATATAAATTAAATTTAATTACCAAATTTTATAGGTGTTGAATTTGATAAAATGGAATTCATATTTTGAATCATGAGATTAAAATTTTGTTTTATTCCAATTTTATTTTTGGTCAAAATAAATAATAATCATGGTAAAATGTATTACATGGGTAAATTGTAAATAGAGTTAATATCAGAATCAACCATATTCATTATGAATTTTATGCCTATGTATGTGAATAGTGTCAAAATTTACAATAATTTTATTTTATCAAAATGATATAATATTAAATTTTTATAACTCTTAAAAATATTGAAATAAGACAAAGAGGATATGATATGGTCTAAAAGTTCATAAATACAACATTTATGAACCAATTCTTAACTTATACATAAAACATACAACCATTAACTATTGAAAAAGTTATTACCGTAGTTAAAATGAAAATTTATTAAGTGGTAATCAAAATTATAAGGTTCAAAATGACATAAAAACTTGTCTAAATTCCATTGGTTAATTTTTTTCAATCCTATCATATGATATATTTTATTCCCTGTCCATTTTGAGTAATTTATCCTAAGAATAAATTTATTATCATTTAATAATTTTATAAATTTCAAATGTTCCCCTCACCTCAATTATTAAAGGGTACCCCTTCATACCATATTTACACCACATTTAGCCTTCAATGTTGACCATCCTTAACAAATTTGTAACATCCCAGGTAAATAATGATTATTACATTTTCATAAATTTTAATATTTTTTAATTAAATATTAATTTTAGTTTAAAGTGGATTCTATATTCGACGACATAACCGACAGGCAACAATGTATTTCTCTGAAATCTCATGTTGCACACAAGGCTGAGTCGTATTAAAAATAATAGTATAATATTATTTTAAATGGTAGTTAACGTCTAGTCGTTGCGTTGGAATGAATTAATAGAACTAACGAAAATATGATTGTAAATGTATTTTAAATTTTTTTACATATATTCAATAAAATATAGTGTTTTAATATGGGAATGAATCTGATTTTAAGAAAGAAAAAATCTAGTATTTTTAAAAGATTGTTTTATAACCTTTTGATGAAGAACCTATTTTAAATCATGTTTTTTTCAATTTTATAATTTCCATCTGACAAAATAAACATATTTTTTTAAGAATGACATCAAAATTTACGTTGGGTAAAATTTTGGTGTTGTTTTGATTAAAATAATTTTTAAGGAATACTAAAAAATACTATATTTTTATGTAAAAACTGTATTTTCATCTGACTTATTTATATAGACATATTGAATTTATAATTTCTTTTAATGTCTTATTGGATTATATGTTTAATATTTAATCTAATTTTGGTTATTGGATGTAATTTCACATTGAAATTGGACATAAAAAAGTGTGAATCATTTGATATTTATTATTTCATTAAAACACACTCTTTGGTTTTTGACAAAGATAATTAATTTCAAACTATTTTCTGAAACTTTTGTGTTTTGAATTTTGAAAAATTTATTCCATATTATGAATCCGGAGGTCCAAATTGTGTAAATAGGTAACTTATATTTTTAGATATTATGAATATTAACATCAGTAAATATTTTATTTACTATGGTTAAATGGTAAATCTGGTAAATAATGGTACAAAATAATATTATAATGATATTAGATTACACAAAAACTTGTTCTAATAATATTGGATGATACATGTCCAACCATGGAAATCCATAGGTCAATTATTGGACTCCATGGATCCAATTGTATATAAAAATGACATTTTTAAAAAATTAATTCAAGGATAAGGAAAACGTAACATAAATATATATCTTTTAGTAAAACTATTTTTATATGGAGTTATCTAATTGATATGTTCGACTATATTTTTTTTATAATGATAAAAATATTTACTACATAATGGTATTTTTTATAATTTTTATACATTAAATTAATTAATTTTAATTTTGACACAATTGTGGTGCAATGATTTACTTATTAATAAAGGATTCAAATGATTAATATTTTAAATTTCAAAATAAATGAAATTTTTTTATTTTATGTCATACAAGAATTTTTTGGATTATAGATACATGTTATATTTGTATTAATGATTTTTTTTGAATCAATCATGTTTTTTCTGGAATTTAAAAATGTCATGATATGAATAGTTCCAAAATTGACATAATTAATATTTTAAAATATAAAATATTTTATTAAATATTTTAAATTCCAAAAAAATATTATATTCAACCCAATAGTTTTCATATGTCTATGTTTTTATTATTGACTCTTTAATTAGATATTTTCATGTTTTGGTAACTATTTTTAATCTCAAAATGTTAAATGCTTGATAAAATGGTAATATTAAAAAAGGGCTAAATAAAAAAGACAACGATTAAAAAATATCCAAAACCTTCCCATTTCTAATTGGATGATTTTATTTTATTTATTTCATCATATATTATAATTTAATGAGTTTTGGACAATTTGAAACTGAAAATTATTTTATAATAAAATAATAAATTAAAACATTCCTAAAGAGCCCCTCTTCCCTCTGGAAAAAGGGAATCACCTCTAACCCATTGCACACACCTATCAAGCCCAGTATCTCATCCGAAATCTAATAAATTAATCTCCCAACATCCCCTATTATTCCTAGAAGTTTTCAAATAGGAATAAGTAAATTTAATAAATCCTTTTCGCTGAAATATAAGGGAGTTACACGTTTTAAGAGGTAGCATCTTTTGTAATATTCCTTTCCATTATTCTACTTCTTCAATCACTAATCTTTTATTTTTCATTTATTGCTTAAAAACTCCAATATCCTCAATATAATATGATGTTTTTATGAGAATTATTCTAACTACACTTCCACACACATTCTTCTAATGGATATGAACATATTTTATCTATGGACTGTGAACTAATACCTCACAAAACGATGACTATTCAATTATCTTCTACCGCCTGTCATGGGGGACATTATGATGAAAATATATTTATATGTTATATATATAATATTTATATTTTCTATATTCTTATTTATTTTTCATTTATAGCATACTTTTATGGTTTCTATAATGGGTAAATATGGTAATTTCATTTGAGGAAATGCGGACTTCCGCCCCTCAAAGTTATAGGACTCGTTCAAGATATACAAGGAATGTATAGAGGATGCAGTTAATGAACTTATGTAACATATATAACATATATATTAAACTATAATTATAATATACCTATGTATCATTTAGTATCCATTCATTTAAAAAATAAAAATAAATGAAGATAGTGTCCATGCGTAAGTACGACATACCATCTCCAGGAATAATGAATTTATTTTCTTATATCCAAATGTATAGAATATTATCAATAAATATATAATGGATATAAATACATATATACAAAATATATTTGATATATGTATTATGGATACAATTTTGGAGATAATGGAATTTTGATGAAATTGACAATTTGTAATTATAACATGTTCATTTCTGACTCAAGTTCCAAATATCGGCAAAGCAACTGATATTAAATTAAATAATTATGTAATTTTTATAAAATAGTAATATGTGATGTTAAATGGAATAATAAACTTTAAAAAGTTTCTGAATAAATTTTAATTAACTTAATTTTATTATTCCGGAAGATAAAGAACAAACAAGACAAATCAGACACATGATAAGGGAAATTCTTAACCGAAATTCCGTTCTTTTGGATGATCTTATACTTCTTTTCATGCTATGATTATATGAGAAATGAATTTTTATATATTATCTTGTATTTATAATTGAATTAGGTTTGTTTATATTTAATACACATAATAGATCTATTTTATTTACAATGTGATCTTTGTAAGTGAACCTGTCAGCTTTTTCTTTTAGTCAACTAATTATTTATGTTATGTATTTTAATTTCGATTTTATTATATTTGGATGAGTTCTTCTATATACTTATTTCTGTAAATTTTATTTCCATCTTATGAGAGATACGTTTCTCTCTCATCAACTAATTTTTTGATTTTTTACTTGACGCTGTTAGGCTGAAGAATTTTTGTACGGGAATTTCTAAACACAATTTCCACTCATTGGGTTTTACTCATAATTCGATGACTGTATTCTTCTAGATTAGGTGTGGAATAACTATTTATTTATCTATGTTGTCATTTCAACTTCCAATTGTGTGGATATACTTTTTTCAAAACACAATAACCCAATGGATAAATTCTTATGTCATTTATACAATCTTTATAAAGGATTTTCTCTCAATTTACATTCCATTGAGACTTATTTATTGTTTTACACCAATTCACATTGATATGGTGTATATGCTGCACATTGAAAAATTATATCATTAATCTCCTTATTTTCATGATATTATAATCTTTGTTTAATGTCATGCTGCAATTATTTTTAATTAAATATTTTCTCAAGTGTTAAGGGACTCTTTAACTAAAACATTGTTTTAAATGATTTAGAGATTTATTTTTATAAATCTTTATCATTAATGTCCTTTTTTTCAAAATGAGTTTTAGAATTTATTTATATTGATATTAACATTTTAAAATATTAATTGAATTATAATTTTAAACGTGGTATGTGACACTTTGAAAAAAAATATCATTATTAAATATCTTAAATTGTTTTTGAAATGGATTTAATATTTCAATATCATGAATTGATTCATTGTGGTTGATAAGTGTAATGTTGATAATTTCAATCTTTTATGTGTTATGATTATGTAATGGTACTTGGATATTTTATGGTTGGTTACATGATAAACAAAATATTGGTGTTTCCCTTTTAAACCTAGCGTGGATGAGCCCGGGATAGCTCTCAAATGCATTGGGCAAGGTGACAGAGTTAAACGTTAATGTTTATCCTAAGAGATTTAGGGAATATAATATGATGGGTATTTAAAAAATAACTCCCAGTGAAGCTGTGAATTCTATAATGTAAGTATGAAATAGATTCCATAAGTTACCTTTATGATTTATGATTTCTATATATTATTCATAAATCATATAATTTTTTTTGTCATGTAAAATATTGAGAAGTATTATTTCATTGATTTGTATGTATTGATGGACTAATGTTTTCTTTCTTTTTTTTATAACCCATTCTGAAATTTTTATTCTCATCCAAAGTTTTTTAAATGTTTTTCAGATGGTATAAGGAAGGCTAAGAGAATGGAAGTATTCAAAAATATTTATATCAAGAAAAGAACTCTGGTTTTTTATATAAGGAGTTTTATTATTATAAAATAAATTGGATAGTGTAGAAGTGTATTATTTGTAATTTTTTTGATGTAAGGTAATAGTTATGGCCTAAATCTCTAAAAAACTAAACCTAAAATGATCCTCAATGGGACTTTTTATCATAATTGAATAATATGCAGTTTTTATGTTTGGGGCCTTATAGTTGGTATAAAAGGATGGTTTAAAAAACATTGGGAGTTAGGGTTTTGTTAAATTAATATTCATAAATTAATTTATGGTATGATTGAAATGATATAGCATTTACATATTAACATGTCGGTTCACATAAGATGTTTCTGTGTCCAGAATGGTTTTCCTCATAGGAAATAGGGAAGCTATTATGGGAAAATGTTAAGAAGAAAACAACCTTCCAAATTTGCAACCTGAGATGGTCAAAATCGGAACTGAATAATTTGTTTCAGTGATGGAATAGTTTTATTAGGCTATAAATGGTGGTAGTATCCATGCACGAGATCTTCCAGATAAACCACAAATGGACATGTCCATAGTGGATCAATTCATGAGGAAACATCCCCCATAATTCCGAGGATCATCTGACTCTTTGCTAGTTAAAGGGAGGATTGAAGAACTAGAAAAGATTTATGATTTCATGGGGTGTTCCTAACATCAAAAGGTTAGTCTTTCTGTTTACCATTTTAAAGGTGAAGCCGATCAATGGTGGTCGATGGTGAAAAATATCAGGGATAACGAGGAGATTTATGATCTTGATGGGAATGAAATCAAAGGTATTTTTATTGTGAAATATTTTCCTAAGGTGGATCATCTTAGGATAAAAAAACAATTCCTACAATCGAGGTAGGAGGATGACTCAGTTGCTGCTTATACTGAAAAAATTCACTCAACTGGAGAGGTATGCTCCAAATTTCACATGATATTTTGATAATAAAATCAATCATTTTTACTCAGGATTAAAGACCAAGTATCAAAGGGATTAATATTTTCAAGAGGTCAAAATTTATGAATAACTTGATCGATGTTCGGAGAAGGTAGAAATGGAGTTTTTTGATGATCATGTGTTCTTTTACAAACAATAGAATAAGAGTTAGAGGGGGATGATGAAAGGGAAAAACACTTCAAACAATTATATTGGAAATAAACTTAAGTTTTCAATTTTTGAAAATTGAGGTATAAATTACAATGGTGAATGCATTTTTATTTCTGGAAAGTGCTTTTGATGTGGTAAAATGGGACATCAGGCTTGTAATTGAACTGAATAAGATTAGGCTAATGGTAATAAAAAATATGATTTACAGTTAGTAAAATGTTTTAACAAGATTTAAATAGAGAACTATGAAAATGAGAGTCCAATGAAAAATTCAACTGAAAGAATGCAATCAGACTACAAGCAGAAAATGGTGGTTAATTTTTTTGAAAATAATTTAGAAAATATTTGGCCATCAAATGAAGTAGTATACGGTACACTATTTTTTTATTCAGATTATGCCAATGTGTTTTTTTATTCAAGGTATACACATTATTTCATTTTTGAGAATATTTTGGGTAAATTTGGAATTCCATATCATTATATGAATCCTGAACTTGTGGTAGAAACATCGAGTGGAAATTTTGAGACACAAACAAATTATATGAATCTTTTCAAACATGTGTGCGAAATGAATCTACCTATAATCCTTATTGTTTTTCCTCTAGTATAGTTTGATGTTATTTTGGGTATGGATTGGCTTTCCATTTATCATGCTGCTATTGATTAGAGTTCTAAAGAGGTTTTATATCAGAAAGAATTTCAGTTTCTGTACAACAATGGACCCTTACTTTTGATAACATGTTAGGAAACTGAGAATCGAGTAAAAGATGGAAATGATATTAATCTTGATCATATTGTTCAAAAAAAATGAACTGTTCACATTAATGATGTGCATGTGGTAAATGAGTATCTTGATGTTTTTTCTGATGAGTTTTTTTTATAATACTTGATCGAGATGTTGAATTTACTGTGGAATATGTTTCCAATGATAATCAAATTTTAAAACCCCATTATCGAATGGTTCAAATTTAACTTTTATAGTAAAATATGCAATTACATGAGTTATTAGATATTGGTTTCTATTGACCTCGCACGTCACCATGGGGTTCCCCTATCTTGTTTGTTAAAAATTAAGATGTTTCAAGGAGACATTGCAATGCTTATAGAGCATTTTATAAATCACTGTTAAGAACAAGTATCATGTGCCTCATATCGATGATTTGTTTGATCATCTCTAGGGAGATCAGAATTTTTATAAGATTGAATTGAGGTCAGGGTAAAATCAGTTAAATGTAATGGAATTATATATTCAGAAGACCTCATTTCATTCTAGATATGGTCATTATGAATTTATATATATTTATTTTGGGTTGAAAAATGCACTTGTTGTATTGATGTATCTTATGAAGAGAATTTTCCATGATTTCTTGTATAATTTTATGGTTGTGTTTATTGATGATATTGTGGATTATTTTAGAAGTATATAGTACCATGAATGTAATTTGAGTGTTGTCCTGGAATATTTAATAGAAATGAAACTGTATGCGTAATTTAGCAATTTTGAGTATTGGTTACAAAAAATTTCAATCCTCAGATATTTTGTTTCAAAAAATTGCATAATTTTGGATCCTGCTGAAACAAAAGTTGTTGAAGAGTGGCCAATACCCACAAATATAATCTAGATCCATAGTTTTCTTATTTTAGAAGGTTATTACTATAGGATTTTTGAGAATGTTACACAATTATCTAGCATACTAACTAAGTTAACTAGAAAAGGTGTTAAGTTCATTTTGACAAATGAATGTGATGATTGTTTTTAGGAATTGAAAATGATATCGATGAATGCTATAGTTTTTTCATTGTATTATATAGATGGTGAATTTCTTATCTATAGTGATTCTTCGTTTAAATGAATTGGTTGTTTACTTAGGTAGACTGGTCAAGTAATTACTTATTATTCACGTTAGTTGAAACCTCAAGAGTTAAATTACCCTAAACATGATTTAGAATTAGCTGTTGTTGTTATTTCTGGAAAAATTTGGAGGCATAATCTTTATGGAGTAAAATGTGATATATATACTGACTACAAAAGTCTGAATTATATATTCACTCCTAAAAATGTGAACATGAGACAGTGGAGATGGCTGGAAATAATCAAGGATTATGATTTCACGATTCATTACCATATGGGAATACAAAATAACGTGGAAGACACTTTGAGTTGAAGAATTTATTCTAAATTAACCTTCTTATGTTTGGAACAAAATCATTTGATTAAAAATTTGTTTAACTTTTCATAGAAGTTGTTGGTGTAATGAACTCAATTGTTTTGTTTCAGGTGTTAGTTAAATCATCTCTATCAGACAAAATTAAGCAAACACAGAAGTAAAATAATGAGTTATAGAAAAGGGTAGAGTTGGTTTAGAAGAGTATGTTTCTAGAATTTAACATTGATAATGATTTTATTTAGATATTTGAAAAGAGATTATGTGTACCTTATCATTCAAAATTAAATAAGTAGTTGTTATATGAAGCTCTTAGTTATCCATTTCTAGTTCTTCATGAAAGTACTAAGATGTATAGACATCTTTAGAAGTATTATGGGTCTGATGGAATGAAATGAGATATTGTTTACTTTACTATGAACTATTTGACTTTTCAACAGGTTAAAGTAGAGCGGAAGTTACCAAAATAGATGCTTTAGCCATTACTGGTGATGTATTGGAAATGGGAAAATACATCCATAGACTTTGTTGTTATATTATTAAATATATCTTTATGAAACAATGAAATATGGGTTATTATTTATCAATTTACTAAATATGCTCATTTTGATCCAATTAGAGATACTCTATGTCTATATCAACTTTACGAGTTCTATGTTAAAGGGGAATTCAGGTTGAATTGAGTTACCCTCTATATTTTATCTGATTGTGGTCACCGGTTTACATCTAACTTTTGGAAAGGATTTAAAAAGTCATTGGGTATTGTATTAAATTTTAGTATAGATTTTCATCCTCAATCAGATTGGTATTTAGAGCAGACAACTCAGACATTGGAAGATATGCTACATGATATTTCAATGGATTACTAGGGAAGTTGGGACCAACATCTATCTTTGGATGAGTTTTCTAATAATATCATTTTTCATTCTAGTATACAAATGGAACTATTTCTGGAATTATATGGAATATGGTGTCAGACTCTAGATTTTTGGGATGAAGTTTGAGAAATGAATATGATGGGACCAGAATTGGTAAATGAGATGGCATTGAAAGTTCAGTTGATACAGAATCAAAAGAGGACAACTCAGAGTATGTAGATTTGTTTTTTGCGGAAAACCTAAGGAATGATATTTATCTTGAGGTATGTGGTCATGTATTTCCCAATGTTTCACAATAGAAAAGTGAGATGCGTTTTGGTAAGAAGGGAAGGCTGAGTCTGAGGGTCAGTGAACCGTGTGAAATCCTAGAGAATGTTGGACCTGTTGCCTATAGAGTGGTTTTAACTCCTATTTTATCATTGGTACATAATGTTTTTAATGATCCATTGTTGATAAATTATATGCCATATCAATATCATATTTTGAGTGTAGACATAGTTCAATTGGAAAAGAATCATTCTTATGAGGAACAACCTATCTAGATTCATTTATAAAGAGAGAAAGTGTTGTAGAATAAGGTAATTCTTTAGGTAATGGTTATTTGAGAACCCCATATGGTTGAAGAGGTAGCATGGGAATCTAATAATTCATTGAGTGATAAATACCGCCCAATTATTTGATAAGGGAATAAAAGTTGTAAGGACCCAATTTCCAGAAGGGGGAAAGAAATAACATACCTAGTAAATAAAGAATATGAAATTTTTATATTTTTAATATTTTTGAATTAAATACTATTTATAATTTAAATATGATTCTATGTTCGATGGCCTACCCAACATGCAACAATGGGTTTCTCTGAAGTCTCATGTTTCACACATGGCTAAGACATACTGAAAAATAACAATATAATATTATTTTAAATGGTAGTTAATGTCTAGATTTTGTATTAGTGGGAATGGATAGAAGTAACTACAATATGATCATACATGTTTGTCAAATGTTTTTACATTTATTCAATAAAATTTAGAGGCTTAAAATTTGAATGAATTTGATTTCATGCATGAAAAACTCTAATATATTTAAAAGGTCATTTTACTACCTTTTGATGGAAAACCCATTTTAAATATAGTTTATTTATCTTTTATATGTTTTATTTGGAAAAATAAACTTATTATTTGTAAGAGAGACATCCAAATTTACATTGGGTAAAATTTAGGTATTTTTCAGAAAAAGTTCATTTTTAATGAATAGTGAAAATACTGCATTTTATGTCAAGAATTGTCTTTTCATATAATTTATTTATATAGATATATTGTTTTATTAATTTGTTTTAAAGTGTAATTTGGTTATATTTTAACCATTTAATCTAATTTTGTTCATTGTAATTAATTTTAATTTGAAATTGGACATAAACAAGTGTCAATATTTTGATAGTTATTATTTATTGAAAACATGCTTTTTAGTTTTGACAACGCGAACTACTTTGAAATTAATTTTGGCATCTTCTGAATATTTAATTTGAAAAAATAAATTCTATATATGGAATCATGAGGTCCAAATTGAATAAATAGGTAACTTAAATTTTTAGACACTGTGAATAGTAATTCACAAAATATTTTATTTACCATGGTTAAAGGGTAAATCTAGATATAAGGATAACAAATAATATTATAATATTATTAAATTACCCTAACCCATGCTCTAATCCTAATGGATGATACATGTATGAACATGGACATCCATGGGTTGATTTTAGGACCCTGTGGAGCTACATGTTAATGAAAATGATATTTTTTAAAAATTAATTTAATGTTAAGGAAAATGTAACAAAAAAATATATGTTTCATTAAAACCATTTTTATATGGGCTTATATAATTGAAAATTTCAACTATAAATAGTCACTATAAATATAAAAATATTTACTACATTGTGGTATTTTTTTTATAATTTTTAGAAATTATATCTATAAATTAAATTATGACACAATGGTAATGCAATGATTGCTTCATTAATAAAAGATTCAAATAAATTATATTATAAATGTTAAAATAAATGTAATTTTGTTATTTTTGATTTTATTCATGAATTTTTTGGATGATAGTAACACGTTAACTTTTTTATTAATGATGTTTTTTCAAAACAATTAAGTTGTTATGGATTTTTTTTAAAAGTCAATAAATGAATAGTGTCAAAATTGACATAATTCATATTTTAAAATATAAAATATTTTATTAAATATTGTAAAATTAAAAAAAATATAATATTTAGAAAAATAGTAATCATAGGTCTAAAATTTAATTATTGAATCTTTAATTGGATATTTTTCATGTTTTGGTAACTATTTTTATTCTCAGTGTTTTAAATGCTTGATAAAATGGTAAGAGTAAAAAAGGGTTAAATAAAAATCATAAGGAATAAAAAATATCCAAAACCTATCCATTTCATATTGGATTATTTTATTTCTACTTATTTTAATCGTATATTTAAAATTAATTAGTTTTTTACATTTTGAAACTGAAAATAATTTTATAATAAAATAATAATTTCAAATTTTCCTAAAGAGCCCATCCTCGCTCTTATAAAAGGACATCACCTCTAATCCATTACACACACCTATCAAGACCCTTAGATAGTCCAAACTCTGATCCATGAATCTCCCAATATCCCCTGCTTTCTCCTAGCGTCTTTCCCCTAAGTATAAGGCAATTCAACAAAGGATTTTGGCTCAAATCAATGAGATTTACACGTTTTAAGAGGTAACAGCTTCTCAAAAAATCATTTCCATTATTATAAATCTTCACTCCCTATTATATAATTTTTCATTTATTAGATAAAAAATATAGTATCCTCAACACACTAGGTTGTTTTTATGAGAATTATTTGAAATAAACTTCCTGAAACCTCTATCTAATGGATACAAACATACTATTCTATGAAAGAAGAACTACTTTGTCACGAAACGATGATTGTTCAACTATCTTATAACACCTCTCATGGAGGTAATAATATGGCACTGTATTTATATGTGATGTATATTATATTTTTATTTTATTTATTTTTATTTTATATCATGCCATTATGGTTGTCATAATGGGTAAATACAATAATTTCATTTGAGGAAGTGTGGACTACAACCCCCTCAAAGTGATATGACATGTTCATGCTATACAAGGAACATATAAAGGATGGAATTTATGAACATATGTAACATTATTAACATATATATTATACTAGAATTATAATATACCTATGTATCATTCATTTTTCATTCCTTTAAAAATGACAAGTAAATGAATGTAGCATTCATGCGTAGGTACGACTTACCGTCTCCATGAATGGTGCATTTTATTTTATTATATCCAATTGTTATAGACTATTATAAATAAATATATAGTCTATAAATACATATTTACTATATATATATGATAATACAATTATTAATACTATTCTGTAGATAATGGACTTTTGACCACATGGAAAATTTGAAATTATAAGAAGATTATTTTTACTCAAGTACTAAATATCCGCAAAACGACTGATATTGAAAAAAATAATTATGTAGTGTTTATAACAGGGTAATAAGTGACATTAAAATAATAATAAACTTAAAAAAGGTGTTAAAGAAAGTATAATTAAATTATGTTTATTATTTCAGGAGATAAAGAACAATTAAGACAAGTTTGGCAAAGGTAAATGAACTTCTTAACCAAATTTCCATTCATTGGGTTGATCTACAACTTTTTGTTGTTCTATGATTATGTGAGAAATGAATTTTGATATCTTATCTTATATTTATACTTGATTTATGTGTCCTTATAGTGAATACAAATAATTTATCTATTTTATTTACAAAATGATCTTTGTAAGGGAACCTTTCACCCAACACATTTAGTCTAAGATTTCATTATGTTATTTCTTTTAATATTAATTTTCTTATGTTGGATATGATCTTCTTTATCCTTATTTCATTAAATTTTATGTCAATGTGATTAAATAATCTTTTTACTCTCATCAACTCATTTTTTAAATTTTTTGTGAGGTTGTTTGGATGTAGAATTTTTGTAATGGAATTTCAAATCTCAATTTCTACTCATTGGGTTTTAAACATAATTAGAGGATTATAATATTACATATTTGGTTTGGAATCACAATCAATTTATTTATGTTTTTAATTTCTACTTCCCTTGTGTGGATATAATATTTCAACACATAATCACCCAATTGATAAATTCAGACATCATTTATGCAATCTTTGTAAGGGATTCTCTCTCAATTTAGATTCCATTGAGACTTATTTGTTGTTATACACCGATTCACATTTATATGGTGTATAAACTACAAAATGACATATTATATCATGAATCTCATTATTCTTATGATATTATAAGATTTGTTTAATGTTATTCTGAAATTATTTTTATCAGGTATTTTCTCAAGTGGTAAGGGACTCTTTAACTATAACATAGTTTTAAATGTTTTAGAAATTTATTCTTCTAAATATTTCTCATTAATGTCCATGTTTTCAAAATGGTTTTTAGGATTTATTTATATGGACATTAAAATTTTAAAAATTTTATTTCTTTAAAAGTTTCAATGTTTTAAGGGAAACTTTGATTCAATAATCTCTTTATTAAATGATTTAAATTGTTTTGGAAATGGAATGAATATTTTAATATCTTGAATCGATTCACTGTTGTTAATGAGTGAAATTTTTATAATTTCAATAATTTAGGTTTTGTGATTATGTAATGGTACGTGGACATTTGACTGGTGGTAATGTGAGAAACCAAATATAGTGGTTTCATGATAAACCTAGGGTGGGGGAGCCCCAGATAGCTCTCTGATGCATTGGGTAACATGACGGATGTAAACATTAATGTTTCCCCAAAGATATTTATGGAATATAATATGATGGGTATTCAAAACATAATTCACTATGTAGCTATGAAATCTATAATGTATGTATGAAATTGATTCCACCAGCTACCATTATGATTTATTATTTCTATGTGTTATTCATAAATCTTATAATTTTTCTGGTATGTTAGGGAATTAAAAGAATGATTTCATTGATTTGTATGTATTTATGGACTAATTTTTTATTTCCGTGTTTTATAAACCTTATTCATCTTTTTTTCATCTTATTTTTTTGAAATGTCTTTCACATGGTATAAGGATGGGTTAGATAATGGAATTATTAAAGAAGATTAATATCAAAAAAGTACTTCGGTTTTATTTAAGGAGTTTTATAATTTAAAAAAAAATTGAATAAAGTATAACTCTCTACTATGTAATTTTTGAGATGTAATGTAATAGTTATGGAATAATTTTCTAAAACTCTAAGTCTAAATATATCCTAAATGCGAATTATTAACTTAATAAAATATTATATAATGTTTAAGGTGGGGGCCTTATAAATTTTCTCTTATAAAATTACAAAACCAAATAATATAGGTACTGGTCATCCTAAAAGGAGAACACATTAGCTCCATATAGAAGATCTAAAGGAGTTGTTACAAATAAGTGGTAATCACTTTAACTGACCACTTTCATTTATGCTATTATTGAGCTACTATACAAATATGTTATTAAAAATAAAATAATAAATTATGTATCCTATGTATTCATAAATTATATTATGAATTTATAAATTCTATTAGACACCCTATATCACATTAAATGAGAATTCATGGTATCACTGATGTGTACATACGAGTTATCATCTCTACATAGCCATACTATTGATTTTTCATCACCATATTTTAAGTATTTTTATTGTGATGGCTTAAATGTTTATATATATTATTTATGACCTATTTATACTTATCTAATTAAAAGATCAAATTAATCTACTTGAAATTCAATCCTTTGGGATATAATAATGTCGTATGTGCATATGTTTGGATAACCACCTCCATGAAGCGATGATATTAGTTTTTCATTGAAATTTTACTGTGATGGTAATGAAGTAGAATTTTATAAATATATATGTTTTATATATTATATAATAATTATCTTAGATGGGTGAGTTAATATTATATTTATTTCTTTCCATACAATAATGCATATGTAAACTAACATCTCATGTTTTAAGAAAGAAACTGTCACGACCCCGTCCACACAAAGTGTGCCCCGCTCTGGCCGGCAATGTGAGAAGGTAAATAACGATCCCCGAGTCCTACCTCTAGTAGACCCTGGGTTGGCGACTATTACTGAGGGTATAGTAAACCCACAATTGGGAGGCATTACCCTCTTAGAGAATACATGCGAAAGAGAGATAAGATAGAAACCAACCAACTCCAACTCAACCAGTAAGATGAAAGAAATCACAAGTAAACATATAAAATAACATGAAAAACTACTAGAATTGAAAGGGGAAAACCGCAAGTACCCAAAAAATATGTAAAACAACAGCAACCACAAGCCCGAACAGCTCCTGAAACCACAAGCAAGTAGTAACTAGCCTCATCTCCAACCTGCTCCAAGTGACCTGAAAAGCAGTTTATATATACATAGGGTGAGTATGACAGAATACTCAGTAGGATCCCCCCTGAAGCCTCTCGTGCAAAAGTAATGAAAGCATGCAAAAGCATAGTGAACAACATATGAAACTATCTCATCACATAAAATTTATACTATGTTCCCAACCTCACCATGGATACTCTCACCAAGTAACACATACAAGAGTATATAATATAAAAAAGAATATCAAGGGTACCCCACTACTACTTCCCCACTGGTTTGCCGCTTTTCCCCAACATTGCACGTTCTAAGAATCTCTCTCCAAAAAGGATTGCTTACAGACACCTCAGAGAAGCACCCCAATATGCACCTTGTGCAACAAAACCACCACATCCATGCAAAAAAGTAACCAAGTAGTTTCCAAGAGCCACCAAAGCTCGCATAATGTGTATTATACATTATGTATTTTACCTCAAAAATTACAACCCATACATGGAGTAAGGATCCTCAAGCCATCACAGCCAATACATGTTACACCTATAGTAGTCCATAGGATACTATATCCAGAATATATGTATGTGAATAACCACAAGCCATTATAGCTCTCTACACACATATATAGGGGGAAATCACCATTTTCCCTACCAGCACATGTATCTACCAAGAGAAGAGAGTGGGGACAAAGGGGGTAGTCCGCCATTCATCCTCCCACCAGAATAATGGGGAAACCCCCTGGTCTCAGAATCCCTGGGGAGTTAGTTTACCTTATTTATAGGGTGGATTAGTGTATATAAACTAAAAAAGTACAGAATATACTATCGCTCACAACAACACTATGGGCATAACCTAGTCTTAGACTCAACTACATCTAACATCTCATGGACTCTGGGCTTCTAATTAAAAGACTACGTATCGTATAAGTACACAACCATTTAAAGAGAATTAATACCTTATTTCTTTCCATTTTTATCTATTTGAATTTACGTTAACTAATTCTTTAAACATTATTTAACCAATAACAATTCCACATTAAATTTCACTCGCATCACACCTAAGGTACACTATTCTTTCAAATCACAACCTCAACATTGCACCCCAACAATCTCCAAACCCAATGGGTTAACATCATTTATTGAATTATTTATTTAAAAAATTACATTCCCATAATCCCAGGAATTCTTGAAAAACATTCTATATGACTGAACAAAAGGGGTCCCAACACGTTGAGTAGATGAACTACTCGTCGAGTCTTTACCGCCTACAGCAAGAGCATAGACCCATTCTCCCTTGAGAATCTAAACACGAAAAGAACGTGGAATACCTACATATCTTTTCCCCTTTTGTAAAAAGGTTAAGTAAGACCATTTTCCATGAGCAATGGGGAGATGCAAAGCACATAAATAAAAAATAAGAATCAGAAAGCATCCAAACATTCACATTCAACCCGTTCAATCATCCCTTGTGTCCTCCCTGACACCCACATGCATAAACCAATTCATCTGGCCACTCTAAGAATCATCTACTGCCACAATCAATAGGCCCACATGCCCCCACATATCACAATAGCCATCTAGGCTCACATCAAAACAAAAGCAACATGAAAAAACAAACATCATATCAAATGGGCTCTTGGCCCTTAAACAACCAAATGGGTAACTCAGAACCATACAAGGTATTATCTTTTATCGAACCACCTGTTCATTAACCCATCATGGATTAACCGATTTATTAAACATAGGTTCCCACTTTGGGAGTCCTAAAATATAAGATATCACATATAATTAAACATACGTACTGCACCATTTTTATTAACATCAAATTTAAACAATAAGAACCAGATTTATTTTCATGCCTTATTATCATTAGCCAAACTATTATAAATAAATTCAGATTTACGTTCTTTACCAATTTTCATCAAGAACGAACATATATATGATGAAATCATAGATATCACACTATCTAACAAAACAAGAGGCAATAACATACGATCGATATTAATTTATTTATCCGGTTCAAATATTTATTATGTCAATTCCATTGTGATCCAGTGGGATAAAACCTGATAAATATAAAGTTTCACATAAAATAAAACAGAATCAATGAATTCCCTACCTCAAATAGTTATTGACGTTATTTATACAAGAACAGTCCACACAATGGTTCACGATCACCTCCTCTCAAGACAACTACATCCACCCGAGGATTCCACAGTATGACCATGCCTACCAAAACCCATGAAAACTGCATTAGAAGCATGAAGATCACCTGATATAATATGGAATGGAGAAATATGAGAAGATGAACCCCAAAATAATGACGATAAAACATACCTTATATCGAATATTGATCTATAATACTTGGTTTCAAAAAAAACCAAGAAGAACCAATCTGAGGAGGAATTTTTGATTGCACAACTCATATGGGATTGAATGAATGGTTCGATAATCTCACAGCTTAGAACAAGGAGAAATAACTAGAGGGGAAGATATCTCGACCCTTTAGATGATTTAACGGAGTGGCGGTTTAAGATACACTGGATTTCTCATTAAAAGAAGATCACATTAAACTCTATGATTTGACCATGTAAAAACATCCCAAGACATAAGAATAATTAATATAAGAGTTATGGCCTTTAAATCGGCGATAGAGTCCTTAAAATTTGGTTTAAATGCATTTTACATCAAAGGAAATGTTAAAGGGAAAAAACTATAGGAAGATGGAAACAATGTTCATGAAGTCAAAATTTGGAAAAAGAAATAGCCGTTACTGATAGGGGTTAACGATAGACCTCACCATTCTGAAATCACTGTTCATGAACTCAAAATTTGGAAAAGGAAATAGAGGTTACCGATAAAGGTTACTAATAGGCATCACCATTCTAAAAACACTTTTCATGAACACAAAATTTGGAAAAGGAAATAGATGTCACCAATAGAGGTTACCGATAGAACTCACTATTTAGGAAAAACAATTCAAGAAATCACAATTTGGAAATGAGAATAGAGGTTGCTGATAGAGGTTACCGATAAACATCACCATTCTAGAAACACTATTCATGAACTGAAAATTTGGAAAAGAAAGTAGTGGTTACTGATAGTTCTTACCATTCTAGAAACACTGTTCACGAACTCAAAATTTGGCAAAAGAAATAAAGGTTACCAGTAGAGGTTCCTGATAGACCACACCGTTATGGAAATAGTATTCACGAACTCAAAATTTGTAAATGGAAATAGAGGTTACTGATAGAGGTTACCGACAGACCTCACCATTCTAGAAACACAGTTCTTGAACTCAATATTTGGAAAAGGAAAATAGTGGTTACCGATAGAACTGTTCACTGATGGAACAGTTCTTAGAATTGGAAATTTGGCAATGGAAAGATATTTTACTGTTATAGGTTACCAATATAATGTTCACCAATGGAATTGTTCATTTAATTGGAAATTTGGAAAAGAAAGAGAGGTTACCGTTAGAGGTTACCGATAGAATTGTTCCTTGAAGGAACAGTTCATATAATTAATAATTTGGAAAAGGAAAGAGAGGTTACCATTAGAGGTTACCGATAGAACTGTTCACCGATGGAACAACTCATATAATTGGAAATATGTCAAAGGAAAGGAGGTTACCATTAGAGGTTACCGATAGAACTATCCACTGATTGAATTTTTCATAGAATTAAAAATTTGGTAAAGGAAAGAGACGTTACCATTAGAGTTTACCAATAGAACTATTAACTGATGGAACTATTCATAGAAGGATACCATTAAAACTATTTAGAAAGGGTCACTGATGACACTGTTCATAGAAGGTTACGGATCACACTGTCCACCTATGGTCACTGATGCACGGTTCACAGAAGGTTACCGTTGCACTGTTCTCAAGTATCTACCATTGGAACAGTTCATTGAACTAGAAAATTGGAAAGGTGTTGGGGATAAGTCACCTTGACCTCTCAAATTACATCATACACCTAATTTTCCCAAAGGAATGGGCCAGAGAGGTCTGGGCCATTACAGAAACACTATGTTCAATAGTGTAAATGATACGCTATAATGAGCATAAATGAAAAACTAAATACTATTATTTAAACGTTACCATGATAACCAGGCCATTGGAATATAAGGATTGAAGAGTGTTATCTAAATAATGAAACTATGGTTTATAAAGGTTTAAATAATGATTCATTAGGTACCAAGTATATTAGGAATGGAAATAAAAACCAATTGAATATAAAGGATGTGTTGTTATGAAATCCTTTTTAAAAGAGAATAATTGAGTTTATAAAATCATATCACTCTTTATATAATTTTTATGTAACGTAGAATATCTATTTCATATCCTATGTAATGTTTAAATTTCATATTATATGTTTCAAATATATGATATAAGAACAAATTAAATTTTCTGATAAAAGATGTATTTTTTTTAAAAAAATAATGTTTTACTACCTTTTGAAAGAGAATCCTTTTTTAATGTAGTTTTTTAAAATGTTATAAGTTATATTTTACATAATAAACTTCTTATTTGGAATCATAACTTCAAAATTTACATTTTTTTTGAAATTTTAGTATTATTATGATATAATTCATATTTTAATGAATAGTAAAAATACTACTTTTTAATTAAGAACTACCTTTTCCTATCCTTTATTTATATAGTTAGATTATATTTTAATTTGTTGTAAAGTATAATTGGATTATGTTTTTATAATCCTTTTTGAACATTTAAATTAATTTTACATTTAAATTTGAAATAAACACACGTCAATCTGTCAATGGTTATTACTTTTTAAAACCCCATTTATTTATTTTGACAACAGGAATAGATTTTAAATTAATTTTTTCAACTTATATGTTTTGAATATATAAAAATTGATTCCATATTTGGATTCATAATTACCAAATTATGGAAATAGATTCCTTTTATTTTTTGACATTATTAATAGTAACATCAGTAATTAAATTTATTTACCATGGTTAACAGGTAAATAAGGTAAATAACGGTAAAAATAATATTATAATAATATAAAACTACCCTAACATGTGTCACAATCATATTGGATGAGATATGGCCGACCATGATCATCCATTGGTTAATTTTAGGACACCATTGAGCCATTTGGGTGTGATAATAACATGTTATAATAATTAATTTAATGTTAATGGAAATATAACATAAACCTGTATCTTTTTTACTATATGAATATTAATATGGGGTTATATAATTGGTCTATTTGAATATAAATACTTACTATTAAAATAAAAATATTTCCGACCTCATGATATTTTATTTATTATTTTTAAACAATAAATAAATGAATTTCTTTATTAGCCAATGATGACGCAGTGAACTCCTTATTAATGAAAGATTCAAATAAATTTTATTATAAAAATTAAATTAAATATAATCTGAAAATTTGATTCTATTAAAAAAATTATTAATTATTATTACATTTTATATTTGAGTTAATTTTGTTTTTTCCGAATCAATCATGTTTTTATAGGTTTTGAAAAAATCAATTACTGAATAGTGTAAAAATTAACATTATTGAGTTTAAAAAAATGATATTTTATTAAATGATATAATATTAATAAAAATAATAGAATCAGAAAAATGAATTATATAATTTTAAAAATGTCATTAATTATCATCTTTAATTTATCTTGGAATTTTATAGTAAATATATTGACAATATAGTGTAACGATACAAAAAGACATGGTAAGAGTTAATTTATTTAACTAAGGGTTAAAGAAAAAAGATAGGGTTAAATTTCAAACATAAAATTGTCTAAAACCTAATGGTTTAGATTATTTAGACCTATACTCATCATATCCTCTAAATATATCTCTTTGGAGCTATTATAATTTGAAAACAATTTATGATAATATAATATTTCAAGACATTCTTAAAGTTCCCATCCTCGTTATAAAAGGCAACCACCTCTAACCACTTACGAAATCCTTTCACGTCCATTTTATAATACAAATTTTTATCAAATAAGTTTCCAATATTCCACTCTTCCTATTAGAATCCTATACATGGGAATAAAGAAATTTAAGAAATCCTTTTGGCTCAAATCAAATGGAGTTAACCAATTTTTAAATAGCATCTTCTCTCATGTTCCTTTCCAAATTTTTATTTTTCCCTCCATATGATATTATTACTTTATGATCACATTAAAAACATGTATCATAAATATAATAGACTATTTCTATTAGAAGGATTCAAACCGCACATACACACAACTTCCTCTAATGTATACAATCATACTATTTCTTTATACAATGAACTGCTAGATCACAAAATAATGATTGTTCAATTTTCCCCTATCACCCCTCATAGTGGCCATTATTATGGAACTATATTTATATATGATATATATTATATATTATATATTATATATTATTTGGTAATTTTTTTCAACATACATTTATTCTTTCCATAAAGTGTAAATATGATAATTTCATTTGAGAATGTGTCGACTACAGCCCCCTCAAAGTGATATGAAATTTTCATTCAATACATTGATCGTATATAGGATGGAATTGATGAACTTAGTTAATGTATATACCATAAATATTATAATTTAATAATAATATAAATCTGTATCAATTATTTTTCTTTATTTTTTATATGAATATGAAATGTAAGTAGTGTTCATGTGTAAGTACAACCTACTGCCTCCATGAATGGTGCATTTAATTACACATCTCCAAATTTTATAGACTATTATAAATAAAAATATAAAATATATATATGATATTTAAAATATGAATATAATTATGGATATTATTGAATTTTGACCACATGGACATTTTCAATCAAGAAACGTTCATTTTTGAATCTTGTAGCAAACATCGTCAAAACATCTGATATGAACTCAAATAATTAACTAATTGTTATAACATTGTAATAACTGATATAAAATAAATATTAAACATTATAAAATTTATTAAGAAAGTATATATTTTCTTGAGTTTTTTATTCATGAAATTATAAAATGAACGAGACAATTCGGTTTCAATGTAAGGGAATTTCAAACAAAATTTCCACTTATTAGGTTTTACATATAATATGTTGATTATATTATGACATGATTATGTATCGAATCACTGTTTATTTTATTTATGCCCAAATTTATACTTATGTTTTTTGGATATATTGTTGTTACACATAAATACTCCATTGATAAATCCTAACATTATATATAAGAACTTTGAAAGGTAAATCTTAACTCAGTATCGATTCATTTAGTTAAATATCCATGTCATTGGTTTTTTTTTCAAGAATATGTGTAAATTTGAACATTTGCTTTTATACTTAATATTCACTTATATTGGGTGTATTTATATTTTTTACACATAATTATTTCATTGATTTATCCTTAATCTAATGTTGCGATCATTGTAAGGGGATACACCCCAATCTTCTTTCATTGAGCCATATTTTGATATTGTGGAACTTTAATATCCTATAAGGTGTATATACAGGCCTTTTGAAATTTTATATCATGAATTTTTGTATTCTCATGATATTAAATGTTTCATTTAATGTGATTATATTATTATTTTTATTCAAGTTTTTATCAAGTGTTACAATTCTCTTTAACAAAAACATCGTTTTAAAAATTTTAAATATTTACTCTTCTAAATATTTCTCATTAATATCCATATTTTCAAAATGGATTTAAAGATTTATTTATGTGGACATAATTATTTTAAAATTTATATTCTTGGATTTCATTTAAAAGTTTCAAATTGGTATCATACACCTTCATTCAGTATTCTCTTTATTAAGTTTCTTAAATGTTTTAGAAATGGATTGAATATTTAAGTATCTTGAATTGAATTCTTGTGATTAATGACTTGAATTTTTATTATTTCAATATTTTATGTGTTATGATTATGTAATTCAACTTGTACATTTGATAGGTGGTTATGTGATAATCCAAATTCAGGTCATTCTTTGATAAACCAAGGGTAGGTGAGCCTGTGATATCTCTCCAACGAATTTTGTAATGTGACTCTGGTAAATGATAACATTTCTCCTAAGATAACTTCTTAATATACTTTTATGGGTATTGAAAATTTATCCATAAATTTTTCTCCCTATGTAGTTATGAAAGCTATAATGTATTTATGACATGGATTCCACAAGGTAACATTACGTTTTATTATTTCTATGATGTTTTGTTGGAATATTATTAGTACACGATGTAAGCTAAGTAGTTTATGTTTTATGGGTGAAAATGTGATTTTTTTTAAATGATTTTATGGGTTTTAAATATTCATGGACTAACATTTTTATTGATTATTTTATATTTCTTAATGATCTTTTTTATTCTCCTCCCATGGTTTTGAAATGTTTTACTCATGGTATAAGTATGGGTAAGAAAAAGGAAGAAGTCAAGATGATTTTTATCATTAAAAAATAATGTTTTTTTAAAGGGTTTCCTTTGTTATAAAAAGTTTATACTATGTGTATATATCCTCATATAATATCCTAGCCTGTTATGTAATATTTAGGGACAAATTTTCTAATACTCTAAACGTAAAAATATCATCAACGTGAATTAAATAAATTTGTTTAACTTATCTCAAGATTATGTAACGTTTAAGGATGGGGCCTTATAGTTGGTATTAATGGTTGTTTCAGGAAAATTTGGATATTATGATGTCTTTTTAAGGATTAAGGATATCATGATGGGTTTATAATATTATGGTATATCATAATTTCAATTTTATATAAATCCATTTTAAGGATTTATGATATGAAATATTAAGGTGACTGATGGTATTTTTACAGATATTAATCCTTGAGTAAGATATGGGTTATTAATTTTTGGGATGACAAATTCAAGGTATGAGATAAAAATTGAGATTAAAATATGTTCTGTATATTTTTGAGAATATTCTCTCATTTTATTAATGTTATAAAATTTTATAGTTTTTAAAAAAGTACAACACACAAATTGTGTGAAACTCATTGAGTCAGACAATGCTGTGGGAATTGAACCCACAATAAACTGCGACTAAGCTTTTGTAGCCTACCACTGGCCTATATGATGTTCCTAGTTATTTTGGATTATTGGTTTAGTTAAATGATTTTTTGAATTAAGAATAAGATGATTTTGGGAACTTATATTTTATCAAATGTATATCCTCATTATAGGAAAATGATTCGGTGATTGAGTCATAAATGTTATTTTGGATGACGTTTTCTCTTTTGGGAACATCATACGGCTAAGAAAAATAGAATCTTATGTGATTTAATTTGAGGAATAATAGTTGAATTTTATTTTTGAAGAATCTATCTCTTTATTATAGTCATATGGTTATTTGGGGTTTTTAAGGAAATGATTAACATATCATGGAGAATATGTGATTAAGTTAACTACTTTTAAGTATGATACATTAAGAATAGTTGATTTTGTATGGAGAAAATAGTTACGATTTATAGTGGAAGACTATATGATCAAATCATTCTAAATTTTGGGTTTCAATCTTAGTTTGGATTATTTTGACCAATTTTAATGACATTTTTTTGTTGAATGGTATATGTAGAACTTCGGTATTACTATTGAATTTATGAGATTAAATGTAGTCCTTCGCCTTATAAAAGATTATTCTTTTTGGTGGATTATCTTATCTTGTAATAGTCATTTTGTTTTTAATTAATGTATAATGATAGGGGAAATATATGGCTCATCGTTTGTGGATTATGTGATTCTCTAGAAGTCAATTCTAATTCTTCATAAGTGACTACGCCATCTTAAATACTCATCAATTTGGAAAAAAGAGGGGTTTATGGTGGAATTCAATTAATGGATGAAACTCTACATGTAAAGTAATTATATTTCCTTATATTGTTATTAAAACTAGTAAAATAATTTCTTATCATTACGAAGTGGTTATAAATTAAAAATTCTTTATGAATACGTTTTCCTTTTATGAAATCAACGACTATCTAACCCATCAAATGTTTGGGGTTTTCTGGTTGTTAACTTTCTCTGGAACATGTTTTCTATCACTCTCCATTGAAACATAACTCTTAGTTTTCTTCCATATCCATTTTTTAATTTATTAAACCCTAGTACGTGTTATCTCGTGTAACCTTTGTACTTCACTGTCTATCGTTTAATATGAAAGATTTATTAACCATTCTTCTGATGTGAGTATGAAATAATCATATTTTGAAAATTCATAACCTAGTTACTAACCCAAAATTAAAATTGACAGGAAGTAATATATTATGGGGTGGAGGATGTAACAACCTAAGGTTTAATAAATTAATAATATGTTCAAAACCGACTTGATATGCTACATCGAGTTTAAATAAAAAACTGAATATCATTATATAAATGTGACCGTTATAACCTATTCTCTAGAATGGAGAGAATGAATAGTATCAACTAAATTATTAAAATATGGTTTACAGTAAATTAAATAATTATTCATTGGTTACCAAATTTATTACGAACGGATATAAAAACAAATTTAATATAAAGGATTTTCTTTTATTAAAAAATATTTAATAGTAAATAATTATGTTTATAAAATCATATCACTCTTTATTTTTTTCTAATTTAATAAAAAATATATTTTATATATTCAATTTAATCATTTAAATTCATCTTATATGTTTTCTAGATATTATATATGAAAAAATTCTAGTTTTTAGAAAAAAGAAGTATTTTTCAAAAAAAATATCTTTTAATACCTTTTGATGGGGAACCCTTTTTGAATCTCATTTCTGATAATTTTATAAGTTCTATTTGACATAATAAACTTATTATTTGGAATAGGGACATCAAAATTTACTTTGGATGATTTTTTTTATTTTTATGATGATATTTTTATTTTAATAAATAGTGAAAATTACTACATTTTAATTCAAAAGTACATTTTCATCTCATTTATTTATATAGTTAGATTATATTTTTAATTTTATTAACGTGAAAATATATTATTTTTTTATAATCAAATTTTTTTCAATAAATTAATTTCAGATTAAAATTAGATATAAACTCATGTCAATCTTTTTATGGTCATTACTTTTTAAAAACTTATTTTATCATTTTTACAATTGGAATTAATTTTAAATTAATTATCCCAACCTATATGTTTTGAATTTCTAAAAATGGATTCCATATTTGGAATCAGAAAGACCAAACTATTTAAATATTACCCTTTTATTTTTGACCATTATGAATAAGTACATGAGTAATTATTTTTATTTACTATTGTTAAAGGGTAAATTAGATAAATTAGGGTTATGAAATTATATTATAATATTATAAAACTACACTAACATGTGTCATAATCATATTGGATGAGATATATCCGACCAATTAAATCAATGGGTCGAGTTTATGACACCATGGTGCCCCTTAGGTGTGATAATGACATGTTTTAAAAATTAATTTAAAGTAATGGGAAATATGACATAAAAAATATATTTTACTAATATAATTTTAATATGGGGTTATATAATTGATCTCTTTGATTTTAAATTAAAAAAGTATTTCCAACATTGTGAAATTTTATTTAAAATTTTTAGACATGAGAAAATAAATTTATTTATGAAACAATGATGATGAAGTGAGTACCATATTAATGAACGATTTAAGTAATTGATATTATAAATATTAAAATAAATTTAATTTGAAAATTTTGATTTCATATAAGAATTTTATGGATTATGATAAGATTTTATATATTAGTTCATTAATGGTTTCTAAATCGAACATGTTTTTACAGTTTTAACCAAAATTATTTACCAAATAGTGTCAAACATCATATAAATGTGTTTTTAAATCAAATACAAATTTATTAAATTATATAATAGTTATAAAAAAATATGATTCGTCCAAATGACTAGTAATGTGTGGAAATATTTATTAATGATCCAATTGAGGTTCTCGTGGAATTTTATAGTATCTATATTGCTCATATAGTCTACAAATACAAGAAGACATGGTAAGGGTTAATTAATTTAACTAAGGGTTAAAGACAAAAGACAAGGTTATATTTGTGACCTAAAATTGTCTAAAACCTATTATTTGAGAGAATTTATATCCATACTCATATTATCCTCTAATATTTAGCTTTTTTACTTTTATAATTAGAAAATAAATACATAATAAAATAATATTTCAAGACATTCCTAAAGTTCCCACCACCCCTCTTATGAAAGGCCACCACCTCTGCCCATTTACCCACAACTCTCAATCCCCATATCTCATCCAAAATCTACCTAAATAATATCCCAAATTCCTTCAATTCCTCATATAATCCTTAACCAGGGAATAAGTTAATTAAATATATCCTTTTTCGTAAAAATCAAAAGGAGTTACCCGATTTAGAGGAAGCATATTCTCTCATGTTCGTTTCCTTTATTTTCCTTATTCCATCCCTTTGTTATTCTTATTATATTATTTCATAAATACAAAATAAATATATTTATAGTAGGATACTTTTATGATAATGATAATAAAAACACTTACACACACCTCCATCTTATGGATAAACACATATTGTTTTTGTGTATGGCGAACTTCTGCCTCACGAAACGATGATTAATTAAGTTTTTATTACAACCTCTCATAGTGGTCATACTTATGAAAATTTATTCATATATGACATATATTATATTTATATTGCATCTATTTATACATATATTTTCTTTAAAATATACCTTTATTTTTTCAATAATGTGTAAATAAGATAATTTCATTTGAGGAAGTGTGGACTACAGCCCCCTCAAAGTGATATGACTCATTCATGCCATACATGTAATGAATAAAGAATGAAATTAAAGATATTATGAAACATATATAACATATATATTATACTTGAATTTTTATATACCTATGTATCATTTATTTTTCATTCCTTTAATATGACAAAGAAATGAATGTTGTGTTCATCCGTATGTACAGCCTACCATCTCCTTGAACTATGCATTTCATTTTTATCAGCAAATGGTATTGGATATTATTAATATATTTATAATGGATATTTTTTATATTTAAATCTTTAATATGAATCTTCATATTATTTACATATGACCACATGAAAAATTTAAATCAAAAAAAGATTATTTTTTACTCAAGTACCAAATATCGAGAAAACGTCCGATTTAAAATCAAATAATTAATAAATTGTTTTAAAATAGAAATTAGTGATATAAAATTAATAATAAAAATAAAAAAGGTTCTGATCCATGTATAAAATTAAACTATGCTTATTATTCATGAAATTAAAGAACGAACGAGACAAGTCGGACTAAGGCTAAGGGAATTTATAAACCCAATTTCCACCATTTGGGTTTTATGTATACTGTGTTGATTATATTATACCATGATCATGTGGGGAATCATTGTTTATTTATTGATGTTTAAATTTTCACTTCTTTTTGTGTGGATACACTATTTCTATGTATAATCACCCAATTCATAATTTCTTACATCATTTATAAGAAAATTGTAAGGGAAATGTTTGCTCAATATCCATTGATTGAGTTAAATATCCATGAGAATTGTTTTTTTACAAGAATATGTGTAAATGGCCTATGATTATTTTACACAAAATATCCACTTATATTGGGTGTATTTATATTTTTCACACATAATTATTTCATTGATTTATCCTTAATCAAATGATATAATCTATGTAAGGGGAAACGTCTCAATCACCTTTTGTTGAGGAAAATCTTAATATTTTACACCTTTAATATCCTATATGGTGTATAGAAAACCCTTTGGACATTTTATATCATGAATTAATATATTCTCATTATATTTAATTTTTTTATGTTTTCTGTAATCATTTTTATTCATGTATTTCTAATGTGTAACGAGACTTTTTACCTAAAACATAATTTTCAAAGTTTTATAGCTTTATTCTTCTAATTACTTATCATTAAGTTCCATGTCTTCAAAATTATTTTAAGGATTTATTTTTATGCACATATATGTTTTAAAATTATATTTCTCAAATTTCATTTAAAATTTTAATGTAGTATGGGACACTTTTATTCGAAAATATCTTTTATTAATTAATTAAATGGTTTTGGAAATGGATTTAATATTTCAGTATCATGAATTTATTTCTTGTAATTAATGAGTGAAATGATGATTATTTAAATCTTTTATGTGTTATGATTAGGAAATGGTACTTGGACATTTGACGGGTGGTTTTGTGATAAACTAAATACGGGAGGTTCTGTGATAAAACTATAGTGGGTGAGCCTGTGATAGCTCTCTAATTCATTGGGTAATGTGATAGAGGTAAAAAATAAAGTTTCTCTCAATGGATTTAGGGAATATACTATGAGGTGTATTCCAAACACAACCATGAATGTTACTCCCCATGTAGCTGTGAAAGCTAAAATGGAATTATGAAATGTATTCCAAAAATTACCTTCATATATTATGATTTATTTGATGTTTTATAGAAATATTATGATTTCATGATGACAACTATGTAGCGTATTTTTTATGGGTGAAAAGTTTGATTTTTTTAAAATGTTTTCCTGGGATTTATATATTCTTAGACTAACAGTTTTATTCATCATTTTATATTCCTTTCTGATATTTTTATGTTCATAATAAGTTTTTTAAATGTTTTCCATAGGGAATAAGGATGGGTAAGGCAAAAGAATAATTCAAGATGATTTTTTACAAGTCAAATAAATCATGTTTTGTTAAATGGGTTCCTTTAGTAGAAAGAATATTTACTAAGTGTAACTATCTAAATATAATGTATGGGTATTTTATTTAACATTTATGGACTTATTATATAAACCATTAAACCTAAAAATATCTTATAAGTGAATTAAATTCAATTTTTGGACTTATCATAAGATTATGTAACGTTTAAAGATGGGGCCTTATCAGTTCAATCAGTCATCTTTTTTAAATGGTGTAATTATTTTTAATCTATAATTATATAAATGACTCATTGAATGTATACAATAAATTTCTATTCTATTAATATAAAGATTTAAATTATAGAACCATTGGAATCAAAATCAAAATACAAGAACCAACACTACTGAACAAGAATATACCTATAAAAAAAGAAGATATCACCCAGTAAATTAATTTTAAAAAAGAAGTGTTAAATTTTTTTGACAAATGGTTTTAAGTAAATAAAATAAGATATGAAATATATGATTATGGTGTGATATTAAATTTATAATAAATCTATATTTATTATACAATATTTTATAATTCTTTAGAATGAATTCAGACCAAATGAAAGGGATGTTCATTTCACATTTATTCTTATGGGACACATTCCATATTTAAAACATTTTATTTTTTTGTGGTTATACCACTAGAAAATATATTATTTGTGATAATATCCCATCAAAAATATCTATTTCCAATATCATTACATCAAAAATAACCTATTACCGAAAACAACATCACAAATAGTTTTTTTAATAAGTAACTATTAGCGATGGGTCACCAGTCCAATCACAATTCATTATTTGATATGGTGAAAGGACAATTTAAAATATATTTTAAAAAATAATTTGACTACAATGAAAAATAATAAATATATGAAAATAATTTTAAAATACTAATCATCTAAAATAATAAAAAAATATTACACAAAATATTATAATTTATGAATAAATATAATAAATATGTTCATAATGTATCCATCACTGTGGAGGGGGTTGGGGACAATCATATGGAAGAGGTGAGTTAGGGAAATCCATCCCTAAGAATTGAAAAATCCAATAAATTTACTTGTTATACTGCTCTAACCATCATCACATCTCTTTCTACTACTCTTAGTGTTGTAGATGGAGCTCCTCCTACTCCCTGCACTTGGCCTCAATAAACTCACTCTGAGATCACAGATGATCCACATGCTTTGATACTGATGATGTAGACTATCCACCATATCCCCTTCAATAATATGTCAACCATGTAACAGTATAATAAAAACGAAAAGTTTTAATTTGAGATCCGATAAAAACTGCTCCTCCCTTCTAAAAAAAACTTATTCACATGTATACATATTACATCATCAAATCCTACTGTACTAGTTGTATGACTCCCATCATGTGTTCTAGAAGTCAAGGAATTATATTAATCTGTCAATTTTATTTTAAATTCAAATAGTTAAAATATTATTTTCAATTAATTTTTAAATATAAAAAAATATACATACTACACTATATTGCTGGAGACCACCTGTAATATTTCCTCTGATAGGATAAATGTACATAATATAATGAACATTGAATTTGAAAATATTGGGATGTTAAACTACCTATATTTGTATACAATAAATAGTTTATTTTTTTGTATATTATGTATTTAAAAAATTACTTACCATATGTCATTGATGTGAACTAACTGTATGATTACCAGAGTGTTGTGTCATCTCCAACCTCCCCAATTTTTGTCAACTAGATAACACTCTCCTATGAAATCTATATCTCCTACAGTATTATTATAATCCATCCATAACCTAAGATTATATGTAATTATATTTATGGGCACAATAAGATTGATCAAAATCATTGCCTCACACTATCTTCATGGTTTTCCACCCCAAAATATGAAAAAAAAACTAATGACAAGCCTCATGATTACAAACCTACAAGGCCTCCCACACAGAACTCAAAATGCTATCATCCACTAGACACCATTAACCATGAACTTTATAATAACATAAACTTAATAATTTTGTAAATTTTAAAATAATTATTATTTAGTTACGTGTTATTCTGTGATCAAACATGCAATGTCGAACATCAATGGGAACTTGATCCCATGTTACCCATACCTCAAGAAAATAGTTTTGAAAAATATCACTCCCTATCCTAATCTCAATATGAAAAAATATTAGAAAAAGGAGAAAAAATAATCAAATAAATAGTATATAAATAAATTAATTAAAATTAATGAAAATTAACTTAAATACACAACTAAACATAAATCAAAAATCATGGATCAGAGTTAAGATGTGATCATCTATCAAGTATAGGGGTGAGAATCATCAATATAACTAGATCCCAAACCATCTGAGTGGATGAAAAAACCCATGGAACCTAAGGGTCAGATGGAATCTCACCATGCTCATCACCAAGTAGTATAATCTCCGAGAGCACACAAATTATTTCATCATAAGTCTCATCATAAATGTGTAACATAAAAAAAAGTTTTCAGAAAATAACTGATGATGAGTATTATATATATAATGTAACCAATAATTAATTGTTTCATTCTTCCTCTTCATCCTCGTATTCATATATGATGTTATAAATATCCTCATCTTACTCCTATGTGACATCATCTTCTATAGAAGTTTCATCTCCAACACCACATGTTAATTCAAATTCATTTGTTATATCATCGACGTCATCATCACCATAAACCCATAACTACAGGGTGTCATCATTGAAATTCATGTCTCTTCATTGAGAAATTGTATTTGGATCTTTTTCCAAAAAAAACAAAACTTTACACTTCAATTGACCCACATTCATTTTCCATTAATTGATTTTCATAGGATTTCATTTTTTTAATGCTCCACCAATCCATTAACTCTAATGAACAAGTATAATAATTGGCATAATCAAATTATGTTGCTTTATGAGCCCATAAAAATGGTTTATTTACTACAAATGGACATTTAAATTTTATTTCAATGATTTTATGGAATGGATAAACATAGAATCCTCTATTAGTATCAAACCAAAAATATTTAAACATTATTACATAATTCTTTGCAAGATAACATGTCTCAATTGTTTAATCCATCATGTTATAAAATTCAACTTCACTTTCTCTGTGATGAAATCCTCTCAAGAAAACATGACTGTTAATTGTTTTTTGATTAACCACATACACGTAAAAGAAATAAAAAATCATTCACCACATATGAATTATAATATTTAACCATTTTTGATGGTGGGTTACTCAATACACACAATCGAGTATCATATTAATTAGAATATTGTGATTCTTTCAAAATTTTAAAGTTATTCACAAAATAAAATATAATAAACTGATTCCATTTCATGAACCCAAAAAAATATAATGTACCAGTATTTGAGATTAGTAGAAAAAACAATGCTATCGATGGTCATCAAGAGAATATATTGTAATTTGTAAAAGTGTTTTCTTGATATGATAATAATATAAACATAAAATAAAATAATATTAATTTATATATTTTTTAAAATAAATACTATGAAGTAGTAGCAATCACCATACTAAGAATTTCATTTCTTCATAGTTGATCAGAACAAATACATGATCCCAATTATGATCATCATCTATAAGAAACCCTTCATGAACTACAAGAGATCCATGTGTATGATGATTAAAAATGATAATTGAAATTTCAATACATCATCAAAAGTTCTCTTAGTACAGCCCATTCGATTATATTTTGAATGATATTAACGTAATAAATAATCGAAGAGTGAAAAATAAATTTTCTTCTATAAATAAGAATATGTAATTGACCCTCAAATGATGCTTCATTACATACATTTTTCTTTAGTTTCATAAAAAATATCTCACATGGATACATCCATCAGAATTGTACTGGACCTCCACATTTTTCATCATGTAGAAAATGTAATTTGAAATGATTCATTGAGTCAAATAAATCCAAAGAAATTTTTTCGATCTTATATAAAATTTAATCCAATTATTCTTGTATTCTACTATGTTAATCATAGTCTATTGTATTCATTAATATTTATAAAAAATATTATATTTTTGTTATCGCATACCAAATAATATATTTCAATAATCCAATAAATACAATTAGTATAAGTCATAAAAATATAATAAGACAATCAATTAATTTTAATCCCATAATATGATTATTTATATCACATCCAGAAAAATAATAAACATAACCATCTTGTGGTATCAAATACACAATGCATTGAAAAAATGAAATAAAAATCTTTTTCTGGAAGGTATACAATACAATTTTGTATTCATTGACTTCTATGATCTGGAATTTTTAAGCAACTCATGTTCTAGTCACTTGTATATTTGGGATGATCTAATCATTCCATTAAATTGTCTTTTTATATACAATGTGTGTCTAATAATGTATACAATATATTATCAAAGCAGTTCCTCTAAATATGGATGACATTCTACACGTTATAGACTATCAAATCAGACCAATATGATAGATCCCAGAAAATACTCAGTTTTATCCAGTAGTGTTCATTCATAAAGATATCTATTTTTTTGTTAGTTTATTGTCATTCGAAATCTAACATGAGGTAATGAAGATATAATATATTTTTACTGATTACATAGTATCAATGTTGAAGGTTTATCTATTTCAAATATTCCATTTATAAAATGATATTTTTTCCTCTGAAATAAGATTATTGGTAGAAAGAAATCAAAATTATAGTTGAAAAAACAAGTTTTCCTTTCATCAATAAACATAAACACTTTGGTGTCACTCAAAAAATACAGACATGATTTTGAACCATGTTTAATCTATCCAAATAACATTCCACATACTTGTAAGTTAGTAATTTTTTACATTAATTTACCCTTCATTATGATTTTTTTTCAGCAACATCATATATTCTGACACCGTTACTGTACAATAAATTAAACACATCAATAAATAGACTCAAATAAACATCAATATTCTTCTTTAAATGTCCTGTAATTAATATGTTCAAAAATATATATGGCTCATTAATCAACATCAAATGAGGTAAGTTTTACGGAGTTGTAATGAAAGGCCAACAAGAATATTCACTACTGTAAGAACCAAACACAAAAAAATAGTTAGTAGAAAGACTCATTCACATGTTTTATGATTTTGAATAAAATCACAAATATACATAGTCAAAATGATTCCATGAATCACCAACGTAATGATGATTTCCAATTATATGATTTGAATGATTTTTTCCTTCAATGACATCAACGAAGATATGTTCTAAGAAGTAAATAATCATTTCAATTTGTGTGTAAGTGGGAAATACCTCAACTATTTTATAGTATTTAATTGAGACATCCTTATTTGATCTCATTGTACCTAGAATTTCCCCAGGTATGAAAACCGACCAATAATTTATTTTTACCATAATATAAGATGCAATCATTTAAAAATGGTTGAATCTTCTAATAAACAAGATCCAAGTTACGATCCATCTTTTTTCTCTTATGAAATATTATAAGAAATATTAGATAAAAACAAATATTTTACATACCATTTTCTAATTTAATATCCATAAACATTCCAACTCCATCAAATTGGATTATATGGATACCATGATATTATGATTCTTTAAAAAACTCTAAAAACACATAAAATAGAGATGGTTATAAATTTAGGGTAAATCAATATCATCTTCAGTTTCAGTTTTTGAAATAATAGACCCACCACATCATGTTCTAAATTTTGAAACCATAATGGGACTCAAACCAAATTATTAGTAACTTATTTGGAACTATGTTCACCATGTTGATACCAGATAATATAATCTATTTGAAAACCAATGTTTAATAGATGACCACCAATGTTTTCAAATGTTTCCAACCACCATAGATGAAATTTCGTACAGAGACACATAATTACCCATTTTTGAAAAACAAATCTAGTTTTGATTTTGCAAATGATAAGAAAGCTTCAACACCCTCAATATATACAGAATTTATACAAAACTTATTTCGATTCCAATGATTAATTATCCAATCTTTATAATGTAGTAAAAACTTTTTTAAACTTATTTTATCTATATTTCTCTAAAAAATATTAAATAGATTATTTGAATAAGAATAATTTTATTTACGAAATAGAAGATCCAATAGTGTTATGAAAATTACTAAATTATAAATTATTTGTAAAAATTTTTAATTTTATTTATTTATAACTAAATTTTACTAATTTATACCATTTTTTTAATAATTACCATTAATTTTTACTAATTATACATATTTAATATACTTTTTGACTAATTTTTACTAATTACCTCTAATTGTTTGATATTTTTTCAAATTACAGCTATTTATAATATTTATAGTGATTTTCAATATTATTTAAAATTTGAGCTCTAATTTTTACTTATTTATTTCTAATATGTACAAATTAAAACTAAATTTTTCTAATTCATAATAACTATCACATGTACTCAATTTTATGTTCATGATACTTCTCCTATCATCGATACATCTCCTCCTCTTGCTTTTACTACTACTATCAACGTGTTACATCCTTCATACCCAAGTTCTATAGACTTAATAATTTTTTTGGATATGGTTGGCACAAATATGTTTTTTATAATCACTAGAAGAGTGAAAATTCTATTATTTAATAAAAATGTGTAAATCACAGATTTTATAATATTCATTGGATGAAACCAATTTATTCTAACCATGTCCATGAATTTTTAACCCTTTAATGCCAACCGTGTCCTATCATTGATGCATCTCCTCTTTTAATTTCTAATTTCGTTAATGTGTCACATCCTTCCATCAATAGTTCCAGTTACCTAATGAAAACTTTGTACATGGCAGACACAAATTGGTTATTTCTAGTCACATGAATATTGGAAATTCAATTATTTAATAAAAATGTGGAAATCATATATATTAAAATAATAATTTAGTGAAACTATTATAGAATCCAAGTCCAAGTTTTTCATTTAATCAATTTATATAAATCGTTTCCTATTAATTGATGCATCTTATCTTCCTCCTTCCATTGTTTTTATTGAACCATCACATCCTGCCTACACTGGTTCTTGTGACCAAATGAAAATATTTAACATGGTTGGCATAAATTGGTCATTTATAATCATATAAAAATTATAAAATCTATGATTTATGTCTTTTTAGTAATTTATAGAGTAAAGTATAATCTAATAAAAATGTTTAAATCATATATTTTTCAATATTTAGGTTACAAAACCAGTTTGTGCCAACTGTGTCCAAATGATTCATTAAACCAATTTATGCCAACAATGTCAAAATTTGTCACCGCTCATTATCTGAAATTTGAACACCTATTTCATTTTATGTTTCCTATTAATTAATAACAAAAAAATACTAAATATGTAACACCCCAAGCTTCCATGGTATGATTCTCTTTGAATAATACAGCACTGTGTGTTGTACGCAATATCGAGTTCTAACACACACCACATCCAATCAAACTAGCTGTTATGAATAGTAATACCCAATTTTTGAAATTTTATAAATTTTATCTTTCAAAATGGACTTCATTTTTGGATTCCGAATATCGAAATTAGCCTAGGGTAAATATTTGGTATTTTTATGAAAACATTCAATTTTTTATGAATAGTGAAAAACACTGAGTTATTGGTTAAAACCGACTTTTTATTTTAATAATTATTTATTTTATTTAAATTTAATTAAGGCCAAAATAGATACATAATACCTATATAAGTTCAATTTAATTCATTGGATTTAGTTTAGAATAATTATAGATATATAAAAATTTTATTGAATTTTTCACCGTCTTTTAGCCATCTCCTAGGAGAATTTGCAAATTCATATAAAAGTACAAGGTATGGGTTATTTCACAATCTCTTCATTGTCTGAGGTTATTTATATGTGATTATCTACTGGTACCTCTTTATCATCCACATCCATATTTCTTAAAAATGTATCTCAAATCATTATTACTATTTTAAAGACTATGGTATAAATTCATTTATACCCTTGTTGAATTTTTATAATATGTTTATAAAGGAATCTTTCTGTCGTTTTCCAAACAATTTCTTTTTTAACCTTTTCGATAGAATTAAGGTAAGAATGTCTTTTTTTAAATTATACGGAGGGTGTGGCTATTTTCTGCCATTATAAAATCGTCGAAGCTTCCGTTACAAGCTTATAAGAATATTTTCAAAGTAAATGTTTTATTTTATAATTATGTGACTTTTAAATGATTTCAAAAAAAGAGATAATTCTCTAAAATAGTTTTGATTTCATCTATGTCAACATCCTTTGATGGATTTTAGGTTTATTTGACATTTATTTATTATGATACAAAACTTCCATATATTATTGAAGGTTTTTTGATATGTTTGATTGTGGATGTGTTATTTTTATACCATTCATGGTTTATGGTGACAGTATTGACATTTCGTATGCTAGTTTTAATATGAATGTTTATGTTTAAACCTATTCATATGAGGAATGAAATGGACTTAATAAGTGACGACTTGAGCCCGCTATAGCTCTTTGATGCATCAGTAGGTCTCATGAGGCAAACTAGTGTCTTGGTAAAAGGCCATGGAAAAATCTTATTTGTAGTCTCGGAACGTGGCCTTGGCTATGTGGTTATGATAGTCTGGAATTAGGCATTCCATCATTATGAAAGTGGTTATTGATATTTCATGTGATTATTCGACTAGTGGAATATCCATGTGAATAAGTAAATGGAATTATTTCATTTTATCATTGCCATATTATGATGAAGTTAAAGTTTAAAAGGATTTTGTTTTATTTATACATTGCCTTAAATGTTTATGTTTATTTATGAAAGTTTCCGCTATATTTTTATCCTTACTGAGCAACGGAGCTCACCCCTTTCAATGTTTTATTTTTCCTAGGATGTGAAGAAGTAATTTATGAATGACCTGCAGGGATAGTATGTGGGGACCGGAGTGTGGACTATGGAGACTATGTTGTTGTAGTTTTCATTTTTATGATGTAATGTAAAACTTTATGAATATATCTAGTGTTTCCAAGGCTACTAAACTAATCGATCTTTTGAGATTTGATCTTTCATGTGATCATTCAAATGATTTTTAATAATGCACCGACTCTGGGTAACTAGGGTCAGGGCGTTACAAAATATTTATTATTACCACTAAAAACCACTAATGATTACTAAGTAACAATTATTACCACTAATTATTACAAAGTACCACAAATACTCCATTGAAAAAATTTGTTATAACTGTAGTGTTTATATACTCAACTTGAATATATTTTATTAATCATAGTATAAATTTTATGGTTCATTACATATCAATCAAGGTTATTTCATTCATTAGACATATGATTCAAATGATAGTAAAAATGTATGTTTTTTATATTAAAATATCATTTTTTATCAGGATTGTTTATGATTAAGCTCGTGATGATGATCGGTTATGATATATCTCTGAGGAAAATTAGAAAGTTTATTATCCTATAGTAAATTCAGGAAAATACATGTTTTCCTTTCATTTACTTCCATTAGATACTCATGATACTAAAAATATGTTTTTAAGAAAATCAAATACATTTCACTTCTTGGGGGAAAACCATTTTTCTTCCATTTTCATATTTTCTAAAAATGTATTAAAGATTATTTTTACAATTTTATTATGATTTTAAAGTCATTTTTACCGATGTTTAATTAATTAAAAAATGTTTTTAAAGGAATATTCATATCATTTTTCAAACACAGTACATTCAAAATAAAAAAAAAGTATGAAGGAGATTTCATTGAATAATATAAAATAAATGAATTTTTTCATTTTTGGGAATAATATCTTATTAAAAGATTCATTTAGATGTTTACATGGTTATTTTTAAAGAAAATTATTCCCTTTTGTCTGTTCTATTAAATAAATGATTTCTAAATAGTTATTTTATTTTCCTCAAGAATGTTTTAATTATCTTTATTGGTATTTCTGTTCCTCAAAGGAAATAAATATAGATTAAGCTTATTTTTTACTCGGTATATGATCTATGTATACTATCAATATTCTTTATATATATTTTTTATGAATAATATGATATATAATTTATGAAACCCGTTTAATTTCCATGGGTTATACTATGGGAAGAAATGATAAAAAATTTTATGAAACCAATTTATTTTTTATGGGTCATGCTATATTTAAATATTTAGGAAACCCATTTAATTTCATGGTTTCTGATATGATGAATTTTTTATGATCTTGTGGAACTCATATGTTTAAATTTTATTATTTGATCGGTGTGACCTATATCTCTGTATAATGAATTGGGTAAAGAATTGTATCTCATGACATAAATGTGATTGAAATAGGGTGGTAACCGAGCCTAGTAAGGGATTTCTTCCATAATGATAATCTTGGGAGTGATCCATGAGTATAATAATGCTTTGGGGGAGTGAACCCATTCCACTCTTATTTCCTTGGAAATGATACCTGAATACTATAGAAATGATTATATATGCTTATGTGATTTCCAAAAATTTATGTATTATTTCTATGTTAATCATTCATGCTTTATGTTCATTGATTCCCATATGATTCATGTCATATGAAATAACCATATATATACCATGACACACAATTATGATTTATGATATGCAGGGAATGGTTTTAAAATTTAATTTTCATATTCTCATACTATTATATTCATGTCATTCTTAAGAGATATTTTATATAATTCTTGTTAAAAAATACTAAGCATATAATCTCACCCATTATTATGGTAATTTCCCCTTATTTATGAATAAAAGTACTCATTATAATATACCTAAGAAGGGTAATTTTTATGAAAAACTTAGTAGAAGATGATATAGATCTTTTTTGATCCAATTTTTTTTATGTTTAAGTTTCCAAAGGCAGCAGACCAATAATATTCTAACATGGATCATTATGTTATGGAATGAATATTAATATTTTATGATCTGATATCTTATTATGTAAAGTATGGGTCACTATAGTTGGTATCAGGGAAAGGTTTAAATATCCTTTGGAATCTAGGATGAGATTTCATTAGTGATAAAACTTGGGTGATGTCTATGTACAAGATAAAATACTAATTTTTTGGTAATGATCATGGATGAACTCGATTAAACATAAGTTATTCTAAAATAATGTATTCTGATTTAGGCATACTATAAAATATTTCTTAAGAAAATGTGGTTTTCCATTGAAATTATTATTTCTGACACTTTGGTTTTTTGGTATTACTCTATGGATATAACTAAATGAATCAAGTTAATGTTGTTTATGATGATCAATGGAATAAATATTTTTTTGAGAAATTAATTGAAATATGATCTGGAATGAGAAACCGTATGACTATTATTAATAATTTATCCCATTAGATGATTAAAAATATCAATTTTGGTGAGATTTATAATATAACTAACAAGATAAACACAGAACTTTATAAATACCATATAAGAATGAATATTCCCCATAAAAAATGTCTAAAATGTGGGAAGAAGTTCTAAAATGAATGACAAAGTGGAATAAGGAGATGTTTTACATATATAAAAAAATAAAGAAATTTTAAATCAAAAATTAAATGATTATTTATCATAATGGGTAAGTATAATGGTATCCCTTTGATTTACATGGAGGTTGAATGTAAGACCCCGAGATTTTATGAAAAATATTCTTTTTAATTTCATTAATGTCTTGTGTTATACGCTACAGCAAATGGATCTTTCACAACACACATCTCTGACCTGGCTTGAATTACACACAATCGCGACCTTCCACGATAGCGTGTGTTGTACGCAACACCAAGTTTCGCTAAACAATGATATGCTATTAAAATATTATTAAAACTAGCCGTTATGAATAGTAATAGCCACTTTTTGAAATTTTTTAAATTTTATTTTTCATAATGGAATTCATTTTTGGATTCGGAATATCGAAATTAGATTAGGGTGAAATTTTGGTGATTTTCGGATAACTTTCATATTTTGATGAATAGTGAAAATTACTAAATTTTAATTAAAAACAACTTTTTCAATCGAAATAATTAATAGTGATAAATTATTAATTTTTAGTGGTTTTAAAGTATATTTAGAATATATTTTTACAATTTAATACAATGTTGGTCATTATATGTAATTTCACATTTAAACCAGACATAAACAAGTGTCAATCTTTTGATAGTTATTATCTCTTAAGAACACGCTATTTGTTTTGACGACGGAAATTAATTTTTAAATTAATTAATGCAACTGATATGTTTTGAATTTGGTAAAATAGAAATCATTTTTGAGTTCATAATATCAAATATAGCTTAGGCCTGATTTTTGGTATTTTTCTGAAAACATTCAATTTTTGATGAATAGTGAAACCACTAAGTGGTAGTTAAAAAAATTTAATTTTGCATACAACTTAATTTTACCACTTCTGTGAATGGAATTTCGAAAATCTAATAGACACAGTTGATATCAGTAAGTAAAATGTGGTTCAATGAGATAAAAATAATTTTTTGGTGAATAGTAACTTTTTACTTTTTTTACCGCGGTTAATAGTAAATAGGGTAACTAAGGGTAAATATGATATTACTATTACCCTAACACATGTCCTAATTCTACTGGATAAGTGTAATTCGACCAAAAACAACATTATGAATATAATATGACCATTTAGGTCTACTTGTATTAGATTATGACATTTAATATTATTTTATTTAATGAATAGTTAAAATAGTTAAAATCAAAGTTTAATAAGTAAATAAATTTTAATATGGGGTTATACATAAGATAAATTCGACTATAAATATTTATTAGAAAGATAAAAAGATTTCCTACATAATGGTAGTTTATTTGTAATTTTTAGACATTAAATAATTTAATTTATTTATGACACAATGATGATGCAGTAATTATCTTATTAATGAAATATTGACATAATAGATGTTATAAACACAAAAATAAATGTAATTTGAGACTTTTTATGAATTCAACTAATTTTCTAGGTTACTATGATATATTAGTGTTAATTTAATCAACTTGTTTCGAACATATAATTCTGTTATGACTTTCACAAAAATCATATATCAAATAGTGTCAAAATTGACACAAAATAGTTTTTAAATCAAATATTATATTATTAATTGTTATTTTATTCCTAAAAATCTAAGGTTTGTCCAAATGACTTAGATAAGGATATATATATTAATAATAAACAATTTGGGGTACGTTTGGCATGTTATAGTAAGTGTATTAACCATATAGTGTAAGAAAACAAAAAAGACATGGTAAAAGTTAAATTATTTAACTTAGAGTTAAATCTAATTGATAAGGTTAAAATAATAACCTAAACTTGTCTAAATCCTATTCGTTGATAGGATTTAGACCCATACCCACTTTATCTTCGAAATAAGACCCTTTGGAACCATTATAAACCGATTTTGACTTTAATATAAAATAATATTTTGAGATATTCCTAAGGTGCCCCTCTCCTCCCTTATAAAAGGACACCTCCTCCCCCTCCTCCTCACACCAATTTGAGCACTCAAGCTCGGCCAACCCCTGCAAAAATCCCTTCTCCACTTCCCTATAATAATCCTAGAGGTCCTGTTCTTCTTAAAAGACCAATCTTAGTTCTCTAAGTGGAGGATTCAAAGAGGCGCTTCAAAGAAGAGGTAATATCCATTACCGATCTTTTCAATTTCTTTCTTATTCAACTTCTTCTTCTTTAGTTGTTTCATGACAAAGTAATAACATCAGTATTACTTACATACTGATATGTTATTATAAATATGAAACAACCCTATTTCACCTTCTATCCATCCTACGGAAAAATTAAATCACCGCGCGTGCGTACGTACGGAATACCGTCTCCACGCCGCGGTGTAATCGATTTTCCACAACCACCTTAATAGGATGGGTATAATGGTGTAATGAGTAACTATATATGATTATTAAAAAGTGATATTTATACTGAAATAGTCTACATACACTTCAACACAATTCCAAGACCATGGGAACGATATCATCGCTCGTGTGTATGTACGGACTACCGTCTCCACGACGCGATGAGATTCATTCTCAATGATTAAATATTCATGAATGATTATAAAGTGTATATAATAAGTAATAATGAAATATATTACATAATAATATACTGGATTTATGTAAATTTATATGTATGTCATCTACTTAATTCCATTCACTTCAATAAGGAAACGAAAACAGCGTTCATGCGTACGTACGGACTACCGTCTCCATGAACGGTGTATTTCATTCCATTTATCGATAATATATATATATATATATATATTATGAATATATATTATATATAAATCATGTCTTACATTCTGGATATAAGTAATAATGATCCAAGTAATCATATTAATAATTACAAGTAAAAAACACGAACGAAAAATGAGACGATTTTACCAAAAACGCTACTTTAACATGAATTTAAAAAAGAATGGGTAATATAAAGTCATAAGTGGACCATATATGATATAATAACAATTAATATGATTCTGTAATAAGTCAATAACATTATTTAAATCATTATACAAGAGGTTCGGACACTTACAAAGCAAGTCGGACCAAAGGTAAGGGAAATATCACAATCTCATTTTTATCCGAGATTGTTTATACTTTAGTATTTACTGGGGTGTATTTTATCATCCACATCCATGTTTCCTCAATATGTAATATTATTTCCATTCACCTAAAATTGTTTAAATCCTATTTTACCCTTCAGTGAGTTTTTAGTAAATGATATGAAAGTACTCTTTTGTCGTTTTTCATACGAGGTACTTTTTTGACTTTTCCGACAAAAGTACGAAAAGAATGTTTTTTTAACTTATACGGAATGAATGGATTTTTAAAACATTATTTCCAAGAATCTTCCTTCACAATTTTTCAAGTTTATTTTTAATCAACTTCTTTTAGTTTAAAATTATATGACATGTTAAGAAAGGAAAATGTTTTTGAAGTAAAAAAGGATATTTTCTTCAAGAATGGAGTTCAAGTGTTTTATCAAAATTATTTTCCATCTAATATAATAAAGGGTTCTATTTCTATCCCTATTTTTACATTGATTTTACTATGTTGTGATGGAATTATTTTTATGAATTACTTTATCTTATATGAATTGTTTTATGATGTCACGATGTTTAAGATTCCCATTTTTATTACATGGGTTATGCTATGATGTATGGTTTATGATTTTGTGGCACACATAAGAATGGTATCATTATGAGATAGGTGGGACCTATATCTCCCTCCAATGCATTGGGTAAAGATTTTATATCTAATGAGATAGACATGGCTGGAACGGTAGGTTATTCTAGTTCAGTGAAACAGGACTGAAACGAGGGTGACTCGGTTCAGAAAGGGACTTTGTCCACTAAGATAGTCTTGGAAATGAGTCTTGACTAATAAGAAATGATTCTCTATGATTATGTGTGAATTTCAAAATGTTTCATGCTTTAAGTTATGATTATTTGGATTTCATTTCACTACTATGATTTATCCCATGTTTTGAAATTATGCTCTCTTTTGCAGGATAAGATTTCCAAAATGTTTTGTGCTTATGTATATGATGTGATTGATATTTCTTTTTTTACCCTTACTGAGCATTTGAGCTCACCCTTTTATGTTTTCTATTCCCCAGGATATAAAGAAAAGTTTTAGGTATAATAAAAAGGAAGATCTTTATGGGAGATATTGAAGATCTTTCACCAGGATTAGAGGATTATATTCCGAGTTTCCTAAGACACTAAACTATTACGATCCTTGTGTGTGTGTTTTTGTTATGTAATAAGTATTCCGCAAATGTAATGTAATGTCCATGTACGATAAGCTTTGGGTATCTACAGTTAGTATCATAGGAAAAGTTTAGTCAACCTTTGGAAACTAGGATGTGAAAACGTTAGTGAGATCCCTAGAGATATTTCTAAGGTATGTCTAGGGATGTCCCTAAGGATAAGTATACGTATAGGATATAGTCCTAGAACTACGGTAAAGATCTTAGAATTTAACCTAAGATGTTAGATATTCAGGGAGATTCCCCTTTACTATGTTATGATTTTTTCCTCTCACACTATTCTTTTTGGGTTTTAGAAAATGGAGGGAAACAAGATGATTCACGATAATGGAGGATATGATGGACAATGGAATGATATTCTTCATGAGCAACCAAATTAAATGGTATTTGTAAGTCCACACATTTTTATTATGATGAATCAGCAATCTCATAATATGATCCGTAAAGTAAAATTTGGTAAGTTTCCTGACTCGGCTAATAAGAGAAAGATGGAGTTTCATGATGATCATAGAGGAAAGAAAGTTCAATTTCCCCTATGTAAATCATGTGGGAAGAGGCATCAAGGAGAATGTTTCAAATGAACTGGAAGATTCTTTGGGTGTGGAAAAGAATGACACAAAGCCAGTAAGTGCAAAGGAAAAGTTTCTGTTAACACGAGGGATGAGGATAATGGTATTGCTACGACATCAACAATGGTTAAATGTTTTAAATGTGGAATGTACGGGCATTATGCAAACCAATTCCCTAAGGGAAAGTCTCATGAAGAGAATCAGTACGGCCGTATGGGTAGTATTTATATTGATGATGATGAAGAGACTACAAATGATATGTGAGATGAAAGAATTGTTGAAGCTCGGTCAATGGTTTAAGAAGGTAGTGGAATGATTACATGTTTATCAAGTGTAATGTTGTATAAGTAATCTCATGGTACTATGGAATAAAGAGACATCTAAGTATTGTTACATTGTTGTCTTTCCTTGAGTTTTGAAAGTGTATGATTAATGCTACCAGTATCCATGAAAGGTTATTCAGATATTTTTGGAATGAAGATAATGAAAGGATAAGGAGAAAATTAAATGTTTGATAGTATTCATGAGCTCATGATTGATATAAGGACTATGTGATATCATGGTTTGAGTATATAGAATTTTGAGGATTTTGGTATGTGAAAAGTGTGAACTTTTAACAGTATTCATGTTTTCACTAAGGTTCAATGGGTATTCATTCTTCAAGAGAATACATGATTAAGGTATTCACATGTTTGTAATTTAACCAGCAAGATATATCTTATGATATATGGGGGATAAATGATGGCATTCACGTGATTGTTCTGTGACATTTCAAGTAACCATTTTCTTTATACTATGAGCTTGGACTGAAGTATTTTAGATAAGCTTAGAATAGATTATGTTGGAGATAAGTTAGTATTGTTTAAGGATAGAAGTTTTTTTTGATATTTTTGATGGGATGTTATAGTAATATTTTTTTAGGAAAAGGACAACCTGCAGGACGGGCGACAACCCATCGCGTCGGACAAGGCTGTGGGAATCGAACCCACAACCGAAGTGCGACTGGCCTTTATCGCCTACCACTAGCCTACAGGAAGTCCCTGTTTAGTAGAAACTTGTTTTATTATATTAAGCAGTATGATATATGAAGTATAAGTCCATTTTAGGAACCATATATGATTAATCTCACTATAGAATGACTTATGTATATTTAATAACTTTTGCTAACCTTTTGTTTGAGACAGATGGAATGACCTGTCATTCTATCACATGATCCGCTAACACTTCACGAATAACAAATTCAACTTCATTTATTTAAGAGATGAAGTGGAAATTGTTCAAGGTACGAACAATAGTGAGATTGTACCAAAATAAAGTAAGTATTTATTCTAATTCAAATTCTTCAACTTTAGGGAAACGATCTTGAAAACCAAAAATATTGTCCTAGTACTCTTATATATGATTAATCAGATGGTACCTTAGATCATCACAAATTTATGGATTTGTGATTGTTGGCTTTTCCATAGCCATGTTCTCTACCACTCTCCATCAGAACATGATGGTTATATTTTTCTTCCATATCCATATTTTCACCTATGTGAAAACCCAGTGATTAGTTTATTTGGGTAACCATTACGTTTCATACTTTTGTTTTTAAAGATTGTTTTTGGTATTCTTTTTTACGATGTGGGTTTCTATTAAAAAAACTTTCGAGTAGTAAACCATTTATAACTCTGATGAATTTCGAGGGCGAAATTCATTTTAAGGGGGGTAGAATGTAACACCCTGAGATTTTATGAAAAATATCCTTTTTAATTTCATTAATTTCTTGTGTTATACGCTACACCAAAATGAGATTTCACAACACACATCTCTGACCTGGCTTGAATTACACGCAATCGCGACCTTCCACGATAGCGTGTGTTGTACGGAACACCAAGTTTCGCTAAACAACGATATGCTATTAAAATATTATTAAAACTAGTCGTTATGAATAGTAATAACCAAATTTTGAAATTTTGTAAATTTTATTTTTCAAAATGGACTTCATTTTTGGATTCGGAATATCTAAATTAGCTTAGGGTGAAAGTTTGGTGATTTTCGGATAACTTTCATATTTTGATGAATAGTGAAAATTACTAAATTTTAATTAAAAACTACTTTTTCAATCGAAATAATTAATAGTGATAAATTATTAATTTGAGTGGTTTTAAAGTATATTTAGAATATATTTTTACAATTTAATACAATGTTGGTCATTGGATGTAATTTCACATTTAAACCAGACATAAACAAGTGTCAATATTTTGATAGTTATTATCTCTTAAGAACACGCTATTTGTTTTGACGACGGAAATTAATTTTTAAATTAATTAATGCAACTGATATGTTTTGAATTTGGTAAAATAGAAATCATTTTTGAGTTCATAATATTAAATATAGATTGGGCCTAATTTTTGGTATTTTTCTGAAAACTTTCAATTTTTGATGAATAGTGAAACCACTAAGTGGTAGTTAAAAAAAATTGAATTTTGCATAAAACATAATTTTACCGCTTCTGTGAATGGAATTTCGAAAATCCGACAGACACAGTTGATATTAGTAAGTAAAATTTGGTTCAATGAGATAAAAATAATTTTTTGGTGAATAGTAACTTTTTACTTTTTTTACCGCGGTTAATAGTAAATAGGGTAACTAAGGGTAAATATGATATTACTATTACCCTAACACATGTCCTAATTCTATTGGATAAGTGTAATTCGACCAAAAACAACCTTATGAATATAATATGACCATTTATGTCCACTTGGATTAGATTATGACATTTAATATTATTTTATTTAATGAATGGTTAAAATAGTTAAAATCAAAGTTTAATAAGTAAATCATTTTTAATATGGGGTTATACATAAGATAAATTAGCCTATAAATATTCATTAGAAAGATACAAAGATTTCCTACATAATGGTATTTTATTTGTAATTTTTAGACATTAAATAATTTAATTTATTTATGACACAATGATGATGCAGTAATTATCTTATTAATGAAATATTGACATAATTGATGTTATAAACACCAAAATAAATGTAATTTGAGACTTTTTATGAATTCCAATAATTTTCTAGGTTACTATGATATATTAGTGTTAATTTAGTAAACTTGGTTCGAACATATAATTCTGTTATGACTTTCACAAAAATTATATATCAAATAGTATTAAAATTGACACAAAATAGTTTTTAAATAAAATATTATATTATTAATTGTTATTTTATTCCTAAAAATCTATGGTTCGGCCAAATGACTTAGATAAGGATATATATATTAATAATAAACAATTTGGGGTTCTTTTGGCATGTTATAGTAAGTGTATTAACCATATAGTGTAAGAAAACAAAAAAGACACGGTAAAAGTTAAATTTTTTAACTTAGAGTTAAATCTAATTGATAAGGTTAAAATAATAACCTAAACTTGTCTAAATCCTATTGATTGATAGGATTTCGACCCATCTCCACTTTATCTTCAAAATAAGACCCTTTGGAACCAATATAAACCGATTTTGACTTTAATATAAAATAATATTTTGAGATATTTCTAAGGTGCCCCTCTCCTCCCTTATAAAAGGACACCTCCTCCCCCTCCTCCTCACACCAATTTGAGCACTCAAGATCGGCCAAACCCTGCCAAAATCCCTTATCCACTTCCCTAGAATAATCCTAGAGGTCCTGGTCTTCTTCGAAGACCAATCTTAGTTCCCTAAGTGGAGGATTCAAAGAGGCGTTTCAAAGAAGAGGTAATATCCATTACCGATCCTTTCAATTTCTTTCTTCTTCAACTTCTTCTTCTTTAGTTGTTTCATGACAAAGTAATAACATCAGTATTAATTACATACTGATATGTTATTATAAATATGAAAAAACCCTAATTCACCTTCTATCCATCCTACGGAAAAATGAAATCACCATGCGTGCGTACGTACGGAATACCGTCTCCACGCCGCGGTGTAATCGATTTTCCACCACCACCTTAATAGGATGGGTATAATGGTGTAATGAGTTACTATATATGATTATTATAAAGTGATATTTATACTGAAATAGTCTACATACACTTCAACACAATTCCATGACCATGGGAACGATATCATCGCTCGTGCGTACGTACGGACTACCGTCTCCACGACGCGATGAGATTCATTCTCAATGATTAACCATTCATGAATGATTATAAAGTATATATAATAATTAGTAATGAAATATATGACATAATAATGATACTGTATTTATGTAAATTTATATGTATGTCATCTACTTAATTCCATTCACTTCAATAAGGAAACGAAAACGGCGTTCATGCGTACGTACTGACTACCGTCTCCATGAACGGTGTATTTCATTCCATTTATCGATATATTATATATATATATATATATTCTGAATATATATTATATATAAATCATGTTTTAAATTCTGGATATAAGTAATCATGATCCAAGTAATTATATTAATAATTACAAGTTAAAAACATGAACGACAAATGAGACGATTTTACCCAAAATGCTACATTAACATGAATTTACAAAAGAACGGATAATATAAAGTCATAAGTGGACCATGTATGATATAATAACAATTAATATGATTCTGTAATAAGTCAATAACATGATTTAAATCATTATACAGGAGGTTCGGACACTTACAAAGCAAGTCGGACCAAAGATAAGGGAAATATCACAATCACATTTTTATCCAAGATTTTTTATACTTTAGTATTTACTAGGGTGTATTTTATCATCCACATCCATGTTTCCTCAATATGTAATATTATTTCCATTCACCTACAATTTTTTAAATCCTATTTTACCCTTCGGTGAGTTTTTAGTAAAAGATATGAAAGGAATATTTTGTCGTTTTTCATACGAGGTACTTTTTTTACTTTTCCGACAAAAGTATGAAATGAATGTTTTTTTATCTTATACGGCATGAATGGATTTTTAAAAAATTATTTCCAAGAAGCTTCCTTCAAAAGTTTTCAAGTTTATTTTTAATCAACTTCTTTTAGTTTAAAATTCTATGACATGTTAAGAAAGGAAAATGCTTTTGAAGTAAAAAGGATATTTTCTTCAAGAATGGAGTTCAAGTGTTTTATCAAAATTTTTTCCATCTAATATAATAAAGGGTTATGTTTCTATCCCTATTTTTACATTGATTTGACTATCTGGTTATGGAATTATTTTTATGAATTCTTTTATCTTATATGAATTGTTTTATGATGTCACGATGTTTAAGATTCCCATTTTTATTACATGGGTTATGCTATGATGTATGTGTTATGATTTTGTGGCACACATAAGAATGGTATCATTATGAGATGGGTGGGACCTATATATCCCTCCAATGCATTGGGTAAAGATTTTATATCTCATGAGATAGACATGGCTGGAATGGTAGGTTATACCAGTTCAGTGAAACAGGACTGAAACGACGGTGACTCGGTTCAGAAAGGGACTTTGTCCACTAAGATAGTCTTGGAAATGAGTCTTGACTAATAAGAAATGATTCTATATGATTATGTGTGTATGCCACAATGTTTCATGCTTTAAGTTATGATTATTGGGATTTCATTTCACTATTATGATTTATCCCATGTTATGAAATTATGCTCTCTTTTGCAGGATAAGATTTCCAAAATGTTTTGTGCTTATGTATATGATGTGATTGATATTTCTTTTGTTTACCCTTACTGAGAATTTGAGATCACCCTTTTATGTTTTCTTTTCCCCATGATATAAAGAAAAGTTTTAGGTATAATAAAAAGGAAGATCTTTATGGGAGATGTTGAATATCTTTCACCAGGATTAGAGGATTATATTCCGAGTTTCCAAAGACACTAAACTATTACGATCCTTGTGTGTGTGTTTTTGTTATGTACTAAGTATTCCACAAATGTAATGTAATGTCCATGTACGATAAGCTTCGGGTCTCTACATTGAATGTTCTAAATGTAGAATTTATGAATCCTATGGGGTACTTAAAAAGTATATAATGTGTTTAATGTGAGAATAATGATTATATTGATGTTAATAAACCTCAAAAAATGATTAATATATCATATTGTATGAAATAAACATCGGGGAATAAGATCAGGAATCCTACATAGTGGTTTAACAATAGAGTGAGATAATTTAAGTGTTTATGTATTTGGATTCAAGAATTATGTTTTATAAGTTTTATACAATATATATTATGGTAATAAAATCATGGAACACATATGGATTATTCAATATTTGTTTTTTTTATGGTTTTGAAAACATGTTTTGGGTTATACTAATAACCAAATAATTAATTTGGTGGTTAGGTGATATTTTTTGATCACCTATTGAAGAGAATGGTTAAAACAAAATAAGTTTTTGATGTTGAGTTAATAATAATTAGATACAATAAATAAATTATTTATATGGATATTATTTGTAACCTTGAAATTGGTTGCTGATTTAATTAAAAGTGATTTAGGTCTTCTTTGATAAATTTTATTTCATTTTTCAGAATTATATAATATATTTTATAGTTGTTAACTGATTTAAGTAATAAGGATTATGTTAATTTTATAATCATATATGTTTTCATATGATATTAACATAAATAGTTTTGGTTCAATTTTGGTTTTATTATTTTATGTTAGATTTTAAGTTCAAAGGCATCAATACCCCCCTATAGTGTTTTATGGTATGGGATTCTGAAACACTTTTTAGTTTTAAATATCGTTTATAGTTATTATATGGTTTTATGATTATTTAATCTGGGAATACTGGATAGTAGAATATAGATAATCTTGATGGTTGAAAAGTAATTTATTGAAAATTTTATATTTTCTTAGATATTTATTATCAATTTAAGGATTGAGTTCTAGGTTAATATCTAAATTTGATCAATGATATTTTTGTCATTTTCACTACATTACTTGATTTTATGTTCATTTATTATGGATATTAATGATATTTTCAAGGTGTTTTAGTGGTTCGATGTATATATAACATTAAGGATGAATGAGTTATTTAACATGAAAAAATACTAATTGAGAATAATTTATTTTGAATTTTGGTGATTCATGATGAATGTTAAGAGATCAAATTTAAGTTAAAACATTTTTTTAATGTTGAGTTTGTTAAGGTTATTTGGGATGTAGTACTCTTTATAAAATGATATAATTAGAACCTTTATTGATATTCTTGAAACTTTTGGGATTAAATATATTTCATAATGTTGTATTCATTTTTTGAATTATATTATATTTTCATAAACATTTTAGTTTTTGGTAATTGCCTAAATATAGTATAAATAACCTGATAATATTCTTCTATAAGCTAGAGGTTGATTTTAGTGATTTTGGCTTAAAATTTTCATATTAAATCCTTACCATTTCGATTAAAAAATTATATTTTTGTGGAAATTGAATAATAGACGAAACTGTACTATTAAAAATATAAATTTATTTATTTTTAATTTTTGGGTAGTAATTGAATTCTTCAACTATAGGAAAATTATCTCATGACATAATTTTTGTCCTAAAATAGTTAATTCTATGGAAATTATTGTCTTTTAGCCTCTTAATAATTTATGGTTTTTTGGTTGTTAACTTTCACCAGACCATGTTCTCCATCAATATATATTAATACATTAGCATTTCATTTCCCTTCTATGTCTATATTTTCACATCCCACTAATTTTCTATTATTTTGAAATATAATTTGGTTGTGACCTTCGTACTTCTATTTTACACTTTGTAAGGGGATGTTATGTTAACCTTTTTTAGGATATGATTTTTTAATAAAGTTATTTTCAAATATCAAACTTTTGATTATAAATACCAAATTAAAATTGATAGGACAAAAATTTTTACCGTATGGGGGTGGGGGATGTAACAACTAGAGATTTTAGAAAATAATTATCTTTAAATAATTTTAGTTCTTCTATATCTTACAATACAAATTAAAACTACACAAAATTGAATCAATGGAAATTAATATAAAATAATTATTTCAAATAGTATAAATGAAATAAAATTACTTTTAGAACACAATAAATACATTTTAAATGACTAATTAATGAAATAAGTGGTATTTGTATAAATTAAGGAACCTATAATGATGGAATAGTAACATGACATTTGGAATAGTAATCTGACCATTAGGAATAATAATCTATCAAATAGAATATTAGCCTTATATATGAAATTATAAATTAAATTTAGGCATCTTATAAATGATAATATGATATAATTATATCGTTGTATAAATAAATAAATGTTATAAAATTTATTAATTATGTGTTGGTATTGTCATCAAAAATAAATTTTTATTTACAATTTCTTACTTAATATATTGAGTTGAAATAAAATTAATTTTAATTAAATTTATTCATAAATTAATAAATATTTTTGTATTATGACTATTATTTAACATTATGATAACGTAGTTAATATTTCAATAGATTATAAAATCAGTTACAATTTTAAAATCAGTATTTTCCAAGTAAATGATGACTTTATGTAAAAACTAAATTTATTATTTTGAGAAACTCATTTAAAAAAAAATTGTGTTAATTTTTTAATTTTAATTTTTTTAAAATGGTCAGGGTAATGTTTTGAGATTTTTTCTAAAATAGATGATTTTTTGGTGAATAGTGAAATATAATAATTTACAGTATTTAACATATTTATGAATTATTTAGTCCTATATAATGTATGGATAATTTGAGACCCTAATTTCAAATTATACATCATTATTTTTATATTTTCAGTTGTACGTTTCAAGCTATTCATATTCCTTGACCAAAATAATAAACTAATGAATAAAATAATAAAAAAACAACACTCTCATCCCCTATAAATACCACCACTCACCGCCTCTTCTCATCACACTAAATATTCCTTAATCTTGTCTAATTTCTTCCCAATACACTTTCATTGCCTATCCACCATGTCCATAAGCCATTAGTCTCAACTAAAAATAAAAATAAAATCCATTAGGCGGTTCTCAAGAAGGAGAATTGAAGAAGTAAAATCCTATTTCTTTTCAATTCTGTTTATTTTATTATTATATTGTCTTATCACATTATCCTAGATTCATGATAAGTAAATTATATTAAATATAATATAATTTTATTATGTTATTTGAATAATCCATCCCCAAACCCCTTATTCTATTTCTTTTATACTAAAAATGAAAACATAATCTATAAAGTGTTAATTTACCGCCGCCATGAAAGTTGTGCATAAAATTTTGTTATACCACATTCAGGGACATTCATAAAAAATTTAATGGTTGAAACATATTATAAAATTTATTTTGTAACCAATTTAGTTTATGGAACAAACTTATATACATACCAGTTAATAATAATAAAAAATGAGTTCATTGTGATCGTAAATCGTCAAAATTAATTTAAACGATTATCATTACAATTTTATCAAATGAATCATCATCATATATGAAAATTAATTCAAGACTTATTAAAACTATAGAAGTAAATTAATAACATATAATATCAATTCTTTATAATTATCCTCATTATAAATGATCATCCATTCATGTATATAAGGTAACCGATCACGATAACCAATAAAACGAATAGTCATAAACATAGTGATAAGTGAACATAATAAAATAATAATGAAAAAAAATGTATAAGAAATTTTTCTTTTATTAATTAATTAATATAATTTTATTATCTTGGATAATAATGTGAATAAATCATTTTCAAATAAGGTAAGTGGGTTGTCAAACCCTATTTCCTTTATTTGGGTTGTCCCTCTTTCATACCAAATGTTAGTGTGTATGTTCTTTTAAAATTCCTAAAATATAATTTCATTTTACCTCCATTATCAATTATGGTATATACATTCTTACAATCAGTTTTTTTGAAACATGAAATGATTTTTTGTAAAATTACTCTTCCTTCAAAAAACATGTGTTATACTTATGTTGAGATTGATTCTTCTTCACTCAACATTGATGATTCTTATACCAAGTATGTTATTCAATATTTATTTTGGGAACCACAATTATTATTCAATGAACTATTATTTATGATATTATCATGATATTAATTTCATTTCCAATGGTTATGTTATGGAAAATATTGTTTTACTTTCTATGGGGAATGCATGATTATGTAAATTTTATGATGTGATAGGTGTTCTCGGGATTATATAGCACTCAAAATAATTGGGTTGTTTTATGTATCTCATGAGAAAATGTGAAGTATGTGTGAACAAGATGCAGTATTTGTTAAAAATGATTATGTTATTTTTATTCACATATGTTATGTGTTAACATGATGTTGTCATTAATCACAACTATGTGTTGTAGTTGACCACTAAGACGTGATGTTTCTTTTATAATCATTTCCACATTCTATGAATTTGTTTATTTTATCCTATCAGGATTATGATGATTATCCCATGCTCATGTTTTGATGGGGATGATTATTATTACCCCATATTATTGTTATCTATATCATTCTCTAACCCCTTACTGGGATTTTAGTTCACCAATTTCTTTGATGTATGTCCTGAGGTGATTAATTTTACTAATGAGAACATAAGGTACAATAGTAATCTAGATAATAATGAATTATATAATGTTTATTTTTATATTATGTTAATGTTATGTATGGTTCTAATTTTCCAAAGACACTAAACCTTTGGATCCCAGTTGTGCAATGCTTTAATTTTTTAACCATTAAAATTATGTAATAGTTATGTTAGTAAACACAGACCACTACAGTTTATATTATAGAACGATTTAGTTAATTTGGGACATAATTTTAGAAAAATTTAGTAAAACCTTTTTTAATAGACTAAGTGTATTAAATCACCCTAGAAGCATTGTTTTATAAAAATGGTAAACATATGGACCCTACAAGATATGCCATGTTAATTGTACAAAGTAATAATTTATTTATTCATGACTTGTTGACTTATATTTTGTTCAAACCCTTAAAATTTTATAAAATGGCAATAATTAGAAGAAACTAGGCCAATGATCCATGATAGGTACAATGTAGTTAATTATTGAATGAAATCCACAATTCCATGGGAGGTGGAGTTCAAAATTTCCTAGTGATGTTAACCCAGCTCTCTGAGTCTATAACCAATAACCTAAATAATGTGGAACATCATCCTTCCCATAAGAGGGATAAATAGCATGTTGAGTAATTTTTATAGAAAATAACATTGACATTTAGTGGATATTTGTATCTATTAGTAATTTAACAATGGGTTAAGTCAATGGATATGTTTTTTATTCAGTATTTGGAGAGGAAGAAGGTGAAACTAGATATTTACCATTTATATGTGGTGAAAAATCAATGGTGGGAATTGATTAAGAACCATAGGGAAAAAGATGATATTTCATAGGTGCAGTGATAAGACTATAAAAAAATAATTCTTAACAAGTATTTTCGTCAAACTCTTCTTATAAATATATAGAGATAATTCATAGAGATAATGGAAAAAATAAGGTAAATCGTTCATGACGTATGAATCAAATTTCACAAGGATTAAAATAACTCCTTTGACTTTTTGTCAACATTGAAAGTAAAACATATAGATTTCTTAGTGGTTTAAAACAACACCACTAAAAGGATCTAGAAATTAGAGACTTTTTTAGTTATGAAGAAGTTGTCTGATATTCTCTCAAAGTGGAGATGAAGTTTAGAGAATGATTCCATGTGTATGGGGTTAAAAAGATAAATATTTATTTTTTAGATATATTATTTGATAAAAATGTTGGAATGAAATATAAACCGCTCACATGTCAAAAAATTTAGAAGAAACATCATGCTAATTTCCATAAAGTGACAAGGGAATGCTTCACGTGTGGGGGAGAAGGCCACCAAACTCACCAGTGTCATAGAGACATGATGAATATAACCAATATGATGGATTAATGGAGATAACAACCAATGTTAAAATGATAAACTATAGGAATAAAGGGCACTATATAGTCCTGTTCACTTAACCCTATGTCCTTGAGTGTAATTAGCATCTATATTAGCCAAAGACAATGAATAAAGGAATATCTAATTCCACCACTACTACTATGGTGGATCCCGAAAATGTGATGGTTATAGATAAAAAGAATATTTAGTGAAAAAAAGTGAATGTAAAATTTGATTTTGGTTCTAAACATTATTTTATATCATGCAAGGTTAGTAAAACTAATCAAATGCCCCTAAAATATGGAGGTATAGTTTTCTGTGAGAAATTATAATGGAGAAACAATTAAATCCAAAGTATATAACTCCTCCTCAGTTAATGTTTGTGGACTGAACCTCCCAAAAAACATGCCCTTACTTCCTTTGGTGGAGTTTGATGTTATTTTTGGAATTCATTTGATATCATTATACAAAGGAAACATCAACTATTAGGATAGGAATATCACTCACCACATATAACATCCCGAGTAAATAAATAAATATGACATTTTCATTTTTAATAATAATTGTGAATTAAATATTAATTTTACATTAAAGTGGTTTCATTTTCTGATAGAATACCCGATACGCAACAACATGTTTCTTTGATATAATACGTTGCACACAAATAATATAATAATATTATTTTAAAAGGAAGTTAAGTCCCAGTCATTATATTAGAGGGAATGAAAATAACTAAGTACAATATGATTATACATGTTTTTTAAATGTATTTACATATACCCAATAAATGTTAGTGTCTTAAAATGTGAAGGAACATAATTTTAAGAATAATTTACATTATAAGGTCGATTTACCGCCTTTTAATAGAGAACCCTCATTATATCCAGTTTTGGTCACTTTTATATGTTCTATTTGACCAAATAAGATTATTATATAGAATGGGGACATCAAAATTTACTTTGTGTTAATTTTTTGAATTTTTCTGATAAAGTTCATTTTTAATGAATAGTGAAAAATATTGTATTTTAATTCAAAACTGTATTTTAATATAATTTATTTATATGGTCAGATTATCTTTTTAATTGGTTATAATGTGTAATTAGAATTTATTTTTACAATTTAATCCAATTTTTTTTTGGAATTAAACACAATCTGAAAATGGACATAAACGAGTATCAATCTTTTGATATTTGTTGTTTCTTAAAAACACAGTATTTGTTTTGATAATAGGAATTAATTTTAAATTAATTAATGAAAATTATATGTTAATAATTTAGTAAAATAGACTTCATTTATTAATTTTTAATATCAAATATATCTTGGGATGAATGTTTTGTATTTTAATGAGAAACATCAATTTTTGATGAATAGTGAAACCACTTAGTAGTAATTAAAAAACTGACTTTTTCATTGAAATGAAATTTTACCACTTCTATGAATTTAATTTTGAAAATCCAACATACATGGTTGTTATTAGTAAGTAAAATGTTTGTCAATAAGATGAAAATAAATTTTGTTGAATAGTAAGTTTTCACTTTTATTTACCGCAGTTAAAGGTAAATAGGGTAATTAAATGTAAAAAGAATATTATAATAATTTATAATTACCTTAACACCTATCCTAAACATATTGTATGAGTAATATCCAAGCATGGGAATACTTTATTCGATTTTGGAACCCCATGGAGACCCTTATGAATGATATTGACATTTTATTTTAATTAACTTATACTAAAGGCAAAAATGACAAAAAAATTATCTTTTTGTGAAGTAATTTTTACATGGTGTTATAAAAGTTATATTTTTGATTATAAATTTTCATTGGAGAGATAAAAAAATTTCCTACATCATGGTATTTTTATATATTTTTTAGATATCGAATAAATTAAATTAGTTATGACACCAAAATGATACAGTGTTTACCTCATTAATAAATGATTTAAATAAATTACACAATAAATATTAAAATAACATCCAAAACCTGTCCAATTATTATTGGATGAATTTATTTCGACCAAGAGTCATCTTTTATTTTACCTTAATGAGTTTTGGACCTTTCGAAATGGAATATCAATATATAATAAAATAATATTATCACACTTTCATAAAGAGCCCCTCCCCCCCCCCTTATAAAAAGCCCTCACTTCTGACCAATTCCTCACACCTATCAAGCCTTTTGTTTTTTCAAAACACTACCCAATTAATCTTTCTACATACCTCTACTCCTCATAGAAGCCTTACCATAGGCACATGGCACTTCATGAAAACCTTTTAGTTCATACCAAAGGGAGTTACCCAAATTAAAGGCAACAATTTCTTTTAACTTATATTATTTTATTTTACATCTCCAACTCCTAAACACTTTTTATTAGTTTATTTTATACAAAAACAGTATCATAAATATACTAGGATGTTTTTATGAGATTTATTCTAGATACACTAACACACACCTCCATCTAATGGGTGAAGAACATACTGTTTCTATGGATGGAAAACTAACGCCTCACAAAACGATGATTGTTCAATTATCTCCAACCACCTCTCAAGGTGGGCATTAAGATGACACAATATTTTTATATGATATATATTATGTTTATGTTTTCTTTATCATTCTGTATTTTTCATTTATATCATGCCTTTATGGTTTCCATTATGGGTAAACATGATAATTTCATTTTAAAGTGTGCAGACTACCACCCCCTCAACGTGATATGACTCATTCCTACCATAGATAGTACATATAAAGGATAGAGTTAATGATATAATATATGATATTATACTATAATTAGAAAATAACTATGTACCATTAGGTTTTCATTCCATTAAAATAAGAAATAGAAATGAAGGTAGCGTTCATGATTACGTACGGCTTACCGTCTGCATGAACGGTGCATTTCATATCTTATCTAAAAATGATATATACTATTATAAATTAATATATATCCTAGATATATATTATATATATGATATCTAAAAAATGAATATCATTATGGATATAATATACTATTAAATACATGGACAACTTGTAAATATAATGTGTTCATTTTTTACTCAAGTACAAAATGTCGACAGAATGACCGTTATTATCACAAATGATTGGTTAATGTTTATAAAAAGGTATTAGGTGATATAAAAAGAATAATAAACTTGTAAAAGGTTCTTAATCAAGAATAAATTAACTTTAGTTTATTATTCTGGAGATTCAAGATCGAGTGAGTCATGTCGGACACGAGGTAAGGGATATCATCCCAATCTCCATTCATTGAGGCATATTTTGTTCTAATACATGACTTTCTTTGATACATTGTATAAACACATTTGAATTTTTAATTCATTCAAATGGAATTTTTTTCTATGAATCATTTTACTAAAAAACAAAAAATAATGTTTTTTAACGTAAGTTGTGACAACACCCTTTCTGACACCATGAGTATTATTTGATATTTGGCTTCCTTAACAAGCCGTAATGTTGTTAAAAGGAAAATCAAATACCATATTCTATTTTATGTATTTTTTTTATTGAAAATGGTTTTGATTATTTATTTTTTATGTCAATATATTTCAATGATGTATTGGGATTGAAATTTGGAAATTCCATCTTTACATTATGTTTGTTTTATGTGTTATGAATATGTTATGGTTCTTGGGAAATATTTACATATACATGTGGTTCTATGATAAACCTAGGGTGGGTGAGCCCACTATTGCTTTCCAATGAATTAGGTAACGTGACAGAGGTAAATGTGAATGTTTCACCTAATAGATTTAGGGAATATACTGTGATGGGTATTCCAAAGTAACTCCCTATATTGAAGTGATAGAAACAATTTAAGTATGTTATGGATTCCACAAGTTACCTTTCTGATTTATGATTTTTATTTTTTATTCATAAATCTTATGATTTCATGAGGTAAGTAAAAGATTTTATGAATTGTATGTATTTATGAACTAATTTTTTCATTCTTTGTTTTATAACCCTTACTAATCTTTTTTTATGCTCATCCCAAGTTTTGAAATGTTTTTACAAAACATAAAGATGAATAGGGTCAAGGATGGGATCAAGGAAAAATCATGCAGTTTAAAACATGGAACTAATCATGACCCTATTTTTCAAGAGTTCTTTATTTTATGAAAAAATGGAAAGTGGGTAGAAGTTTAGACTTTGTAGTCATTTGATATGTAATAGTTATTTCCTAATTCACTAAAATTATAAACCTAAAAAGTTACTCAATGTGAATTAATTCGTTTAATTCAATATTATGTAATGTTTTAAGGCATGGTTCTTATAGTTGGTATCAGATGTAGGTTTATAAAACTTTAGGAGTTAGGTTATCGTTAAATAAATATCCATAATGTAATTTATGTTAATATTGAAATCATAAAGCATTTACAGATTATCATGTTGCTTCACCTATGATATTTCATTGTTCAGAATGGTTTTCCGTGTAGGAAATAGGGCAGCTATGTCAGAATGACATCAGGAGGAAGAAAACCTTCCATCTCAGTAACCTCAGATGGTCGGAATCGGAATTGAATAGTTTGTTGTAATGATGGAATAGTTGAATCAGGATATAAATGGTGGTGGTATCCATGCACGAGATATGCCAGATCAACCACAATGGAACATGTCACTAGTAGAGAATTTCATGAGGTAATATCCCCTATCATTCAGAGGATCATCTGACCCTGTTCTAGTAGAAGGGTGGATTAAAGTACTGAAGAAAATTTTTTATATCATGGGGTGTTCAGAACATCTAATGTTTGGTCTTGCTGTTTAATGTTTTGAAGGTGAAGTTGGTTAGTGGTGGTCGATGGTGAAAATATATCAGGGCTAGTGAATAGACTGATGCTCTTGATTGGAATGAATTAAAAGGTATGTTTCATGGAAAATATTTTCCATAGGTGGTTAATCTTAGGATGGAAAAAAATTCCTAAAATTAAGGTAGGAGGATGACTTAGTGGCTACTTATGAAGAAAAATTCACTCAACCTGAAAGGTATGCTCCAAATTTAATACAAGATCATGACAGTAAAATAAACCATTTTTACTCAGGATTAATGCCAATGTATTGAAGGGATTTAGCTTCTTGTGAGTTAAAATGTTATGAAAAATGTGTTTGTTATGCAGAGAAGGTGGAAATGGAGTTTTCCAATGATCAGGTGTTCTTATAAAAACAACATAATAAGAGGTCGAGGTGGCAGAAAAAATGGATGAAATCTTCAAAAAAGTCTAATGGTAAGAAACTTAAGTTTAAAATTTGTGAAAATTTTGGTAAAAAGCATGCTGGGGAATGTATTTTGAATTCTGGTAAGTGCTACCGATGTGGTAAAATGGTACATAAGGCTCGTAATAGCACTGAAAAATATCTGGATAATGGTAAGACAAAATCTGATTTATAGTCAGTAAAATGTATTAAGTGCAATGAAATGGGTCATTATGAAAATGAGTGTCCAACAAAGAACTAAACTGAGGGAAAGAAGCCAGACTAAAAGTAGAGAGGGGTGGTGAAATCCTTGACAACTACTTAACCAGATGTTGGGCCATCAAATAAAGTAGTATCAGGTAGACTATTTGTTTTTTCAGATTATGTGAATGTGTTGTTTGATTTAGAGTCTACACAGTCATTCATTTCTCAGTGATTTTTTTGTAAATTGGGAATTTCATCTCAAGATAGGAATACAAAAATTATGGTAAAAACAACTGGACGAAATGTTGAGAAAAAAAGAAAAAAAAAATTACATTCATGGCCTTGTGTGCAGAAAGAATCTACCGGAAAACCTTGTTGTTTTGCATCTAGTAGAGTTTGATGTTATTTTGGGTATGGATTGGGTTTCTATTTATCATGCTAAGATAGACTGAAGAGCTAAATTGGGTTCTTTTCATAATGATTTTCAGATTGGGTACCAGAATGAACCCATTCTTTTGATAACATATCTGGAAGCTGAGAAACAAGTAATAGATGGAAATGAATTTTACCTTGCACATATTGTTGAAAACAAAGGAACTGCTCAGATTAATGATGTGTAGGTTGTAAATGAGTTGCCTGATGTTTTTCCTGATAGGTTGCCTGGTATTTTACCTGATCAGGAAGTTAAATTTACTGTTGACTTAGTTCATGATGCTAATAAAATTTCAAAACCCCCTTATCGAATGGCTCAAATCGAACTTTTAGAGTAAAAGAAGCAATTGCAGGAGTTATTAGATAAAGCTTTCATTCGACCAAGAAAATCACCATGGGGTGCTACTGTCTTGTATGTTAAAAAGAAAGATGGTTCAATGAGACTTTTCATTGACTTTAGAGCATTGAATAACATAACTGTTAAGAACAAGTATCATTTGCCTCATATAGATGATTTGTTTGATCACCTCTAGGGTGCATAGTATTTTTCGAAGATTGACTTGAGATCGGGGTACCATCGGTTGAAAGTGAAAGAAGCAGACATTCCGAACACCGTGTTTCGTACTAGACATGACCATTATGAATTTGTAGTTATTTCTTTTTGTTTAACCAATGAACCTACTGTATTCATAGATATTATGAATATAATTTCCCACGAGTTCTTGGATAAGTATGAGGTTTTGTTCATTGGTGATATTTTGGAATATTTTGAAAGTAAAGAGGAACTGATAGTAATTTATGGGTTGTCTTTCAAACCATAAAAGAAAAGAAAATAATGGAAAAATTCAGCAAGTGAGAGTTTTGGTTGCAACAAATTTCTTTCCTTGGTCACATTGTTTTAAAAAATGACATAACTGTTGATCATGCTAAAACAAATGTTTTTGAAGAATGGAAAAGACCCCAAAATATAACCGAGATCCATAGTTTTTTAGGTTTGGCAGGTTATTACTAGAGGTTTGTTGAAACTTTTACACGATTATCTAGTCCAATGACTATGTTAACTAGAAAATGTGTTAAGTTCATCTGGACAAAAGAATGTGATGATTGTTTTCAAGAATTGAAAAAAAGATTTGGGAATGCATTAGTTTTGGCATTTCTATCTAGAAATGGTGAGTTTTTTATCTAAAGTGATGCTTCATTTAAATGTCATGGTTGTGTTCTAATGCATAATGATCAGGTAATTTCTTATATTTCACATCATTTAAGCACCCGTTAGTGGTAAGCACCCCTTAAATCTACATGAAAATGGGGGTTCAAAACCCATTGGGCACAGTGTACTGTAGCAGTACTGTAGCAGCGACGTACTGTAGCAATAGCAGGAACTATAGCGGCGGTAGGGCACTATAGCGGTAGTAGTGTACTGTAGCAGTGGTGGGTACTGTGTAGTACTGTAGTAGTGTAGGTACTGTAGAAGGACTATTCACAGAATGGGCTTCGGGCCAAAAAAATGGGCCTATAGTCCATGTAATGGGCTAATTGCCCACTGGGCCTTAGGGCTATGTAATGGGTCTCCCTCTACCCAGTTAAAAGAGGTCTTTTCTTTGATTTAATAATAAATGAGGCTTCGGCCCCAACCATTAAAAAATCCAGGAAAAGAAAATAATATAGTTGATGCTTTGAGTTGAAAAAGTAATGCTTCATTAACAATACTACATTTGGAAAGAGATACTTTGTGTTTGATTTGATAATATTTGGCATAGAAGTTGTTGGTGGAGAAAATTATTCTAATCTTTCTCAGGTGTCTCTGAGACCATCTCTATCAGACAGAATTATGCATGCACAGAAGGAAGACAGTGAGTTATAGAAAAATGTAGAGTTGGTTTAGAAGGGTAAGTTGCCTGAATTTAAAACTGATAATGATTATGTTTAGATAATTGGAAAGAGATTATGTGGGCCTTGTGATTCACAGTTTAATAATGAGTTTTTATGTGAAGCTCATTGTTCCCCGTTTTCAGTTCATCCTGGTCGTACTAAGATGTACAAAGATCTTCGGGAGTATTACGGGTGGTATGGAATGAAAAGAAATATTGTTGACTTTACAGTGAATTTTTTGAGTTGTAAACAGGTTAAAACAGAGCATCAGCTACCGAAAGGGATGCTTCAGCCTTTATCGGTTCCATAGTTGAAATGGGAAAATATATCCATGGACTTAGTTCTTGGATTATAGAAGATATCTTGAGGTAATAATGCAATCTGGGTTATTTTTGATCGATTTACTAAATCTTCTCATTTCCTTCCTATTAGAGATACATTGTATCTAGATCAACATTCTCGGTTGTATGTTAAAGAGATAGTCAGTTTTCTTGGAGTTCCCCTCTCCATTGTATCTTATCGTTATTCCAGGTTTACTTCTAACTTCTGGAAAGGAAATCAGAAGTCATTGGGTTTTGAATTAAATTTTAGTATAGCTTTTCATCCACAGTCATATGGGTAGTCAGAACGTACAATTTAGACCTTGGAGGATATGCTACGTGCTTGCTCAGTAGATTACCAGGTTTGTTGGGACCAACATCATTCATTGGTTGAATTTTTTTAAAAAAAATCATTCCAGTATACAGATGGCTTCATTAGTGGAATTATATGGAAAGTGTTGTTGAACTCCAGCATTTTGGGATGAATTAGGTGAAAGGAAGCTGATTGGAACAGAATTGGTTGAAGACATGGCAAAAAAAGTTCAGTTGATTCAGAAGCACATGAGAACAGCTCAGAGCAGGAAGAAAATTTATGTGGATAATTGGAGGAGGGATCTTTCTTTTGAGGTAGGTGATTTTGTCTTTCTCAAAGTTTCTCTATGGAAAAGTGTCATGCGTATTGGTAAGAAGGTAAATATGGGTCTGAGGTTCATTGGACCATATAAAATCCTATAGAAAGTTGGATCAGTTGCGTACAGAGTGTCTTTACCTTCTCGTTTATCCTAGGTACAAATTTTTTTTTCATGTTTCGATGTTGAGAAATTATATGCCAATTCCAACTCATGTTTTGAACCCATAGGTAGTTCAGTTAGAAGGGAATCACTCTTATGAAGAACAAAAAGTCCAGATTCTTGACCATAGAGAGAATGTGTTGCGGAATAAGGTAATTCACCAGGTAAAGTTTATGTGGAAAAGATATATTGTTGAAGAGGCAATGTGGGAATCTAAAAATGCTATGAGGGATAAATACCCCCACTTATTTGATAAGTGAATAAAAATTGTGAGGACACAATTTTCAAAGGGGGGAAGGATGTAACATCCCAGGTAAATAAATAAATATGAAATTTTCATATTTATTAATATTGGTGAATTAAATTTTAAATTTACTTTAATGGGGTTTCTATGTTCGATGGCGTACCCGATATGCAACAACAAGTTTCTTTGAAATCTTAGGTTGCACAATAATAATATAATATTATTATTATAAAGGTTATTTTACTTCTAGTCATTGTATTAGCGCGAATGAAAAAACAAACTATGATATGGTTATACATGTTTTTTTAAATACATTTACATTTATCTAATAAAAGTTAGTGGCTTAAAATGTGAATGAATCTAATTTTAAGCAGAATTTACATTAAATGGTCGATTTACCACTTTTTAATGGTGAACCCTCATTAAATACAGTTTTGGTCACTTTTATATGTTCTATTTGACCAAATAAATTTTTTCTTTAGAATGGGGACATTAAAATTTACTTTGTGTAAATTTTTGGAATTCTTCTGATAAAGTTTATTTTTTAATAAATAGTGAAACATATTTTAATTTAATTCAAAACTATGTTTTAATCTAATTTATTTATATGGTAAGATTATTATTTTTTAATTGGTTTTAAAGTTTAATTAGAATATATTTTTTTAATTTAATTCAATGTTGTTTATTGGAATTAATTTCCCTTTGAAATTGGACATAAAAAAGAATCAATCTTTTGATAGTTATTCTTTCTTAAAAACACGCTATTTGTTTTGATAAAGGGAATTAATAGTAAATAAATTAATGAAACTTCTATGTTTATAATTTTTTAAAATATACATCATTTTTGAATTCATAATATCAAATATAGCTTAGGCTGAATTTTTTGTATTTTTATGAAAAACTTCAATTTTTGATGAATAGTGAAACAACTAAGTAGTAGTTACAAAAATGATATTGTCATTTAAATGAAATTTTACAACTTCTGTGAATTAAATTTCAATAATACGAAATACATGGGTGTTATTAGTATGTAAAATGTGGTTCAATAAGATGAAAATAATTTTTGGTGAATAGTAACGTTTGACTTTTATTTTCCGCAGTTAAAGGTAAATAGGGTAATTCAAGCTATAAAGAATATTATAATAATTTAAAATTAAATTGAAACATTTCTTAACCATTTTGGATAATTAATGGCCGACCCTAGGAATCCTTGAGTCTATTTTGGGACCCCATGTATCCACATGTGAATGATAATGACACTTTATTTTAATTAACATAAAGTAAAGGAAGAAATTACATAAACAAATATATCTTTGTAAATTAATTTTTTACATCATGTTATATAAGTTATATTTTCGACTATAAATATTCATTGTAAATATAAAATGATTTCTTACATCATGGTATTTGTTTTATATTTTTTAGACATCAAATAAATGAAATTATTTATGACACAATAATGATGTAGTGTTTACCACATTAAATAATGATTTAAATAAATAAGATTATAAATTTTAAAATAAGATAAAAACCATGTCCAATTCTTATTGGATGAATTTATTTTGACCATTAGTAATCTTATATTCTACCTTAATGAGTTATGGAAATTTAGAAACATAATTTCATTATATAATATAATAATATGACGATGCTTTCCTAAAGAGCCCCACCTCCCCCTTATAAAACCCCCCCACATCTAACCAATTCCTCACACCTCTGAAGCCTTTTGGCTGGTCCAACCTATACCCAATTAATCTCCCTAAATTCATATCCTCATCCTAGAAGCCTTACCTTAGGTATAAGGTACTTCAAGAAATCATTTTGGTTCATACCAAAGGGAGTTACCCAAATTAAAGGTAACAATTTCTATTAACTTCTTTTATTTTATTTTAATTCTCTGACCCCTAAACTCTTTTTATTCCTTTATTTTATAACAACCCCAGTATCCTCAATATAATAGGATGTTTTTATGATATATATTTGAACTACACTTACACACATCTCCATCTAATGGATGAAAAACATATTGTTTCTGTGGATGGAAAACTAACACCTCACGAAACGATGATTGTTCAATTATCTCCAACCTCCTCTCATGGTGGCCATTAAGAAGAAAATATATTTATATATGATATATATTATGTAAATTTTTTCTTTATGGTTCTGTTTTGTCCATTTATATCATACCATTATGGTTTCCATTATGGGTAAACGTGATAATTTCATTTGAGGAAGTGGGGACTACCGCCCCCTCAAAGTGATATGACTCGTTCATACCATACATGGTACGTATAATGGATGGAGTTAATGATATTATATATGATATTATACTATAATTATAATATAACTAAGTATAATTATGATTTCAATCCATTAAAACATGAAATATACATGAAAGTAGCGTTCATGAGTACGTACGAATTACCGTCTCCACAAACGGTGCATTTCATTTCTTATCTCCAAATGATATGTATTATTATAAATACATATATATACTGTATATATATATATATATAATATTTATGATATCTAAATATTTAATATAATTCTTGATATAATATACTATTTACTACATGGACAACATGTAAATATAAGGTGTTCATTTTTTACTCAATTACCAAATATCGACAAAATGACTATTATTAACTTAAATGATTGCATAATGTTTATAACATGGTATTAAGTGATATAAAAAGAATAATAAACTTGAAAAAGGTTCTTAATAAAGTATAAATTATCTTTAGTTTATTATTCCGGAGATTAAAGAATGATCGAGTCAAGTCGTACACAAGGTAAGGGACTTCGTCTTAATCTCCTTTTATTGAGACATATTTTGTTCTAATACACGACTTTCCTTTATATGATGTAAAAACCATTGAATTTTCATTTCATTGAAAGGGAATCTATTTCTATGAAGCGTTTTATGAAATAACAAAAAAGAATGTTTTTTTACATAAGCGGTGACAACAACCTTTCCACCACCGTGAGTATTATTTTTACCATTGGCTTCCTTAACAAGCTGTAATGTTTTTAAAAGGAAAATAAAATACCATATACTCTATTATGTATTTTGGTATTGAAAATGGTTTTGATAATGGATTTTATATGTCAATATATTTCAATGATATATTGTGATTGAAATGTGTAAATTTCATATTTCATTTAGGTTTCTTTTATGTGTTAGGAATATGTTATGGTTCTTGGGAATTATTTACGTATACATGTGGATCCGTGATAAACCTTGGGCAGGTGAGCCCAAGATAGATCTGTAATGTATTGGGTAACGTGACTAAGGTAAACTTGAATGTTTCTCCTAAGAGGTTTATAGAATATACTGTGATTGGTATTCCAAAGTAACTCCCTATGTAGATGTGATAGCTACAATGTAATTATGTTATGGATGCCACGAGTTACCTTTTTGATTTATGATTTCTATGTATTATTCGAAAATCATATGATTTCATGAGGTATGTAAAAGGTTTTATGATTTGTATGTATTTATGATCTAATTATTTCTTTCTTTGTTTTAGAACCCTTACTGATCTTTTTTTTATGTTCATCCAAAATTTTGAAATTTTTTCAAAAGACATTAAGATGAATAGGGTCAATGATGGGATCAAGGAAAAGTGATGTTGTCTAAAACATGGAACAAGATATAACCCTTTTTTAAAGAGTTTTTATTTTATGAAAAAAATTGAAATTGAGTAGAAGTGGAATATTTCTAATCTTTTGAGATGTAATAGTTATGTCCTAATTCTAAAAAACTCTAAACTTGGAAAGATTCTCAATGTGAACTAATTCATTTAATTCAACATTATGTAATGTTTTAAGGCATGGTCTTTATACCACATCCTTAGGAATCCTCCAATTTTGACCATGTATGTGGTTGAATATCCTTCAATATAGTCACATGAAGTGTGGATATTATTTCCTTATGAACATGAAAATCTTTCTAAAATGATTCTGACAAAGGATAGAGTCAAGATCCGAGAGATTCCCATTCTGAGGGTCTATACTGATTTTTCCTCAGAATAATTTCTTAGTCTTCCCCTTGACTGAGAGGTTGAGTTATTAATTAATCTTATTATTGGAAATCTACCTATATCATGTATATTTCAGATAATGGGAACTATTGAGTTGTAAAATTTTATTATAAGTTACAAGATAATATAGACAGGTATTTTATATACCCGAGTGATTCAACAAGGGGTGAACATATCCTTTTCATCAAGATGAAAAATGTATCGATGCATATTTGCATTGATTATCATGAGCTAAAAAATCACAATAAATAATGGGTAACTCCATCCACAAGTTTATCACTTCTTCGATCAGTTACGTAAGGCCATGTATTATCTATGGTTGATTTTTGGTCATGATATCATCTATTAAGGGAGAGGAAGAATGAAATTCCAATGACTTCCTTTCGAAAGAGGAATGAAAACTATGAGTTTATTGTGATGAATTTTAGACTCATAAATGACACAACAATTTTCATGGACATAATAATGGACGTTTGTAGAAATTACATCGATGAGTTTGTGGTTGTCTTTGTAGATTATATTCCAATATACTCCAAGGGAAAGGAGGAACATGAGGAGAAATTGAATAATCTGATGAACACATTGATAAGGGATAAAATTTATGAAAATTAAAATAATGTGTGTTATGTATGGTGGAAGTATTATTCACAGGGCATGTTATCTCCCAAAAAGGAAAATGTATGGCCCCTTTCAAGAAAAATGCAATTGACGATTGTCTCATGGAAACATATGTAATAGTAATTCATAGTTCACTTGATCTAGTAGGTTATTACCTGTGACATGTGAAATAAATCACCTGATTTTCTTTTCCACAATCCAAGATGGCTCAAAAGGGGAAAAATATTTCTAGGCCAGTGATTGTTTAGAATTATTCAAAAGAGTTAAAAAAAGTTGATTATCCCTATTCTTGTACTCACACATCCGACAAGTGGGGAACTATTTATGGTATACAGGTATGCTTCAAAGATGGTCTTTGGATATGTACTAAAGGAGAATGAAAAATATATAGGCTACACATCATGGTAAATGAATATTAATGAGAAAAACTATCCCATACATTATATAGAGTTGGCAGTTGTGAAATTCATGTTGAAAGTATGGTGGAATTATCTCAATAGGGGGAAGTGTGAAATATATACTGATCAAAAGAGAATAAAATATATATTCACATAAAAGGAGATTAATATGAACTAATGAAGATGGTTAAAAATCATCATGTATTAGAATTTCTAAATCCTCTACAATTATTGTAAGGAGATTAAAGAGGTAGATGCTCAAAGTATAAAGGTTCCTAAAACATTAATAATGATGAAAATTGAAAAAGATCCAATATTATTATATTTGAAAAGGATGTACATGGGAATCATTAAATAAGGAACATCCTCAGTCCTTTCTCAAAAGATTTCTCGACCATCCCTCTAGGAGAAAATATAGGATTCTCAAAGAAATGACGTTTAAATTCATAAGAAGGCAGAATCCATGAGATTTTTCAAATCCTTAGAGTTAAAAATTGATGATGAAGGAGTTGTAATATTTGGACCATGAATGTAACACCCAAACCTATGTTACAACTAAGTAGTTAGTCAGACCAATGGGGAAGTTAACCTCAAACATACCTTGAAATCCATAGGCCATAGAATAGAAGTGAGGGCCTAGGGTGTGTGCGTGGGGAGACTATGAAATCATAAATCAATGTCACACAACATAATAATAATAATAATAATAATACAAAAAAAATATACCAGGAGTGATGCTAAATAAAAAAATAGGAAAAAATGGAATAAAAGATAACATTAGTGGGGGAATAAATGTATAAAAACTGAATAAGGTAAAATGGCCAATGTAAACTACAAATAATGATGCATTTAATGTTAATTGTTACCACATGGTATAGGAATTAAAACATAAAAAATGAAAAAAAAACAATCATCAACTCCTAGAGAATCATGATCATGAGCCCAATCCAGTGATCCCAAGCTCCCAAGTATGCAACCCAACACAAAAAAAATAATAAATCCAAAGACTATTACATTGGTAGGAATGCATGGGTACCCTAGTTCAATGGAAGCCAATATAGGGTGTGATATATAAGTCATAGTAGGTCGGCACCACTAGTTTCTAGTCCAATATTGGAATATTAATATAAATTTAGATATTGTTCCATATATGGTTTACACTGAGCAGTAAGAAAAAAAATTACATAACTATGGTATGGGTTCCTAAATGGACCCTTGTCCCATACCACCTACTTTGGCCTAATCTATTTTTCAAAAATAAGGTAACTATCTATTTTATGAGACATTTAACAAATGACAATGTATCCAAATAATCTAAAAAACATGCCATATGCTTTTACTCTAGCTTGGGGTCTCACATCCATGTCATCACCAGAACTTGAAAATTTATATGTAAGAAGAATCAGGTTATAGAACCACATGATAATAATAATAATGATAAAAGATGCATCTTATAAGAGAAAACAATAAATCATTCAAATCCATAAAATCCATTGGTGGAGTCTTGTGCCCATTCAAGAAGATCTAGAAAGAGTCCCTGCAATTGTGACCGGAATATCCAATAATCCAATACCCTTGATATCATCCAAGGTGACCCTTATATCCACCCAAGAATCACTACAAGGCATGATAAACTCTGATTCTATCCCAAGATATCACGAGAGGACCAAGTATCACCCATGGAATAGTGTAGACATCTTGCCAATGGGTTCATCCATGATTTCTGCCCTAGAGAATCAGTATTTATCATAATTATAAATAACCACCCAAGAATCCCTCTCCTAGAAAGCCAAATAATCACCCCCAGCATGTCATGGTTTAACAACTCATGCAATAGAGTCCACACCTAAGTCCTTAATATGGAAACCATGTAATCACGCAGCCCTCATCAACTGAACTGAGTCCCCAAGTCATATTTCGAGGCAAATATCAATACATATTACACATGTAAATCATATATATAGGTAATGATATCAATATAGAACCATAAATTACATGATATTAAAGAAATAAAGTACATAAATCTATATCATCAATATGGGATAAGTCATTTGACAATAAAGGAACTCATGGTTCGAAGCTAGATCACCAGGCAAAAAGCAATAAACAGAATCAAGGTTCATGTTATACACTTAGGTACAATTCATAAGATCTTATAATGAAATGTATCCATATCCACATGTAATTATCTTGTCTTTAACCATATGTCATTAATAACATCACAAGGTATCATGTTATCTTGATTTAACCTATAGTATATAGAACCAATCCCAACCACTTTGGAATGAACAAAAATACATACACAAGCATGTTCATAGGAAACAAGGCATAATGAAATTTAATATAAACACATGACATTGGAAAAGACATAAAAAAGTATTAGGAAAGAAGAATATGTATAAAACTAAGTTGGATATGAATTTTTATAAAAGGAATAAAGAATCCAATATGAAGAATCCATCATGATTAATTGTATATAAGGAATTCATGTGACTATAGAAGTGATGAATAAGGCTAAATAAGAACTCTACTAGCTAAAAATCATCTTTAAATAAATTAATATTATATGAAATTTAATCAAAATAATCTCTCAGGTTGTGATTTATAATTTAAAGAATTGTAATTTTGGTCCATTTGGGATGGAACACCCAAAGGGGTGGCCAAGAATCAAAGGTAAACATACTGAATGTGAGTTTTAATAAGAGAAGATCACAATGTACTCAAAAGAATAGACAAACTATTTTACAAGAGATAAAATGGAATCACTGGAGGGTTTGGACGAGTAGCACAATGATATGACATGAAATAAGTGAATCAATATTGGGAAATGGTAGACTCTATAGACTAGTAATTCTAAAAAAATGTTGATCCATGTACTAAGAAGGTCTCTTGTCCCATATATAATTTTTCAATAGAATAATCATCATTTATAAATAACCAAAGGTCCATGAACAAAAATACCATAAATCTAACTAGGAATTGAACAATAAAAAAGAACATAAGAAATAATGTCTCTCCAGTTAAATAGAAATAAACTGTCACTATTAGTTTTCATCGAGATTTCACCTCTGTTTGAGGGGTTTCATTATAAAACCATGACTTTATTTATCAGATAAGTCATTTTTCATCATAATAATTTCATTCAATTTATCAAAGAAAATGTTTATGAATAAACAATAATTCAATCAAGTAAATAAGTCACCTTGTTTATTTAAAGGCATAGGATAGGGATCTTACCTCAAAAGGAACCAAACTGACACATGGTTATTGATAGTTTTAGGGGAAACCACTTGAAGTTGTTCCACACATGCACGCATACACATTACTATATATATACCAATTATCCTATGTATATATTCCTCCAAAAATGAGGGAATATGTACAAGATATATATATATATATATATATACAAACCTCATTGTGTGGTTTCACATCCTCATAGAGTCACCAAGTTCTCTACAAAAAACAATGGAAACTAAGATAATTCAATGGAATATTCTACGCACTACGGATAAAATAATAGGAACATTAAAATTAAAAACCCCAAAATTTTAAAAATAGAAAAAACTAGAATGGGTGGAAATCATACATTAAAATGTTGGTGGTGAACTAAAATCAACCCATATGCCTATACATATGTAGAAGATGCTAGAATATGCATGAAGGGGTCCCGAAAGATCCTTCACGTACCCTAACATCGATTGAAATAAAAAATATCTGAGTTAACACATACCTTGGATTCATCCACACATATAGGGTGACAAGGGAGGAAAATCCCCCCAAAAGATAATGGGTAAAGATGGATTGAGGCTTAACGTGAATATTCTAAGGATGAATGAAAATAAATCGGTGAAGAGATGCCCAAAACGAGGTGGTCATGAGGAGAGGGGTTCACGCCATGGGGGTTAAGCATGAACGGTTGTCACATGAGGAAGGGGAGACCAAGGGAGGGGCCATGTTGCACTGTAGGAGGGGGAGAGACCCCTTGGTATCTAAAAAAACTAGTATATAATTAATAATAATAATAACAAAAAATGGTAATAATTTTCATAATAATAATCATAATAATAAATATATTAAAAAAAATATTAATAAAAAAATTATTAAAAATTATTTTTTCCATTTAATTATCATTTAATATATTTTCATTTTATTTTTAATTTAATTTAATTAATTTGATAAAAAACACATTGTAGTGTTCCAACTCTACAAAAAGTCTTAAAACACGGTTTAATAAACTCCCTATCCACTAAACAAAAAATTCAAATTCCCCAAGAATTTTTTCATCCTATTCAAAACATTGGATTTCATAACCTCCATGACTTAGAACTTATCATCACTTATAAGCCTTCAATAACAAAAAAAACATCACACAACCTAAAAATATTGTTATGTTTCATTTATTTGGTCTCATTGCATTTTCTATCACCTAGACCACCATCATGTATTACTTGAGCATATTATCAATTGGACGTCAAAAGCCTCCATCACTCAATTATCCACTCAAAACACTAAAACAATGTTCAAATGAGGATGTTTTGTTATTGAAACTATCTCATCATCATCTCTATAGACATCAGGTCGAAGGTACTCCCCACATTAGGCATTAACCATTGAAAGGGTCAATTCTAGTCCAAGGTATCTCCCACTATCATAATTGGCTACGAGGCATGAATCTATGAATTATAAGGATTACCTTGGCGTGATTTCATTAAAAAGGAATAGTTGGATCCCGATCGACATAATAGAAATTATTCATGCACACTTTCCTTAAAAGTTATATCCAACCATTAAACCTTACTCACCAAAACCAAGAGCCATTCATTAAAATGGGTCCTCAATAACCATATTCATTATACAAGTAAAAATATGGCTCATGCCCCATTCATCTAAACAAACCCAAGATACTAGGATTAGAGGGTTGTTGGATTAAACCAAAACTACAACACTTCATTTAAAATAATCATTCCTTTACAATGAACACATCCAATAATGTCCATAGTTAACTTCTGATGATGTTTCCCAGTCAAAACATCACCTAAACATTTTAAAACTATTGTGCCTCTTCAAGAAAGGTTTATTCCTGCTTCGAACCACTAGAATCATTACCATTTAAACATCACCTACATGCTTGATTATATTTCTTGGGTAACCTCAAATTCATTGAACTATAGTCAAGGAAATAAAAAAATTAGGTCATACTCCATGATTACATGTGAGACATCAGTACAAAGCTAAGACGCACACATCAGATATTGACTGTGACATAGTGGAATCTTCCTGGTGGTCAAGTCAAAGGAAAACTCTGTAGTCTAAGAGTCTATCCAAGACATTCCAACATGGGAATCTATGTATCACTCAGAAAAACCAATCCACGATTGGAACTACACATCAGGCGTGAAACACCAAAAGAGACCACACAACAATCCTATCAGCCTTAAAGATTTAGCACAGTGTACAACTGATAATATCATAATGTATTAATGAAGACATCAAGATATGGGAAATTATCATTGTAAATCATAGTACACTAAAAGGAGTTCACTATTTTCCCAAATGACTTGTGACACTCTAGCCAAATTAGGACACATCGATCGATATGATTTCGAGCCAACATACCCAAACTTAGGATAAGAATGATCAAACCATTATAGGCCCAATACTATAGAAAGAAGCTCAACTTCACTTTCCTAAGCACCATTACAAACTGATCATGATTCTTTTACCATCCAAGATACCATATGGTCATTTATTATTTACCACTGAAATCCACCATGTCCAATGTTGTTTCTCAAGGGTTGTGTGCACTGCCAACCACATTAATGCAATGCTACCAAGAAAGCACCGACATGATTCAAAACCTGAACGCCTCAATGGAAAATAAGAATGATATAACATTTTTAAAAGGTCCACCTTGGTTCTGATCCTTTAACATCGAAGGGAACATTTATCAGATTTTTCAAAACAAAACCCATTTAGGAGTTTCATGTCTACTGAAAGAAGATAGAGCATCAAAGAGAACCATTGTTCAAAAGCATGTTGGGTAAGATTGAATTTAGACGCATATGTAGAGAACCTCTGCGTCACTGTCATGCATGTCATGGAAACTAGTTTAAAATCATGACCAAACTAATAAATGTTTCAAACAACGTACTCTCAAAGAAATCATCCATCACATTGGGATGACCTTGATTACCTTTATCTCTCTAGTTACTCTACAACAGAGATGACCTGAGTACATACTTTTGATCACAAGGCACAATTATCTAACCAAACCAAACTTATTTATTAAAATCATTACAAACTCCACATGCACCACACACATGAAAACATTCAAAACATTGGATTTAGACACAATATGACACAACCTTGATACTATAAATAGGCTATATTTTATATGAACTTAAGTAGCAGGTGGTCTGTATAACAGATTTAAACCAATGTAGTATTTCCCCATATGACCATTAACCTGTACAATTCCATATAGAGTCTCCCATATTTAAAGGAGGGGAAATGGTCACTAGAACTATGAATTAGATAACCATTCCCTAGGCATGTCTAACAAATAAAACATAGTATTTCTTGATGCTCATGCCCTAAACAGGGGCCAAATATACCATGATCACTCATCCAAAAAAGGGTTTCATTAAAAAGATAAAAGTAATAATAGGGGAAATGACACCATCAAAACACAAAATATCTGAATACTCATTGGATTGAGAAACAAAATGAATATATAAGTGTGAAACATACCCCAGAACAACCCCTTATGATTGAAGAAAGCATTGAACCATAACTGGGTCCTACCTTAGAAAGTAATTAGGTTTAAGAATAGATCATTAAAGACATTTCTAATGATCATATAGCCTATGAAAGACATTGTTCTATTCTAGGTCAACTCAAAGAGAAATATAATCTACCCGTACATAAGGGTTTCAAACAATGGATACCACATAAGGCTACCACATTCAAGATCATTACTATTTTTACACATTTCAAACGTTATACATTTAAATGTTTTAAAACAAAACATCATGTACCCATTTTAAAACAAATTCACTAGGTAAATTGATTTTTCTAGCAACCGAATGAAAAAATAGGCAAGTCTTATAAAACATCCCTTTTTAACCATTTAGAATGTATGGATATCCCATCATAAATAAGGATGTTTATATGATATATTCTATTTAAATTATAAAATTTAAGGTTACTTAAAAGGGAATGACTTGGAAAATATGGTTTCTATAGAAAAGAACCCATTATTAGTTGCTCAATTTTAAAATATTTGAAACCCCTACAATTGTTAAATTGTTACCCATTTAATATTAAAATAAAAAATTGAATATCCTTTACATTTAAAAAATATTCACAGTAAAAAATGGTCATATATATAATGGTATAGTGATATGAGTGGCCATCTATGAATCCATAAATCACCCAAACATATTATAGGTATCATTTAGATCCCATATAATTGTTACCAATCTATTTATTCCATGCAATAAATTACATCAAAACAAACGAACTTGTCATTATAAGATAATAACACAAAGAAAGCATGATATAGACATATAATAATTATATAAAAACAGGAATGAATGCTAATGATTTACCTAAATATTTTTAATGTTGATAATAAAAAAATAATGGAATATCACTAAATGCACATAGTCATAATATAAATAGGGATAAAAAAGAAACTACATGGCATGGAATATGCATGGTATGAGAATTTATATTTTTCTATTAAGATACATGAAATTCTTCATCTTTTCCTCACTATGCCAAGTGTAAAATTCTATAAATATCATAAATCCATAAGCAGCGAAAAGTAATCCTTTCAAAAAAGGTGAAATCATATCAACTATAATAATAAATAAATGAACATAAATCATATCCATGGACAATTTATATGTTGGGTGATCAATCCCATACATGGATATTTACGAAGCATGAAAATATTCATAGTCTTTGGTCTACTGACCCAAAATAGCAAAAAAATAGAAAAGAACATGACTCTGATACCTCAATGTAATGTCCTGATTTGTCTTACCACTAAATAGGTGGACATGACAGTTGGTTACATGACCTCAACTGAATACCCTCTAAAAGATAGAGGTTCCCAAATAACGATAAGATACAAGGGTGTGTCTGTAGAGAGACTATTCCCTCATAGATCAAGGTCGAACAAAAAAATAATATAGATAATACAAAAACAAGTAGCGGAACAGGTAATAAATTGAATACAAATACAAAACATTGGCATAAGAGAGAACATTAGTGGAAGAATTAATGTATAAAAACTAAATAATGTAAAATAGTCAACTCTAATTCCATTTAATGATCAAAATAATTTCATGTACTACCACAAAGTACAAGTTATAAAAAATTATAAAAGAAAAGAAAAACTCAATAGTAAAATCCTTGAGCATCCTTAGCACGATCCTAATCATGTTCCCCCTTTCTCCCAAGTACATAACACAATACAACACGATAAATCATTCCAATTGCTGTAAAACATGTAGGACTTCTCGGGTACCCCAGTTCAATCATGGCCCTAGTAGGTTGTGAGATATAAATCTCAATAGTCCTTCACCACATCTGTCTAATCATATCTAGATAGTGCAATAAATATTTAGACATTGGTCCATATATTGTAATCATGGAGAAATAACAAATAAAAGGACAACACCTTGGTTCGAGTTCCTAACCAAACCCCTTTCCATACCACCTGCTTTGGCAAATGATAGATATTGGAAATGAGGTACTTGTGCATGGTGTGACACATATAACATGTTCTAATGTATCTAAAGAAACTAAAAGAAAATTTCCCTAATATTATTTGTTGTATTGGGGTCCCACATCCATTTCAAAACTTTAGAAAGAAAAATTATAATAATAAATCATCAACAGTTATCATAATGTTTGGAAAAATTCCCTCAATTTATCATTGAATCACTTCGGGTTGGTGAAAAGCAGGCCTCAATGTGTTTTTTATTTACAAGGTGTGTTTTTAAGTCACGTTTGTTGACAAAAGTGGAATGGATCGTGATTTTTCGAGTTCAAGAGATGTTATTGACAATCTATGATAGATAAAAGAAATTTGAAATGCATGGTAATTTTTGCGTGCCAATTTCATAAAGTCTTGGAAAGATGTACTCCCAATGTATTTCAAGATCATAAAATCAAAATATGGAAAAGGAAAGAGGGGTTCCCATGTTTTTTTTGGGCGCGCAAGGTGACGTGGGTAGTAGAGGATCAAGAGGCTGGACTTGCACACCGGGAGGAGACTCACGCTTTGTGCTTAGGGTGGAAAATTGCATATAAATAGAGGTCCACCCCTCCTTATTTTTGATAAATCTCAACAATTAGAGAGAATTGGAGCTCCAGTCACACAAGTTGGATTGGATGCATAAATGGTGGGTTGGGAATGTATGTATAAAGATATTCAGAAGGTGCATTACAGTTGATAGTTGTGCATTGTCAGTACCCCAAGTTATGAGTTAGAGAAGGGAGTGTCATGTAATTAGTTAGGTGCCACGTGAATTCTATGAATTGAGAAGCACTCTAGGCTTAGTTAAGCGTGCCAATCATTCTAGGGTTGTGTGAATGTTGAAATATTTCATGGTACATCCAATGCAATGTGAGATTCATCTATGGGTAAAGGTTGGACTTCAACAGAGAATTTACATAATTAGGAAGATGCATTGATTTTTGATAATGAAGGGACCTACATGTCTTTATACTAGGAGTGGATATTTTGAAGAAGTAGTGAGCACACTTTAGTGAAGAGAGAAGTTATATTTCATATTGTTGGTGGTTGTAATCTATGTGAGATTGTTAGTCTGCTTGGAACATTGTAAAAAACAGTGCACTTTTAATGGATTTGGTTCTTTGGCACATCGGAGGTGCATGCTCCATAGACGTAGCCCAATGAGGGTGAACCATGTAATTTTTTTTGTGTTCTCTGGATGTCTTAACATCTGTTTATACTTTGTTATAGGGACGAATGAAAAGCGATTTTTTCATAATAGTGAAACATGTTCAATGGGGGCAGTTGTTTTAATTAGTCATACCCAGATTCACCCCCCCCCCTCTTAGGGTATCTAACCTACAAGAAAAAACATATAGAGATTTCATAATAATAAATAAAGATGAAAATCATATGGGAAAACAATAAATCATTCAAATTTGTCAAATATAGGGGTGAGTCGTGTGCCCATCTAGGAAGATATAAAAAGAGTCACAAGTATCACAACACGAACATCAGATAATACATTACCACTAATCACATACAAGATGAGCCTCATGTCTTCCTAAGTATCATGATGAGGAATGTTAATATTTATGTTCGTCCTAGGTATCTCTCTAGAGGAACGAGTATCACCCAAGTCATGGTGTAGCCATCTTTCAAATACGTCCATCCATGATTAATCCCCTAGGGACCTTGTATCACTGATGAATATAAATAACTACCCTAGAATCCCTCACCTAGAAAACCAAATCCTCTCCCTCAGCACATCATTGTATAACCACACAAGCAAGTGAGTCCACCAATGAGTCATTAATATAGAACCCATATTCTGACCTGGCCCTTATCAAGGGAACCATGTCCCCAAGAATATTTCAATGAAAACATGAATATATTTGTCACATGGAAATAGTATATATAAATCATGAAATCAAAGATGAACTATAATAATAAATATATTCATTCTATCAAGTAAAACAATCTAAGCCACCGACATGGCATTAGGCATTTAGTATGAAAGGAAATCAAGGTTCGAAGCCATATCAATAGGTAATACTCAATAAATATAATCATGGTTTGATCAAAAGACTTAGCTACAAGGTATAAGATATAACAATGATATTCAGGTGTAGCCACACAGAATTAGAATTCTTTTAACCAAATTTCATGAATGACATCTCAAGGTCTCAAGCTATCAATCTGTACCTTGTAGTTTATACAGCCATGCCAAACCCCTTTGGCACAAACACAAATGCGTACCCCAGATTTTTTATATTGAAAAAGGTATAATAGAATTTAATATATACCTAATACATTGGAAAATATGTAAGAAATATTATGGGTCAAGAATAAAATCTATACAACCAACTTCCATCGGAATTTTTTAAAAAGTCATAAGGAATCCCATGTAAAGAATCCATCAAGATAAATTTTATATAATACAACCACATGACTTTATAAGTGAGGAATAATGGTCAACGAACACTCTCCAAGATAACCATTATCCTTAAATCAATTAATAACATAAGACATTTAATATAAAGAACCTATAAGGTGGTGATTTATCATTTATGGAATGGGATTTATGGCCATTTTAGATGGCACACCTAAACGAGTGTCTAATAAGAAAAGAAAAACACATCGAACAAGTTTCTCCATAAGATACGGTCACAACCGACTCGATTAAACAAAGAAACAATTTAATAAGTGACAATAATTCATTACCAGATAGTTTCAGTGATGCGGCATAATGACGCAACATGAAATAAGCGATGAAATAAAGGGAAAATAGTAGACTTCTTACACTAGTAATTAAAAATAAATATTAATCCATATACTTTGGAGGTGTCTTGGATCATCTATCATTTTTAAAATGAATAAAGTGTCATTTAGAAATTATCCAAATGTTCATGCACAATAATTCAATTAATCTATACAAGACATTAACAAATAAATAAGAACTTAATCCCCAATACCAAGAATTTTTAACAAAAATAATCTATCCCAGTGATATTTTGCAGATTGTGAACCTCTATTAGAGGGGTTTTATTAAAAAACCTTGACATTATTTATCAGAAAAATCATTTGGAATCATAATCATACCATGAAAATTACCAAAAAACATTTAAGAATAAACTACAAGACAATAAAGTAAATAAGATTAATATTAAATTTAATGGTAGAATATTGGGATCCCACCTAAATAGGAACCAAAATCGACACTTATCTCTTGATGGATTTAGTTGAAACCACTCAAAGATGCTCCACACTTTCATGCACTCACATTACTATATATATATATATATATATCTATTATACAATGTACATATTTCCCTCTACATGTGGGAATATATTAAAGAATGATATATATATATATACACACACATTCCTTTTTATGTGGTTTTATCCCCTCAAAGAGTCACCAAAAAATCTACAAAAAATATTAGAAACTCAAAAAACCCGTAGAAAGGTAGACACAATACTAATAAAATTTGTGGGACTCTAAACTTAATCCACCCCAATTTATAAAATTGATACAAAAATAATGGTTGTAATTCATACCATAAACCATTGGTGGAAAACCAAAACGAATAAATCCACCTATAGTTCGGTGGAGGATGCTGGAATATGCCTGAAGGGGTCCTGAGAGACCCTTCACATACCCTAAAAATGAATGTAAACTCATAAATCAAGGATAACCCATTCATAGGGTGTGGCGAAACATAAATAGCGAAACAAGAGAAGAAAATACACCAAAACGAAGAAGGGGAAACATGGAGAGAGGTTTACCATAATGATTCGATGGAGGAATCAAAATAATTTGATGGAGATCGACTTGATGTGTGTATGTCATGAGAAGAGGGGGTCACACCATAGGGGTTCGACAATGAGGGTTGTCATGCAAGGAAGGAGAGACCTGGGGAAGGGGCACGTCACACTTTACTAGGGGGAGAAACCCCTTTGTCTCTAAAAAGATGATCAAAAATTAATAATAATAATAATTACAAGTTATAATAATAATCATAATCCGATAAATAATTATTTTATTATTATGATTATCAAAACATTAATTTATTTTTATTTTACCAATTTAATTATAATTTAATATATTTTCAAAAATAGAATTGATTTAATTTAAGTAATTTCTTTTGAAAAACACATTATAGAGTTACAAATCTTGGAACAAAGTCTTGAAACTCAGTTTCATAAATCGTCTGCCAAGAAAATGAAATACTTAAATTACCGTGATTTTTTTTCATCTGATTCAACATGTGGGATGTTACAAAAACTACGTGTTCCATCCAATATATATACAATGAAATTGTTTCTTAGATAAGCACATAGAAGAACCTTATCCATTCATGAAAGGAGAAAAAAGATTTATCAAGATCTCTGGAAGAACTATTGGTGGGAAAATATGAATAATGAGATCGATGAATATACATTGATGTGCCTGGTATGTCAATAGGTGAAGGTTTAAAGGAAAAATTATGAGGGAATGATGAAAACATTACTCATAACAACATGTAAATAAGTAAAAATCATCATGGATTTTTTCACCTGACTTTCTAAGAAATCCAGATGAATCAATGCTATATGGTTGTTGTGGATGGCCTCACAAAGAAAACTCAATTTATCACATTTCTAGTGGAATTTTGATTGAATCATCTCAAAAAATATACATTATAGAAGTGTAAATGCTACATAGATAACAACCATCAATTTTACCTGATCATGCTACAAGATTATCCTCCATAGTCTAGAAAATTCATTAATATTATTTAAAAACTTGGTTGAACTCTAGTATGACATGCCTAACACAAGTTAATGGAAAATATGAATTGAAAAATAAGAAACTGGAAAACATTATGGGATAATTTTCTATTGATTTAAATGTAAGATACAACCATGATCAGCCTCTGGATGATTTCTTGTACAATATAAGTTTTCAATCGAGCATAAAAATGGCACCATATAAATCCCTTTATGGGAAAATATGTAGTAAAACAACATGTTGGTATGAATTCAAAGAACGTAATATGCTAGGACATAAAATGGGAGAGAAGGTGAAAACCATTTAGTATCAACATATGGTATCCCAAAGTCAACAAAATATCCATGGATACAATCATCAATTATACCTAGAGTTTGAGGTCGAATATATGGTATTACTCTATATATCTTCATGTAAGAGGATAATGAGAATTGGGATGAATGGAATGATGAGTACCATGTACATAGACCCCTTATAGACTATTGATAACATCAATGTTGTATCATATCAAATATAAATTACTCCAACAATGTCTCAAGTACATAATTTATTCTATGTATCCTACATGAGGATGTACATACCAGATCCCTCACAAGTACTGAATCTATAGGTGGCACAGTTTGAAGGTGATCTCTATTACAAGGATCATCAAACAAAGATCTTGTCCTATAGAGATATTTTTTTTTTCAAAAATACTAAACCCCCAGTAAAAGCACAAAAATTGAAGCATAAGTATGATGAGGTTACAAGGGAACCATGTAATGTGATGAAGGATAAGTACCTCACATATTAATAAAAAACAAAAATTTGAGGGTGAAATTTTAGAAGTGATGACGAATACAACCACCTAAAATTTTATCAATGGAAATTAAATTCTTATAATCATGTCATATTGTATAAAAAATACAAAAAATCACATTTATAACACAATTCAAACACTATAAATTAATAATGAATAACATAAGAGTTATTTCTAGAAATTAAGAACATGTACTAAAGGAAAAGTAACATGAAATTTGGAATAGTAATGTGACAATTATATATAGTAATTAGGATAATAGAATTGTTACCTCATCTATAAAATTATAAATAAAATTTATGCATCTTATAAATGATAATATGATATAATTATATCATAGTATATGTAAGTAAATTATTTAAAAATTATTAATTATGTGTTGATATTTTTTGTAAAACATATATGTTTATTAATAATTTAATAATTGATATGATAATTTAACATAATTTTTTTCCCATAAAATAGATTCATAAATTAGTATTTTATTTTTCTTATTGTTATAATATAAATTAATGATACCATAATCAATTTTTAAATGTAATAAAATCAATTATAATTTCAAAATCGGCAATTTCCATGTAAATGATGATTTTAATTAAAAGTTAAATGTATCATATTAAAACAAAATTTAAAAAAATGAGATTTATTTTTGAATTATAAATGTCTAAAAATGGGTTTGGTGAATTTTTGGTATTTTCCTAAAATAATAGAATTCATGGTGAAAAATAAAATATGGTAATTTGGGGAATTTAAAAAAAAACACGATATATTGAGTCATAGATGTTTCATGGATAATTTAATCAAATAATAATTAACTATACTTCATTAGTAAAATATATTTAGTGTATAGGCTCAAAATATTCATTGTCTTGGGAAAAGTTTATAAACTAATGAATAAAATAATCAAAAAACATCCATCTCCTCCCCTATAAATACCAATCCTCACCGCCTCTTATCCACACAAATTAAAATATTTAAGCCTATACAATTTATTTCCAACCCTCTTCACAAGTCTCTTCCCCTCAAAAAGATGTTTTTTCTCAAAATAATCTGAAAACCTATTTTCTTAAGGAAGTTCTCAAGTAGAATAATTCAAGAGGTAAAATAATCTTTCTGTTTTTTAATTTATTTTCAATTTATACTATTTTATTCATATATCCTCATATCTCCTTATACATGTATCATGGTAAATCTATAATCATAAATATTTGGGTATGTTATTATATAAATTTAATAATCTATCATCAAACACCTTATACTCTCCATTTTATTATAAAACTGAAAGCATCGTCTGTGATGTGTCAATTTACCACTATTATAGAATAAGGACACTCATAAACCTATACTAACTTCATGTATGGTCATAAAAAATTGAAATGGTTGAAAAATATTGTAAAATTTAGGTTGTAAAATTTTCATGTTTTTTAACTAACTTATATATATAATATTAACTAATAAAAAAATGAGTTTTTTGTGATCGAAAACCATCGAATTTCATCTAAATGATTATCATTAAAATTTTACCAAATGAGTCATCCTAACGTCAAGAAATAATAATATATAAGTCTAATTAAACATATATAATTTAATTCATAACATATAATATCAATCTTCAATAATTATCCTGTTTTTACATGATCATCCGTACATGTATACAAGTGAACTGATCATGAAAAATATAAAAAAAAACACTCCCAAACGATTAAATTAAACACTATAACTATTAAAAACTTCCATAAATGATCTTAATATAATAAAAATGAATAAAAAATCTATATTCTGTTCCATATTTATTATTTAATGAATCTAATTTGATTATCTATAACAATAAAGTGATGAAAGCATTCATATAAAAGGTAATCTGCATATCAAACCCAATTTCCTTTCTCTGGGTTATGAATATTTCATTCCAAATTTTAGATTGTATGTTATTTTAATATTCCAACATTATAATTTCATTACCTTTCATTTTATGTTCTGGTATCTACATGATTATATTCTAATTTTATGACAAATACAATGATTTTTTCAAAATAACAATTCTTTCTAACAACCCATGTTTTTAATTCTCTTGAAATTGTTTCTTCTTCCCCCATGATTTATGATTCTTATAACAATTATATTATTAAACTTTTATTTTAGGATCCTTATTTTTTAATACCAAATGAATGATTTATGAAATTTTCTTGAATCCCATTTCCATTCAATGGGTTATTTTATAAAACATATTATTTTACTTTCAATGTGGCAAATATGATTATGTAAATTTGATGATGTGAAAGGTGCACCTGATATTATATAAAAATCCAATGCATTGGGTAATGTGACGTATATCATGTGGTAATGTGAAATATGCCAGAAGATCATGCTATATTTATTCAGAATGGTGTAGTTATGGTTATGTATAGATGTTATGCATGAACATGATGTTGGATTTTTTCAAAACGACATTTGGTAGTTGACCTCTAATATATGAGGTTTCATTTTTATTCATTTCTACATTACATTCATTTACCTATTATTTCCTCTCATGAATATGATAATGATTGAATGATTCTGTTATGATTATGATGATTATGATCATCTGTGTTATTGTTATTTAAGACCTTATCTATCCTCTTACTGTGATTTTAGCTCACCATTTGATTGATGTATAACATTAAGTGATTTCTTGTACTAAGGAGACCACAAGGTACACTAAGAAGTTTTAGAATAAGGAATTAAATAATGTTTATTTTTTATGATGTTAATTTTATCTATGTTCATAATTTTTCAAATACACAAAACCATTGGATATTGGTTGTGTAATAATTTTATGTTGTTTACAATTTAAATAATGTATTTGTTATGTAAGAAATAGAGGTCCTCTATAAAAAAACACTATTGATAAAAAACCACAATGTACTATTAAAATATTATTATTTGTAATAGTTATAACCTAGACGTTACGTTAGAAGTAATGAATATGATAAACTATATTGTAAAATTTATATAAATTTCCTACTCAATATAAATATATTGACATTTTTTTATTAAATAATAACTTAGGATTTAGAAAACTTATTTTATTTTTAAAAAATATTACTTCTTCATAAAAAAATATATCATTTATTTTTTAAGAAAATATTAGGATAAATTAATGGATTTTGTTAAAAAAATCATTTTATAAACTGAAAAGTATTTTGAAAATCAACCGCATTAAAATAATATTAGAATGAATATTTGATAATTTTATGAAAAATTATTGTTCTAGTGAATAGTAAAAATGTTAATTTTATTGAAAAATATATGTACAATGTTTCATTTTGTTTTAAATTCTTTTATATGTAAAAATAGTTTTATTACATATTAAATAATCCAATTAAGTCTCATTCAATCAATTTTATGTTTTAATTTAGTATAATAATGTTTTATAGGTAAAAATTAATTTTCTTGATAAAATTATTTTTGTACACCCAATCTGTTTTTAAACTACTAAATTAAAATAATCAGTATTCATAAATTGTGTTTATTAAATTTATATATTAAATAATCAGTCATATTTTTTAAATTTTTTTATGTTATTTCTAGACTTAGGATAAGAATAAATATAATTGTTTTCTTAAAAACTGTACTTTCCTAAAAAGTGCCTTTCGTCACCTTTTACACCATTATTTTAAAATTAATTACTACCCATTATGTGTGTTGAGATTTATAAAATTGATTTCAAATTTTTAAATAGTTGATTCAGTTTTTTAAAGGCCCTTTTTATTTTTGGTCAACATTAATATTAAATATGATAAATTTTAGCACCTCAACAAAGGTTAAATCTTGTTTATAAAGGCTAAAATCAAGTGGTAAGGCCATTAGTTTTATACTTATTAATATAATGAGAAGGGATTTCAGTCATTATCACCTTATGCTAAAATATTTGTTGTTTAATAGACACATTCCTATGAAAATAAAATATTTTTTAAATTAAGGAAAGTTAAAAAATTCAACTCTCTTAGTTTTTTATATCCATTATGTTTTATCATATGAAAAAACGTGATATAAAAGAATATTAATATAATTTTTATCACAATTATATTATATTCATGATGGAAATTAATTTATAATTTTTATGTGTTATATATAGACATAAAATACGTACACAATGAAAAACAATATTTATTCAATTAACAGAAAAATTAAATAAATTATTTCGATAAATGTGATGAAATTGGAGTATGTTATAGAATTACATGAATTTTATGTGTTTGTGAAATTTTATAGTTGTGTTAAAATTTATTTCTGAATAATTTTTATTCCTTATGTCATTTAATTGAAATTATCTGAATAGTATAAAATTGAAAATAATGATATTTTTCCTAATAATATTTCATTAAATTAATTAAAAATCCTAAAAATATTGAAATAAAAAATTTGGATATGATATAGTCTAAAATAGAATTATTCCAACTTTAATGATCCAACTATCCCCATATAATTAAAATTAATACCCTTTAGTATTGAAAAATTTGTTACCACAATTAAAATTAATTTTTCTAAAGGGGATGTCTTGGCCAAAAAGAAAAATGATCACTTATTAGAGAAAATAAAATTACAAAAGTCTAAATGTTGGAATTTTATAACAATCCACGTTAAAAAGTAAAAATCAACGTAGAGGACGATCATTCAACCACATGATTTTGGTATTGAATTATTTATTGGAAATCCCATTCACCATCGAGTTTTCCTTTTATAAAGTATGTGTAATGATATAGATAGATCTTGATAGAGAAGGAAATAAATCAATTTATATTGGTGTGTGGTTCCATGAATGATGTGTCACGCTATTATGGGCCACTTGTACATTAATGAAATAGTCATTTTCGAACCAAATGATCGCTCATCCTTTTTTCCTTACAAAGGAGACTGCAATGATAAAATGAAGAATTTATACTTCCACATAAGATTCTATTCAAAAGGTTTCATAAAAAATCAAAGAATATATCTATTATGGTTCTGATAGAGAGCTGCACAACTTGAAGAACAAGGGTTACCTTTAAAGGCACCAAAAACATTACCTTTGATACCTCTTAGAAGTGGTTTTTTCTATAAGACATAAAAAAAATCCCTATGTTGGATATATTTCAAATAAATCCCAGATGATTCAACACTTACATATAACTAATGGAGATGTTTCAGAAATCACTCTGGAATGAACTAGCCTCCTTGATAGTAGTGTTGATCATGAACAATGATGCATAGAATTTGAGATCTTTGAGATTATCAATAAATGAAATCATATCATACCACAATATATGAATCAAATTTCCATTTGTAACAATGTAAAAATTCTTGAGCAAAGGTGATCAGTCCACATTTGTACATTGTTGGAGTTGAGGATGAATGGAATCAACAAATAGCAATCTAATTTCAAAAATATCATAAAAACATTTCCATAAGGTAGAAGAAGTATCTCATCATAAGAATGCGTTTTCAAAATATATTTTGTTATGGCTTTACATGTGACATTTTGAGCCTAATTTTATACCAAAATACTATAGAAAAATATAAGTTAGAATCTTATTATGAGAAATATTCATAAAAAGAGTAAATCAAGAAGGCTGGATCCAAGGATTATCAAATGGTAAGGTTTAAAATTATACAAAAATTGTCTCAATTATACTTTTTTATTGCATTAAACCCCTATTGAAACATATGTTCAAATAAATATCAATTTGGGGGATTTTTTTAAGAAATAATTTATTATAATAAAATATTTTGATAAACTGCAAATGTACCCTGACCTAAATTAAAAATGGGAACCTCCTAGCTCACTTATTTTCACCACATTGAGATGTTTAGATAAACCAAAATCTAACAATTCAAATTCTTAACTTCCCAATACACATTATAAAGGTTCTTTTCTTCCCAAAAACCTACCCTAGAGCATTATAGTAGACACCTAAATTGTAGTTTGGAATAAGAGATAATCTCCACAACAAATGAATTTTTTATACTTTTATTATTTTCCTATAAATAATTTCTATTTATAACATATTTATATCTTCAACATACTAAATATTTTTAAATTTTATTATGATTATGTAATCACCATTATACACCCTCTTTCAAATCAAACGATATGTATGACTTACCGTCCCCACATAGATATACAATTCATTTTTCGTGACCATATTTTATGGATGAGTATTACAGTGGTTTTAATGATTATTTAAAATATTTATGAAAGAAATAGTCTTAAATAATCATAATATCACATCTACCAACTTACTAGTCAATCCATTTGTAAATAATAACATCGTTAATGATTACTTGTGGACTGCCACCACCATGAAGTGATGTGATTCATTTTTCATTTTTCTTTTACTTGGATGGTAATGTGTATAAATTTTATTAATGTGTATGATATAGTTTTATAATAATTATCCAATAATTTTTAATAAAAAATAAATTTCATTTTATTTATTTATAGAAAAATTAACATGGTGTCTATGCATACGTATAACCTACTAAATACATAAACAATGAAATTTAGTTTTATTTTGGTAATTTTGTGAATTAATGTAAAAAACTAATAAAATGAGGACATATTATATTTATACCATTAATAACATCATTTATTTTATGTAACCATGACCAAAATACACGTACCAAAACTAACTAACTAGAACATACTTGAAAATTGAATCAGATATCACCCAGAGCAGTGATTTTAATAAATACGTTCTAAAAAATAGCTGAAAAAATGATATAACTAAATAATATAATGCCTGATATATATGACTATGATTTTTTATATGTTTATAATAAATATAAATATTTCAAATAGGCGGTTATAACTTGTATAATGAATGTCTGAGCAATGGTAATTTATTTTCATCTCACTTTTATTCCTATGTGACACATGCCATATTCACGACTCTTTTCCACATTGTGGTGTATATATTACACATTAACAAAATTAATTATTCTTATTATCATTTTTTATATGGATTTACAAATATATAAAAGTTTATATATTTAATGGGGCTTGTGATTCAAAAGCTACTAAATCTGTAAGTGTTTAATGTTACAGAGTTATTTTTATGGTGATTGTTTATGGACTGGTTTCTAAAAATGAAATACTACGATAAATCTCTTAATAAACTCATATATATTTATTCCCATATAGTTATTTCATGAAAATACTTGTTTTATACTCATTTTATGTCAACTTTAGCACTCAAGAGACTACAAATATGTTTTTAAGGAAAATTGACTTCATTTCTCTCTTCAGTCGTAAAAAGTTTTTCTTCAATATAAATTCTTTATAAAAATGTATAAAAGGAGGTTTTTACTATTCTTATAAGATTTTTAAATTCATTTTTACCCATGTTTATCTTTTTTTACAAAACTATCTGAATGGAATCATTTTGTTTTTTTATAAACGTCGTACTTTGTGACTTTCAAGAATAATTTTTGTTGGAATAAAATTTTAAATTATTTTAAATAAATGAATTTTCCAAATGAAAGGTCTCTTTTTTTATTTAAGATTAATTTACATGAATTCATGATTATTTTTAAATAAAATTTTTTCCTATTTTATTTTCAATTTTTTTAAATAAATTATATCCACATTTAATGTTTATTTTCCTCAAGAATGTTTTAAGGATCATTTAATTTTATTTAAAATAATATAATACAAAAGACTTTTCATTTAACATAATATGTAAAGAAGAAATGGCCAAAGGATACTAACTTTATTATTTTTCTGGATGGTTTGATAATATGATGAAAAAATATTTATTACACCATCCTTTTTTCCAAGGGATACATTTTTTTGAAATGATGAATTGTTGGTGAATCACATTCCTATAACATTATTTATGATATGATAAATGTTTATAAAACACATTTATTGTCATGGGGTTTGATATGATGAATTCATTTTTATTTTTTAACACATATGTATGATTTTCATTATGTAATGGGTGAGACCTATATCTCCCTCCAATGAATTGGATAAATATGGATATCACATGACATAAACATGTTTTTATTAGTTAGTTTACTCCATTAAATAATGGAATTTTCCCCCCATAATAATCTTGGGAGGTAACCGCCACATCTATTATGGTTTGGGGAGTAAACCCATTCACTATAATGGCCTTGTTAATGAGCCATTATTACTAAGGATATGATTTTCTAGGCATATGTTCATGCCTTAAAATAATATCATGTGACTATGTTGAGATTTTAAGTACATTTTCATTGATTCACTAATGATTCATGTCTTATGAACTTCCAATATTTTTTCCATGAATAAATATTATGTCTTATTAAATTAATTTTATCATTTTCAAATGTTATGATAATGCCTTTATAGTTTCATGGTCATGGAATTCTAAAGTGATCATTAGTACCTCTATTGTTTAACTGTACTGATCATTTTAGATCACCCTTTATTATATATATTTTCACAAATTTAGGGAGAAAATTCTAATGTATTATATTTTTAAGATGGGTTGTTTTTATGAATAACTTAATAGGAGATGATTTAGATATATTATAAACCATTTTTTATATGTTAAAGGGACCAAATGAACCAATCCTATATGATTATTTCATGGAATTTTATGTTATGTAAAGAATATTAATCATTTAAGAAGTGATATCTATGTATATACAATAACGGTTTATTTAATATGACACACAAGGATATTTAAAATTGGATTGAAAATTTCTAATTCATGTTTTTATTGATAAGTATTACAATATAGATTCTATTGTAGATTGATGTTTCTAAATTTTAATGTGTGGTGGTTGAATAATAGAAAAACCTATAACAAGAATAGAATTGAATAGAAGTATATTGAATGTATTTATATTCCACCTTTCATGAATTATTATTCCATGAGAAATGTCACCACGAAATTCTTATGGATTTCGTTGAACTCAAGAAACCTATGCAGTCCCTGAATGAATATACCATATTGTTTGAGATTTTATTCTTATTCATATCAACCTTGTAAGTGAATGAGTTCAAAAATTAATGATATTTTGAGAATTCATTAAATGGAGCATTTCCAGAACACATATTCTCATTTATCCTTAAAACCTATTTATATATAGTAAATCAAGATTTTAAAGTATAAATTGAGGTTTTCCAAGCTCAAAAAATTAATGGAATTATATTTTTATTTGATAGAAGTTGAAGAAAATAGATCATCATAAGGATGATAGAGGATGGAAGAACCAATGAGGTAAACAATCACCTCCACAAGCCAAGAATAATTTGTATATAAATTATTTTCAATGTGTAAGGGTAGGATATTTAAATTCTAAATAGCCATCTCAATTAAAGCAGTGTCTTGGAAGGCCTTGATTTTGATGATTTCATTAAATGTGAGTATATCTTTTTGACTTTTATAATATTATATAGGTTTCTAAATATATATTCCTCATATTTTAACATAAATACATAAAATGAAAAAAATAAAAACATTTAAAATTTGAATATATCTGGATCTATTGTCCTGCCTTTTATTTGACCTAAATAAAATTTCTATCCTTTTGAAAATTTTCCTATTTCATTATAATTGTTGGAATATAATATAATTATTCTAACTGAATAAAATGGATAATTAAAAGGGTCTTTTGTAATGGCCCAAGTTTTTGGGGTCCATTACTTTGTGAAAATCTCGTTTTGGGTTTTCAGGTCTGGGAATAACGGTGGTGTAGGCCTACCGGTAGCCTTAGCCTACCGGTAGCAGGCCTACCGGTAGCTCGGTCTACCGGTGGCCGTAGCCTACCAGTAGCTCGGCCTACCGGTAGCTGCGGCCTACCGGTAGCTGCCGCCTACCGGTAGCTCGGCCTACCGGTAGATGCGGCCTACCGGTAGTTGCATCCCACCAGTAGCTCAGCTACCGGTGGCTCTGGCCTACCCCGCGGGTTATTTCTTGTAGCGCTCCTTTTTGCGCAAATATTGTTTTAAACCCTATTTTGACCTGTTTGAGCATGTTTTAAAGACCCGTAACGTACATAAGAGTTTTAATTAAATACACAATCAATTAATGAGTCAGTTTAAACCACCCGAACCCCTTTAATGACGAGTGGATCCACATGGTCAACCCACGACCCCCGCGCCTTACGCAGTTTCATGTTCTCACCTCAACCGTCCGCGGATCTTATAAACTAAGGGTTAGCCGTGGTTTCTCCTTTCCTCGATTGTGGTTTTTCACAAATAGCTTCTCCTGCATCGGGCGCGCCGCATCGTTATTCGTAAAGTTCTGCGCCCGGCCTAAACGTCGATCATCTATCAACAAGTAGGGAATTTCTCCTTCGACTCTCTCTTTTCTGTATCATGCGGGGAGGGCGTGCTTCTATTCTGTAGAATTGGACAAACCAGACCTAAATGAAGATAATGAACTGGATTATATAAATAAAGATGGGGGGCTGTGATCGTTTATTTTTTTTATATTATGATCATCTTGTTGAGTCGTGTTGGCTTATTCCTTCTGAAAATCGAGGTCGTTGGGTGTTGTTGTTTGTGCACTAATGAACCCCTGCTGATGTTTTAAATGGCTTGTTGTGGTTGTAAACTCCTGCTATGAAAATTAAATTGGTTAATCACGTATATCCAGCCAAATAAATTGAGGCACCAGGATCAATCCTTCTGTGATAACCCTGGTTAAGAAACACAAAAATTGAAATCATGGAGTGTGTTAAGTCGTTTAAATATGAAAATACCAGCATGGCCCTGACTTGTGTTGGTGGTGGTAGTTGGTTGTTTTCTATTTCGGGCCAATTGCTGGAGATGTGGGAGGGGATGGGATCCCCTGTCTTTATACTCTCGGAGGTTTTGTGAATTTGGGGATGGGATCCCCTGTTGGTATGGATTCAGTGGTTGTGAGTTTTAAGGCCGGGTGGGTACTTGTTTATACCACGAATTGGGGTGGGATCCTCTGTTGTTGATAACCGGGTGTGGGCGTTACGGTGATGCATGACTGTTTTCTTTCCTGTACTTGTGCCTATTCCTACTAGTTCCCAGTAGTGCTTAAACTTAATTAAACATTATTACTGAACATGAAACAAGAATGGGACAATTGGGTTTTTTTGGCGAGAGTCATGGCTTGTGAGTTGGACGCAGTGGTGTTGTGTTCTGTAGGTTGGTTAAGAAAACCTAAGCTTTGGGTGACTGTTTGTTACCTATATCTATACTTTTAGCTTTGTTTTTCTTATTCGTGCCCCACCCAAGTTGAGCACTTAGTTCCGAACACCCCCATATCATGGGGGAGGGTGTTTTTCCCAACACTATTCTTAGTGGACAGTTATTAGATCCTTTTCTGCTCCCTTTCCCGGATAGCCCAAGTATCTTCGGGCAGGCTGTGATGGCCTGAGGTCCATTATTAGCCCAAGAACCTCCAGGCGGGGCAATGTGACGGTTGGCCAGGTGTGTGCGGCAGTTGGTTTCCCAAGCGTCTTCGGGATGAGGCACAAGTGTCTTCGGGCATGGCAGTTAATCTTCTGGCCCAGGTGTCTTCAGGCGTGGGGGTGGTTGTTATGGCCTAGGTGTTTGCAGGCATGGTTACATGTGACAGTTGTGGCCCAGGTGTGTGCGGGCGGGATTTTGGCAGTGGGACTGCGTGTGGTTGTGGCCCAGGTGTGTTCGGGTGGGTGTGGCAGTGGGACTGCGGTGACAAAATGGCGGGATTGGTCCAATATGTAGGATGTCGCAATAACCAGTGGGAACGTGGCACGGGGTACCCAAACATCAAGGTGCTTTGATTATATATATATTACTTGACTTGCGTTATTTGGGGAGTGTGCCTTGGTGAGCCATGAGGTGGATAGTTTACCTTGATAGGTGTTTGGTTTACTCCATTTTCTCACGGGACTTTAGCACGATCCCCCACTTGTGGACGAGAGTCTTTGGTTTTCCCTACTGAGTGTACTTGTATACTCACCCTACGTATATAAAAAACTATTTTCAGGTTTCCAGGATTACTTCAGGGATCACACAGGACCATACTAGCTCGGACCTTTGGGGCAGTTGCAGTTGCTATTTTTCTTCCTTGGTACTTACCCTTGTAGTCACCTTTTGTACTTGTGGCTTTACTTTTGGAACATGCATATGGGAATGGTTTATTTTTTTTCTTGGTTTTACTTTCTGGTTACCTTGGTGTTGTTGAGTTTCATCATCTCATATCTCGATCATATAAAACAAAAGGGGGTAATGCCTTCCATTTGTGAGAAATTTCTATACCCTTGGTGCTAGTCGCCACTTCGGGACCTATTGAAGGCTGGTCTAGGGGGTCATTATCTCTCCTTAAACTTAAGGAAGAAAGGGCCTGGAAATATACTGACCCTTCCATCCTTTTGGTGAAGGCAGGTCGTGACAGAATGGTATCAGAGGCTGATGGTTGAGAGATAAGATGGAGTCTAGAGTTAGGCACAGTGAGGATTGCATGGGATGGTAAGGCAACATTGTTAGCTGACCTTGGCGCGTGAATTATTCCAGGGAAGACCGGCTAGGACACGGGATTTTAGGGCCCCCCGTGATCCTATGCAAGGACTCTGGACCTACCGAACGACCAAGTGAGGCCACACTGATTGCAGGGTAGAGACCCTAGGAAAGGTACATGCATCATAATGACTTCTGTTCTTGTGTTTCTGGGATGTCTTGGGAATTAAGAATAAATTAATATTTTAAGAAGTTTTAAGAACGATATTCTGCACTACTTGGGCTTAGGCATTCCTTGTTTACCTTGCAGTTATGGCACCTGGAAGGAGACCACGTGTGGTACAGGCGATCGAGGCCCCGGAGACTACTTTGTCCGATCGGCAGAGAGCTGATCGAGAGGAAGAGGACGACCAGTGGTAGAAGACTCTCCAGGCCTTCCAGCGAAATTCCCCCGAGAAGTATGAGGGCAGCACCTCCGACATGAAGACGGAAGGATGGCTAGAGGAGCTAGTTATATCTTTCGGCCTGATTCGGGTCCCGGCCGAGAACTGGGTTCCTCTGGCCGTTAGCCAGATGCAGGGAGTGGCACGTCAGTGGTGGATGCTTTACCTGGGGGAGAGGAGAGAGTCTGAGGAGTCTTGGGTGGATTTTGAGAGGGAGTTCTGAGTGGAATTCCTCTCCTCGACGATGAAGGCAGAAAAGAGACAGGAGATACTCTCCCTCCAGTAGGGGAGTATGTCCGTGAGGGAGCTAGGGATCATGTTCAAGGACCTCCTACGTTTTTCTCCTGACCTCTTTCCCGACGAGGAGTCTCGGGAAAGATGTTTAGAGGAGGCGCTCCGACCCTCCCTCCAGTATGTTGTTACCCCCTTTACCCTACCGACGTACTTGGAGGTCCAGAAGAAGGTCGAAGTGGTGGAGAGGATGCCTGCTCTAGGGGGAGTGTCATGAGAGGGGATCCAGCTGGGACCATCGAAGGGAAAGGCCATCAGCACCAGGCCTCCAGCGTTAGGACCCTCCAGGTTCCGACTAGCAGGGAGCAGACCGCAACAGTTTTAGTTTCGATCCCCCCGACCCTCGCCCTTTCCCTTCGGGCCCAGGACCGCGGTGCTTCGTCTGTGGGATCCCTGGACATCTCTGGAGTCAGTGCCTGGACCGGGTGCAGTACGGCAGTGGTAGACACCTCCCGCACCCACCCCAGTAGCATCTTCTGGCCAGACCTTTCCAATAGCAGCAGGGACAGCGAGCTCCCGCTCCTTCGAGGGCAGACGTAGGAGGAGGAGGCCGACCTCAGGGCGCACCTCAGGGACCTCGATCGGGGCGTGGTTGGGGAGGTGGCCGATAGCCGAGGGTCAGGGGAGCTGGGCGTTGATAGTTACACGCCGCAGAGGTAGCAGTTCCAGCAGGGCCAGAGGTTGTTCGAGGTACGATCAGTCTGTTTAGCACTCTTGCTTATGCCTTGTTCGATACCGGAGCTTCGCACTCCTTTGTTGCACCAAGTCTAGCCTGTGCCTTGCGTTTAGATGAAGAGAGACTTCCAGAGCCCCTGGTGTTGAGCACACCAGTCGGAGGTCAGACCAACTTGTTGTTTGTTTGTCGAGGATGTAGACTGATTATAGGGCCACCTCAGTCGGTTAGGGATCTTCTCCTACTACAGATACAGCCATACGATGTCATCCTAGGCATCGACTGGCTATTTTTTGAGTGTTCCATCATCGACTGTTTACGAATAAGGGTCGTGTTCTCAGACTGGGGTGGCCAGCGTGTTACCTTCACTGGCGAGCGGGGCGGTCAGAAGGGAAATAGACGAGAGGAACCCCTCGTCTCCTTGTTGGCTGAGCTGACAGTGGAATCTGTAGATGCTGAAATGGTGGAAGTGCCAGAGATCGTCCATGAGTTTATGGACGTCTTCCCTGAGGATGTGACGACTCTACCCCCTCGGCGCGATATCGAGTTTGGTATAGACCTGCATCCCGACACTCGTCCGATCTCGATGGCTCCTTACCGGATGGCACCTTCAGAGCTACGGGAGTTGCGGATCCAGATTGACGATCTGATGAAGAGGGGTTATGTACACCCAAGTGCGTCACCGTGGGGTGCTCCATTCTTGTTTGAAAAGAAGGAAGATGGTGGTCTTAGGTTGTGCATCGACTACAAGAGGCTGAATCAGGTGACAATCAAGAATTGCTACCCTCTTCCGAGGATAGACGATCTCTTAGACCATCTGAAAGGGGCAGGGTGGTTCTCAAAGATCGACCTGTGGTCTTTGTATCACCAACTAAAAGTGAAGGAGGGAGACATCCTGAAGATGGCGTTCAGATGCAGGTATGGACACTTCGAGTTTTTAGTGATGCCCTTCGGCATTACTAATGCCCCAGCTGTGTTCATGGGGCTTCTGAACTCCATCTTCCGGGAGTACCCAGATCGGTTCGTGGTCGTATTCATCGATGAAATCCTGGTCTACTCAAGATCATAGGAGGACCATGCGTAGAACCTGAGGACGGTTTTGGAGGTCCTCCGACATCATCAGCTCTATGGGAAGTTGTCAAAATGCAAGTTCTAGACACGGGAAGTGCACTTCCTCAGGCACGTGGTGTCCGAGCAGGGGGTAGCGGTGGACTCATCAAAAGTTGAGGTGGTTGTTTCTTGGGAAGCACCCAATAATGTGGCAGAGGTCCGTAGTTTCCATGGGCTGGCAGGTTATTATCAGAGGTTCATACCCAACGTCTCCCGAGTTGCATCCCCTTTGACAACCCTGACAATGAAAGACCAGGATTTCGTGTGGAGCGAGAAGTGCGAGTCAGCCTTCAACTATCTAAAAGACAAGTTGGTTAGTGCCCCAGTTCTGAGATTACCAGAAGAAGGGGTGGCCAATGAGGTGTTCTGTGATGCTTCAGGATAGGGCCTGGGATGCATGTTGATGCAGCGACAAGGGGTGATCTCTTATGGGGTCAGGCAGCTACGCCCCCATGAGCGTAATTACGCCACCAACGACCTGGAGCTTGCAACAGTCATTTTTGTGCTAATATTATGGAAGCACTACGTCATCGGGGAACGCTTTGTGGTCTTCACGGATCACAAAAGATTGAGGTATATCTTCTCCCAGTGGGACGTAAACTTGCGACAACGGAGATGGGTGGAGTTCCTCGAGGATTACAACTTTGAGATCTCTTATACTGAGGGCAAGGGCAATGTGGTGGGCGATGCCTTGAGCTGGAGGAAGCAAAAGGATGCGGTCTGAGAGTCGGCGGACGCCTGGAAGGCAATTGAGGAGTTGGATGCCTTACACCTGGATGTGAAGAAGGATAGCGTAAGAGGCTGCCTATATCAGATAATAGTGCAGTCATCTCTGTTTCGACAAGTGGAGGAGTCTTAGTGGGGATACCCGGAGTGCAAAGTGATGCGTGACCGATTTGACCAGGGCAATGCTCCGGAAGGATGGACAGAGGATGGTCAGTACTGGATGCTTTTCCCGAAAAGGTTGTTTGTTCCAGGAGTGATGCGCGGAAAGGTTCTCAGTGAGTTCCAAAACTCACCCCTAGCGGTACACCTAGGAGTTTCCACGATGTACCAGGGACTTAAGAGGTAGTTCTGGTGGCCCGGAGTTAAGCGAGCGGTGGCAGAGTTTGTGGCCAAGTTCTTAGTGTGACAGTAAGTGAAGGATGAACACCGAGTTCCAGGCAGCCTACTGCAGCCCCTAGATGTCCCCTAGTGGAAGTGGGATGACATCTCGATGGATTTCGTCACGGGACTACACAAGGTCCAAGGGGGATATGACACCATCTGGGTGGTAGTGGACCGGTTGACGAAATCGGCTCACTTTCTGGAAATCAGGGAGTCGGGTATTATGGATGCTTTGGCATGAAAGTACGTGGATGAGGTGGTGTGGTTGCATGGAGTTTCGAGGTCTATAGTCTTGGATAGGGATGCACGGTTTACCTCTTGAGTTTGGAGAGGATTGTAGCATTAATTTGGCACCCTGTTGCGCCTTATCACGGCTTTCCATCCCCAAACAGATGGACAAACAGAGCGCACCATCCAGACCTTGGAGGATATTCTACGGGCAAGTTTCTGGACTCAGGAGCATCATGGGTGCGACACTTTCCCCTGGTAGAGTTCACCTACAATAATAGATATCACTCTACCATCGGTATGGACCTGTTTGAAGCCTTGTATGGGAGGCCATGCCGTTCACCTATGTGTTGGACCGAAGTAGGAGAGGCAGACATCCTCGGCTTGGAGGTGGTGCAGAACACAACAGAGAAGGTTCAGCTCATACGGGAAAGGATAAAGGTGTCCCAGGACCAACATAAGTCGTATACTAATACTAGGAGGATGCCCTTGGAGTTTGAGGTTGGGGACCACGTTTTCTTGAAGGTCTCCCCTCGGCGTGGGCAGCGGAGGTTCGGAAAGGGGAGTAAGCTTTCCCCCAGGTTCATCAAACCCTTCGAAGTGTTGTGGTGCGTCGGCGAGGTGTCTTATCAGCTAGCGTTGCCACCGCTGCTACTGAGGAGACATGGTGTCTTCCATGTGTCCCAGCTCCGTCGGTATCTTCACAATGATTCACACGTCCTTGATTGGGGTGAGCTGGACATCGAGGACGATGTGACCTTTGTGGAGAGACCAGTGATGACCGAGGATCACAAGGGGAAGGGGCTTCGTGGGCAAACCATACCCTTGGTTCGTGTGTTGTGGTTACATGGTGGGATTGAGGAGAGTACGTGGGAGAGTGAAGCACAGATGCATACCCAGTACCCATAGTTATTTTGAGTTTATTCCTTGTTGTACCTATTGTGGTAGAACGTTTTGTCTTTTGGCTATGAAATGTACTGGTTTTCCTTCCTCTGTTTGTGTGTGAAAAGCCCTAGATATGGGGAGGAGAGAACCCGACCCCTAATCAAGACACATTAAGGTGGATGCGATCAAACCCGTGCGGGCAAGTCAGTGCCGCCCAAAGCAGATAATATATTCACATGGGGGAGGAGACTCTACAAACCACATTCCCGGGCAATTTGGCATGGTATGTTGCTTGGTTCTTGGCGGGGAAATGTTTTAGTTAGCATGGGTTCGCTCCTAAGAGGTATCTTTCGAGGTAGTTGTTCGGACCCTCCCTTCCCTTCTTGTTTTGTTTTGATTCTCAAGGATGAGAATCGTTCAAGAGGTATCTGATGTAATGGCCCAGGTTTTGGGGGTCCATTACTTTGTGAAAATCTCGTTTTGGGTTTTCGGGTCTGGGAATCATGGTGGTGTAGGCCTACTGGTAGCCTTAGCCTACTAGTAGCAGGACTACCGGTAGCTTGGTCTACTGGTGGCCGCAGCCTACCGGTAGCGCGGCCTACCGGTAGCTGCGGCCTACCAATAGCGGCAGCCTACCAGTAGGTGCGGCCTACCGGTCGCTACAGCCTACCGGTAGCTGTCACCCACCGTTAGCTCTCAGCTACCGGTGGCTCTGGCATACCCCGTAGGTTATTTCCAGTAGCGCTCCTATTTGCGCAAATAGGGTTTTAAACCCTATTTTGACCTGTTTGAGCGTTTTTTAAAGACCCGTAACACACATAAAAGTTTTAATTAAATACTTAATCAATTAATGATTCAGTTTAAACCACCAGAACCCCTTTAATGACGAGTGGAGCTGTGTGGTCATCCAAAGACCCTCGTTCCTTACGCGGTTTCGCGTTCTCACCTCAACCATCCGCGACTCTTATAAACTAATGGTTAGCCATGGTTTCTCCTTTCCTTAATCGCTACTTTTAACAAACAGCTTCTCGTGCATCGGGCGCGCCGCATCGTTATCCATAATGTTCCGCAGCCGACCTAAACTTTGATCATCTATCAACAAGTAGGGAATTTCTCCTTCAACTCTCTCTTTTGTGTATAATGTGGGGTGGTCGTGCTTCTGTTCTGTAGAATTGGACAAACCAGACCAAAATGAAGATAATGAACAGGATTCTATAAAGAAAGAGTGGGGCGGGGGGATGTGATCATTGATGTTGTTTATATTATGACCATCTTGTTGAGTCGTGCTGGCTTATGCCTTTTGAAAATCGAGGTCGTTGGTTGTCATTGTTTGTGCACTAATGAACCCCTACTGATGTTTTAAATGGCTTATTGTGGTTGTAAACTCCTGCTGTGAAAAGTAAATGGGTTAATCACGTATATCCGGCCAAATAAATTGAGGCACCATGATCTATCCTTCTGTGATAACCCCGGTTAAAACACATGAAAATTGAAATCATGGAGTGTGTTAAGTCGTTTAAATATGACAATACCGGCATGGCCCTAACTTGTGTTGGTGGTGTTAGTTGGTTGTTTTCTTTTTCGGGCCGATTGATGGAGATGTGGGAGGGGATGGTATCCCCTGTCTTTATACTCCTAGAGGTTGTGTGAATTTGGGGATGGGATCCCCTGTTGGTATGGATTCGGTGGTTGTGAGTTTTAAGAACGGGTGGGTACTTGTTTATATCACGAATTGGGGTGGGATCCTCTGTTGTCGAGAACCGGGTGTGGGTGTTACGATTGATGCTAGACTATTTAATTTCCTGGACTTGTGCCTATGCCTAATAGTTTCCCAGTAGTGCTTAAACGTAATTAAACATTATTACTGAACACGAAATAAGAATGGGACAAATGGGTTTTGTTGGTGAGAGTCGTGACTTGTGACTTGGACGCAGTGGTGTTGTGTTTTGTAGGCTGGTTAGGAAAACCTAAGCTTTGGGTGAGTGTTTGTTACCTATATCTATACTTGTAGCTTTGTGTTTCTTTTTCTCACCCCACCCAAGTTGAGGACTTATTTACGAACACCCCCATTTCATGGGGGAGGGTGTTTTTCCCAACACTATTCTTAGTGGCTGGTTATTAGATCCTTTTCTGCTCCCTTTCCCAGATATCCCAAGTATCTTCGGGCAAGCTATGATGGCCTGAGGTCCATTATTAGCCCAAGAACCTTCGGGCGGGGAAGTGTGACAGTTGGCCAGGTGTGTGCATCAGGTGGTCTCCCAACCGTCTTCAGGATGAGGCCCCGGTGTCTTTGGGCATGGCAGTGGATCTTCTAGACCAGGTGTCTTCGGGCGTGGTGGTGGTTGTTATGGCCTAGGTGTTTGAAGGCGTGGTTACATGTGACAGTTGTGGCCCAGGTGTGTGCGGGCGGGATTTCGAGAGTGGGACTACATGTGGTTGTGGCCCAGGTGTGTGCGGGCGTGTGTGGCAGTGGGACTGCGGTGATAGAATGGCGGGATTGGTCTGATGCGTATGATGTATCAATAACCAGGGGGGAAAGTGGTGCGGGGTACCCAAACCTCGATGTGCTATGATTATATATATATTACTTGACTTTCGTTATTTCGGGAGTGTGCCTTGGTGAGGCCTGGGGTGGATAGTTTACCTTGATAAGTGTTTGGTTTACCCCTTTTTCTCACGGGAATTTAGCATGATCCCCCACTTGTGCACGAGAGTCTTTGGTTTTCTCTACTGAGTATACTTGTATTCTCACCCTACGTATATAAAAAAACTATTTTTAGGTTTCCAGGAGGACTTCGGGGATCGCGCAGGACCATACTAGCTCGGACCTTTGGGGCAGTTGCTGTTGCTGTTTTTCTTCCTTTTTACTTACCCTTGTAGTCACCTTTTGTACTTGTGGCTTTACTTTTGGAACATGCATGTGGGAATGATTTTTTTTTATCGGTTTTACTTTTCAGTTACCTTGGTGTTGTTGAGTTTCATCATCTCATCTCTCGATCTTATAAAACAAAAAGGGGTAATGCCTTCCATTTGTGAGAAATTTCTATACCCTTGGTGCTAGTCGCCACTCCGGGACCTATTGAAGGCAGGTCTCGGGGGTCATTATCTCTCCTTCAACTTAAGGAATAAAGGGCCTCGCAATCTGCTGACCCTTCCCTCCTTTTGGTGAAGGCGGGTCGTGACACCTTTTATAAGGGATAAATGGTTATTTTGGGCTAATTTATAAAAAAAATTCATACACCATCCATTTGACAATATTAGCCACAATGTCACATTATTTAATAATATATTAAACTTCTTAAAACATGAGTTAAATCTAGAATTAAACCACTTAACTTATGTGAAATCTCAATATAATATTTAATAAATTTATATAGTATAATAAAAAATAATTTTTATTTCATAAATTATACAACGTTAAATATAATTAAAAATAATATCAACATGATTTATAAAGATCAAACTTAATCATCAATAATTGTATTTTTTCGATGTATTATAATGTTGACATTATCCTTACCATCATTTAAAATAATATTTATAAAATTATTAAAATGATAATTTCGTTATTTAATATAATATATTTTACTAACATCTAGTCTAATAATTATTTCATATTGATAATAGGTCACTCAAATCAAAATCACATATGAGATTACGTTATCAATTTTAATAAATAGTATTCACATACACTAAAATATACCTAGAAAAAATTCCCATACATAAATTATAAACTAAATTTATTGTGTGATATACCTTTAATCAAATGGTTCGAAATCATAATACTGGTTCTTATATATTCAATTGTTACATTGTATTTTTTTAATCAACCTTAATGACAAGGTACATCAATTTCAGGTATTTATCACATCACAGATATTTACATTCATTTAAAATAGGAGACCTATGTTATTTTTGAAATAAAATTTTAGTGGTTTAGTGACAGAATAAAAATCCCATAACTAAAATAACATTCCATAACCATACACCCCAAACTATACCCATAGAGTATAACATATGTTTTTTGATTGTTGAAGCCTAAGAAAAAGAATTTGTAATCATACATGATATTGACCCTTTTTCTTGGCAAAAACAAAAAAAATTAGATATTATTGTGTCATAAAAACTATAAAATAATCAATTAGTCAAAAAAATAACTTTAAGGGCATTATATTTTTTTATGAATGAGAATGTGGTTTAATATTCCTTGTAAATATCATAGGAATTTATTTTCAAATATAAAACATCATAATCAATGATTTATTTTGTATCTTTTGAATATACTACATAAAAATTTAATATCCATCATCATACATGTTTTAGAATTCATCAAAATATTAACATATATGTTTAAGTAATTACGTTCAACAATTTATATTCCAAATCAATTTTGGGAAATTGATTAACATTAATTTTCTCTCCCTTTGGATTTTTATATAGTGATTCCAATCATTAAATTACATATTCCCCCCAAAAATAATTTTTTATATACACATTCTATGATAATCCCAATAAATATTTGGATATATTAAATAATATTTCTATTCTAATATAATATTTTTCATTAACGATTTTCCTAATTAAAAAATTAATAGAGGGAGGTTTATTTTTCTTATTTAATATAATAATATCACTACTCAAAATAAATATATCCTTAAAATATGAAACCAAGAAAGTAACAACACCCCCACCAAACATCTCATATATACACCATTAAATAATGTTTTATGTAAATCAAAAGAACATAAGGTATCATTGAAACTAAAATACCATAGTCAAGATTCATGATTATATCAATATATTGACTTGATTATTTTATAGATCAGGTGTTTTTTTCCTTAAATGTAATATCCATTAGTGGACTTATATATACTTATTCCAATACCCTCCAATTTAGAAATTATTTTTTATGTCCCTTTTACATAACTGTAAATTTTAAAGATCTAAAAGTTCCACAATAATCTTGAAATAAAATTTTGTAGAAACTAGTGAGATAGATTCCATATAGTTTGTTCAATCCTTTCATGTAAATACATTAGAAGAAATTATTTAATTATAACATTAAATGTATCGATGAGTGATTCTTTTTGTTTGGAAAACCCACTACAAAAAACCCCTTTTACCATTAAAAAATTATATAAGGTCTTAAAATTTATTTTTTTTCAATGGAGTTCAACACATTTATTATGGGATCTGAACTTTTATCAAAGTAATCATAACTAATTTCATGGTAATATCAAACTATATCATTTTCAATTATAATAACATTTTCTAATTTTTGTTGATATAACACATAGTTATCAAAAATTCATATCCTTATTTCCAATTAGGATCTTTTTAAAACCATTTCTTGTTGTTACTCTTTTTTAAATACATTTTTAATTTTGGCAAGGTTTTTTTTATTTCCATTCTTGATTCTTGTCATCTATAATAAATTCAAAATAAATAACATGTGAAATTTAATGATAATATAAGTAATGTTAAAATCCATATTCTTTAATTTGTTTCATTTCATAGAAATTCCCCACCAAGAAAACATTGTTTTTAATGAATCTATGATTTTCACATTCAATAGATCCCATAGCATGGTTAGTGAAATAAAATTTATAACCAATAACTTTTCATACACAACCATTTTATTATCCAATAATTATTATTGCATTGAATTTTATTTCATATGGATTATATGATGCTATTTCTTCATAAAAATATAATAAATATTTTTATCATAATATTTATATATTACCATTCTAAAGTTCAAATAGTTTCATTTGGACCGCTTGACTCGGTACCCCATCCAATTTTTATATATATTTTTAAAGAACACTTCTAAAATTAATATATTAAATATGGATTAATAAAAAAACTAAAAACTATATCCATCACTAAAATACAAATCCTTTTTGTTTTACCATTTTATTATTGTGTACTTGGTATAGTTTATTAAGAAAATATTCCATGACATTATAGAAATATTTCCAATAAAATAGTATTCATTTGTTTTTCATTAAATATTGTATAATATCCTACTACTATTATATAATATTATGAATTTAAACATACGGTAAATCATCAAATTAACTTCAATTACATAAACATCCAATGAATTTATCCCATTAGATTTCTCATACTATATATAATTATTTCCATACCATGAATAATAATTAATAAACGTGATGAAATATTTATCCTTACTAAAGGAATAATCATTAAAAATGTTTACACATATTTTTGTATGATCACAAGGGGTTGAATGATTTTAGTTCTACATTTTTGTTTGTTTTTTGTTTTTATTTAAAAAACCATATTAATTTTTTACTAGGTTAAATGAAAATCCATAAGCTTTCTTTAATAATAGATAAATTATAGTGATAAATAAAAATATTTTTATTTCAAACTGCATTCAATAAATTTGAATAATTTTTTTAATAATTGTATAATTAGTAATGGAAATTGTAAAAAATAAATAATTCAATTAAAATATATATGTATCCTTTCATATAATCTTTGATTGACATTTGACATATAAAAATAAATCCTTAAAAATAAAATAATACAAGACTCAAAATCAACATATTAGAAAAACTAAAAATGAAAGTTATTATTTAAGGGATTTTTTAATGAATTTCTATAATGTAAATATAACCATCACATGACTGTTGGGAAATAAGATCATGAGGAATAATGATCATTGGCCTTTAAGATAGTTTGTGATACAGATATTATAATGTGAATTTTATGATTAATATATATTAAGGATAATGATAATATATAATTGATGAATATGGGAGAAAAAATGGACTTTACTTGTAGGTATAAGCCTCAACAAGATTTATTGTTAGATCTAGGGAAGGAGGTAGCATCATTACGGTTCACCCTTGATAATGCTTAGTAAAAATTTCAATAAATGTGGTTTGAGAAAAATCTATTAGTACATAAGTTCATGTTAGTGGATATGACATCCAAATCAATGTTTTCTAAATATCACACTAAAATTAGAACCGTTTTAGAAACTATAGTTAGTTATTTTCCTAGTTTTTTTATAGTTTAATTATCAATGAGTTAGTTAGTATTATTATGAAAATTATTTTTTGAAATGAAATGGTGTTGGCTCTTCTAATATTTATTTTATGAAAAGTATCACCCTTATTTAAAGGTTAAAATATATATAATTAGAATATTAAAAAGGTATAAAGGGTTTTATATTTTTAATCTTGATTAAAAATTAGCTAATGAGTGAAATTTGGTAATTTTTTTAAAACTAATAATATATAATAAGAAATTGTTGAATATCATACATACACAATAATATAATTAAATCACTACTAAAATATTCCAATATAGTTTTATTTACCTTATTTTGGGACAAACAATTATTAAATATCATTAATGGAGTAAATGAGGCACTATCAGATGTACCCGAGAACTTAATATTACATGAAAATAAAATATTCAATATTTTATTCAAGGAAATAGTCATTGGACCTATACATATCAACCCAGTTTTCATATTTCTCCATTAAAAAATCAATATTACCTGTTCATAACTATTTCCATGATTCTCTACCACATTTATCTCATTAATATTGAGGAGTTTGGCTAGATCTAAGTTACAGTTCTAGGATAAGAAGAATAGGTGAGGTAAAAGTCTTCTTCATATATCCTTTAATTCCAATTTACACATCCATTGTAGTACCCTTTCAATATCAAATTTTATATTCCAATATTATTTCATTATAATCTTAAGAATTTTATTAATTCCATAGTATTCATTAGAGACCCTATTTCAATCATATTATAATCTCACCATAAACCATTATTATACTTAAACGTTACCATAACTGTAAACTCCATTATCTGAATCCCTTTGTATGACATGTTTTTTTTGGGAATTATGGTTATAATATTTAAATGAGATGTTTTTTTTTCTAATTAATTTGGATGGTTCTTTATGTTATGGATCCAATATATAGTCCCATGTGGATTAAACATTATTTTGGATCATGTTCACATTTCCATTAATGTATACCGACTTGGAAGTGTTTCTTTATGGAAATTTTATACTCCTAATGTATATCGATTATATGTGATTATATAATCCAAAATTTTAGAGGAAATTTATATATAATTTATTTGATCACCTTACACTAAAAATACAAGTATTTGATAGTTTAAAACATCAATAATCTTAATATTTACTATTAAAAAATAGCCACATTCATTCAAAATTGGAAAATTTTATTAATCATACAAAGAATGAAATTCCACAGTGTTAGGGTGTTGAAGTAGTGGAGTCCAAAAGAATCCTCTCATAGAAAAAAATTTAAAATTTGGTAGTATATAACTCACATTTGAATAAATAATTAGTGGGTAGTCCTTGCTACCCTTTGAAGCCAGAAAATATGCAACATTATTACATTCAACCCATGTATTATTCATTCTTACATGACCAATATGAACTGTGAATCATCAAATTAAATGAATAATTGACCAAGGAGAACCATACCTATCAAAGATGGAGTTTTAGGGAATAGAAGAATCAATTTCAATCACTATGAGGATAGTTTTATTTTCTCAACAAATCTCTAAACCATTATGAAATTCCCTAGCCTCCATCAATAGAAAAGCACGTTGTCCATCGAATCTACTGAAATCATGAACAACTAAACCATTTCATTAATGAAACATAACCCCCTCTAATGATTCCATGGTTATTGGAATAATTAAGGATGCGAATGTATAGGTTATGTGGGGGATTAAAATGAACACATATCATTGATGGAACTATTATTTGAAGGTTAAACTATTTTCCAATTCCATTCATAACCGTCATCAGGAAAGATAATTATCCCAATGCTTCAAGAGAGAACATAACTCAGCAACCAAGCACCTGGACAAGGTTTGTAAGGCTAAAATAGGTGTTGTTAAACCATCTAACCTTTTTTTATTCTTGACATCCCAAATACACTAACAATTATCAAAACCTAATGTTTCCCCAGCCTTATGTTTCAAACTATCATCCTCCACCCTCAAAAATCAAGACTGGAAAAAAGTACACAATTTAAAATTAAAAATTCAATTCCAATAAGTCTCTCAAGGCTACTCTACATAGATCTATACTTATTGAATTCAATGAATATGTAATCAGTGGAATATTCATTGGAATAATGATATATGAAGAAGTTGGACAGAACATGAATTATTTTCCATCTAATAGAATAATTAGTTGGAATAGAAAAATGAAATGTTTACCAAACAAGAAGAAATTCACTATCAGAATAAATTTTTACCAAATATTTTTATCCACTCTCCCCTCGGTACGTTCCTAGAGTGGCATAAGATTCCAAATGGATGAGAATGAACCTAACGTAACACTAATCAAAATAAATTTTTATATATCAGAATAATGCTAGATGTTATTAAAGATATCATGTTACTGGAGATTAAGAGTTTCTTGATTGAACATTGGAAAAGCACAATCGAGAGAAAAATTGGTGATGGGTGTTAGGGAATAAAAATAACCCATTGGAACTACCACATAGTAATTCTTATATTATTTTATGTCACCACATTCATAAATACATTGTGACCACCATTGTAGTTCCGGTAAATTCCCATATACCATCTTCCCCAGGATAGTGACCATCCCATTTGGATTTCATAATACATCGCCATACATAGACACAATTAATCAAACCCAAAATTTTCATCCATATAAGAACTCCCAACCATTTTGGATTAAAGTATGTACATGGTTTTTACTACATTTCTAATGACAATAACCCCTAAATCTACCAGTTTATGTATTCCTGCACAAGACACCTATTGAAAATGACCTTCCATATGATAGTCCTATAAAAATGAATCCATGATTTTATCAATGTTACTAACAACCATTTTTAGAATATTTGGAACTAAAAGCTCATGCATAAAGAAAAAATAAATAACCCCGTTAAACAACTTGATGTGTCCCTCAAATAACAAGAAGATGGTCCTCTAGTAAAAAATGTGACCAATGATTTTGGAAACTAGTATCTCATAGTACTAATGTAGAGGAACCTGGTGTGACATCCCAAACCAGGATTCCATTGAAGGTTCCCCATGACGAATTGGCCACATGGTCTCAAGCCCATCTCCCTGAATGGCAGAGTCTACTAACTAGTAGCGATTGACTATGGTGGGGGCATGGGGATACTAATACTCCCTAAAAGAGTGTTGAACAACAAATACTTATGATAATAATTAGATATAGGATTCTATATAACTAAAAAAATGTCACTATAGTAGCAGACTAAAGTAATAAATAACTAAACAACTGGTAATGATATGAAATAGTTGATGATGATATATTTCATGTATCTAATAATTTTATAAATGTGGATGCAAGAAACAAACAATTCATTATATATAAAAGTGTAAAAATGAATCTGAAACTATCCCTATCATCTTGAGATCTTGGTCAGTCATCTACGACCAACTCCATACTAAGCAAGAAATAAATCAAGTGCCTAAAGAGGTTCTCTTCTAAATACAAGTTTTCTACCTTGGTAACAATTGTAACTTCGATTGGGTGTAATTTAAATATCATTATGCCGCCCCAAGGGAGGCTATAAAAAAATATCCTTTTAAAATAAAATGAAAATTTGTGAAATCATAAATATTTAAATTCAATGTAGAATAGTAATGTAAATTCCCATGTACTTTCTTTTGCCCTTGATTTTTATATTAAAATTTTAAATGTTCATTAGTTTATTAAGTTTTAGATCATATAAATAGTTCATGTGAAGTAAAAATAGCACTGACAATATGATATGATAGTAATAATGAAGGATCAATGTTTATACAAGGAATCATTGATGAAATAATAATGAAGAGGTTCCAAGGTAACAACCAAGGACACCTAAAACCCTTGGGTCACCAAGTAAGTAGAAACTATATCCTTTATATGCGGTAATAGTGTAATCTATGGAGAAGTTTCCATGGAATTCTACAATAATGAATCTAACGGAGTACAAACAGAACATCAATGGTAAAACAAGATAAGAAAGGGACGGACCCAAGGATATGACCCATGCATCTCATTTTTTTAGATCTCATGCTCGATATAGGGAATGTATCCATGGTATATTTTAATAGTGGTAGAGGTATCCTATGGTTTCATGATAGTTATACACAGATAGATGAAGATTGGGTTCTAATGTGGGTCTTTACCATTGAAACCAACATCCTTGAATTAGAAAGGATTCCATGAGCGCTCAAAGAATTCCCTTAGGAATCCAAAATCCATCATGAGTCTGACCACTCATATAAATATTTCATGGTATATATACGATTATATACCTTAAAAATCATTTTTTTGATCCTTGTAGTGTTCAAACCATTTAATATGTTCCAGAGGTTAAAGCCTTTCCTTTCATTATTGTTACTAGACAAATGGGGCATGAAACAATTAAATTAAATTAATATAAGTCATAATAACTTCATTAGGATCATTCCTATACAATCCATCATAAGTAAAAATGTGTTAGATGAACATGAAAAAAACATTCATTTATATTTTACAAGGACAAGTCATAAACATAGTATACGTCCCATGTACATTTAATATTTATTTAAAAATTTTATGTACTTACCTTTGAACAGTGAAGTGGAATGTTAAAATGGTAAGTTACATTTATCAATTCAAAATTTAGTTAATTCATGGATATAACCATTAGTAAGGTCACAAAACAGACCTGAAAGGAGAATCTAAAAAGTCATAACAACCCATTAAGGCATAACTGGCCACAAGAAGCATATATACAGAATCACCCTACTTGGGGTGGTTGATATTGTGAAAATTACCACCAATGATGAATAAAATATATGGAATGTGTCTTATAATGTGGTTCAAATGACTGCAATAAAATCATTTAAATTAAATAGACGACGCCCAAAGAAAGCGGTTGACCGACCCAAAAAATTATAAAACAGTGAATCATAAGGAATGATTTGTAGACCACTCGCCTCATACCTATAAAAATATCCTAATCGAGTATCACAATAAATTTTTTAGTGGATTGGAAGAGATCTGAATAATGGATAAATGCCCTAAAAATAGGTCATATGATCCCACATATAAATAACCTCAGCGAGAAGAGGAATATTGATGAATTATTAAAAGGGATTCAAGATCATACTAAAATGGATCAAAATAGACAAAATTGTGATAAAAATTTACACTAGACAAATGATTGAGGTCAATTCCAAGTTCAACCCTTCAAATGAGATGAAAATGGATAAATTTGAATGGGATCTCCACTGTAATGGAAATTGGAAGAAGGGGTTGATTTAAAACACAACTTACGAGAAAAATTGTAAAATCACCCAAGATTGCACATAACATGGTTTTGCTGCACAGTTTTCCAAAATGTATTACCACCATAAAAAATCATCTATAGTAAGGGGTCACCCACATGATTAGGCCACATGGTTAGGAAACCCATAAAAAACTATATGAATCATCTCTCTAAATTCTTTCCAATTTCTTGCACAGTTGTCCGGCCCCAGGTGCATGGTTAGGGGAAACCAGGTTCCCTATTCCATCCAACTATCCATACTCACATGGTTAAAACATACCATGCATCCTTCACAAAAATTAAATTATACAAAATAAAAAGGATCAATAATTGAGTGAAAACCCAATATCACATATTCTACCATCTTAATGGGACTCATCCTCATGTTCACCTTCCAAGGGTAGTGACACACTTTCTATGAAAAACCCTGGACGTTAGGCACGTACGTCGGAATCCCACTCCCAAGTCACATCCTGTACACGACCATGCTGCCATATCTCCCAAAATAGAAGGACCTACCGTCCTCATAGATCCTTCTAACATGGATTTTCGATTCATATATGATAATACTCAAAAGAAGAATAAGTTTCTAGATCAACATCCATGAGATCTAAGGTATAAGATAAGTCAATATTGTACTAATGAAGCTATGAAATTCGGAAGACATAATTTATGGTGTGACACCTATATGGTAGTAGAAACTGATAATATACCAACATGACTCTCTCTAGTATCTAAAATTACCCTACATAATGATGCAACTTCTTCCTAGGCCTCAGTATTAGTTGTTCCCAAGACTATTTGATACCTGTAGGAAAACATGATCCCTGACATCAAACTCTAGGGGTTCTCTCTGGAGATTGACATATGATTTCTATCTAAAATGGCTAGGATACATATGATTTATTATCTATAAAACCTGACTATGATGTTTTCTAAATGATAGGAGGACTTAGTAGGGAAACCTCTTTTACCTCTTGCTAGTATAGGGGTGAAAAGAATATCTTATCATACAAGGTATCAAAATGATCTATCTGAATTATAACCTAAAAGATATTTTTGTGGGTTAATTTAGAAATAACGACATAATTCTCCCATGAAACACTGAAATAAATGATGCATTCTTGAATCATTCCCTCTGGAACCATTATCATCCGATCTAATTTTCCATCAGTCAATGGTTGAAAAGATTTTCCTGGGATCACCTATGTACCCATAGATTTTTGTAATCCCTTCCAAAACTATTATGTAAAGAGAGTGACCCTATAGAATAATATAGAATGAGGAATCTCTTGTAGTAATTTGATCTCAACAACATAAAAACATCCCATATCATCAAATAAGAAAGTATCACAGGTAAGAATGAATTTTGATACTTTCATCAATCTATCAATGAAAACCCATAGAACATTACTACAACAAGGATTCCTTGGAAAACAAAATACAAAGACAATGGAAAAATCTTTCCATTTCAATTTTGGGACTAGAAGCGGCTGTTAGAGGCATGTAGGTCTATGTTTTTTCATCTTTAACTACTGATAGGTGGATCACATAGTGAAAAGGACTTCTATTAGTTGATTCATACCAGGCCACCAGTACTGGCGTCACATATCGTGATTCATCTTGGAGATGTCTATATGAACTAACCATATATAAGTGTAGGATTCATGCATTAATTCATCTATAATATCTTTAGAAACCCAAACATTTACATGTATATGTAGGATGTCATCTCTATTAACAGACCAATTTATATGTGGGTCATATCCTGAAATACACTCACAAAGAACCAAGCCTTTAGGATCTAAAAACTACCTGCTCGTCACCTTCTCTAAAAGATAATAGATAAATGTCAAGAAAAAGTGATAAGATTATTTATGACTATCACTAAACTCTAGATACATCTTAGAAAATAGGGAGATCAATTTCAATTCATCATTGTCTCCCTATATGTCATATGCTTGAGTTTTTTACTCAGCGCATCTGCTACCACAATGGCCTTTCTAGGCGTATAAGAAATCTCAAAATTGAAGGAATGAATATATATTTAACCCATTATCAGAGTCATATATTCAGTTAAAAGCATGAAAATATATATTTTATGAACTTTGTGGTCTGTATACATCACAAATCACACACCAATCAAATATTGTCTCCAGTAATGTAAGGAATAAGCAACTACTTCAAGCTCATGGTCATATGTTGGATAGTTTCTATCCTGAGGCCTCAATTTTTGAGATCCATATTCAATGAATCTATCCTAATTTATCATCACTACTCCCATGCAGATTCTTGATGCATCATAGAAAACTGTATAGTCACTTCTAGGTTGTGGAAGAATCATAATAGGTGCTAAGACAAACCTCCCTTTTAGCCCCGGAATGGATTTCCAACACTATTCTAACACAGGAACTTGAAAACCCTATTTATAAGTATGATAATAAGTAAAAAGTGATTGAAAAGTCTGTTATGAAATTATTTTAATAAAATTTGAATTCAATGAGGCTCTTTATGTAAAACACATTCTTGTGCTACTCCTAGGAAACCATAGCACTAACCTTTTATTGGTCTTTAGATACTCTTGATTATGAGATAATATGACCTAATAAGTGAACTTTTTCAATATAAATGTGTCACTTATTAGTATTTTAATATCACTAATAATGTCTTAGTGTACCCTTAATGATCTCAAGATGTTTATCATGGTCGTTACATGTATGATAATAAACTAAGATATTGTCCACAAAGACAATGAAAAAAGAATTCAGAGAGTGGTGAAACAACCTATTCATCAAATCCCTAGAAACAATGGTCTCATTCATTAGACATAATAATATAATGAGGTACTCATTTAGAAAATATTGTCTATGGAATGTGGTACGAGGTATTCATGATGGCATGAATCACACATGATGTTATCTTGATATTTGTTCAGTCATATAAAACATAATATCTCATCAGATCTAGTCAAAATGACCATTTATGTGAGGTAGTGGATATCGGTTCTCAACCATAAGCTTGCTCAACCAACTATAAAACATTCAATGATGAAGGGTCTCACCCACCCTCATGGAAAAAATAATGGGTGAACCTAAAAAGGATGTAATGGTCCGTATAAAACCTTTGAATTATAAATCCTCTAACGTTCACTTGAGATTTTTGGGAATAGTATTTTTTATCCTATACAAAGAAATGGGCACTAGATATACTCCTATAATGAGCTCAATCGTATAATCTACCTCTCTTGTAGTAGGAAAGAAAAAAAATCACTGAGAAAGAAATCCCTAAAACTATATAGAACCAGATGTAATTAATCCTAATACAAACCATAATCCTCCATGAATACATTTGAAATATGTTTAGTCACTTCACCATGACCACGATGATGTAGTCCAACTCTGCTAGTGTGGACATCCAAATCAGCCTTGTGTTTATAACTTCTAACCTATGGTTATGTAAACATCACCCTATGGTAATTGTGGTATAGAAAATTTTGACACTAAAACAATCAATCCATATTGAGAATGATTTTGAATATGGTCATCTTGAGAAAAAAGAGGTCTGATAAAAAAATGTTACTACCTTCATGAAGGGGAAGTCCCTACATTATTGTATTCCCTTTGTACATACTCCCAATAGTCTATCCAATGTCATTATAACATAGTAATAATGTATTTCCAACCTAATACCTTCCATTATATATAAATAGATGAAAAGGGTGAAGCACCTATATCAAAAATGGAAGATACTATAGTGGAGGCTACTAAAATAGTACATTGCACTTGGGATGGTCCTACAAACTGATCATCGAGTATCGTTTGTTGTTCATGAAAATAACCTGATCCCTGGACCTGCTAAACAACTAGACTACCATGATCAATTCCACTCTACTGGTGCTACCAATAATTCTACGTATGGATACCATTACCACAACCTTTTCCACATCCATCCCTATCACTAATACTCGAACTCCTTACCTAACGTGACATATAAGAACTTTCCCCTAAAGGTAGAACTTGTGCAGCTGTTTTTCCAGTATAAGCCGATGGACTGGTCAGATTGAATCTATGATAGATCCCCAATGGGTGTAACCCTAACACTCTATATAGTTTACATCCAACTATGGATTTAGGTTCCCTTGTCATCCATGCTGATAGAACACTATAGAGATATTAGTACAAGTACTCTGGCTACCACTACTTTAATGAAAAACCTTGATGAAACCCTTTTTTCTACACAAAGAACTACTGGCCTACTCGATAGTGATATTCTATGCCCCGTACTACTAAAATCCCTCGGGTTTCACTCTATCATAATATCCTTATTATCTATTTCAGATAAGGTAGATAGGTGAAAGGCATTCAACTTAGTCTAGATAGCACACTGAAGCCCATCCTCAAAGCATATAGAATAATAAATATCATCATCTAGATAGAAGTTATAAAAAGTTTTGTTACTCTATTAAACATGGATAATAGTTAAGAGATGACATAGAACCCTACTAGACATGCATGAACTCCCTTGCTCTATCATTTCCTATCATCTAAGGAATAAACTGATCATAAAATGTGTTCTATAAATCACACCACACCATTCCTTGTTGGCGACCAGCCTAGGTAACCACATCCCACCATCACATGGAAGAATCATACATCCAGGAGTTAGAAAGTTTGAACTGCTCATTTAGAGGACTCTCTAGATGCTCAAATATAGGAAAGGTGGACTATAACCCAGACTCATTATTCTATGGACAACCATCCCCCAAGAAGGTATAAGGATGCTGCTGCTAGAAATCACAAGTCAGATCATCCAACATATGTGTAGGTCGTAGAGAAACATGCATGTACATCATTATATGTAAGAAACCATCATGTGGATAATCATTAGTACCTAGATCAGGTACAATAGTCAATTCAAAATGTGGAACTCTTAACGGTAAGACTAAAAGCTCAGGGCCCACCACGTCTGGAGCATGGTCGTCACCACCCTCCTGGAACACGACATGAGGATGTTGTGGTGGCATTGCACTACATATGACAAGGATAGACCTCAAAAAAACCATGGAAGCATATAGATTAAAATAGTTAAATCTAAATGAATGGAAAGGTATCACTTCTCATGATATACTATTCCAACTACCCACATATAAGGCCATGTATTTGTAAGTGATCAAAAATAAATTTCAGATGTTCTTGTAGATAAAGGGTAAATAGTACCTTTCTGCTTCATTTATTGGAAACCACTTTATTTTATATATCAAGGCTCATTAAAAATGATTTGCATGGCCCTGTGAATAAGGGCCCAAACTCATTATCATGAAGATCAACAACGATTAAAATTCTAATTTATGTCTAGTCTCGGAAAATTACTCATTCCAACCCACAAGAGACTATACACATCATGAATTGAAATAGTTAATCACTCAACCACAACCCAATAGTAGAAAATACAAAACATACAATCAAGGATCACTCAACAATCAGAGTCATATTAAGAAGTAGAAATAGATAATGAACCTCTATGGCAAAGAAATATGCATGGAATGTGAATTACAGGTTCCTATAATTATGCATTAAACAATTAACCTTTCCATCATATCATCGGGCCAAGGATGAATAAAATCATGAATCATAAAAATAATATTAACCATCACATATTATATGAATCACAAAATAGTGAAATGACATTGACTGTAATAGGAAAAACTAGATCAACAATTATAATTCAGGAAATTCATAATTTTCCCCAAACATGAGTTAGCTGCTCCCAAGCGGGAATCCTAAAAAAAGTTCTGTGGCATTATTATTCACCATCATGTTGTATCCAACTTTTAAAGAAATAAAGGAATCCTCTGATACCAATTTGTGACATCATAAACATCAATTCCACTAAAGGTACCTGAAGCTAGATTGGCCACATGGCCTCAACTGCATCACCCTGAAAGCCAGAGGTTGCCGAATAATTGTGAGGGCCATGAGTTTGTTAATGAGAATACTATTACACAATTAATGGAGTATAACACATCAAATAATTATTATTATAAGTAAAAAAGAGAAAGAAATATTATTAAAAAGTTGTCACAATAGAAGTATACTGATGTAATAAATAACTTAACAACTTATAATGATATACAAAAGATGATGCTGATATATTTCATGTATCTTATATGTTCGAAATCATGGATACAAGTATCAGACCATACATGCTATAAAAAAGTATCAAAAATGAATCCAAAACTCCTCCTAGAATCCTATGCTCTAGATCTATCATCAGAGACATTCTCTATCATAAGAAAGCAAGCAATGAAGTTTCCAATGCAGAACGCTTCACTTTGTTAACACTGACATACATGTATTATTCCCAGGTTCAAAAGGGTGGAATGGATAGTGTGTGAGATAAATCTCAATATCCCACCCCCATCATCATCTATAACATCCTTCCTATGTAATATAATCTGAAATACTGTTAAATTATGCATATATAAATGTAATGTGGAACAGTAACTTAAATACCCAAGTACCTGCTTCATCACTCAATTGGTGTTTAAACATATAACTAGTTCATCAGTTAATTTAGTTACAATTTATATAAATAGTTCACATGAGTTGAAACCATCACTAAAAATATGATATGATAGTAATAATAAGGGATCCAAGTTTTAATATGTATTCATTTATGGAAAATGAATTATGAGGTTCCAATGTAGTAAATAAGGTTACCGAGACCGTAAAGGTTTCCAACTCCATAGAATGTATATCATGGATAATGGATAAGAGTGAAATCCAAGGAAATTTTTCCAAGGAATTCAGAAATAATTTATCTACCCTAGTCCAAGTAAAACATCCACATTAATATGGGATAAGAAATAGCCAGAATCAAGGGTAAAAACAAGGCAACTCATATATGTAGATTCCATAAAATATCTAATGAGTGTATCTGAGGAATCCTATAATTGTAAAGGAGTGATCATATGGAGTCATATTGGTCATACACTGATATATGAGGATGAGGTTCCAAGGTGGGACTCAACCAAGGAAACCAACATCCTAGAATCAAAATGTATTCCATGAGTTCTCAAGGCACACCTTTGTGAATCCAAAAGTAAACTTGAGTTAGAACGATCCAATAATGATTTGATGGCCTGTATATAATTAGGAACCCAAAAATTTATTCATTTCTTAAATAAATCCTTGTGATGGACATACAATTTAATAAGTTCAAGACGTTTAAGCCTTTCCTTTAATTAGTGTAACTTATCCAAGGGGTAAATAAATCATTCAATTAATTTAATAATCTTTATAATCAGTTATTTAGGTTCATTCCACTACCTTCAATCATAAATTTCAAGGGTTTCTATGATCATTAAAAAAATATTCATTTGCATTTAAAAAGGCCATGATATAATCATTGTATACTTTCCAATAACATTTTAGATTGATTTATCAATTTTAAGAACTAACCATAGGTCGGTCAAGTGGAATGTAATTGTGGTACTAGCCATTTTTTCATTCATAATTCATTTTGATCAAAGAAGCTTACAATTAGCATGGTCAATCCACACACCTGAATGGTAGTGCTAAGAAGTCATAATTACCCATTAAGGCCTAACTGGCAACTAGAAGCATAAATATTGAATAACCATACATTGGGTGGTTAAGGTAATCAACCTAAACACCAATGATGAATAACATTTCTAGAATGAGTCATAGAACATGGTTCTAATGACTACATGAAAGGTACATAAATAAAGTGATGACAGCCAATGAAATCAGCACACCCACACTACTATTTATAGAACGATGAATCATGATAAATCATTTATAGACCACATGCCTCATACCCACAGAACTATATTCATACCATATCTTCCACAAGGTTGGCATTGATAGTAAGAGATTTAAAAAAAGGATTAATTCCTTAAAAATAGGTAATCTGTGCCTGCATTAAAATAGCATCATCAAAAAGACGAAAAATGATAAATGATAAGAAACAAATAAATATACTAATACTGTAAATCCAATATGATGAATGATGATTGAAGTGAACATTTGACATACACTCTATGTTAATTCCATTTTTAATCGTTCAAAGGATCTTCAAAAGGAGAAATTTGAGAGTGTTGTCTACTAGAAACGTAATAGTCCTAAGGGTTTGATTTAAAATATAAATTAAGAGAAAAATAGGAATTTCATGGTTTAGACACATAGTTTTCTAGACAGTGTTCCAACCATGCATGATCTAATTTAGGAAGGGGTTCCCACACAGTTAGACTGCACGATTAAGAAAACTGTGCACCAACCTTTCGAATCACATATATAATTTTTATAAAGATTCATGAATAGTCTTGAATCCCCTATCCCATGATTAGGGAAATTCCGGTGACCTATTTGTTTTTACTTTCCATCCTCGGATTGTTAAGACAGAATGTGTATCTTAGAATGAATGATTACTTTTAATGACACGACATGCAATTCTCTTACAAAAAAGTAGTGTTCCCGGCTCTAAAAAAACTTCAAAAACCAATGATACCTTCACTAACTAAATATAAAACTATATTAGTTTCATAAAATAAAATTAGACAACAAATAAAATAATCCATACCTAAGTTAAAAAACAGGTTCTTACAAATACATAAATCAGAGCTCTATGTTAGATCATAGGAAAGGATTTTCTGCTATGTCTCATAATATATTCGATATTTTTGGATCTACCCACTAGACATGATTTAAATAAAATTAGGCCCTTTTAATAATTGATTCATTTTTACTCTACATGATATAATATTTCATAACATTGTGATTCCTTGGATAGATCTCCTATTATTAGTAATGATAAGAAGGAAGTCATCAACAAAAACGAGGTGAGAAAAGTGGCTCATACATTTGAAAGGAAGGATAATTATGTCATGGGTGATTCTATAACTAATTATTGTAGAGGATTATTGAGCCAAAATGAATAAAAATGGTGAAATAGAGTCTCTCTATATAATATCATGATATTATTTGAAAAATATTCTTCTGTTAACCATGAAATTCTCTGAAAACCAAGGTTAGATGAAGCATCTGATGAATAAGTCTGACACCCACATATAAAACCACAAATGCATCATGTTCAAGATGAATCCCAATTAGAGCCCATGAAAACATTCTTCCATATAAATGTTTTTTTAGAAATATTAGAAACCAAATTTGTAACACCCGAGACTTTTATGTTATATAAATCATCAAAGGAATCTTTGTCTACACAACACTTTCTTGTCTTGCTTTACACGGAATCACGACCTTCCTCGATAGCTTGCGTCGTACGCAATACTGAGTTTCACTAAATAACGATATGCTATTAAAATATTATTAAAACCAGCCGTTATAAATAGTAATAACCACTTTTTGAAATTTTATAAATTTTATTTTTCAAAATGGAATTCATTTTTGGATTCGGAATGTTGAAATTAGCCTAGGGTGAAATTTTGGTATTTTTCTAAAAATTTCAATTTTTGATGAATAGTGAAACCACTAAGTGGTAGTTAAAAAAAATGAATTTTTCATAAAATGTAATTTTACCGCTTCAGTGAGTTGAATTTCGAAAATCCGAGAGACACGGTTAATATCAAGGACTAAAATGTGGTTCAATGAGATAAAAATAATTTTTTGGTGAATAGTAACTTTTTACTTTTATTTACCACAGTTAAAAGTAAATAGGGTAATTAAGGGTAACAATGATATTATTATTACCCTAACACATGTCCTAATTCAATTTTACAAGTTTAATTGGACCAAAAACAACCTTAGGAATAAAATATGACCATTTAGGCCCACTTGGAATAGATTAGGACATTTATTATTAATTTATTTAAAGAAGGGTTAAAATAGTTAAAATCAAAGATTAATAAGTAAATAATTTTTAATATAGGGTTGTACATAAGATAAATTCTACTATAAATATTCATTAGAAATCTAAAAATATTTCCTACATAATGGTATTTTATTTGTAATTTTTAGACTTTAAATAATTTATTTTATTTATGACACAAAGATGATGCAGTAATTTTCTTATTAGTGAAATATTGACATAATTGGTGTTATAAATACCCAAATAAATGTAATTTAATACTTTTTATGAATTACACTAATTTTATAGGTTAATATGACATGTTATTGTTGATTTAATTAACTTTTTTTGAACTAACCATTCTGTTATGATTGTCACAAAAATCAATTACTAAATTGTGTCAAAATTGACATAAAATAGTTTTTAAAACAAATATTATATTATTAATTGTTATTTTATTCCTAAAGATCTAAGGTTCGGCCAAATGACTTAGATAAGGTTATATATATTAATAATAAACAACTTTGGGTTCGTTTGGATTCATATAGTATGTTTATTAACCTTATAATATAAGAAAACAAGAAGACACTGTAAAAGTTAAATTATCTAACTTAAAGTTAAATCTAAATGATAATGTTAAAATTGATACCTAAACTTGTCTAAATTCTATTTTATGAGAGGCTTTCGACCCATACCCACCTTAGATTCGAAAAATATCAATTTGGAGCTATTTAAAACCAAATTTGACTTTATAATAAAATAATAGTTTTAGTTATTCCATAGGTACCCCTCTCCTCCCTTATAAAAGGGCACCTCCTCCCCCTCTTGCTCACACCACATTGAGCCTTCAAGCTCGGCCAAACCCTGCCAATTTCTCCTCTCCACTTCCCTAGAAACATCCTAGAGGTTCTGGTCTTATTCAAACACCTATTTTAGTGCCCTAAAAGGAGGTCTCAAAGAAGCACTTCAAAGAAGAGGTAATGTCTGTTACCGATTCCTTCATCATTATTTCTTCTTCCACTTCTTCTTATTTAGTTGTTTCATTATGAAGTAATAACATCAGTATCACTCATATACTGATATGTTATTATAAGTATGAAACAACCCAATTTTACCATCTATCCATCCTACGGAAAAAGAAATCACCGCACGTGCGTACGTACGGAATACCGTCTCCACGCCGTTGTGTAATATATTTTCGACCACCACCTTACTTGTATGGGTAAAATGGTGTAAATAATGACTATATATGACTATTATAAAGTGATATTGATTCTGAAATAGTATACATACACTTCAATACAATTCCATGATCATAGGAACGATATCATCACTCGTGCGTACGTACGGAATACCGTCTCCACGATGTGATGCGACTCGTTCTACATGATCTTCATTTCATAATGATTATATAAATGAATTGAATGAATGAATATGATATATATTACACTAACACCATTCTGGAAATGTGGTATCTATAACCTAAAGAGAATAATAAGAATTTATTCGACAAAACACGCATAAGAACAAAAAGTAATAAACACCCGAATAACAAGTAGTAATGAAATATTACTAATAAGAAGCTAAGAATATGACCATATATGATATAATAACAATAAGTATGATTCTGGAATAAGTCAATAACATTATTTAAATCATTATACAGGAGGTTCAGACACTTAGGAGGCAAATCGAACCTAAGGTAAGGGAAATATCACAATCTTATTTTTATCCGAGATTGTTTATACTTTGAAATTTACTGGGGTGTATTTTATCATCCAAATCCATGTTTCCTCAATATGTAATATTATTTCCATCCACCTACAATTGTTTAAATCCAATTTTACCCTTCGGTGAGTTTTTAGTAAAATATATGAATGGAATCTTTTGTCGTTTTTCATACGAGGTACTTTTTGAATTTTCCGAAATAATTACGTGAAGAATATTTTTTTAACTTATACGGCATGAATGGATTTTTAAAACATTATTTCCAAGAATCTTCCTTTAAAATTTTTAAATTTTATTTTTAATCAACTTCTTTTAGTTTAAAATTTTATGACATGTTAAGAAAGGAAAATTGTGTTTTAAGTAGAAAGAATATTTTCCTCAGGAACGGAGTTCAAGTGTTTTATCAAAATTATTTTCCATCTAAGATAATATAGGGTTCTGTTTTTATCCCTATTATTACATTGATTTGATTATGTTGTGATGGAATTATTTTTATGTATTCCTTTATCTTATTTGAATTGTTTTATGATGTCATGTTGTTTAAGAATCCCATTTTTATTACATGGGTTATGCTACGATGTATGGTTTATGATTTTTTGGCACACATAAGAATAGTATCATTATGAAATGGGTGGGACCTATATCTCCCTCCAATGCACTGGGTAAAGATTCTATATCTCATGAGATAGACATTGCTGGAAAGGTAGGTTATACCGGTTTAGTGAAATAGGACTGAAACGAGGAGTGAACTTGGTTCAGAAATGGGCATTGTACACTAATATAGTCTTGGAAATGAGTCTTGACTAATAAGAAATGATTCTCTATGATTATGTGTGTATGCCACGAAGTTTCACGTTTTATGTTATGATTATTGGGATTACATTTCACTACTATGATTTATCCCATGTTATGAAATTATGATCTCTTTTGCAGGTTAAGATTTCCAAAAGTTCTATGCTTATGTATATGATGTGATTGATATTTATTTTGTTTACCCTTACTAAGAATTTGAGCTCACCATTTTGTATGTTTTCTTTCCCCAGGTCAGGAAGAAGGTTTTTAAATAAGATATGCCAAAAGGGACTATAGATATGATGAAATAAATGGGAGACAGTGTAGACGCTTTATGAACCAGTTGTTTATGTTTTCCAGTTTCTAAAGTCACTATACCTATACGGTCCTTTTGTGGTTTTGTTATATGTTGTAATAAGTACGCTTCAATTTTGAAGTATTAACAATTTATGTAAAGTATGGGTCGTTATAGTTGGTATCAGAGGAAAGGTATAGTCAACCTTTGGAAACTAGGATGTGAAAGCCTTAGTAAGAACCCTAAGGATAAGTCTAAGCATAGAACACAATCTTAGTGTTTTAGAAATGGCCATGAATAACCTAGGATAAGATCGTAAGTGTCAAATTTTATTCTTGATTATGTGGTTTTCCTATTATAATTAGTGTTGCTCACACTATTCTTCTTGGTTTTAGTCAATGGATGGAACCCGAAGGAACTGTGTTAATGTGGAATGCGATGAGCAATGCAATGATTGTCCCCCTGAGAAACCAAACGATATGGGAGCTGGAATGAAAAATCTTGTAGCCATGCTCACACAACTTTCTCAATCTATGAATCATGCAGGACTTCCAAACGAGCAAAGGAAGGAGCAACATTCTGTTGAATCCTTCATGAGACAACGTACACCTTCTTTCAGCGGGTCTACTGATCCATTAGTTGCTGAAAAATGGATTAGTACTACTGAAAATATATTTTCAGTTCTTCAATGTTCTGAGCATGATAAAGTCATCTTAGTAGTGTATCGTTTGGAAGGTGATGCTGATCAATGGTGGAATCTTATTAAGAATACGAGGCAAAGGGATGAAATTGAGTCCATGGAATGGGACGAGTTCAAGAACTTATTTTTCAATAAGTACTTACCTCGTATTCTCCGAACAAAGATGGAGAAATAGTTTCTTGAACTGAAGCAAAAGGATGATGAATCTATTAGTACCTATGAAGCAAATTTTACAAGACTTGCAAGGTACGCTTCTGGTATTATTATCCAACCTGAGAGTAAGATCGATCGATTCTTTAGTGGATTAAAACCAAGTCTTCGAAGAGCCTTAGCCATAAGGGACTTCAATAGCTACGAGGAAATCGTTCGATGTGCTCTAAAAGTTGAGATGGAGATTGGAGTAACCCATCTGTCATATGGGTTTGATAAGAAGAGGAAAATGGAATTCAAAGGAAAATCTAAAGAGCACACTGAAAAGAAGATGAGCTTTCCCTTATGCTCAAAGTGTGGAAAGAAACATGGATGGAGTTGTCTTAAAGGGACAAGTAAATGTTTCAAATGTGTAAAGGAAGGTCATCGGGCATTTGAATGCCACGATGATGGTAAGAAGATGTCTAATGATGCAAACAAAAGAAGGTATACACAGAATGAACCTACTACACTTCAATGTTTCATGTGAAAGGAGATGGGACATTATGCCAATAAATTCCCTAATCCAAGGGTTGATGATGATGGTCGACGTCGACAAACTCTTAAGGCTAAAGACAAAGGAAAGTCCCATGCAATTTCTATCAGTGATGCGGAGTACAATAACGATGTGGTGAAAGGTACACTTACCATCCACTCTAAAGTAGAAAATGTTTTATTTGATTCTGGATCCACCAACTCTTTTATTTCTGAAGAATTTTCTAAGGTTATCACTGTATTACCTCAACAATTAGATGTTGAGTTAGCTGTGACAACACCTAATGGAACAACAGTCACATCAAAAGTTTATAATTCTTCTCCGATTGAAGTTTGTGGGAAAGTGCATCCTAAAAATCTTGTGATCCTTCCTATGGTGGAATTTTATGTGATTCTTGGCATGGATTGGATTTCTTTATATGGAGCTCATATCAATTGCCAAAGAAGGGAAGTCACATTTCATATTCCAGATCAATATATGATCGTCTATCAATGCAAGAATGAACATAACCTTCCAGTGGAAATTCCTTCTACCTTATGGTTCTTGATTCCACTAAATGAAGGTTATTTATCTCAAATGGTTGGTGAGAAACTCACGATTAAAAATATTCCCATTGTACGGGAGTTTGATGATGTCCTTCCGGAGGAATTACCGGGTCCTCCACCGAATCGTGAAGTTGAGTTTTCAATAGAACTTGTACCGGGTGCTTTTCCTATTTCAAAGACACCTTATAGAATGGCCCTAATTGAGTTGCAGGAATTGAAGAAGCAACTCCAAGTGAATCTTGATATGGGATTCATACGCCCTAGTGCGTCACCTTGGGGAGAACCTGTTCTATTTGTTAAGAAGAATGATGGATCAATGAGACTCTGCATTGATTATCGAGAACTTAACAAGATCACTATCAAGAACAAATAACCTCTCCCATGCATTGATGAATTATTTGACCAACTACGCGGAGCACAATATTTTTCCAAGATTCATCTTCATTCAGGGTATCATCAATTAAGGGTCAAAATGGAGGATATACCAAATACGAATTTCTGTACAAGGTATCGACACTATGAATTTATATTGATGCCATTTGGTCTTACTAATGCCCCTGCTATCTTCATGGATCTAATGAATAGAGTCTTTAGAGACTATCTTGATCAGTTTGTGGTAGTCTTTATAGACGATATTCTTGTCTATTCAAAGAGCAAGGAAGAACATGAAGATCACATGAGAATTATATTGAGGACCCTGAGAAAAGAAAATCTTTATGCCAAATTTACCAAGTGTGAATTTTGGCTTCAAAAAGTTTCATTTTTGGGTCACATAATCTCAAAAGAGGGGATATCTGTGGATCTAGCAAAAATAGAGGTTATCGAAAGATGGTCGAGACCAACAACAGTAACTGAGATCCGAAGTTTTCTTGGTTTGTCAAGATATTATCGACGTTTTGTGAAAGATTTTTCACGATTATCTAATCCACTCCCCATGTTGACTCGGAAAGGAGTTATGTTTGTTTGGACGGAGGAATGTGAAGAGAATTTCAAGGAGTTGAAAAGAAGGTTATCCAGTGCACCTGTGCCCACACTGCCTTGTAGTGGAGAAAGGTTTGTGATCTATAGTGGTGCATCCAAGAAGGGATTGAGGTGTGTTCTTATGCAAAATGATATGGTGATAGCTTATGCCTCACGACAATTGAAAATCCATGAGAAAAATTACCCAACACATTATTTGGATTTAGCTGCGGTAATCTTTGCATTAAAGATTTGGAGGAATTATCTTTTTGGAGAAAGGTGTGACATTTATACTGATCATAAAAGTTTAAAGTATATTTTCATACAAAAGGAGCTGAATATGCGTCAAAGAAGATGGTTGGAGCTGATTAAGGATTATGACTCCTCAATCCATTACCACCCTGGGAAAGCGAACAAGGTGGCAGATGCATTAAGTCGACAAGACCGTGCCATTTTATCCATGATGAGGATCAAAAAAGATCCAATATTTATGGATTTACAAAGTATGGATCTTGGAATTATAATGGAAGGGGAAATTTCTTATCTTTATCAAATGAATGTTCAACCATCTATACATGTGAAGATTAAAGAGGCACAGAAAGAAGATGTCGAGTTACAAAAGAAGGTGAGAAATGTTCCTGAATTCAACCTTGATTGTGATGGGATGATAAAGTTCAGGAATCGGGTTTGTGTTCCTCCCATCCCGGAATTAAAGAAGGAGCTTCTGGATGAGGCCCATAGTTCTTCATTCTCTATTCATCCTGGAAGCACGAAGATGTATAGGGTCCTGAAAGAGTACTTCTGGTGGGATGGCATGAAAAGAGATGTTGCTGAATATGTCTCTCGATGCTTGGTTTGTCATCAAGTTAAAGCTGAGAGACAGATGTCTAAGGGGGTGTTACAACCATTACCCATACCCGAATGGAAATGGGAAAACATCACTATGGACTTTGTCACAGGACTTCCTAAAACATCCAAAGGCAATAATGCTATAGGGGTCATAGTTGATCGTCTTACCAAGTCTGCACACTTTATTGCTATTAGAGAGGATTTTTCTCTGGATCAGCTTGCCAGGATATATGTAAAGGAAGTGTTAAGATTTCATGGAGTACCACTTTCTATTATATCTGATCGGGATCCGATATTTACCTCGAAGTTCTGGCGAAGTCTTCAGCATACTCTGGATACAGAGTTGAGTTTCAGCACTGCTTATCATCCTCAGACAGATGGTCAGTCTGAGAGAACAATTCAAACTCTAGAAGATATGTTGAGAGCTTGCTCTATGGATTTCAAAGGTGGTTGGGATCAACACATACCTTTCATGGAATTTTCTTATAATAATATATTTCACTCCAGTATTCAGATGGCTCCTTATGAAGCTCTCTATGGAAAGAAATGCAGGACTCCAACTTGCTGGGATGATGTTGGGGGAAGAAAGATATTAGGACCTGATCTCGTTGATGAAATGGCAGAAAAGGTCAGACCTATTCAACAACACATAATAGTAGCTCAGAGTCGATAGAAAAGTTATGCCGACAACCGAAAAAAAGTCCTAGAGTTTGAAGTAGGTGATAAGGTGTTCATACGAATATCTCCCTGGAAGAGGGTCATGAGATTTGGAAAGAAGGGGAAGTTGAGCCCTAGATATATCGGTCCTTTCGAAATACTAGATCATGTTGAGAAGGTAGCTTACCGATTGGCTCTTCCACCGAATCTCTCTCAAGTTCACGATGTGTTCCATGTATCTCTCCTGAGAAAGTACAAACCTGATCCTTCACATGTACTCTGCTCAGAAGTTGTACCGCTGGAGCAAGATCTTTCTTATGAAGAACAATCGATAGAGATTCTGGATCGTAGCGAAAAAGTCCTACGAAACAAGACCACTCGATTGGTGAAAGTTTTATGGAGGAACCACCAATTAGAAGAAGCTACATGGGAGCTTGAGGATATGATGAGGGAGAGGTATCCTCATCTGTTTGTTACAAAGTGATGAATTTCGAGGGCGAAATTCATTTTAAGGAGGGTAGAATGTAACACCTAAGACTTTTATGTTATATAAATCATCAAAGGAATATTTTTCTACACAACACTTGCTTGGATTGCTTTACACGAAATCACGACCTTCCTCAATAGCTTGCGTCGTACGCAATACCGAGTTTCACTAAACAATGATATGCTATTAAAATATTATTAAAACCAGCAGTTATGTATAGTAATAACAACTTTTTGAAATTATATAAATTTTATTTTTCAAAATGGACTTCATTTTTGGATTCGGAATGTCGAAATTAGCCTAGGGTGAAATTTTGGTATTTTTCTAAAAACTTTCAATTTTTGATGAATAGTGAAACCACTAAGTGGTAGTTAAAAAAACTGAATTTTTCATAAAACTTAATTTTACCGCTTCTGTGAGTGGAATTTCGAAACTCTAAGAGAAATGGTTAATATCAAGGACTAAAATGTGGTTCAATTAGATGAAAATAATTTTTTGGTGAATAGTAATTTTTTTTCTTTTATTTACCACGGTTAAAAGTAAATAGGGTAATTAAGGGTAACTATAATATTATTATTACCCTAACACATGTCCTAATTCTATTATACAAGTGTAATTCGACCAAAAACAACCTTAGGAATAAAATATGACCATTTAGGCTCACTTGGATTAGATTAGGATATTTATTATTAATTTATTTAAAGAAGGGTTAAAATAGTTAAATTCAATGTTTAATAAGTAAATCATTTTTAATATGGGGTTATACATAAGATAAATTCTACTATAAATATTAATTAGAAATATAAAAGGATTTACTACATAATGGAATTTTATTTTTAATTTTTATACATTAAATAATTTAATTTATTTATGACACAACGATGATGCAGTAATTATCTTATTAGTGAAATATTGACATAATTGATGTTATAAATACCCAAATAAATGAAATTTGATACTTTTTATGAATTACACTAATATTATAGGTTAATATGACATGTCATTATTGATTTAAGTAACTTTTTTCGAACTAATCATTCTGTTATGATTTTCACAAAAATCAATTACTAAATAGTGTCAAAATTGACATAAAATAGTTTTTAAAACAAATATTATATTATTAATTGTTATTTTATTCATAAAAATCTAAGGTTCGGCCAAATGACTTAGATAATGTTATATATATTAATAATAAACAACTTGGGGTTCGTTTGGCTTGATATAGTATGTTTATTAACCTTACAGTATAAGAAAACAAGAAGGCACGATAAAAGTCAAATTATATAACTTAAAGTTTAATCTAAATGATAATGTTAAAATTGATACCTAAACTTGTCTAAATTCTATTGGATGACAGGATTTAGACCCCTACCCACCTTAGCTTCAAAATATATCAATTTGGAGCTATTTAAAACCGAATTTGACTTTATAATAAAATAATAGTTTTAGTTATTCCAAAGGGGCCCCTCTCCTCCCTTATAAAAGGGAACCTCCTCCCCCTCTTGCTCACACAACTTTGAGCCTTCAAGCTCGGAAAACCCCTGCCAATTTATCCTCTCCACTTCCCTAGAAACTTCTTAGAGGTTCTGGTCTTCTTCAATGACCTATTTTAGTGCCCTAAAAGGAGGTCTCAAAGAAGCACTTCAAAGAAGAGGTAATATCAGTTACCGATTCTTTCATCATTATTTCTTCTTCCACTTCTTCTTCTTTAGTTGTTTCATTATGAAGTAATAAAATCAGTATCACTCATATACTGATATGTTATTATAAGTATGAAACAACCCTATTTCACCATCTATCCATCCTATGGAAAAATATATCACCGCGCGTGCGTACGTACGGAATACCGTCTCCACGCCGTGGTGTAATCTATTTTCCACCACCACCTTACTTGGATGGGTATAACAGTGTAAATAATGACTATATATGACTATTATAAAGTGATATTGATTCTGAAATAGTATACATACACTCCAATACAATTCCATGATCATAGGAACGATATCATCACTCGTGCGTACGTACGGAATACCGTCTCCACGATGTGATGCGACTCGTTCTACATGATCTTCATTTCATAATGATTATATAAATGAATTGAATGAATGAATATGATATATATTACACTAAAATCATTCTGGAAATGAGGTATCTAAAACCTAAAGATAATAATAAGTATTTATTCGACAAAACACGCATAAGAACAAAGAGTAATAAACACCCGAATAACAAGTAGTAATGAAATATTACTAATAAGAAGCTAAGAATATGACCATATATGATATCATAAAAATAAGTATGATTCTGGAATATGTCAATAACATTATTTAAATCATTATACAGGCGGTTCGGACACTTACGAGGCAAATTGGACCTAAGGTAAGGGAAATATCACAATCTCATTTTTATCCAAGATTGTTTATACTTTGAAATTTACTGGGGTGTATTTTAGCATCCACATCCATGTTTACTCAATACGTAATATTATTTCCATCCACCTACAATTTTTTAAATCCAATTTTACCCTTCGGTGAGTTTTTAGTAAAAGATATGAATGGAATCTTTTGTCGTTTTTCATACGAGGTACTTTTTGACTTTTCTGACAGAATTACGAGAAGAATTTTTTTTAACTTATACGGCATGAATGGTTTTTTAAAAAATTATTTCCAAGAATCTTCCTTTAAACGTTTTCAAGTTTATTTTTAATCAACTTCTTTTAGTTTAAAATTTTAAGACATGTTAAGAAAGGAAAATTGTTTTTGAAGTAGAAAGGATATTTTCCTCAAGAACGGAGTTCATGTGTTTTATCAAAATTATTTTCCATCTAAGATAATATAGGGTTCTGTTTTTATCCCTATTATTACATTGATTTGATTATGTTGTGATGGAATTATTTTTATGTATTCCTTTATCTTATATGAATTTTTTTATGATGTCATGTTTTTTAAGAATCCCATTTTTATTACATGGGTTATGCTACGATGTATGGTTTATGATTTTGTGGAACACATAAGAATGGTATCATTATAAAATGGGTGGGACCTATATCTCCCTCCAATGCACTGGGTAAAGATTTTATATCTCATGAGATAGACATGGCTGGAACGGTAGGTTAAACCGGTTCAGTGAAACAGGACTGAAACGAGGAGTGAACTCGGTTCAGAAATGGACTTTGTACACTAAGATAGTCTTGGAAATGAGTCTTGACTAATAAGAAATGATTCTTTATGATTATGTGTGTATGCCAAAAAGTTTCATGTTTTATGTTATGATTATTGGGATTAAATTTCACTACTATGATTTATCCCATGTTATGAAATTATGATCTCTTTTGCAGGTTAAGATTTCCAAAAGTTATATGCTTATGTATATGATGTGATTGATATTTTTTTGTTTACCATTACTGAGCATTTGAGCTCACCGTTTTGTATGTTCTCTTTCCCCAGGTCAGGAAGAAGATTATTAAATAAGATATTCCAAAAGGGACTATAGATATGATGAAATAAATGGGAGACAGTGTAGACGCTTTATGAACCAGTTGTCTATGTTTCCCAGTTTCTAAATACACTATACCTATACGGTCCTTTCGTGGTTTTGTTATATGTTGTAATAAGTACGCTTCAAGTTTGAAGTATTAACAATGTATGTAATGTATGGGTCGTTATAGTTGGTATCAGAGGAAAGGTATAGTCAACCTTTCGAAACTAGGATGTGAAATCCTTAGTAAGAACCCTAAGGATAAGTCTAAGCATAGAACACAATCTTAGTGTTTTAGAAATGGCCATGAATAACCTAGAATAAGACCTTAAGTGTGAAATTTTATTCTTGATTATGTGGTTTTCCTATTATAATTAGTGTTTCTCAAACTATTATTCTTGGTTTTAGTTAATGGATGGAACCCGAAGGAACCGTGTTAATGCGGAATGCGACGAGCAATGCAATGATTGTCCCCATGAGCAACCAAATGTTATGGGAGCTGGAATGCAAAATCTTGTAGCCATGCTCACACAACTTTCTCAAGCTATGAATCATGCAGTACTTCCAAACAAGAAAAGGAAGGAGCAACATTCTGTTGAATCCTTCATGAGATAGCTTCCACCTTATTTTAGCGAGTCTACTGATCCATTAGTTGCTGAACAATGGATTAGTACTACTGAAAAGATATTTTCAGTTCTTCAATCTTCTGAGCATGATAAAGTCATCTTAGCTGTGTATTGTTTGGAAGGTGATGCTGATCAATGGTGGAATCTTATTCAGAATACGAGGCAAAGGGATGAAATTGAGTCCATGGAATGGGACAATTTCAAGAACTTATTTTTCAATAAGTACTTACCTCGTATTCTCCGAACAAAGATGGAGAAAGAGTTTCTTGAACTGAAGCAAAAGGATGATGAATCTGTTGGTACATATGAAGCAAATTTTAGAAGACTTGCAAGGTACGCTTCTGGTATTATTATCCAACCTGAGAGTAAGATCGATCGATTCTTTAGTGGATTAAAACCAAGTCTTCGAAGAGCCTTATCCATAAGGGACTGCAATAGCTACGAGGAAATCGTTCGATGTGCTCTCAAAGTTGAGATGGATATTGGAGTAACCCATCGGTCATATGGGTTTGATAAGAAGAGGAAAATGGAATTCAAAGGAAAATCTAAAGAGCACACTGAAAAGAAGATGAGCTTTCCCTTATGCTCAAAGTGTGTAAATAAAAATGGATGGAGTTGTCTTAAAGGGACAAGTAAATGTTTCAAATGTGGAAAGGAAGGTCATCGGGCATTTGAATGCCACGATGATGGTAAGAAGATGTCTAATGATGCAAACAAAGGAAGGTATACACAGAATGAACCTACTACAATTCAATGTTTCAAGTGAAAGGAGATGGGGCATTATGCCAATAAATGCCCTAATCCAAGGGTTGATGATGATGGTCGACGTCGACAAACTCTTAAGGCTAAAGACAAAGGAAAGTCCCATGAAATTTCTATCAGCGATGTGGAGTAGGATAATGATGTGGTGAAAGGTACACTTACCATCCACTCTAAAGTAGAAAATGTTTTATTTGATTCTGGATCCACCCACTCTTTTATTTCTGAAGAATTTTCTAAGGGTATCACCGTATTACCTCAACAATTAGATGTTGAGTTAGCTGTGACAACACCTAATGGCACAACAGTCGCATCAAAAGTTTATAATTCTTCTACAATTGAAGTTTGTGGGAAAGTGCTTCCTGAAAATCTTGTGATCCTTCCTATGGTTGAATTTTATGTGATACTTGGCATGGATTGGCTTTCTTTATATGGAGCTCATATCAATTTCCAAAGAAGGGAAGTCACATTTCATATTCCAGATCAATCTATGATCGTCTATCAATGCAAGGATGAACGTAAACTTCTAGTGGAAATTCCTTCTACCTTATGGGTCTTGATTCCACTAAATGAAGGTTATTTATCTCAAATGGTTGGTGAGAAGCTCACGATTAAAAATATGCCCATTGTACGGGAGTTTGATGATGTCTTTCCGGAGGAATTACCGGGTCTTCCACCGAATTGTGAAGTTGAGTTTTCAATAGAACTCGTACCGGGTGATTTTCCTATTTCAAAGACACCTTATAGAATGGACCCAATTGAGTTGCAGGGATTGAAGAAGCAACTCCAAGTGAATCTTGATATGGGATGCATACTCCCTAGTGCGTCACCTTCGGGAGAACCTGTTCTATTTGTTAAGAAGAAATATGGATCAATGAGACTCTGCATTGATTATCGAGAACTTAACAAGATCACTATCAAGAAAAAATATCCTCTCCCATGCATTGATGAATTATTTGATCAACTATGTGGATCTCAATACTTTTCCAAGATTGATCTTCATTCAGGGTATCATCAATTAGGGGTCAAAAGGGAGGATATACCAAATACGGCTTTCTGTACAAGGTATCGACACTATGAATTTATATTGATGCCATTTGATCTTACTAATGCCCCTGATATCTTCATGGATCTAACGAATAGAGTCTTTAGAGACTATCTTGATCACTTTGTGGTAGTCTTTATAGACGATATTCTTGTCTATTCAAAGAGCAAGGAAGAACATGAAGATCACTTGAGAATTATATTGAAGACCCTGAGAAAGGAGAATCTTTATGCCAAATTTACCAAGTGTGAATTTTGGCTTCAAAAAGTTTCATTTTTGGGTCACATAATCTCAAAAGAGGGGATATATGTGGATCCAGCAAAAACAGAGGTTATCGAAAGATGGTCGAGACCAACAACAGTAACTGAGATCCGAAGTTTTCTTGGTTTGGCTGGATATTATTGACGTTTTGTGAAAGATTTTTCACGATTATCTAATCCACTCACCATGTTGACTCGGAAAGGAGTTATGTTTGTTTGGACGGAGGAATGTGAAGAGAATTTCAAGGAGTTGAAAAGAAGGTTATCCAGTGCACCTGTGCTCACACTGCCTTGTAGTGGAGAAAGGTTTGTGATCTATAGTGATGCATCCAAGAAGGGATTGGGGTGTGTTCTTATGCAAAATGATATGGTGATAGCTTATGCCTCACAGCAGTTGAAAATCCATGAGCAAAATTACCCAACACATGATTTGGAGTTTGTTGTGGTAATCTTTTCATTAAAGATTTGGAGGCATTATCTTTATGGAGAAAGGTGTGACATTTATACTGATCATAAAAGTTTAAAGTATATTTTCATACAAAAGGAGCTGAGTATGCATCAAAGAAGATGGTTGGAGCTGATTAAGGATTATGACTGCTCAATCCATTACCACCCTGGGAAAGCGAACAAGGTGGAAGATGCATTAAGTCGACAAGACCATGCCAGTTTATCCATGATGAGGATCACAAAAGATCCAATATTTATGGATTTACAAAGGATGGATCTTGGAATTATAATGGAAGGGGAAAAATATTATCTTTCTCAAATGAATGTTCAACCATCTATACATGTGAAGATTAAAGAGGCACAGAAAGAAGATGTCGAGTTACAAAAGAAGGTGAGAAATGTTCCTGAATTCAACCTTGATTGTGATGGGATAATAAAGTTCAGGAATCGGGTTTCTGTTCCTCCCATCCCGGAATTAAAGAAGGAGCTTCCGGATGAGGCCCATAGTTCTTCATTTTCTATTCATCCTGGAAGCACGAATATGTTTAGGGACCTGAAAGAGTACTTCTGGTGGGATGGCATGAAAAGAGATGTTGCTGAATATGTCTCTCGATGCTTGGTTTGTCAGCAAGTTAAAGCTGAGATACGGATGTCTAAGAGGATGTTACAACCATTAACCATACCAGAATGGAAATGGGAAAACGTCACTATGGACTTTGTCACAGGACTTCCTAAAACATCCAAAGGCAATAATGATATCTGGGTCATAGTTGATCGTCTTACCAAGTCTGCACACTTTATTGCTATTAGAGAGGATTTCTCTCTGGATCAGCTTGCCAGGATATATGTAAAAAAAGTGGTAAGATTGCATGGAGTACCACTTTCTATTATATCTGATCGTGATCCGATATTTACCTCGAAGTTCTAGCGAAGTCTTCAACATACTCTGGATACAGAGTTGAGTTTCAGCACTGCTTATCATCCTTAGACAGACAGTCAGTCTGAGAGAACAATTCAAACTCTAGAAGATATGTTGAGAGCTTGCTCTATGGATTTCAAAGGTTGTTGGGATCAACACATACCTTTGGTGGAATTTTCTTATAATAATAGCTTTCACTCCAGTATTCAGATGGATCCTTATGAAGCTCTCTATGTAAAGAAATGCAGGACTCCAACATTTTGGGATGAAGTTGGGGAAAGAAAGATATTAGGACCCGATCTCGTTGATGAAATGGTAGAAAAGGTCAGACCTATTCAACAACACATAAGAGCTGCTCAGAGTCGACAGAAAAGTTATGCCGAAAACTGAAGAAAAGACCTAGAGTTTGAAGTAGGTGATAAGATGTTCTTACGAATATATCCCTGGAAGAGGGTCATGAGATTTGGAAAGAATGGGAAGTTGAGCCCTATATATATCGGTCCTTTCGAAATACTGGATCATGTTGGGAAGGTAGCTTACCGATTGGCGCTTCCACCGAATCTCTCTCAAGTTCACGATGTGTTCCATGTATCTCTCCTGAGAAAGTACATACCTGATCCTTCACATGTACTCTGCTCAGAAGTTGTACCGCAGGAGCAATATCTTTCTTATGAAGAACAACCGATAGAGATTCTGGATCGTAGCAAAAAAGTCCTACGAAACAAGACCACTCGATTGGTGAAAGTTTTATGGAGGAACCACCAATTAGAAGAAGCTACATGGGAGCTTGAGGATATGATGAGGGAGAGGTATCCTCATCTGTTTGTTACAAAGTGACGAATTTCGAGGGCGAAATTCATTTTAAGGAGGGTAGAATGTAACACCCGAGACATTCATGTTATATAAATCATCAAAGGAATCTTTTCTACACAACACTTTCTAGGCTTGCTTTACATGAAATCGCGACCTTCCTCGATATCTTGCGTCATACGCAATACCGAGTTTCACTAAACAATGATATGCTATTAAAATATTATTAAAACCAGCCGTTATGTATAGTAATAACCACTTTTTGAAATTTTATAAATTTTATTTTTCAAAATGGACTTCATTTTTGGATTCGGAATGTCGAAATTAGCCTAGGGTGAAATTTTGGTATTTTTCTAAAAACTTTCAATTTTTGATGAATAGTGAAACCACTAAGTGGTAGTTAAAAAAACTGAATTTTTCATAAAACTTAATTTTACCGCTTCTGTGAGTGGAATTTCGAAAATCCGAGAGAAACGGTTAATATCAAGGACTAAAATGTGGTTCAATGAGATGAAAATAATTTTTTGGTGAATAGTAACTTTTTACTTTTATTCACCACGGTTAAAAGTAGATAGGGCAATTAAGGGTAACAATGATATTATTATTACCCTAACACATGTCCTAATTCTATTAGACAAGGGTAATTTGAACAAAAACAACCTTAGGAATAAAATATGACCATTTAGGCCCACTTGGATTAGATTATGACATTTATTATTAATTTATTTAAAGAAGGGTTAAAATAGTTAAAATCAAAGTTTAATAAGTAAATCATTTTTAATATGGGGTTATACATAATTTAAATTCTACTATAAATAATAATTATAGAGTTAAAATTATGTACTACATAATTTCATTTTATTTGTAATTTTTAGACATTAAATAATTTAATTTATTTATGACACAACGATGATGCAGTAATTATCTTAGTAGTGAAATATTGACATAATTGATGTTATAAATACCCAAATAAATGTAATATGAGACTTTTTATGAATTCCACTAATATTCTAGGTTAATATGACATGTCAGTATTGATTTAAGTAACTTTTTTCTAACTAATCATTCTGTTATGATTTTCACAAAAATCAATTACTAAATAGTGTCAAAATTGACATAAAATAGTTTTTAAAACAAATATTATATTATTAATTTTTTATTTTATTCATAAAAATCTAAGGTTCGTCAAAATGACTTAGATAATGTTATATATATTAATAATAAACAACTTGGGGTTCGTTTGGCTTGATATAGTATGTTTATTAACCTTATAGTATAAGAAAACAAGAAGACACGGTAAAAGTTAAATTATCTAACTTAAAGTTAAATCTAAATGATAATGTTACAATTGCTACCTAAACTTGTCTAAATTATATTAGATGAGAGGATTTCGACCCATCCCAACGTTAGCTTCGAAATATATCAATTTGGAGCTATTTAAAACCGAATTTGACATTATAATAAAATAATAGTTTTAGTTATTCCAAAGGTGCCCCTCTCCTCCCTTTTAAAAAGGGCACCTCCTACCCCTCTTGCTCACACCACTTTGAGCCTTCAAGCTCGGACAAACCCTGCCAATTTATCCTCTCCACTTCCCTATAAACATCCTAGAGGTTCGGGTCTTATTCAATGACCTATTTTAGTGCCCTAAAAGGAGGTCTCAAAGAAGCACTTCAAAGAAGAGGCAATGTCCGTTACCGATTCTTTCATCATTATTTCTTCTTCCACTTCTTGTCCTTTAGTTGTTTCATTATGAAGTAATAACATCAGTATCACTCATATACTGATATGTTATTATAAGTATGAAACAACCCTATTTCACCATCTATCCATCCTACGGAAAAAGAAATCATCGCGCGTGCGTACGTACGGAATACCGTCTCCACGCCGTGGTGTAATCTATTTTCCACCACCACCTTACTTGGATGGGTATAATGGTGTAAAAAATGACTATATATAACTATTATAAAGTGATATTGATTCTGAAATAGTTTACATACACTCCAATACAATTCCATGATCATAGGAATGATATCATCACTCGTGCATACGTACGGAATACCGTCTCCACGATGTGATGCGACTCGTTCTACATGATCTTCATTTCATAATGATTATATAAATGAATTGATTGAATTAATATGATATATATTACACTAAAACCATTCTGGAAATGAGGTATCTATAACCTAAAGAAAATAATAAGAATTTATTCGACAAAACACGCATAAGAACAAAAAGTAATAAACACCCGAATAACAAGTAGTAATGAAATATTACTAATAAGAAGCTATAAATATGACCATATGTGATATCATAACAACAAGTATGATTCTGTAATAAGTCAATAACATTATTTAAATCATTATATAGGAGGTTCGGACACTTACGAGGCAAATCAGACCTAAGGTAAGGGAAATATCACAATCTCATTTTTATTTGAGATTGTTTATACTTTGAAATTTATTGGGGTATATTTTATCATCCACATCCATGTTTCTTCAATATGTAATATTATTTCCGTCAACCTAAAATTGTTTAAATCCAATTTTACCCTTCGGTGAGTTTTTAGTAAATGATATGAAAGGAATCTTTTGTCGTTTTTCATATGAGGTACTTTTTGACTTTTCCGACAAAAGTACGAGAAGAATGTTTTTTTTAACTTATACGACATGAATGTATTTTTAAAAAATTATTTCCAAGAAGTTTCCTTTAAAAGTTTTCATGTTTATTTTTAATAAACTTCTTTTAGTTTAAAATTGTATGACATGTTAAGAAAGGAAAATTGTTTTTGAAGTAGAAAGGATATTTTCCTCTTGAACGGAATTCAAGTGTTTTATCAAAATTATTTTCCATCTAAGATAATGTAGGGTTCTATTTTTATCCCTATTATTACATTGATTTGATTATGTTTTGATGTAATTATTTTTATGTATTCCTTTGTCTTATATGAATTGTTTTATGATGTCATGTTGTTTAAGAATCCCATTTTTATTACATGGGTTATGCAACGATGTGTGGTCTATGATTTTGTGGAACACATAAGAATGTTATCATTATGAGATGGGTGAGACCTATATCACCCTACAATGAATTGGGTAAAGATTTTATATCTCATGAGATAGACATGGATGGAACGGTAGGTTATACCGGTTCAGTGAAACAGGACTAAAACGAGGAGTTAACTCGGTTCAGAAATGGACTTTGTCCACTAAGATAGTCTTGGTAATGAGTCTTGACTAATAAGAAATGATTTTCTATGATTATGTGTGTATGACACAAAGTTTCATGTTTTAAGTTATGATTATTGGGATTATATTTCACTACTATGATTTATCCCATGTTATGAAATTATGATCTCTTTTGCAGGTTAAGATTTCCAAAAGTTATAGGCTTATGTATATGATGTGATTGATATTTCTTTTGTTTACCCTTACTGAGAATTTGAGCTAACCCTTTTGTATGATTTAATTCCCCAGGTCAGGAAGAAGGTTATTAAATAAGATATGCCAAAAGGTACTATAGATATGATGAAATAAATGGGAGACAGTGTAGACGCTTTATGAACCAGTTGTTTATGTTTTCCAGTTTCTAAAGACACTATACCTATATGGTCCTTTCGTGGTTTTGTTATATGTTGTAATAAGTACGCTTCAATTTTGAATTATTAACAATGTATGTAAAGTATAGATCGTTATAAAATTCCTCCTAATTAATGTATCCAATAATTTGTTGAGTGAGAGTTATGGACGATTGGTTTCACCTTCCTCTAACAAAGACATTATATTCTTCCACAATACACCCTATGAGTTGGGCTAATGCCTCTTATTGAGAACACCATCAAGCACAATGTATGGGAAGTTTCACATGCTAATAGTTCTATAGTACTTTATAGAGGTAGGGTCCCTCACATTTGTAATAACAACGATTTTAGTAATAGATTACACCTATGTAAAAATTCCCCCATGGAAAAATTCTTGATTTATTTCTATGAAGATCAATTTTAAAATAGTCCCAAGAGGCCACATAAGAAGATCCTAGAAATAAATAAGATCCTAGATAACTCTCCTAGTAGCATGAGGCCACTACATCCCAAATCACTTTCAGCACTGGATGTCTCACATGTCCTATGTTGACAGCCTTAGACACCATAGCAGGAATATCCTAACAAAGAAAATTAAAACCTCTCAAAATACCCTACTGCATAGCCAGATTGATACATTCAAGAGAATATTTGAAATAATTAACCACCATAATCCTTTACAAATAAATAACATTTGTAAAAAACATCATCCATGTTGTTTTTAGTCAACACAAACAAAATATTTTCTTTGATACAATCTTCAAAAAAGACTATGCTTATTTCTCCATCTTCTATCCAAGTCTGCTTATTTTTCTCCCATGAAATGGGTTCATTCTCAAAATTATTTTCCTATAAAATATTCCCCTTTTTAATAAGATCATTAGAGATATCCATGTTCCATCATTATTCCATACTATCCTCCACACAATCGATATCATATTTCACACACTCTAAATCATGAAATCATAAAGGAAGGTCTATGGACTAGACCTAAAGATCCCCTTTCAATCATCTGACATTTTTCATGAAATCCAATCCACAAAATATTTTACAAGGGATTATTCCAAGATTCTTGTAACACTAAATGGTAATCCAGAAACAATGACCATATCGTAAATAAAAAGTGTATATTTCCAGTAAAATCAGTCATCATCCAGCACACCATAAGTGGAGAGTGATCTGAAAAAGCACACACTAATTGAGTTTCACCAGTACATGGATGAATAGAGAGAACATGATGGTTTTACAACCATCGATCAATATTACACCACATTTGACAACAAGCCTTTTGATTTTTACTCTGTAAATTTTTTTTATAGAGAACCCCATTTGGAAAAATCCAAAAAAAAATCCATGAATGCTAAACAATAATGTGTGGATTTATAATGACCTAATCATCCTCCATTTTATTCTAAAGGACCCCTGATAAAGTTGAGTTCTCTACCAATTAAACAAGGTAATTTAACATAATAAATAATTTTAATGTCTTATGTAAACTATTATATCTCCCTTTGATCACACATGTAATAAACAAAAGAAATAAATCTTGTAGAATACCTGAAGACAACTTTTTCCATGATGTGACCTATAAAGGATTTTATGAGAAAAAATGAAACAATGTTATTAAAAAAATATATATATGATGATTCATTCATTCATAATTTATTCCCTCACAAATCACCATATTGTGAGTAATGCCATTAAACTTCTAAGTATATTGATTGGGTTCCAACACTATAACAATAGAAGACCTGTCAATGGAGAGTTAAATGCATAGAAAATAATTTTTTCATCTAGGATTTAGGACTACCAGCATTACATACTATGAAATAAACCATTTGATCAGAATTCACATAGATATAATTATTAATTAATTGAAATGGGAAATCAAATTTCATGCCTGAATAATCCTTTGTTTCATATATGAAAATCATGTTATATATGATTCAGTGAGAAACTATTATAGGTGTAAATAGTTTTTTATTATTTAAAAGTAATTAATGTACTTCCTATTCTAATAATAATATAATGGAACTTACTGGTCTTTGATGTGATGGGTGCAGCCCAAGATTATATATCACCTCGGGGAATTGGAAGGTCACAGGAGATAACTAAGATTGGAAGATGGGAGTGTCCTTACCTTTTATGTATGGTTAACGACATAGGTCCTGAGTGTTATTTTTATGATGATTATAATTACATATTTACATCATTTTAATCATTATAAGATATGTTAATTTTATCTTTATTATTATATATTTGTTTTTTCAACCTTGGTATTTTTATACTTATTTATGCACTTATATCAAATTATTTTTATTTATTCCTTCCATATATATTATTATAATATTATTCCATGTTAGATACCATTATATGTTATCTTGTATTCAGTATTTTAGATCACCCATTTTTTAGTTTTCAGTATCCCTAGGTAATGAAATGTAACACTATGCATTTTATCATTTTTCTATAAAATTATTGAATAATGATTTTTAATAAACTGATATAATATTTCAGGTCCTAATGTATTGTTTATGTATATTATATACCAAATACTACTAAACCATGATCTTGAAACTAAAATATCATGTACATACAACCCACTAAATCTGGGTACCCCGAGGAGTGTCTGTTATAGTTGGAATCAGATTAAAGTTGGTATAAACTTTAAGAACATAATTTAAAAAAACATAATAAAAGAACATAGATTCTATAGCTAAAATGAATATAGATATTACAATAGTATTTTTTTTATTGGTATCCAATGCATGGAAAATATTTAAGGAAATCATGATATATAAGTCATATTTATATATTATTAGTTTTTAATATTAAAAACATTCTATGTTATTGGGTAGATATTGATACTTAATAAATGAAATAGAAACCAAGGTAATAATTCCTCAAATGTGGGGATTGTATTAATATTTTTTGATAATGGTGTAAATGTTCATTCTAGAATAGTTTTTATTATTATAGAAAATTATCTCATGTAATTAAAAATTAAATTTCCCATATGGATGAATTAAATTCACTGCAATAAGGATATACAATATTAGATTATTTAATTGGGAAATAACCTACCTCAATCAATGGGTCTCCAAATCCAATGGCTGTATAGCAATGGATATTGTCTCTAGTAAGGATCAATATGGAATTATGGTATATTAAGAAATAACATTTTCATTGACATGTATTTTTGAAGGATATAATTTTTTAAATGGTGGCCCTTGAAAAAAATACTATGTAGTAATAGGAGATATAAAACATGTATTTTAATGTATTTAATTTTATATTTTTTAGAAAAATATTTAACTCATGAAAAATGTACTAAGATGTAAAAATCAACTAAATTTATGAAAATATAATGAAAATACAATGGCTTCGTATGATGTTAATTTCACAATTCTATCATTGTATATAGTACATTATATTTGAAACTAAAAAAAGAGACTGGTCACTATTTTCGTTTAAATACATGTCTTCATATATCATTATTCTCTTAATCATTTCAATATATGGTGATAGAGGGGCGAGTGTTATCAGTATTGTTAATAAGTTTTATAAATCAGTTATTTTCAAAGGTAAACCTAATAATAGTAGGATAAACGATATCTATGTGGAATTAACAATAAGAATGAAAAATAGGGGATGGGTGGAGTTTGCTATATCTAATAAATGAAGAAATAAATAACAAGGGTATTTCTTTAAGGGGATTGTGTGTATGCTTTAAATATGGGGATAAATTACATCAAATTTATATGTGGTAGGGAATGAGAGGATAAATAAATGTGTATTGTTTCAAATATATGGAGATGAAAAATCATTCTAATCAATTCCCCAAATTCCAACGAAATCTACCCTAGAAGGGAAATGGGGATCAAGGATAATATTTTGTAATAACAGTGAACAATGATGAATCTAAATAGGACGTGATATGAATTAATTTGATTAAATAGTAAATTTTGGTTAATATATTATTTGATTATGGTTATATTAAATAATTTATATAATGAACGTTTAAAAAGAATATTAATTCACCCATGATTTATCAATAAAGGATTTATAAGTTATAGTAAAATATGATACTTTTTTTTGCAATAAGGATATATTAAATGATCAAATTTTAAAGCATGGGAATTATATAATTGAAAATCATATCATTATACAAGTATTGTATTTTAATGAAATCATGGGGTGGGATTGGATCTCGAATTATAAATAATGAATTTATTACCGAGATAATGAAGTAATAATTCATGTGGTAAGTATAGAAGTTATTTTTTTCAAAGGTAAATTTCATTACCAAAATATTATTTGTAACCATCCCTAGTAGCCCAACATAATGAAATAGTTGGGGAAGAAATGGATGAATTTAAATATAAAAGGGTACATTGGTTCTTTATATAGATGATGAACACATTGTGTAAGAGTATATTGAATAATTTCATGATGAATTATCCAATATTATCCATGAATAATATGTTAAAATCCTAATTAATATTTTATATAAGGAAGAAACCATATCTAAGACATAAGACTGAATGGATAATGAGGAGTTAGTTGAGTTAAAAAATAAATAATTAGGGTATTTTTATAAATGTTTCATTCATTTAATTGTTTAACTAAGTGAAGAACTAGTTTTATATGTAAAGTAGATTGATTGTTCAATGATGATATACATTGAATTCACAAAAATAATTCGATTTAATAGAAAGGAAAAAAACCATTATATGTATATATAACCTCTTTGATGAGATTAAATGGGACTAATACTTCATAAAGATTTATATTTTTTCTATTTGTTATTAGTCAAAATTCTGGTTTGGGAATATCCCAAATACATCATTTTCTTGAGGTATTGTCAATATGAATTCATAGTAATGCCTTCTGGGTTCACAAATATACCTAACATGTCAGTGGATCCAATTAATAGTGTATTCAAGGATTATCATGATATGATTATGGTGTTAATTATTAATTATATTATTATGTAATTTAAAAATTATGAGTAACATGAAACTCTTTTTTAAATTGTGCTTAACGTCTGGAGGAAAATAGAATTATTTGGGAATTTTAGTAAATGAGAATTTTTTATTTTACATGCTTATTTCCTTAGAAATATTGTATCCATGGATTGTATGTCTAATTAAATCTTAGGAAATGTTGTCATGGAATTCAAACAACCACCAACATTACTGAAATATAGATCCTCATTAGCCAAAAAGGGTATTGTCGACCGGTTGCTGAAAACATTGCTTGATTACATAATACATAGAACAAATTAAAGTGGGTTAAATACTTATGGAAAATTTAATATAATGATATCATTGGGGAGTTCAATAGGAAATGGATAAATTCTCAAGTATTGGATCTTCAATATAGTACATAAGGGTTAGTTATTTATAATGATTCATCAGGGAAATATGATAGATTTGTTATAAATAAAATGGATAGAGTAGTGGTTAATGTATCCTAAAAGTGGAAACTCCATCACATTAATTTTCAATAAAATGATTCAGATTTGATAGTGATGATATTCACACCAACAATATGGAGACATTTTCATTATGGAGTAAAATGTGATACATACACCGACCACATTAGATTGAAATATATCATTATATAGAATGATCTTAGTATAAGGAAAATAATAATATTGTAACTACTCAAGGATTAAGATTATGTTATCTATTATCCTATTGGTAAGGTAAAAAGGTATCATTCTCCTTCTGTAAAAAATACCATTTTTTCTTTTCTATATTGGCGGTGGAGAATGTTAATGTTCTTATGGATTTAGTAATAATAGAATTTTGTATTATAATAAAAGGATAAACATAAATCGTATTACATGTAATTATCTAGTCATATTTATAGAATAAGATTAAAAAAATCCAACATGATGATAATTTCTAAAATTAATAATATAAAAAATGTGAATAATGGGAAATTACCAAATATTAATAAGGGTTATTTTGGAGTTTTATGGTTTGGTGAGAGGATTTGTGTTCTATCAGTACTAAAGGTGGAAATAAATTTATTGGATGATACACATAGATCAAAACAATATTACATATTTGAATCATCAAGATGTATAATGATATATGGGAAAATGTTTTGTTGGAAAATAGTAATAGATATATTGAAAATTATACTATAACATTTTCAGTATTCCAACAAGTGAATCCTAATATTAAACATCCCAATGGAGTTATGAATCCATTAACTATACCATCATAAATAATTGGATTATATAAAAATGGATATGATTATTGTTTCCTAATACATCTAAGGAACATATGTAAATATGTTTTATTGAATATTTTCCTAAAAATTCCACCAATTTTCTTAAAATTTAATTGGATATCCCTTTTGATGATTATGGTAGGTTGTATATAAATTAAAATGTCATACATTATGGAACACCATTATGAATTATTTTTAATATTGACCCATGTTTTATATCAATATTTTGGAGGATTCACCAAAAATAAAATAATTTAGAGCTAAATAATTGTAAATCCTATCACTCACAAATTGATGGATAGTGTAAAAGGACTATCTAAAAATTGGAGGTCATGTACAATTTATCCACCCTTGACATCCAAGAATGTTGTTATTAGTATTTAAAATTTTTAGAGTTATTTTATAATAATATCTAAAATAATAGTTTAATAATTAGACCATATAAATCCTTTTATATAATTTGATGTCCAAAATTAACATGTAGTGAGGAAGTTGGAGAAAAGTTGTTTTTGGGACTAAAATTGTTGAACGATACATCAGAGAAGGTAAAAACTATTAATAAGTGTATCAAGATAGGACAGAGTACATATAAAATCAATGATGACAATGAACTAAGGGATATAAAATACCTATTATGGGACTATCTCTTCCTAAATATATCCATATTGGAAGGGGATATAATACTTGATAAGAAATGGAATATGAGTCTATATTACATTAGGAATTTTAAAATATTATAGAAGATATGAGTTATTTCATATCATTTATCCATTACCCCAATCATATCAAATTTTTATGCTGTATTATGGGAATGAATTCAACTAGACTATATGTCAAACCCATCACAAGTTCTTAATGTTTATCAATCACAAATAGATCCCAAATTGTCATGTAATAAAGAGATAATTCAGATTCTTAATATGAGTGAGAAAGTGTTATTAAATAGTATAACTCATCTTGTAAAGGGTCCATAAATGAATAACCATCAAAAAGAGGATACATGTAAACATGAGGAAAAGACAATAATGGAATATCCATATTTATTTAAATCTTGATTTAATATTTCAAGGAAGATATTATTTTAATGGTGAGAATGTAATTGCAATGAAATTATGGAAATAAATAACCAAATACTTAAAAAAATATGTAATAAAAATAATATATATAAATTTACAATGATATACATGGATTATAATTTATAATAAATAAAATAATAATAATTCAAGTGTATATTAATTTAAGACTATATTCTATAATTAGAATCACAACTATAATAACAAATATAAAAAAGAAAAAAAATCAGTCCTTAATTTTGATATATTCAAAGGTCTAAAAATTATATGTATTATTTAGTGAATTTTATTGAATGATTCATTAGGATATAAATATGGATATTACATAACTATTAGGATGTATTACCATTGGTAATTATGACTCTCGGTAATTTTGGCCACTATTGATATAAACATTACTGAGTGGTTGTTTGAATTAGTGTAGATTAAGGATAATGAAAAGATATAATTGATTTTTTAGAAAAAATCATAGTCTAAACAAATAAGTACATAAATTATGATGTTCATTAATTAGATCCTATCAAGGTCAAAGATTCACTATGGTTCATTCTTGACTAATCCCAAAAAGAACATTAACTATTACAGTTTAAATGGATTTTTTTGTTAGAGAATTTTATGTTAGAGGAAATTAGTACCAGATCAATGTTATCCAACCCACCCCATGAAAGTACCACCCTTACAAACATTACCCTTATTAAATTTTATGGAATGTCAAGAGGTTAGGTATATTGGGGTTAAGTGCAAGAAATTTTAAATTGTTCTATAAATGAAATGTTGTGTACTACAATACCAAATTTTATCAAATGTATCAATAATATATTAAAGTGAAAATGAATATAAATAGGGTATTTATTTTATAAAATATAGTGCATATTGGGATTCAGGATTTCGAAATTATATATGGGGATAAATTTTGAATTTATGGTGAACATAGTACAATAAAATTAAAATTGTTAACATAAGTTAACATTGAAATGATAAAATACTAGTAAAAAAACATCTAATATAAAAATTTCTTCTTGAATAAATAAATCCGTCCTCTACTAGAAAAATTACATCACATTCCAAAAATAGAATGCACATTAACAATAGAACATTGACCACTAATCCTGAATGTAAAACAACCATATTGAGCTGAACTATAAAAACCAAATCACAGTAGGCATGGAATGTAACAATACTGAAACATGAAAACTAGATTGTACCCACAAAGGGAAACCACTATGAATAAAATAATAATGAGTTAATAATTCAAACCATTGATGAGTTAATTATTTTATTATGTGATTAGTGGATTTTAATGAACCGGCTTAGGATAACCTGGAACGTCACCTGAATTAGATCACCACTATGATTGAAGAGTATTATTATAAATCCCCAAAAACTGAAAACTAGTTCTCAAGAGTCAATGTAATTAACATTTTCAATAGTATTGAACTCAAATAAAAGTATAATATATAAGATAATTTTCCCAATCACATTGCATAACCTATTTACAAAATGTACATCAAAGAACAACAAATAAACAAGTATAAAATTTTATTAAAACCATAGAAGTAATTATATATATATAAATCAAGATAAACCCCACATAAATATAATATCAATATATGTACAAGGTATTAAAAAAAGAAACATGAAAAAATAAAATGGATGTATGTTCCGATATATATAAAACCCCATAGATAAAAAGGAACCAATTCAACTCCACCATATTCTAAATGACCTACAATCCCTCACCGCAACCACACATGTCCATATTTCAACCCATATAAGAACATAATTAATAAATTATTGGGAAACAAAAATAAATTTGTTTTTGTACAAACACACACACACACACACTTGTGTGCATGGTAGGTGAGAGAAAAACATGCCAAAGTTGAACTCACCAAGGAGTATATGAAATACCAACCATAGAGCATTACACAATTTCTTATCAGAACATAATTTAGGAAAATAAAATTTTCATTTTTATAATGATAATATATAAATTAAAAAAGTAGAAATATATACCACTTCTCATGTCAAAATTTTCAAAACATTTTTTCTTAAAAAACACTATAGATACATGTTAAATTCACATGTTTCAAACCCCTAAATTTACCCAATATTTTATTTAATGGAAATTTTCATAAAGCCATTATAAGAGAGATTTCAAAATACATGAAGAAATATATACTAATTTTCCAATATTTTCTCAAAATTCATTAAAAAAATAAAATTTATAAATAAATAAATGACAGCCTTTATAAATCTAGACATTCCAACTAATTTTAGAATTAATTTAATTATAACCCAAAATAATTATCAAAAACAAATATAAATACCAAATAAACTAAAGTATCAATGAGATATAATGAAATATATACAACCAAACATTGGTTCCACATGTTTAATATAAATCAGGGGATGAAACATAGAATGAAACAAAATCCACAAGAATATATTTAAAGGGATAAAGTATTATAGGCATCACACTAGGCTCTTGCATGAATGGTATAGGAATTGGATCATTAGATCAATCACTGGGGTCATACGCGAAACACAAATATCATATTCAAAACCCATTCAAGTCCCTATGTAAAATATAGATAAACCCCAATGAGGGTAAAACATTCTTATAGAACTAGTTTATGTGCACACATAATGATAGTGAAACATGCATAAAAACTACCCACAAAGGTACATTATATCCCATGATATCTAATAATGGTGGTGATCAAGAAACAATGTACAAGGGAATCATAATAGTAAAAAACATTAAAAACATTCAAAATAATAATAATCTGACCTTCTACACTGATTCATGGAACAACCCCTTTAATTTAATCAATTTCTAAGCATTATATAAAAAAATAAAAAACACCACCTTAGTTTCAGAAGATAAATTTACATCAAATACAAAAATAATGAGGCAAAATAAGGTCCTCAAAATCACAAAAGAATCATTTATAAATGTTTAAATGGGATTTATAAACAATTTAGATAATTATAAATAATTTATCATCATTTGAAATATCATTTGAAAAAACCAATGATACAAAATTCACAAATAAAATATTAAAAACCACATAAAACCCCCACACATTATGAAAATATTTCAAAAATATCATAGGTAAAATGATTCCACAAAACGCAAAAAAAATGTTTTAGTGAAAACCATCTTATTGAGAAACTCACTTTTAAAAAATAACCCCTTCATCAAAAAATGACTTGTTCAAATAATATCTCTTGATGTCTGAAATTAGTTTTTAATTTCCATTAAAAAAATTAAATCTACAGTAAATATAAATTCGGATATTTTAACAGGAACATGGAATGTTAGAAAATTTATAGAAATAATGGAAATATTTTTTAAATCATGTTAAATATCACAAACACTGTCAAATATATTTATAATTAATTGGATTAAAATTTAAATACTGATGAAATTTATGACATGTAATATAATAGAACTAAAATTGGAATAGGTACTTGTTCTCAGTGGATTAATTCAATAGCATGTCACCTTTGATGGAGATTGAAAAGTTTGGATAATACACCCTCCTAAAACCCAAAAACCCAAAATCCAATGTAATCCCTTCATGAAACATAAGACAAGACTAAAAATCCATTAGGGTTTTTCTATGGAAGAGTTAGGGGATGATTAGTAAGGATAATAAACAAGAGTGAAAAGAGAGTCCAGATTTTTTAACCACATGTAATTGATGAAAAAATGTCATTCATTCTATGGAGAGGGAGAAATACCTCCCTTGGTACACCGTTAGATGAATAGTTTAGGGTAAGAAGAAGGATGGGAAAAATCCAAAAAAATTATCGGAGAGAAAAAATAAGAATCTTGTAAAAAATTTACAATGGAATTATAGGGTCTCTGTGTGCTCACCCTATCCATAGAGAAGAAAAACCCCATGGGTCCATTATGTAGTGTGGTCATTATACCTTATTATAAGGTCCTAAATGTTTATTTGGACTTTACAAAAATATCACCTCCTTTGATATAGTTCTTTTAGGCTATGTTGTAATCTACCCTAAATAGTTTCTCAATGTGGTGTGGTCCCTAACAACAGTGAAACACACCCCAACGAGAAAAAATCTCCCAAAACCCTTGTCCCATTCCAAAATGGATCTTCATGGCCCATATAGTGTTTGGTTCATCTCGAATGAACCCCTAAGTCATGGAACCTACCCTATTCCAAGACTATGGATTCTAAATAGGAATCAATTACATGAAAACCATACACTCCACAACATAACCCATAATGTATCGTGAAAGAGACCACCAAACTAAACTCATAACCACATCCTAATCTTTTACAATGAAATCATTTCACCTCAGATTAGAATATACCATTACCGAACACCCACCATGTCACAACCTCATCCTAGTGATGTGGCCTTCGACCTTTTGGAAAAATCCAATCCTACAATTAGAAAACAACCATGTGAGTATGGCCAAGGTGATTTAACATGATCTTCCATCTGAACCATACATAGAACCCTGATATAACACTAACCATGGTGTAGCCCAGGTGCATTGACATGGTTGTCCACCCCTACTCAACACCAACTATGGTAATACCCCTACTCTAAAATTAATCTCCCATATACACTAGAAATTCAAAATAGTCATGGGGGACCGGATGTGTCATGGTATGTCTGGGCTAGGACGTGGTACACTTTCACCAAGGTCAGTAACCTTCTAAGACATCTCAAAACACTTATAAATCATCAATAACACCCATAATCATCATTATTGTCCAAAATAAAATATCATTAAATACCATAATTACTTGGTGTTTGATAATTCACCTCCCCATGCCACGTTCTACAACTAGAAAGCCATTGAAAAATAAATAACTAAAAAACAAAAAAAAATCCACACCCAAACATAAGAGGTCAGAGGGAGGAAAATAAATAAGGATAGTTATTATAGGAAATAACATCACCCATACCGAAAATCTGGAAAATAATGGAAATAATCCACAAGAAGTATCATGAAATAGGTTCAAGCTTAACCAAGATCACAACCACCCAACAAAAAGTTCTATGTTGATTTAGACATAACATATGTCTTATTTCCATTTAGAATTCATCTTGAAAGGGTGGAAATAATGAAAATCCTTTTCAATAATTCAATAATAACTAAAAATACCATGACTCCAAAAAATAATAGAAATGAATCAAAAAATTCAACCATCTATAACCAACCTCCAAGAAACATAATAAACTCCATAAATGAAACACAAAATTAGAAAATCATCTATAAGTCCCCAAAAACCATGGAATAATTGAATATATTTTGACTATGACACCAAAATAATCACATCCTGAAATATTTAATGGAAAAAAACTATGATCATGCATCATCATAGAAAAACATCATTCCACCTTGAATGGTAAAACCACATAAAAAGGTAATATGGTTAAATGTCATAGTTCACTGAGTCAAGATGATCATAATAAAAACCCCAGCTCAGTATCTCCTATAGTATAAATGGAAACAAAAAAATCCCAAATCCATATTCACTTACACAATTTTTTTCCTTTTTTGATCCATCAAACAAAACATAATGTGCAGCTCTCACCACTATTAGGATCCTAAAACATGAAAACAAAGCTTGAAAAAATAAGGCATAAAAACTTCAAAGAAACCTCTTTACATAAAAGATATCCTCAAATGTAATAAAAAAACTATATAAAATCAACCATAAAACCCAAATGATCTAACCATATCAATCATGAAATATAAAAAAAATATTACCTAAAATACTGAGAATATGATTCCATAACCATCCAGATAATTTTCCAAAGATAATCTTGACTAGTCTAACATTATCAACATACTCATTACCTTAATAAAGGTTCTAGACAACCACTGCCCGGAATAATTTAAGGAAACACCACTCTACGTCAAAGAACAAAATACAACACCATCCACTCAATGTAAATTTTAGTTTGAGACATTTACAATAATTGAATAAAAATTAAAATCAACCACTCTAGCTTTACTAATGACCTTTCTATAAATCATACATTAATTAAATAGAAACATGATACCAACCATATAATGTTTCTAAAATCACATTATATACTTCCTATGTCAAACCAGGAAAAAAATGAATCCATATTTCAGAAGAAGAAAAAAAATAAAATTTCTTCTAAATCCATCATTTCATAAATACTATAGTTCTATATAGTAATTTAAATAATTAATTTTCACATATTTATTTTTAAAATTAACACAATCATACAATCTAATTAAACACCTACAATCTTTGAAAATAAAAATCACACATGAAATTTTATGTTCCTACATTATTTCAAAACATATCACCATTTAAAATATTTCAAAACACCTCTTCATATTAATTTAAAATTATAAAATGTTTCAAAACCTAAAATTTTATCCGATTACATAATAGAATGAACCACTTCTAAAAACATTTATTAAAAACGAAACCAATTATAAATACAATACCTAAGGTATTATTTTTTTTAAAATAATTATTTACAAAAACTACTCATTAGATACAAAAAAACTCCAACAAAATTATCATAATAAAGAAAATAAATTAATCATTAATAAAAATCAAATACAATTATATCAAAATATCAGAACTCGCACCATAATTAATTTCTATTTTCCATGAATCATTTGGAATAAACCAATAATTAAAGGGTATGAAAAATAAATCAAAAATGGATAAAAAATTATTCTTGACTAAACTAGATGGTTTGAGGATCCACGTGGAAATCCTGTAATGTGTCTAGAAATGTTACATAAATCATTAAATTTAGGGCAACAAGAAATTTATGTGTATTAAAGTCATCCCATTTACACTAAACCCTTTTTTATCCAAAAATACTAAAAAACACCCATGATGCTCATATAGTGACAATGTCGATCAAAACTACCACATAAAATATCAATCCAATCGAGTACTCCAAAAATCCCAAATCATGAAAACCCATGGAAATTCGAGTATCATGTTGAGAAATAGATAATTAAACTCTCTATATAAAAAAATATTATGTCTCGATAGTACTATCACAAAATTTCTTAATATCACAAATAATAATAGGGTGATTCAAAACCTATGACTACTATTAAACTATCATCTAATTTTTTTTTAAAGAACTGACCTTGGTTGACCTGAAAAATTTTATTACCTGACTCACCACTCAAACCAATGATAATTTTTAATCCCCATAGGTATGAAACTAGTGCCTAGGAATAAAATGAATTCACATTTGGAATAGTTTCACCCTTAAATAAGAGTAAAATATAGTTGATCATTTTCCAAAAAATAAGGAATGGCTTATCCATATAATGGAAATATATGCACATAAAATACATATGTATAAAAAATGAACAAGATAATCAATAAATACTAGAAATGAAAAACTACATCAACCCATAATAATTAAAATATCCATATACACACAAACCTAATATAAAAAAAATAAAAAAATGGTTGCGAGACCTTGATGATATAATTACCATTTTATAACAAGGAACTAACATAGAAAAAAAATCCTCTATTAGACTTTCAATCACTCTTCACAACCCCAAATGTCCAACTATAGACCAAGATGAACATATAACTAAAATAAGATATGGGAACCTGAAATAAATATAATGGTTTATATATAGACACACATGGATGTTCATGGAGGGTTTGAGTGAAACATGACTAATATGATCAAATAATGGATTTTAACAAATTACCATTATAAAAAAATTCATAATTAATAGATAAAAAAATATAGGAAAATAGGTTTAAAAATTATTAATGCTAATATAAAATGAAACGAACTACATTATCTTCCACATCCCATACCTAAATGACAAATAATATTTTTTTTAAAAAAAATATGGCATACAATGATTAAAAGAATAAGTTTCAAATGAAAAACTTGATAAATTGATTTATTATAAATAATTTAACATTGAACCATGAAAATTGGTCATTAAAAATACATGAATCAATAGCTTTCCATTACCCAGAATTTATGAAAATCCTATCCATACCTCCAATTATAAAACAATTGTAGGTTTTCCTTTTTAAACCACTATTTAAAAATAATTTTAAAAATAATTTTATGCTAAACAAAAACAATGTTCGAAAACAAATATTAGAACCATATAAAACAAAATAACAATGACACATAATAAATTAGAAACATCAAAACAATAACATAACATAGTAAATAAATAATAGGGGATGTACAAAAGAAATAAAATATAATTTCCACGACTATTATAAAAAGCATTAGGAATCATAGGAACCTCCCTTGTATTTAACAAAAATGTTATATAAATTTTACCATTGGACCACTCCCTAGTACCATATTCAAAACCAAAACATCCAATTTGACATCAATTTTGGACACTAATCAAAAGATAGGAACACACCAAGGTTAGTGTAACATTATTTCGAAGCATTACAATGTGTGAACACAAATTTATTGTAGAATTCATCAAAACTCACTACATAGATACTTAGGATCTCCGAAATTAAAACAATTTCAGTGAGTAAGAAATAGTATAGAAGGATGTCAGAAGGAAAATAAAATTTGAAATGAATTCCCAATAAACAACATTTCACCTCCCACACCATCACAAAAATCAAATAAATTGATTTAATCCTTACCAAATAATCGTATAATAATAACCATAGAAAACATCACCTTCAAGGACATAATATACAAGTACATACAGTTTAATAAAAGTCTATCTAAATAGGGTCTCAGAATCATAATACATTTTATATACAAAATTATGTATGGGATTTTCAAAACAATCATATAATTACAATCCATTTCACATGATTTTCAATTTTACTTCAAAAATCCATTGGAACCAAATTATCGAACCCCACTTTGAAATCTAAGTTGAAACATGCAATGTTTCATTAAATATTTCAAAATTTTCACATTTCCATATGTGTCATCAGAAGACATTATATTTTTTCTAAGAATCAAATTATTATGATGAAAATCATTTTTAAGAAACAAAAATTTGTTTTAAAACATAAATATTCCAATAACCACTTTAAATATTTCAAAACCTGAGTAAAACACCCCCTCAAGACACTTAAACCCTATTAAAGAGCCATTTGGGAATTTTCACAAACACTTGGGAGCTAAGAAACTCAATTCCAAGAATGTTAATATTTTTAAAATCATTGTTAACCCCATTTAGGGCACCGCATATATTTACAATCCATAAAAAATAAATTATACACCCAATAAATTTATGACATGTGATATAAGAGAATTATCATAGAGATACCTACCTTTTCCATGAACAATCACTCAGAACACATGTCACCTTTGATAGAAAATGGTAACAAATTTATGAAAGAACCATATTAAAAAATTCAACAACCTAAACCAATTTTAATACCTTCAAAACCTGAAATTATACCTATATAGTTATTTCTATTTTTAAGAGGAAGGGAAAATTGATGAGAATAGAGGAAGGGAGAAGAAACAAGGGAGAAGTGACAAACCAAACTATTAATATTCTTATAATCAATGAAAAAATTCTTTTTAATTAACTATTATGGATAAGCGTAGATTACAGGTAACAACTGTGGATGAACACATTCAAAAAAAGGGGTAGGATGTTTAAAACATCTAAACAATTGGTGAGGAAAATACGGAACTCACAATAATTTAGAACTCAAAATCGATGAAAAAAACTAGGTCACTATATCTATTCCATATAGTAAGATTATAAGTTAATTCTATAGTGTGATCACTATAACATGTTGTGAGGACCTAAAAAATTATCGAGGTCACATTCCTTGTGGTGTAGTCCCTCTAGGATTCAACATAAGCTTCCCCCAAAAAGACACCACTACTGCGTGGTCCCTAACCATCTTCAAGAACATCTCAACCAGATATAAACCCCAAACCCCTAATCCATATGAAATCATGAAACTAACTCATCAATATTATATAAGGAACATCATGACTAAACCCATAATATGGGTCTCCTTTTTATATATTGTAGACTCATTCATTATTAGTGGAGTCCCTCAAATGAAAAACTAGACCCTCCATGGTGTTTCACATGTTTTATGATGTTTTATCCCACATGATTGGACTCCATGATATATTATAATCCATTTGGTATAGATAGTACCCCTTAAGCTCAAAATTTACTCTCACATAACACCAACCATAGAGGGACCACAAAACTATGGTGTGGCCTTCCACCATTACGTATCCCAAAACCTACCCTCACAAAAAACATAATATTGTGTAGCAACGCTTTTGAGTATTAGTCACTTAGACACTTATGAAACAACTTCACATAACTCCTACTATTGTGTGGACAATGTATTATAGCATAGTAATCCTTTAAAACCTTATTCAATGCCTTCAGATAATAGAATCCATAACATGGCCTAAGATATAAAGCATAGATATCCACCCCTACAAAGCCCTTTATGTGGGTTATCTCCTACTATAGGATGAAACAAACCTTTTACCCATAAATTTCACAGTGGTATTTGGGGGTGGCTATAGTGTGGTCCCTATACACTAAAACATGGAAAGCCTCCACCCTATCTAGGTAATCTATGGGATATTCGAAAAAAAATAGATGTCATTTATAAAACTTATATACCTCAACACAACCCAAAATTAAATAATATTAAAAAAATGTTTCATGTGGGAGTCACTTTGTACCCAATATTATTCAATCCCTCGGTGCACTGGTAGGCTTCATGATACATCTAATATAGGGTAATGAGTGCTTCATTACACATTAATATGGATTTATTGGAAAAGGTCCTAAATGATATGATTATAATATATGGGATTATGTTGTCCCATCATTTCCATCATTATTAGATAATTTTAGTTTAACCATGTGATTATTTTTTCAGAAATAGATTATGTTATTCTTATGTATTCATAGATATTAAATCATTTATTTATATATATAATTTAAATCTCTCATCACATTTTTATTCCATATTATCTTACACAATACCAAATCCCTTACTAAGAATCTGATCTTACATTTTCATTGTGAATCACATTTCCCCTGGTAGAGAAGAAGAATTCTATAACTGATAAGATCTATTAAAAAATAATAGAATAACTAATTGCAAACAAATGATGAAATATTATTACTTTTAATGTAATTTATATATATATTTGTTATATTATAACTTTTGAACCAAAATATTGGGAATTCAATCTCATATGATTTGATTAAATTATAATAAATATCCCACTGAATTTAAGTGAAAATGGTTGGGGTGTGGGTGTCAAGCATTCTATTATAACCACTATGTTATATTTGTTGGGTTTTTTATAGAAATGATATTTTTTAAAACTAGGTTTTATTTGTCATATTTTTGGTCAGTTGGATGTAGTTTTAAAGGATTGTGAAATACCAAAGAGAATATTGTTTTGAATATGGATTTTTAGAAAATTTATGGTTCACATATTAAAATAGATTGTATACCGTGATAGATGATTTTTTATGGTTTCTCACCCAAGTTCAAATATTTCAATCCTTTTATAGCTCTTAGAGACTTATTTTTCATGAGTAAACTCAATCGTATTAATCGTGATGTGTGATAAAATTAATTATAATAATTATGTAGAACAATTACTTACACCATTTTTAGTAATTTTCACTCTACGAAGGGTTACTGAGTAGATATCAGTGATCACGGAACATTGATCTTAAAACAAGGAAACATTAACTAATTATGAAGAAGGATCAGTCATGTTTTTGATATTCTAAAAATTTGATCCTCATATAATGGACGAATGTACCACATTGTGATAATAATGAGAAGAAGTTTTTTGTTCACCAATTTTTGAGTTACATGCTGTTAATGAGCATTAATTTGTGCAATTTATATTGATATTTTTTATTTTAGAATTATTAATTCCATGCAAAAATACGGATATATTTTTCATAGAATTAAGGATCATAGGTGGAATAAATCATAATTGAAGAGAACAATTTATTTTATGAGGTCACATGATAGGGTCCTTTTATCACTGATTTCTAATACAATTTCATTCTACGTATTTTAGGTTTCCTTTACCCAAAAAATGGTCCATACAAGTATATCTTGACATCTATCCAACCAAGGAGCATGTGGGAGTATCCTTAATCATTCATTAGAGAAAAATGTATATCCATCAATGGAATTGGATTATTGGTGAGAATTGTTCACATTGGGTGCACATGGCATGCAGATAACATCTACAAGGTGCTTAGTTGGGACAAAAATTAGAAGTGTAATAGTCCATGCTAGGGAATTTTTACGTTTTTTTAGCTCCCAAACCCTTATGTTATCATAATATACTTGAGAAAATAGATATATTATTAAGGGGACAGAATAAGAATGAATTTTCAATGTGGGACATGAAGAAGTGATGGATATTTTAACCATATTAAGAATACATAGACATAACCTCAACTTTCCAATTAAACTAATCCAAGCCATCCAACTGAAATAATGATTATCATAAACCTATTGGAAACCCTAGTCGATATTGGGGATTTTTCTTCAATTTTTATGAATGTAAATTCTGGTGAGTTGACATCTGACCATATTCTATGACTAAACTGATTGTGTAATGAATCATGCGTGAAATCAGAAATCCAGACTTGCAATTTCATATTTCATACCTAGAATTATTCAAAATAAAAATCAATTGCATGATGTTTAATGATCTTTTGAATGATTAGGTATAACCCTATCTTATATCCGTCATTCCAAATCTTCACATGAAAAATTTATTTTAATCACGTGATCAATTTATTACATTCATGTGAAGAAATGAAGACATAGCTATTGTTTCACATAAAATAAAACACAAATTCTCATCAGCTAATTATCCAATCATTTACAAAAAATAAGCATGTGAATTCCTCTTTGGTTGTAAAGAATATTTCCATTGATGCGTCACATGACCGCGTGATGTGATCACAAGATCACATATAATGTGATGCCCTTAGTGGTTGCCAATAATTTTTCCACTAACATATCAAGATCCTTCCAAGCTGTCATGTAATAACATATATGTCAAGTGACACAAGTAATGTGAATCTCTTAGTTTCACATTAGTGTGACACAAACCAAGAAATATTTAGATTTCATGATATTCCACCCAACACCTCAATATGGTACATGAAATACACTCACCATGAAAAGAGGGAGTATATTTTACCAATATTTTTTTATAACCCAAACCAAAACCCTAAAAATAAATTTAGAAGAGGCATGGACATAGGGAAAACATGAGGATAAACAAACAGAGTAGAGTTAGGAAGAGAGGAACAAAAGGTGGAGTGCGTTACTACATTTGGATAAAATACCTAGACAAATTTGAAATTTTATTGCATAAACATATCATAAGACTCCATCGCATGATCCTATTAAGATCACAAGACATCATGATGAAATTAACATCATTCAACACCCTTATGTGGACCATCTATTATGTGATACATGTGTACTCCCTTGTAAAATACCACAAGACATGAAACTCAAACCCCATTATATGCTCTATTTTTCATTCACATGACCCCATGATTATTTCTAAAACTCTATCAAAAGACCCCATCACATGACCCTGTCAGGAAACATCTCATCGTTCCAGTGAATCTACCATGTAAAAATGACATGCACATATTATTCATGAAATTTACTCACACTCCCTTGATCATGTGACCACAATGATGTCCCCTAGATCATGTGACCCCATTTCGTTTTCATGGTTGTAATTTATGTAGACCATGCATAAAATTTCTTGGAAACAGCCAACTATTGAAAATCTATCCACATGAACTCTTGAAAAATAGTCCTTTTATGAGAACCAATTTCATCAGAGAAATGTCCTTAATAATCTAGGGTTATATAATCATTTCCTTTTTAGCATTTCTTCGTGAGGAACCCTAAACATACACCCTAAATCATGTAATCTCTTATGAGAATGTGATATTCTTAATTTCATGCAACCTTTTGATCCTGATATTGTCATTTGAAGAGAACATGTGATGACCTTACATGACATTATCTATGTAGTTTATCCATTATCCATCAGACATGTCGGTCGTGATCATGTAAAGTCCCATGGAAATTTTATACTTGATCTCAGGAAATCCCTTGGTCATGTTGTCCTTTGTAACAAAAAACCATTGTAAATTTTTTGTTGATACAAGTAATTGATTAGAAATTGGGACTTGATAATGTGATTTCTCATGGGCATGTCTTTCTTGGTAATATGAAATCCATTAGACAATTCGTCTTGATCACACAAAATCCATTTGACATGTTTTACTTTTCTTAAAAAATATGTTGTACATATTTTAATTTATAGAGAGACACCCTTATACATTTCATCCTTCTTAGTGAGGTTCAGTAGGACATGTACACTAGAACCATGTAAATCACCAACCCTAATACTTTATTCTAGAACCCCCTTTATGTTGGTAGTGTTGATTATAGACTACAATTATTTACTCATATCATAATATATTAGGCTTTTTCATTTATGAAACCCCATTTTTTCATGATATTGAATGGAACTCTTTTCTATATAAACATATGTGATATAAATTTTGTGATCATTATCTATCTTATTTTTTGATTGGATAAAGAATGAATATGCGACTTGGGAATACAACATGGTGAATTTCCCCCCATATTCTAATATTCTAAATCTTGGGTTGAAATTATCCTATGAGTCAATCATCCTTACTTTTCTATCTTCTAACGAGAAAAGGACTGATAAACATGACTCCTCTTAAGTGTAATCCAGGACCATGACCTCCGGAACCATAATTCAAGATTTATCCTTTGGTATTTATCATGAATCAGGAGTCCAAAATCAGATTCCATTTCCATTTTAATATCAAGTTTTATTACATGCTATTATAAGTATAAAAAATATTCCATTATTTGTAAAAACTGAGTATATAATCCTCAATATTATTAATTAACTTTCCTCTCCATTCATCGGGTTTAGAACTAAATAAACTATAGTGACTCTTATTCATGTTATAAAAAAAGATATGTAGGACACATTCTTAAGTAATTATCTTAATATCCAATACCATTCAAGTGCTTCCATGTTTCTATATTCCATGGGAAGTCATGATCACCCACATACATCATTTAACCTCACAATATGCTGTGTGATTGTTCATAACTCTTCTCTAATTGATCCATATTCCCCATGAGAATGGAAATCATAACTCCATAAGGGAAACCTCGGTGTGTATACACCAAAAAAATATTTGGATGACCTCATTGTGTATACCCCCACTCTGATGAAATGTGTTCAATATTCTGATATGTCCTATTTCTCACACCGATCATCCCCGACATCAGTTTAGAGACTTCAAATGAATCTACCAATAACTAGATTTTGATGCCCCTAATATGGAATTCTTTTATATATAAATCTAATTACATATAGTCTTTATTATATGTTTTATATTCCCAATGAAGAATCCAATTAAAGCCTTATGTGCATAATAACCAATGTAACTTATTCAATCATACCATTCATGACGTATAAATTTAATGAACTTAGTGGATTTACATCTTGTTTACACATGAAATGAAGGATGCCTCCTGATGGTTGAATCCTAATTCAAAGACACCAACCACATCCTTGTATTATGATAAAATATTAAGTAACGTAATATGAATAAAAATTTTATAATCATAAATAGATAACAGAATAAAGTAGAACCTATAATACAAATAGTTATTCCCATCACCACATGGTTTTGATAAACTTAGTGGAACCAGGGTAACAGGTCCTGTATCAAGGATTTTGAAGGATTGATGAAAATTTCATAAATATATAAGGGTGTCCCAGAGAAGGAAATAAGTCCCCCCAAAATGGGGTACTGAACCTAACTTGATATCCTCTCAACCAAAGTGAGTTCCTAAGAATCATTAGTAAGAAACCCCAATAACCACCTACCTTTAGAAAGTAGGCCCACAACTCATTACATTTGTTGGAGATATTATGTATTTCTAAAAATAAACATTAATTATGTGAATGATTATGAACTATTCTATTCCCCACACCAAAATCAACCATCGTGTTTTGAATTTTTTTCAAATTATAATGGTGAAATTAATGTGAATGTATGGAATCGTGGTTACCTATTCATTGCTAAAAAGATCCATTTTCTAATTCCCATTGACCCATTTCATTTCACATGGCATACCCAACCACAACAGTGAACCTGATGTAAATCATTTTTCAGTGTGTAATTTCCCACAAAAATATATAGGAACACAGTTTTATTATTTTAATGTGGAATAATTTTACCAAAAATGTACTCTTATATACAATACTTTAATAATAAGGTGTTTCTTCCTCTACCTAGGTATTTTAATATTCCAAAAAATTGAAATAGAATTATTAAATGTGCCAAATGATTCCATAATCACTGGAAAAGATGGTAATACACATATAACATCCTATTTTCTATGAAAAACTTCTAACACATTGACCATATTACTCATCCTCCATGGAATCCTTAGCCCTATTACTTTGAGGTAAATGTTTTCTAGCTAAACAACTCTAATACCTGTTGGTGAATTAATTAGTCCAAGAATTACATTTCAATTTTTTTATTATAAATTTGGAGGTAGATCATGAAATAAACCATTGAATGAATCCTTATAGACCAAATTTCACAACATAGTTTGCATAGGGGTAGGTGGCCCCTATTTCCAAATTTAGCCACTTTTCTAGTTTACCACTTGAGAGCATCAATATGTACCATACCAATCTCAGGGAGGGGAATCATGGAAATATTTAAAATAGTTCATTCACTCAAGGGATTCCTAATAGGGATCGTATCCACTATGGTCATCATAATCAACATATGATCTCGATTATAAGAATATATTTAGAAGAATTCATTCCAACCCCATCCATCTCAATAAAGAAATTTAATAGGATATCCCTCATGGGTTATCCAAATAGTTAAAATCTAGAGTAGACCCATATCTCTTATATTGATAGAGTATCTATGGACCATCGATATATCATGAAAATGGCACACGATCAATCACAAATTATCACCATTTAGAAACACTATACAACATCACAACTATATTAGTGACTACAGAATACTTGGGAGAACACTATCCCACAAGGTTAAGGGAATTGTTTTATCATTTTTAACCCTAAGAACATCCCAAATTTGAACAACATCCTACCAAATAGTACATCTGGAATTGACACATAAAATAAGATACTCTATTAAAGATGATATCCAGACTATATATATATCCTTCAACATTCCATCTACTAGATTTTAGGAATTTCCAATAGATTCAGAAGAGTGAACTCTTGATGAGGATTAGTTTTCTCTTATTCAATTTACAAAATAGTAGTTGTTTTTCCCTTAATTTTCATATTGAATTGTTGAAAGAGGTATATGGGATACCCATCCTACATATATAGTGGGCTTTATCAACCTTGTTGAATCCTCAAAAAACAATATCTAAAGAGGATATTCCCAATGGACATAATATATGCACTTATCTAGGTAATCATAAGGAAGACAATTATTATCCACTGACCAGAGCATTGAAAAAGGAAATGGCTTCATCTAACATCTTCTTGTCATCCTCATAATTATGGAATGTTAAATCCTATATAATAATATATCTCTCAACTATTACAAGTGAACTAGGATCTCTAGGTAACAATTTTTTGAATTATTTTGGTATATTTTCCATACTATGATATATCATCATTCCCCATAATGTTTCTTACTATTTTCATGTTCCCTATCCCATAGGGATGGTGGTATTTTGAAATTATTTACCCCCTTATTGGGAAAAATAAGGAAATTTTTCTACCTCATCCTAGCCATAGAGTTGGGGGAATTTCTAAAATTTAGAACTCGCAACTGGTTCACTCCAAACAACATCCGACCATAGTAGTTTTTTCAATGTATGATAGAGATTTAGGTGTCTACAATATATTGGAAGAATATAATAAACTAATTCCCTAAATTCTTCCAACCCTATCCCAGAATTGAAAATGAATTGGTAGAAACATCCTATATTCCAATTTTATCATTGTTTCATACTGATATAGGAATAAGTGGAACACAAGGGATGTAGAGTGGTTCTCCAAATCATGATTACTTAGAAGTAAAGTTATATTCCTTCTCACTAAACCATTTCTGTAGGTATTTAAAATATTACTTGGAGAAATATTTGATAGAACACCAAATAATGAGGAAACTGAAAGAGGTAGAGTTGAGAGTCCCTGTAAATCAATTATCCTACCACTAATGTCATGGGAATGTAATAGAGAGGTCCACTAAAATTATATAACATATTTATAAGTTGATAGAAAAATTGGTATTTGAATCATTGATACCTAAATGTCCACTCCAATCATGTGAGTACTCTGAAAAAAAAACAGAAGTTGTGGATTAGAATATGGTCCACTCATCTCCCCCTAATAGATGATTTTATCTCAGTAATAGATGAAACATGGTATCTTACTTGAAGACTAAGAATATGGATACAAAATTTTTATTTTAAGATTAACATAACCTTATCAGTATCCCATTACCATGATACTTAGGAAGGTATCCTTGAGTTTCCACCTAACGTATTTTATTTAAGATCATTCTATAGAGAATATGATTGAAAGATGCTTCGTATTTAGTAATTTCTATAGAAGTTGGTAGATAAATTCGTGATAGAGTTAGAGAATCCTAAAACTCATGGAAAATACATAAAATGTTTTGTTAAAACACATTGTTTTAACAATAAATTAAACTAATCATCTCTATACTAGCTGTATGGCAATAAAATGAACCACAACATCCCAGTAACATGATATTAAACTAAAAAAGAATATTTTATTTTCCTAACATTAACCCGTATGACAATGTCATAGTCATAAGATGTAAAACTACACAATAATTTCTTAGACATATGATATTAAACTAAATGATAATTTGTTAGTTTTATGACATTAAATTACTAGAAAATGTCCTCTTCCAAGAATAATAAATGATATGAACGCATCCTAGTCACAAGAAGTTAAACTATTTGACAACATCCTGGTTGAACAATGTTAAACTACATGAAAACATACTGGTCACACGATGTTGAACTATAACTAGTTAACATGCTAATTTTCCTACTTACTCAAACAATAAATATTAAAATGTTTGATAAAAAGCATGCGTAACAAACATATACACAACACCATGCAAAAATCCCATCGATATATTCTATTGAAACAATGTGGACAAGAGTGGACACATATTCCCAAATCAATCAAATAATATTTTTCAATAGGTCCTAGAAATTGTGAATGGGTAAACTTATACCATATCTCATACCATTATAAATTTTCGAAATATGTTGGAACTAAAAAGGAGCTCTGCTAGAATATTATAGCATTGATATCATGATAGGTACGTATTTCTATTCTAATAGCCAGAGTATCATATCAGCATATCCAACTTGGTTAGATGTTTCAACTAGAATTATCAACTAGTATTTCACATGTCCAGGAGGATTATCAATATATTCTAATAAAGGATGATGCATAAGATTGAGCTCAAAATACAATTTGAAAAGGGGTTTATCAACCTAGTTTGGAAATCACCTCAGGATTGACATATTTTTTTTTTATGAAAGTTGATGGTATATTTTAATATGATAAGAAAAGTGTCGCATGGTAATTAGAACGGGGTCTTTTCAACCTTTTTGGATAAAAACTTTTTTAAAATAACATATTATTATTGAATAAATCAAGTTACATACTTAAAAATCATTGGACTTAGCTCATATTACAATTCTCAATGATGAAAGACCACGAACCCATATTTCATATACAATATAACTGTAAGACCATATTACTCTTCATATTTTGGAGGTTCATTGGAATATTATACTAATGAATTAATATTGGAATCAGGTGTATACCCCTCTTTAAGTAGGGTTGACAAACATATTCTGAAAACCACACAAATTCATTCTTATATTCCCACCAAAAATACATAATAGAGAAGGAATACTCCAATAGAATCTTAAAAGAGGGATAATATTACCAAAACAACATATAGACATTAGAATATTCCAGATACTTCCACATATTAGTTTCTTAAACATAATCAACACAAAAAGTCAGGTCAACTTATTCTAACCATGATGTGAGTTGAGGCTCATATTCCAACTTTACTGGATACCAGTGTCCCTAAAGATATAAAACACATATCTCTAGCAACTAAAGTGTATGTACACTCATAATATAAATAAGAAGGCCACAAATACCAAGATATTACTCCTCATAGTAATGTATATAAGTATTATGGGTACCCTAAATTTAATATACTCCATGGATATCCTCTCTAAGGTGATATCTCACGTCGACAAGTAAATCATTTCCTAATTAATTTTCCTTTATATAGTGTGGTTCTCTAAATATTAGGGTTAACCATACATAATACCCAATAAACCACTAATAACACATCATAATAATTTTTCGAAATCCCATTGAAGAAACTTCTATTATCTAACCAAGTGAAAGAGTACACCAGATACCACATCCTTACTGCACAATGTTAAATTACACAAAAGGAGTCCATAAAGAAGATGTTAAATTGCATGAAACATGTTCCATGGACATGAAATTAAATTGTAAATCCTCTTAGGTTCTCCCTTCATTAAATTAGGCTACAATTTTTTCAATTTTCCAAGATATTAAACTATAAATGATTTTTACCTTATGGGACAAACTACACAATTTTCACATGATCCATATATGATCAATAATGTTTCGTGGGAATGTGTTTACTAGAACACACTGAATTTTTTACAAAAAATATTCATGAGGAAAAATTAGTCCCTCATTTATCCTATAACTAAATCCTCACCCACCATAGGTTTACATTATTAGTTATAAAAGATACCTCTTTATCAACTATTCACTATGCATGAGCTAGATTTGGGATTTTTTTTAAATTCATTATTCCTATGTGTGAGTCATGATTCATAAATGGGATATTATATTATAATTATGTGTCGATATATTACCATATTCATGGGGTACATAGGGATTCATTGATCTTCTATTTTAGGCATAGCCATGAATTCTGATCACTCCCAACCATACCCCTCCATTAAATTAAGATCCATGTCGATATTCTAGTCCACATTAAATTGTAAACATCCCCACTTGTCCTTTGTAATCCACTCTAGTGTGGTTTAATATATTTACTTATACTATATTGTCTCTCATTATATAAATGACTAATGCGAGCTTAAGGAACCCAAAAAGTCACTTTAAATATTGAAATTGACATGTTTCTTCTTTAAAGTTAGGGGACTATGCCCTTATAAAATGACTTTAAATATAATTACATGAGGTTTTCATGATGAACATATCAACTCCCATGATTATATTTTACTCAATAATCTAATTTTTTATCCCTTCACCAAAAAAATGTGTTAAATAAAAATTAGTGTACCATCTAGTATGCTTGAACACTTCATTAATATTGTGGTCTCCATGAAACAACTTCATACCTTCCATATATGAGTTATTGAGAAAAACATTCCTTGAGTTGATACAATTCTCTTGGAAACCCCATTGACCTCGACCCAATGTACTCTAGCCACTATTTTGTATTGGTATTAGACAATATATAGTCATAAGGGGCCCCACAAGGATTCAATAATGAATAACATAATGCTTAAGAGTTTTTCTCTAGGAAATTTTCATATATCAAAGGAGAGACCTAGCTTAAATACATGAGATATTTTCATGACATAATGTGATGCAATATTTCTACATTATTAATGTTTGAACTATACTAATTGGTATCCACCTCAAATTTAGTTTGATATTCTGTGATATTTTTTTCACATCAAGTAACCCATCTATTCTATAATTTTATGATACCCTGCATTTTACTCAAATGTTCATCATTATAATTTTCAAATAAAGATTATAACAATGAATTCTTGTACAATTTCATTTTGGGTTATGTTTCTCCAATGAAGACCCAACTTCAATGTGTTTTTAATTACATTTCGAAACATCAAGAAAAACTTTATTCCCCATTTTCATGTCCGATTAGACTAATTCCATGGGAAAATATACTCTTGGAATTTCATAGACCTTGTGTCGATATCTTATTGGATACCCATTGTGAAATATTTACAATAGGATTTGAAATATCTGAAGGGACAGTGAAAAGATTCACTTGCGAATAACAAAATTCTACAGGGCATGTAACAAGGGGATGTTTAGGTCATGAAGAAAATCACCCAACATCAAAATCTATTTCTATAATTGTGGACATTAATCCCAGTTATCATAAAAAAATCATCCTTGATATTTGATTTTAAGGACATGATTTATTTTTTCCATTTTACCACATCTATGTTGGATAAAGAATGTATAAATTCATTGTTCTTATACACCCATTACGTTATAGAAATAATCTTTACTACGTAGAATTGAGATACTCATCATATGACCTTAAAATGATGGACATAAATGTCAGAGTCACAATACATTAAACTATAGGTCAATGTCCTAGTCACATGATGTTAAAATACATGAAATAATATTTATATTACAATAATTTAAATTTCTTAAAGTGGGAAACCCCATGTGTTCTATAACTAGCAAGACATCAAGGTTTAATAAAAATGATAAAAATTCATCTCTCCATGCATGTGGGATCCACATGTGATGGGGGATTCCTTATAGGAAGTATGTGTGTCTTGATTCCATTTTCTACAAGATACATACTAACACCTAGATTCCTTAATCATTCACCCAACTATAATTCTATGAGAAGATAAAAGTTGATTACCCTATGTGAGAGTGAGATCTACATATATACCATATTTAAGAACTGTGTGGGGTTTGATTTCAATCTTCCTGGGAATCATATTGAGCCTTTGATCATCAATATTAGGCCGAGCCAAATATCATCATTACATTTGACTATGTTCATCGATGAGGACCAAATAACTATGGGGATTCCTAGTCACATCAAAATGTCAATTTTCCCACAGGTTTTCCTATCATGAACTCACATTAAATGTTATATACTTCTTATAAGTCTCTTATTTCTCAGAAAGAACATGGATCATGTGAGCTTGGAGAACCAAGAAATCCACTCTTACAAGAAAACTTTAGATATATGTTATTCAAATATAGGGAAATATATCCTTTATAAATGAAATTAAACTATATACATGATGACTTCATGGTGAAAAATAATCTCCCTAATAATTGTGTACTCAATAATAAAATGTTTTATCCCATCTACCTAAAAAAGAGAACAATAAAGGTTTGTGTATCCATTAGGGTGTGTGAAACCTTCTTGAATGTTATTTCTTCATTGAAACAAATTAATACCTTACATATCTATGTTAATAATAATAAATTCCTTGAGTTGATATAATTATCTTGGAATAACATAGACCATGAGTACATGTATTTTTAGTTCTTCATTATAACATTCTAGTAACAAGTATTGGATGATCTGAAGGGACCCATCTAGGTTTTGATGGTGAATAGAATAATGGAAGAGATATTTTGCCTAATGGATGTTCTAGTACTAGTGTATAAACCCCAACATTAAATCCATGAGCTATCGGACTTACTGTATGTGATATAGTATTCATCAATTATTAATGGTTGACATTTACCAATCGGTCTCCACCTCCTTCCGACTCAGATATTATTGGGTTATTATTTACACATCCCAAAACATAACTATTTATGTGGGTTCAGATAACCTAGATGTTATAGATCTATGAACAATACTTATTATTAAAAATATATTATGACATTTGTTCTTGTACAATTTCATTTTATAGGATGCATATCTTGTGAATACTGAAATATCCTATATTAGTCATTCATTTTGGAAATACCATTTGGTCAATCTTGAATGATTTAAAACAATTTCTTGTTGGTTATTCTTTGGGACAGACTACCAATATGATATCTAGATCCATAAATGGATATTTTGATATTGGAACCTCTAATGCGGTTTTTGACACCCTTTTTTTATGGATCACCAAATCATGTTTATTATGATAACTAATGAGATTTATGTTTTCTAATATCATTTTATCAATTGAGATAGATTATAAAAAATCATATAAGTATGAGTCACCATTAGAAAAAGACTCACCATTACTGATGAATCACCACCAAAAAATGTATCTCAATCACCTTGAGTCACCACTAGAAAATAAATTTGATAATGTATGGAATGTGTCACCACTAGAGGATGACTTACCGTCAGTGTGATGTCACCTCCAACAATGAATTTTTGGAAAATTAATAAATCGATAAACTTTAGAGTTGGGTCAAAACCATAAATTATTTTGGGAAATTTATGGGATTAATAAGCATCATGTATTTCTCACTTCCAGAACAAAAATGAATTTATTTGTTGGAATCAACTACCGTTAAGAAGAGTGTCTTTTATCCTAACACACCACTAGCCAAACACACCGCCAAACTCTAAGTTACCACCAGACTCTGAGTCACTACAAAATCAATACATGAACTATGTCTCACCATAATACTTCAACACCCCCAGAAAATGTAACCATTTAAACGAATCACCATCATTATTCCTATGTTAATTATTTTGAATTAAATTACTATAATAGATATATTATAAAACATTATGCTAAGACATTTTCTAAATGATTGTGTATTAGCTATTCCATATTGAAATTAATATTCATGGAAGACATCATGTATGAGGAGCGGAGGATCCGTATGATTTTCATTACTCACTACTAAGAAAATTCGATGATGGATTCCTCCTACATAAGACAGGTAAAATCTCAAAACACAAAAATACATATACATATGAAGATATATGAGTTATGGTTATGTGTTTCTTATATGATTTATCTATATAAATTATTATCTATAGAAGAAGATAAGATGTATAAAAATCTAAAAAAATTCTCATATCCTCACAAAAAAGAGTTTAAGAAACTCTGTTCCACTACAAGTCTCAGAAACCTGATATGTTGTTTTGTTCTAACTACATACCAGATTCACAAGTTATATAGATTATCAAATATATAAACTCTATTTTCTATACATCCTTACAGGATTTGTTTTTTATTTATCTTTACATTATGATATGTTTGATTATACTCTGTATTTCTACACATAAACTATTTCCTATTTTAAACATGAATATACATATATATCTCACCAAATTACTTTTTTTACTTTGGTTTCCCCAAGATTAATATAGAAGAAGTCCATGTGGGACTTTTTTATATTTTTTACTCCCATGATTACTATGTATGAGGTCACTGGGTGGCCTGGATAGTTTTCCAAAAAATTTATAACTAATATAGGTTTTCGATCATAGTTTATTTTATATAAACTATTTGGAAGCATGTGATTTCCATGTGTAGTTGACTATATCTTTTATTGAGACTAAACCACTTATATTCATTTCTGATATGTGTTATTTTTGTTTCATTTATATCCTTTAAAACTTATTTTTTAAAATTGAAAACAAAACCATTACTTTGATAGTTAACCTTAATTAGTTTTTATATACATTTTTTATTATGTAAATTTATTTCAATGGTTAAATTAATATTAAATATTTTTTTAACCGAGACCTAATAAATCACTAAGAATTATTTTAAATGGTAAATTATTATATTGATAAGATGTTTTGTTTAGGCAGATTCAATTTATATTAAATGGGGGATTTTATTTAAACATATGTTTAATAAATAAAATATTTGGTAATCAAATAACCCCTCTTGATATACTCACACTGACAAATAGTTTGTATCAACAGATAAACTTTAGAATCAATGTTTTTTTTAAAAAATAAACTCTAAATTTTATTTGTGCTTCAATGGTCTAATATTTCAGTTAGTGATAAATTAAATTCTTTAAAAGGGTTATATAGGATATTTTTATACTACTAATAATCCTTATTCATTAAATGGAAATTATTATACATATTGGAAGATCAAACTAAAAATTCATATAGAATGTATGGGTATAGGGATTTGGTCTTTTATTTAGGATATGTATGAGTTATCTAATAGTGTTAGGAGTAATTGGGATGGTGCTACAAAACTGGAATATAATAATAATTTCAATGCTATGAATGATCTATATTGTTCTTTTGGATATGCAGAATTTAATATAATTTTACTAGTAAAAAATCCTTTAAAATATTTGACACATTAGATATTTATTATAAATTTCATGATCTGCCTTCACCAAAATAAGGGAAGAATAAGAAGATTGTCAGTCCCTTCCTTCTTTAAGTTGAATGAGAGATAATGAGCCCCGAAACCCACCTTCAATAGGTCCCGGAGTGGCGACCAACACCAAGGGTATAGAATCACTCATTAGATGGACGGAATTACCCTTTTTCATTTAATAGGATTGGGAGATAAGATAGTAAATCCCACAACACCAAAACTGAAAGTATAAGTACTTATAAAAGTAAACCATTCCCATATGCATGTTCGATAGTAAATAATACAAGCCTCAAAAACTCCAAAGGTAAAGTACCAAGAAAAGGAAAAAAACAACAACAGTTGCCCCAAGGTCCGAGCTAGTACAGTCCCGCACAATCCCTAAAGTCCTGGAAACCTGAAAAAAGTGTTATACACATAGGTTGAGCATACAAGTATACTCAGTAGGTAAAACCAAATACTCGTGTTCATAAGTGAGGGGACATTCTAGTACCTCGTGGAAAAAGAGATAAACAAACACCCAACAAGGAAAAGCTATCCACCCAAACCTCACTAAGGCACACTTCCCAAATAACACAAAGAAAATAAAGTATAATAATAGAACATTGATATTTGAGTGCCCCGCGCCACTTTCCCACTGGGAATTAAGGACATCCTATGCATCGAACCAATCCCACCATTCTCACCGCAGTCCCACTGCCACACCCCGCCCGCAGACACCTGGGACACAACCTCACTGCAGTCCCACTACCAAACCACGCCCGCTCACACCTGAGCCACAACCACACATCCCGCCCGCAGACACCTGGGCCACAACCACCACACATAACCATACCCGCAAACACCTGGGTCAGAACAACAACTATCATGCCCGAAGACACATGGGCCTCATCCTGAAGACACTTGGGAAACAACCTTCCCGCAAACACTTGGGCCATCCACCACAACTACCTTGTCCAAAGATTCTTGGGATAATAATGGACTTCAGGCCATCACTGCATGCCCGAAGAGTCTTGGTCTATTTGGGAAAGGGAGAAAACAAGGATCCAATAACTATCCACTTATAGAAGTGTTGGGAAAACACCCTCCCCCATGAAATGGGGGTGTTCAGCACTTAAGTGCTCAACTTGGGTGGGTTGCGAATAGGAAACAAAAAATTTTAAAGTATACGTATAGGTAATAAGAAGTCACCCAATCTAGGTTTTTCATCAGCCATCCTAAAGAATACTATCCTTAGTAGTCATTCATGAAAGGTATACCAGCCACAGTCGGGTCACAACCATCCCATAACCAATTTCCCCATTTAACCCACTCTAATTTTCATGTACAAGTGATCCCATTTAAGTAAATTTTGCACTACTAGGCAATGAACAGGTACAACCACCAGCAAAAGAAAGAAGCCAGTCAAAGCAACTAAAACACTCACTCCCGGTTCTATTGTAAAGTCACAACAACAAAGGGATAAGTGAGATCCCTCGAAGTACTGGAACCAAAGAAAACCCTGAGACACAACCCCATGTCCCCAAAATCCCGGAGCCAACAGTTTCTCAACAATAGAAGATTCCACCCCAATTTGTGATATAAGAAGATAAACCACACAACCTCAAATTCACAACTAGTGATAGTATAACAACAGGGGATCCCATCCCCACCCATATCACCCCAGCAATCGGCCCGTGAAAAGAATAACCAAACCATTAACACCAACACAAGGAAGGAACATACAGGTATTTTCATATTTAAAATATTTAACACAAGCTATGATTTCAATTACACTGTACTTTAACCAGGGTTATAAGAGAAGAGGGTTGATCCTGGTGCTTTCTATTTATTTAACTCAGTATACATAATTAACCAATTTCCATGTTACGTTTATTTAAACATCCAGGAGAACCCAGATCTAATAGTACACATAGAAAGACCACCAACGACCATGATTTTCAGTGAGCATAGGCCCGTACAATTCACTACACATCACAACATAAGGAGTACAACATAACATCGATCACACCACCCTTTCTTTCTTTAAATGTCCATTCATTATCTTCATTATGTTCGGTTTAATAAATTTCCAAAGAGGCAAAAGCATGCCCACCCCGAATGATACACAAAAAGGATAGACGAAGGAGAAAATCCCTACTTGATTGATTAAGGATCGAAGTTTTTCTCTACATGCCTAGAACAAGGGATGTGCGATTTATAGTGGAGGGACCTCGGGAACTCCAAGGACAAGCAGACGACTTCAGACTAGGCACACCACAAGTCTCGGGAACAAAGGACTTCAAACGCACAAGGAAGAGGACACTATCCAATAAGAAGGAGAAGAAAATCTGGCATGATAAATATATAAGATCCCAATGTTACGGGATAAGAAATTTGAACGCCTTCGAAGTCGGATCAAGGTTCTTCCACGCAGTTTGGTGGTTACACATGACTAAATTAATTGTTATTTATTAGGGAGGTTTCTCTAGATTTTTAGATATAAATTATGGGCTTAAAAAAGGCCTTGAAATGCTTCAAATGGTTAAAAAGGATTAAAAGTGGTGTTATGGGGGAAGCTGCAGAAGGAAAGCCCGCCAAGGATGGGTGACAATGATCGGTCTTATCGATCGGTCCCGCTGATCGGTCTCACCGATTGGTCTCACTGATTGGTCTCACCAAGAGGTCACACCAATTAGTTTCGCTGATCGGTCTCACCGACCGGTCTCCTCGACTGGTCGCGCCGATCAGTCTCACCGATTAGTCACGCCGATTGGTCCCACCGATCAGTCTCACCGATAATTGGAAAAGGAAGGGGCCATGAGGGTCTGTTCCATTACATTAGATACCTCTCAAACCATTCTCTCCCTCGACAATTCAAAACCAAACCTGGAGGAAAGAGGGGGGGTCCGAACAGCCTCCCTGGAAGATACCTCTCAGGAGTGAACCTCTACGACACAGGAATACCATATCTCTTGAACAAACACAAATGCCCTACCACTGTGGAACCACACAAAAAGGGCTAAATAGTCCAGTCCAGTGGGAGAGGGTGTTTCCGTTCCTCCGTGTTGAGATACTATCCGCTTTAGGTGTTACTAACTCACCCACACGGGTTTAGGCACATCTGCTTTAATGCGTCTTAACTAGGGACCAGGTCCTCCCCTCCACATTCTTTAAGACACTTCACAAACACATCCACATAAAAGGAACTGCACATCCATAATCAATAAGGTAGGCATTACACAGCAACCAAGTACTGAAAAAACAGGATAAAACTCAAAACAACTCTGGGTACTGGGAATGCATATGTGCTTCCCTCTCCCATGTACTCTCCTCAATCCCACCATGTCTCCATAACACACAAACCAAGGGAATGGTTCGTCCACAATTCACCTTCTCTTTACGACCCTCAATCATTAATGGTCGTTCCATGAAGGTTGCATCATCTTCGATATCTAGCCCTCCCCAGTCGAGAACGTGTGAAACGTCCACAGATATCGTCGGACCTGGGACACATGGAAGACATCATGCACCCATTGTAGCTGTGGTGGAAACGCCAGCTGATAAGCCACCTCACCGACCTGGTGCAACACGTCGAAGGGTCCGATGGACTTTGGAGAGAGCTTACTTCCCCTGCCAAACCTATGCTGCCCACGCCGAGGGGAGACCTTCAAGAACATGTGGTCCCTGACCTCGAAATCCAGGGCCCTTCTCCAATTATTGGAATATGGATTTTGTCAGTCCTGAGCCGCCTTAATCCTCTCTCATATAAGATCAACCTTCTCTATCATGCTCTGCACTACCATCGGGCCAAGAACACCTGTTTCCCCAACCTCAGTCCAGCAGACGGGTGAGCGACACGACCTCCTGTACAGGGCTTCGAACGGATCCATGTGAATGGTGGATTGGTAGCTATTATTATAGGAAAACATTACCAGAGGCAAGGGTAGCACCAATGATCCTCCGAAGTCCATAATTCATGCTTGGAGGATATCTTCCAAGGTTTGGATGGTGCGCTCTGTCTGCCCGTCTTTCTGGGGGTGGAAGGCAGTTCTAAGGTGCAGCTAGGTGCCAAAATCATGCTGCAAACCCCTACAGACTCGTGAGGTAAATCGTAAATCCCTATCCGAGACTATGGAACACGGAACTCCATGAAACCGCACTACCTAATCCACATATTTTCGGGCTAGAGCGTCCACCGCACTCGACTCCTTAATCACCAGAAAGTGATCCAATTTCATCAACCGGTCTACTACCACCCATATGGCATCGCAACCTCCTTGCACCTTGGGTAGTCCGATGACGAAATCCATCAAGATTTCATCCCACTTACACTCGTGGACATATAAAGGTTGCAACAACCCTCCTAGAACATGGTGTTTAACCTTCACCTGCTGACACACTAGGAACTTGGCCACAAACTCTGCCACTTCTCGCTTTACTCCGGGCCACCAAAACTATCTCCTCAGGCCCTGGTACATATTGTAAACTCCTGGGTGTACCACTAGGGTTGATCTTTGTAACTTACTAAGAACCCCATCGTGCATCACCTCTGGAACGAACAACTTCCCACAGAAAAGGATCTGATTCTGACCATCCTATGTCCACCCTTCCGGAGCATCGTCATGGATAACCCGGTCATGCATCACGTCACTCTCCGAGTCTCCCCACTGAGACTCCTCCACTTGTCGCAAAAGAGAAGACTATACTATCATATGATATAGGCATCCTCTACCACTATCCATCCTCGCATCTTGGTTCTAGGAAACCAACTCCTCTATCGCCTTCCAAGCGTCTGCCGACTCTTGGACCACATCCTTCTGCGACCTTCTGCTCATGGAATCGGCCACTACATTCCCTTTTCCTAAAGTGTAGGAAATCTCGAAGTCCTAATCCTTGAGGAACTCCACCCCCTTTATTGCCGTAAGTTTAGGTCCCGCTGGGAGAAGATATACCTCAGGCTTTTGTGATCCGTGAAGACTATAAAGCGTTCTCCGATGAGGTAATGTAGCCACAACTTTCGTGAAAAAACAACCGCTGAGAGCTCCAGATTGTGGGTGGCATAATTATGCTCATGAGGGTGTGGCTGCCTAGACCCATAAGAGATCACCCCTTGTCGCTGCATCAAAACACATATGAGTCCTTGCCCTGAAGCATCACAGAACACCTCATATGTCGCCCCTTCTTCTAGTAGTCTCAGCACTGGGGAACTGACCAACTTTTCCTTCAGATGGCTGAAGGCTGCCTCGCAATACTCACTCCACGCAAAAGCCTCTTCCTTCTCTGGTCAGGGACATCAAAGGTGTCGCAACTCGAGAGAAGTTGGGTATGAACCTCTGGTAGTAACCTGCCAGCCCGAGGAAACTACGAACCTCTGGAACATTCTTGGCAGATGCCCAAGAAACAACTGCCTCAACCATTGATGGGTCCACCGCTACCCCCTTCTTGGATAGTAAATGCCCAAGGAAGTTCACTTCTCACATCCAGAACCTGCACTTGGAAAAATTCCCATAGAGGTGGTGTTGTCGGAGGACCTCTAAAACCATCCTCAGGTGCTCCGTGTGGTCCTCCTATGATCTTGAATAGATCAGGATGTCGTCGATGAACACGACTACGAACCGATCCAGGTACTCCCAGAAGATAGAGTTCATAATCCACATGAACATAGCTGGAGCATTCGTAACGCCGAAAGGCAGTACTACAAACATGAAGTGCCCATATCTACACCTCAAGGCCATATTCGAGATGTCTCCCTCCTTCACCCTCAACTGGTGATACCTAGACCACATGTCAATATTTGAGAACCATCCTGCCCCTCTCAGCTGGTCGAAAAGAATATATATCCTCAGAAGAGGGTAGCGATTCTTGATCATTGCCTGATTTAGCCTCCTGTAGTCTATGCACAACCTGAGACAACCATCTGCCTTCTTTGCAAAAAAGACTGGAGCACCCAACGGTGACACACTCGATCGAACATAACCCCTCTTCATCAGATCGTCAACCTGAATCTACAACTCCCATAGCTTCGAAGGTGCCATCCGGTAGGGAGCTATCTAAATTGGACGGGCCACATGGTGAAAGTCTATCCCAAACTCTATATCACGTTGAGGGGGTAGAGTCATCACCTTCTCAGGGAAGATGTCCATACACTCACTGACGTTCTCTGGTACCTACACCATCTCCTCATATACTGACTCTTCTGACAGCTCAACTAATAAGTTGAAGAGGGGTCCTCTCGCCTGCTACCCTTCTGGCCACTCCGCTCGCCGGTGAAAGTAACATGTCGGCCACCCATGTCTGAGAACAGAACCCTTCCTCAGAAGCATTAGATGACGGAACACATAGTGAACAGCCAGTCGATGCCTAGGATGACATTGTATGGATGTATCTGTAGCAGTAGTAGATCCCTGACCGACTAATGTGTCCCTATCATTAGTCTGCATCCTTGACAAACATATAACAAGTAGGTCTGACCTCCGACTGGTGTGCTCAGAACCAGGGGAACTGGAAGTCTCTCGGCATCTAGACCCAGAGCATGGGGAAGACTGGGTGTAACAAAGGAGTGCGAAGCTCCGGTATCAAACAAGGAATATGAAAGGGTACTGAACAAACTGATCGTACCTCGAACGACCTCCAGTCCTGCTGGAACTACAGCCTCCGCGGTGTGAAACTACCCATTCCCATCTCCTCTTTCCCTCGGCTATCGGCCACCTCCACGACCATCCCCTATTCGAGGTCCCTGAGGAGTAGCCTGAGGTCGGCGTCCTCCTGCAACGTCTGCCCTTGGAGGAGCGGGAGCTCGCTGCCCCTACTGCTGCTGCTGAAAGGGCCTACCAAAAAGCTGCTGCTGAGGTGGGTGCTAGGCCTACCCACTGATCATCCTCCTCCTCTTATTCGATCCTCTTCCGATCAGCCAAGTCGAATTCCTGGGCCTCAATCGCCCGCAAAACTCGTTGTCATCTCCCAGGTGCCATAGCTGCAAGGTAAACAAGGAATGCCTAATCCCAATTAGTGCAGCATATTGTTCTTAAAATTTCTTAAACCTATTATTTATTTCAATCCCCAAACACCCATGAAACACGACAGCACAAGTCATAATGATCCATGTATCTTTCCTAGGGTCTTACCCTATAATCAGCGTGTCCTCACTTGGTTGTTCGGTAGGCCCAGAGTCCTTGCATCGGATCATGGGGGGCCCTAAAATCCCGTGTCCTAGCTGGTCTTCCGTGGACTAATTCACACACCTAAGTCACCCAACATTATTTCCCTACCATCCCATGAAATCATCACTATTCCTAACTCTAGACTCCATCCTATCTCTCATCCTACCTCTGATACCATTCTGTTATGACCCGCCTTCACCAAAAGGAGGGAAGGGTCAGAAGATTGCCAGGCCCTTCCTTCTTTAAGTTGAAGGAGAGATAATGACCCCCAAAAACCACCTTCAATAGGTCCCAAAGTGGCGACCAGCACCAAGGGTATAGAATCACTCATTAGATGGAAGGCATTACCCTTTTTCTTTTAATTAGATCGGGAGATAAGATAGGAAATCCCACAACACCAAAACTTAAAGTACAAGTACCGCTGAAAGTAATCCATTCCCATGTGCATGTTCAATAGTAAATAATACAAGCCTCAAAACTCCAAAGGTAATGTACAAAGAAAAGGAAAACAACAACAATAGTTTCCCCAAGGTCCGAGCTAGTACGGTCTCGCACGATCCCTGATGTCCTCATGGAAACCTGAAAACAGTTTTATACACGTAGAGTGAGCATATAAGTATACTCAGTAGGGAAAACCAAAGACTCTCGTGCACAAGTGAGGGCACATTCTAATGCCCCATGGAAAAAGAGATAACCAAACACCCAACAAGGAAAATATTTCCACCCAAACCTCACCAAGGCACACTCCCAAAATAAACCAAATAAAGTAAAGTATAATAATAGAACATCGATATTTGGGTACCTTGCGCCACATTCCCACTGGTTATGAAGGACATCCTACGCATCGAACCAATCCCGCCATTCTCACCGCAGTCCCACAGCCACACCCCGCCCACAGAAACCTGGCCAACAACCTCACCCCAGTCCCACTGCAAACCTCGCCCGCACACACCTGGGCCACAACCGCACATCCCGCTCGCAGACACATGGGCCAAAACCACCACACTAAACCATACCTGCAAACACCTGGGTCAGAACAACCACTTCCACGCTCGAAGACACCTGGGCCTCATCCCGAAGACACTTGGGAAACAACCTGCCCAAAAACACTTGGGCCAACCACCACAACCACCCTGTCCAAGGATTCTTGGGATAATAATGGACTTTAGGACATCACAGCCTGCCTAAAGAGTCTTGGTCTATTCAGGAAAGGGAGCAGAAAAGGAGCCAATAACCAGCCACTCATAGGAGTGTTTGGAAAAACATCCTCCCCCATGAAATGGGGGTGTTCAGCACTTAAGTTCTCAACATGGGTGGGGCATGAATAAGAAACAAAAAAACTACAAGTATACGTATAGGTAACAAGCACTCACCCAATCTAGGTTTTTCTTCAGCCAGCCTAAAGAACACTATCCTTACTAGTCATTCATGAAAGGAACACCACCCACATCCAGGTCACAACCATCCTAGAACCAATTTCCCCATTTAACCCATTCCTATTTACATGTACAAGTGATCCCGTTTAAGTAAATTCTGCACTACTGGGAAATGAACAAGCACAACGACCAGCTACAGAAACAAGACAGCCAAAGAAACTCAACCACTCACACCCGGTTCTCTTGTAAATTCACAAAAACAATGGGATAAGTGAGATCCCTCGAAGTACTGGAACCAATGAAAACCCCGAAACAAAACCCCATGTCCCCAAAATCGAGGAGCCAACGGTTTCTCAACGACAGAGGATTCCACCCAAATTCATGATATAAGCTGATAAACCATACAGCCTCAAATTCACAACCATTGAAATTATAATAACAGGGGATCCCATCCCCACCCATATCACCCTAGAAATCGACATGTGAAAGGAATAACCAAACCATTACCACCAACACAAGGCTGGACCATGCAGGTATTTTCATATTTAAAATATTTAACACACTCCATGGTTTCAATTTCACTGTTCTTTAACCATGGTTATCACCGAAGAGGGTTTGATCCTGGTGCTTTCAATTTATTTAATCGAGTATGTGTAATTATCCAATTTCCATGTTACAGTTATTTAAATATCCAAGATCACCCAGGTCCAATAGTACACAGAGAAAGACCACCAACGGCGATGATTTTCAGTGAGCATAGGCCCATTCAATTCATAACACATCACAACATAAGGAGTATAGTAGAACATCGACCACACCCCCCTTTCATTCTTTAATGGTCTGTTCATTATCTTCATTAAATTTGGTTTCATCAATTTCCACAAAGACAAAAGCATGCCCACCCCACATGATACATAGAAAGGAGAGACAAAGGATAAAATCCCTACTTGATTGATTAAGGATCAATGTTTTTCTCCATGCGCCAGGAACAGGGGATGCGCGATTTATAGGGGAGGGACCTCGGGAACTCCAAGGACGAGCAGACGACATTAGCCTAGGTGCAACACATGTCTTGGGAACAATGGACTTCAAATGCACAAGGAAGAGGAGACTATCTAAGTGGAAGGAGAAGAAAATTCAGCGTGATAAATATATGACATCCCAATGTTACGGGATAAGAAATTTAAACACCATGGAAGTCTGATCGTGGTTCTTCCATGTGTTTGGGTGGTTACACACGACAGGATTAATTGTTATTTAATAGGGAGGTTTCATTGGATTTTTAGATATTAATTGTGGGCTTAAAAAATGTCCTTGAAACTCTTCAAAAGGTTAAAAAGGCCTAAAAGTGGGGTTACGGGAGAGGCTACAGATGGAAAGCCCGCCAAGGAAGGGTGACCCTGATCGGTCTTACCGATCGGTCCCACCGATCGGTCGCACCAATCGGTCTCACTGATCGGTCTCATCGATAATTGGCAAAGGAAGGGGTCATGAGGGTCTGGCCCATTAAAATAAAGGAACAAAAAATGTAAATGAAATAAAATTGAATATATATATATATATACTATTAGGTATAGTAATTTTAATATGATTCCGGGTGAACTAATTTCGAATAATTATCATATGTTCAATGAAATAGTGAACACCATGAGCTTTGTCGGAAATATAGTGTCAACAAAGGATCAAATTCTAAATCTACTTATACATCTTCCTGAATGATGGAGAGGGAAATTAGGATGTGTCTGATCTATTAAGAAGATTTAACAGATTATATAGAAAGAATAAATTTTATGAAATCCTAGTTACAAAGGAATGTATGAATGTAAAGTTAACTATAGGAGGGATTGGTAAAAGGATAACAATACAAATAGATGACCTTCTATGAATTCCAGTGAAAAGGGCATGTAAAAAAGACTATCTTAAACTAATATAAAAAAGGTAATTTAAGGTAAAGGACAAAAAAATCAAGAAATCCATGAAAGATACTTGGAGTGACTCTATGAATTGCTACAACGAATTAGACACTTGGCCAAAAAAAATTTATAATAGATGCAACATGCGCTTTAGGAATAATGTATCTAAGGTATATATTGTACAATCTATGCTTATTTCCTACTATTCTATAAATATACAAAATGATGAAATTATGTCTCAAGAAGAATTGTTTTAATATCAAATAAAATACTAGAGGACACCTTAAATGAACATAAAGATAAATATAATGTTCTAAAAAACGAAATGCCTTTTTTTCTAATACTAAATCTTATCTTCCTATAGAGAAATAGAAAACATGATCACTCTTTAAAGTGTATATTGAACATAAATTTTTTAATGAACAATTGAAGAATGATTTAGAATATTATACCAGTGGAAGAGAAAAAATAAAATTTATTCTAGGTAGACATATTTCTCAAAAATATGTTATAGTTGTAGGATATCAAACTTGACAGAAAATAATAGATTAGGAAAAATTTGTACCTAAATATAAATTTTAATATGCTACTACAATTTATTATTTTATTGGACAAAATAATGTATTTATTTTAAAACTATTACAGTATATTTATAAGACACCTATTTAACAAATGTAGGTTCCTAAATCCCTGATTACTAACACATCTAAACCCATGAAAATCTAGGTACCAAAATCATTCTCCGTATGAATTTTTTTTGTAGGAAATATGCATGAGTACCTCATGTTAAAGAATATGGTACTTGAAAAATGGATGTTAAAGGAATATAATAAGAGGCTACTCGTGATTATAGATGCTAATAAATGTTTTTGGTGGTAATGTAACCTTTGGTGACAATGCCAAAGGTAAAATCATCAGCTTTGGTAAAATTTGTAATGACAATTCTGTTTTAATTTCCAATGTATTTTTGTTGATCTTATTAAGAATAATTTTCTTTACATCTCATAATTATTTGATTAATTTATTCATGTCAAAATTTAAAATAAAATATCTAAAGTTTTATATTCTAAATATGATTTAGTTTTTACTAATTTAAGGAATGTGAAAATATATAGTATTAATATTAATTATTTAATTTCTAAAAAAATCCTACATGATTTATATTCAAAAAATTACATTGTTTGGCACAAGATTCATGGACATTGAAACATTCAATCACATAAGAAGCTTACCAGAAAAGGTTTAGTTAGGGATTTACCTAAACTAGAGTTCCCAGACATAGAATTTTGTATCCCCTATCAAAAAATGGAATATGAAAATATTTATTTTAAATTAATGAATGATATTTCAACTAATAATCCTCATGAGTTTGTTAATAGTGATTAATTTGGACCCTCTAGAGTTTATAGTATAAATGAAATACACTATGTTAGTATACAAGATAATTAATCTTATTGGTATACTGGGGTGTCCACTTCAGCTCACAAAAGTGAAGTCTATTCATACTTTACCAAGTATTCTAGATATGTAGAAAACTGAAGTGGGCATAGAATAAAGACCTAAATAAGTTCTCGTGACTATGAACTTTGAAACAATGTTTTTTAATATTTTTTTATAATAAAATGGTTATAGTCAAAAGGTCTCTACTCCTAAGACCCCTCAGAGAAATGAAGTAGTATAAATAAGTAATAAAACACTTTAAGAGATATCCATGACAATGACAAATGAATATGACCTACCTATCTACTCTTAGGAAGAGGATTTGAAAACTACCTGTAATGTAATTAATAGAGTAATAATTACACCTATCTTAAAGAATAATCCTTATGTGATTTGGAATAGTACAAATACAATGGTTAGTTAATTTAGATTATTTTTTTACAAGGACAATGTTCTTAAAACTAATGATAATCTCCCAAAATTTCCCTCCAATAGTGATGGATAAATTTTATTGGATTATTTAGCCTTTAGTAAATATTGTATTGTTTTTAATAAAAGGACCATGATTATAGAAGAGTTCATTCATGTTAAATTTGATGAGATAGATTCACATGAGAACAAAATATCTTTATAAAACATTGAGAATGATTTATCTTCTATGAATATAAATCCCAATCCTGCTGATTCTTTTGGGATCAAATCAAAAAAAACATCAAGTTCTGATGAACTTCTATAACATAAACCTGAACATGTAATTAATAATTAGGTGACTAACCTCACTTTTTCTAGAACACTTTGGAACCTGATATACCATCCATAAGATGTTGTAGTTATAGATAATGATAGAGGTGCACATACTAGTGTTTTTCAATTAAATTTGGTTGACCATCAAGAATTCTTGTCATAGCTTGAACTTAAGAACATAAATAATGTAATCAGTGTTGAATTCGAGGCCTTGGTTATGCAAGAAGAACATAATCCACTTAAAAGAAATAAATTATGGGAACTTTTGTAATGATCCAATGAAACCAATACTATTGGTGATTAATGGGTGTTTAGAATCAAGGATAACAAATCAAGAACAATAGTAAGGAAAAATGTTAGACTATTTGCACAAGAGTATAGTTGTAAAGAAATAATAGACTATAATGATACATTTTCACCCTTATCCATTATCTACTCACTTAGAATACCACTTTCCTATGTAGCTCATCAAATTTTAAATATTATCAAATATATTTCAAAATAAAATTCTAAAATGGGTAAGTAATTGGGGATGTTTTTATTTGAACAACTAGATGGTTTTCAAAGTTCACATTTTCCAAATCATGTTATCAATTTAACAAAATGTTTATATAGCATGATACAAGATCATAGAACGTTGTATTAATATATTTACACTTTTCATATTTTAAAAGTATTTTTAAAAGGTATAGCTGAACGTAGACATTTTATGAAATGATATATAAAAGATGTTTTAGCTATACAAATGTATGTAGATGATATTATTTTTGGATCTTAAAAAACATATTTACAAATTGATTTTTAAAAATTGATGCAAAATATATTTGAAATATGTTTAATGGGTGAATTTAAATTATTTCCTGGTTTTCATATTTTCCCGAAATAAATAATAAATGATTTTAACTCAATGTAAATATTAAAATAATCATTTATAATTTTTTATCATTGATAGTACTAAAAGCATTGATTCAAATATGACTACTTCATGTAAGAAAGATCCTGATGATACTGGGAAACCTGTGGATAAACCCATTTATAGAGGTATTATTGGATGCCTACACTACTTTATATATGGTCGACCTAATATTAATTTTGGTGTGTGTATGTGTGCTAATTTTCCTGAAAATCCAAAAGTGCCACACATTATTGCAGTAAAAATAATTTTATAATACCTAAAATTTACTACAAATTTTGTATTGTTTTACCAAAGAAAGAAATCATTTGAATTAGATAAAAATTCTTACGCTAATTTTAGAGGATGTAAGTTAGATAGAAAACGAAATTTTAAAACATGTTACCTTTTAAAATGTCTCTAATTTCTTTGTGTTGTAAGAAAAAAAAATTACATTGTAATGTCTACTGATGAAGTTGACTATATAGCAGATGGTAGCCACCGCAAAAAAAATTTTGGATGAAATGAACATTACTAAACTATAGATATCAATTCATACATTTCCCTATAAAATGTTACAATACATATGATATAATTATTTCTAAGAATCATGTATCACAGTCTGGAACAAATAATACTTATGTAAGACATCACTTTTAGATAGACCATTTTTATAAGGGTAAAATAAATCTTGAATACATTGGTATAGAACATCATCTTACTAATATTTTCAATAAACCATTGAATTATAAAATAATAAATTATTCAAAACAAAATTTAGGTATGATTAATTTAAGATAATTATGATTTTTATAGACTCACAAATGTAGATGTATCACTGTTGTAGATGTATAATTGTTGTTAATGTCTCTCCATTGTAGATGTATCATTAATTATACTTCTCACCATTGATACATCTCACCATTGAGACTTATCACCCTCGAAAATTCATACCATTGAAACATCTAACTATCTTTAATGTCTCACCATTGGATGTATCACAATAGACTTCATGAATTTTTTATTTTTCCCTTGAATATTTTTAAGCCGCTATTACTAATTTTTTTACTATTTATTTAATATTCTTCTAAATTCATATTCAAATCCTATTTTTTATATACAATTTTTTTCTTGATTTTCAATGGTCAAATCATGAATTCCATATATAAAATAAATTTAACAAATTTTTAATTTCAATGCTCACATATCTCATGTTAAACTTGTTGTGAACCATTACCTCTTGAATTTTGACCTTCTTTAGTCATTGCCCAATCCATTCGAGATGATCACTATAGCCAGAGTGAAGAGACATTCAGAGTCTTCTCTAGATGAGTCATGTCTTGTTATTTAATAGAAAGTGAGTAAATCAATTTAGAAGCTTCTCTAAAGCTTCTAAATCCCATGCTATGAATTTTAGTAGTCATTCTGAAGAAATAAGTTTGAGAATAGTGGATTCTTTCAAGTAAATCTTTAGTGCATCAAGATATATATAACCATGTATGAGTGGATTGGTTGTTTTAAAATGTGATACCTTTTTATCCTATGACGATAAACTATATTTATTAGTTTGTGGAGTATAACTTCAAGGATTATGAATATTAGGTGAGAACTATAATAAATGGATGAAAGGTTTTTTTATCTATAAGATGGGATACATGTCTAAGAGTACCACATGAAGGATTAGAAAATGACTACCAAGAAACAATTATAGATTATGGTAATGATTCCAATTATGAATATTTCTTAACTGAGTTAACTAGAGATGTAAAAGGATAAATAACAACTGAATAAGATATTTATGGAGTATGAAAATATTTTTTATGTTCATTAAGAAATTATTATGTTCTAAATAAGGATACATATCAACTTTGAGATACCACCATGATTACCAACTATGGAATATCAAAAGAATGGTGAAGATCAATGTGTGATGTTATTTGATTCTTCATATGGTGGCGATGAGTAATCCTATATCTATATAAAATTCATTAATATAACCAATGATTATTTTAGTAATGTTGGAAGATAAATGTTTAATGAAGAATATGTGGTTTACAGTGTTAGTTTTTCTTCACTAAGATAATATAGATAGAGATGAGAATAAGTTGAAATCCTTGGAAAAAATAAAATATGTGGTTGATGATGAAAAATTATATGATGATTTCAATCTTATCGACCATACTTCATGAACAGAAGTCCTTGATGATCATGGTTTAGAATGAGATGATGTACTCGAATATTTTTAGAGTGATGGGAAGGAAGCATATTTTGTTGGTTGAAATATAGAGGATGAATTTACAATTCATGAAATATGTGATCATGATATGTCATGATAATCGACTTGTATTACCTAGTGATCAATTAGTATACCTAGGTCTCTGCATAAAATAGAGAAATTATTAAAGGAATGATTTGAAGAAGAAGTAATATATGTTTTTGGTGAAGAACAATTTTTGATTTGTTATAATTATGATGATGAAAATGGTGATGATGATGATGAATAAGATTAAAAGGAAGAAGAAGTTGGAGATGATGAAGATGATGGAGAAGATAATGGGGGTGAAAGTGGTAATGACAGAGATTATGATGTTCATGGTTATTGAGTTAGTTTTGAGGATGTAGATATTCCTTGAGATATAATTATCTCTCTACAACCATCTAGTATTAAATATGAAGAAAGTACAAGTCGTGAGGAAAAAATATTAAGAGAGGAAAAAGAAGCATCAGTTTGAGGGAGAGGAATATGAAAGTCTAGAAAGTCATCTAGTTGTTTCTTTTGTTGATATAGATCATAATGTACCTATTACAACAGATTAAATAGTTGTTGATTCCTTTTTTCTTGAACAATCTATAGATGAGCAGATAAAGGTTCTTGTAACTAATGCGGAATCCATTTCTAAGCACATATAAGTTGATCCTACAATTATCTAGAAGACTATTGTTGTACTAAATTTAGTTGCTCATAGATTTAATGAACAAGATATTTTTTACCTCATATCATCATATCTATAGATTCTGGATTCTATAGTTGTTTACAATCTGATTAAAATATATGAATGATAGATTTACCCCGTGTTTGAGGAGTAAGATATTTTTATGGTGGTTCTCCCAAAAATGGTTAACCCATTATTAATGAAACTTGGTATTCTACCGGATCATTAAATAGACTGATTGATGCTCAAGGAAAACTCAATTGATTTATGAATGTGTTTACCAGGCCTGATCCAACAACACCTTTGCCTACTCTGACTACATGAATGGTTTTGGTGGTTGTTTTTAACAAAAGTGATGTAAATTAATTCTATGAAAAACATTTATCAGATTTTGATGTTAATTCGAAAAACCATCCTTCATTCGTTAGTATGTTATGTAAAAAGTATTCGTGGTACGTGTTTGAATTTATTATAAACCATATTCAACTAAAGACAATGCACTATATATTGGATGTAAAGATTGAGAATAGAATACTTTCAGAGAGCAGGAGTCTATGAAGTTAATGGTTAAACGGATATAGTTAGACATTTCTAATTCATTGGATTCCTTACTTGAGAATGTAAATAATCACAACTTTGTGGATTATGATTAAAATGAACTTCCTATTTTTCATGAGCTGATATGATATGTTGTCAAAGAAGAGAATCATGTTACTTCTACTTCATGTAATGTTCCAGAATATCCTAAATAGGCTTTAAGAAAAATCAGATTTAACTGTGATTATGTAATAGTGGTGGTTAAAGATTATTAAAAAGTCATGAAGGATGATAGAGAAACAATAACAAATGATATAAATTATTATATATCAAGGATTTTCACTATGAAAAATATGAATGATCACATTAAAATTTTGGCTAAAAATATGAGGATACCACGAGTGAAACACTCTTTCAAAGTGTAAGTGAACCATCTAAAAGTTATAACACTAGTGATTCATCATTTCATGGAAGAGAAGAAATATTTTTGTAGTGAAACTGAGTGAGGTGGTTATATAACAATAGGGTTTCATAAATCTTATGAAATCAACTCCTCATATTTATGGTGTTCATGTAGTGGATCTTGAAGATATACATGTTAGAGGTCATCTAATTCCATATAATCACATCTAGAGTACATCAACTAGGAGTATTAGAAATTCATTTGCACCTTGACCTGATCATTTACATCCTTCTCCTTATCTCCTAGAGAAGCTGTGAAGCACCTCAGTCTAATCACAATTAGAGAGAATTGATCTCAGATAGATGTTCCTGGATATGTTCCTACTGAAACCCCAGCCTATGTTAGTACTTCCTACACCTCAGACAATGAAAAGTTAAAAATAATTTATTTCCTTCTACCCAACCAGAGTATCATTGATTATTTGACTTTTTTCCGTGATGGGGATGTTTTTTATTTTATTATAAAACCTTTAACTGTTACTTTTTTTGAAAAAAAATATGTTGGTTACTGATGAAAATTCCCTTATTCATATTCAATTCTTATATGAATTTTTTATTTTATTTTGAAATTTTTGATAATCCGTAAAGTGGGAAAAATATTATATGGACTTTTGTTAAATTCCATTAATGAAACTAACTATGCTATTTGTTTCTATTACATACACATTAAATTTTATTGAGACCATAGTGTTTGTTTCCGACACTTTTACGCCGGGGCGCGCACACGCTCGTCCGTCACGCATGGGAGGACGCGCGGCTCATGGTCCCGCATTCCCGCTTTCCAAAGGTGGGCGGCATCTGTTCCTTATTTAGGAACGTCTGCTCCTTGATTGAAACCAGGATGATGGGATGTTGGTTCTTCCATCCGAGGATTCCTCCTCAGAGCTCGTCACCAAATCCGGGTCTCCCTCATAGATTTAAGACAGGTTCGTGAAGCTCATTTCCGGTGCCATATCTGCATGGATTCCAGTTAATTAGACTGCTTGCGTCGAGACGCTCCAAGGGGTCTTGTCGGGGTAGCAACCTTCGGTGAGGAGTATGGTCACGTTGGGGTGTCATTGGCTTGTCTTGGAACTGGGGATCAGCATGTCTGTCTTCTGTCCCTTATCACAGGGCTTCTCGAGGGCGCGGAAGCCTCAGGCATCCCACATTGAATGTGAGGAATGTGTACCATCTAATTTTTTCCTCACCTTCCCATGTTTAACACGGGGTATGCCACACGTTTAACGTCTTACAGAGATGGATCAGACTGATCAAAACACTGAGAGTGGATCAGATTGAAGGACCCCCTAGGGGGAACACCGATGTTGGGGCCAGCACGTGGGCGGCTTCCCGTATACTATGGAGTGGGGTGGAGTGGCATGATCTCACCGGGATGTGTCGGCCCGGGTAAGGATCAGGATGGATGATGGAGTGACGGGCTTGAACCTTGTGGAGGCTTCCTACATATCCCCATGGTAGGGAATCAAAGTCCGCGTAGTTTGGTGATACGGTGGGACACCTGAAAAGGCGACCCGTGAGAATGGACGCATGGATGGGAGCCTGGAGGAAGTAAGATCTTCGGGCTAGGGCATGAGCTTCCCAAGGCACGTGGGATTGAGGGGGGAAGTTAGGATGAGACGAGGATGTGATGAATGGGGCTTATGCTCTAAGACGTACCAATAGGGGGAATACAGTTTAACGTCATACGGGACGAGATACAGTTTAACTTCATGCGGGATGAGGGCATACAATTTAACATCATGCGGAACGAGTGATCTGGGGCTTACGCTCTAGGGCGGACCATGGTGGATATGGGGGGATACGCTCTAAGGCGTCCCATGTTGGATATGGGGCTTACGCTCTGAGGAAGCCCATGATTGATATGGGGAACCGATGTGGAGAGGTCAGAATGACCGGGTGGTGGGCTTGAACCTCGTGGAGGCTTCCTACGTACCATACTTTAGCAGGGATCAAAGTCCACGTAGTTCGCTAGCATGGGGCTTACGCTCTGAGGTGGCCCATAGTGGATATGGGGATTACACTCTGAGGTGGCCTATATGAGGATGTCATGGTTGATGTACGCTTTAAGCCCACGTGAGTCATGCTCGGTGTGAGAAACAAGAGGCAGGAGGGACCAGACGATCACGTCGCGAAGGGTGCGTCCGTGAGAAACGGAATGGGGCTTACATGCAGAGCGGCCCAAAGAAGAAACAGGGGCTTATGCGTGGTTAGCGGCCCTAGGTTTTGGGGATTACTCTAGAGTGGAGGTCCGTGGTGCGACAAAGCAAAGTGGTAAAGGGACTCCACTGGCCTTGGTAGGGGGGGGGGGGGAAGTACGGAGATGCACGGGTGCAACATTCCGTAAGAGAAGCTAGGGTCTTACGCTCTGATGCAGCCCTTCCCCCATGGACAAACGCCACTCCGACAAGGAGTATCTCATTCCATGCGTGGAATATTCCATTCCTGTGGAGAAGAGTGGGCGTAAAGAATGTCCGAGCTGGGGGGACCCTACGTGCGAAGCATGGGGTCGGACCACAGTTTAACGTCATGTGTTAAGGACGAGGTGCTTAGCAGTTTAACGTCCTTCAGCTTGGACGAGGTATGTTCGCTCCACACCCCTAGGGCTTACATGCCAAATTCCCTCTACCCCTTGTGGGAGGGAAGGCGTTGGAAAGGCCGTAATGAAGGGGGCCGCATGGCAAACCATTGGGTGGTCCACGTTAGTGTGGCTATGCGAAAGAGCAATAGTCATTAGCGTGCCTATGCAGAGAAGCATAAGGCAAAGAAACACAATGGGAAACACCGCCCAAGGGACCTTGAGGTTACATTGTACGAGCCTGGAAGGCCATACGGGAAAACAACGCATGGCGCGAATGCCCGGCAGGGAAGTAATTAGGTGCCGGCGCGGAAAGGCATCCAAGGGGCGTCAAGGTAAAGGGGTCCGGGGTGTTGCACGCAAAAGGAAGGTCTGCTCGCAAAACACCGAGATGGCGCGCAATAGGTCCAGCGGATTGCGCGGATAGGTGATTATGTGCAAGGTATTTCATGCGTAGAAGGGGATTGCGTGCAAGGGACAACGATCGCGTGCAAGGGAAGTACCCAGAGGAAGAGGCAAATTCACTTAAGCCGGTGGAGTTGCGTGCAAAGGAGAACCCCGGGGAAAGGTTGTGCAAAAAATGGGGATTAACTGGAAGTCATATTGCACACGGGGGGAGTCGAATTGTGCGCCTGAGAGCCGATCCGAATTCCTCAACCCCCAAACCATCTGGGGTCGCCTTCTATTTATATGCACAAGCCGGCGCGGAATCCAGGCGGCGCGCGAAAGTTTCCACAATGGGAACCGTCGGCGTGTAAATCTTCACCGCGCAGAAATGGGGCACGTAAAATTGTGCGCACCATAGGCTCGATTATGCGAATCCCGGGAGTGCTTCGTGCACACATCTTTATTTCGCGCAAGCCCTCCTTTATTTCGTGCACCACTTCCCGGTCCTCTGGACAGGGCCTCTGATTCCGAATATGACTTCGCTTTGCCATTTCGAAACTTCCTCTAGGAGTTGCAGACTTTTTTCGCCATCTACAAATGTGCCCCCATGGAATTGGATTGGAGAGAGGTCACAACGATCTGATTCTGAGGGAAACGGCGAAACGCCGAAGTAGAGCAAGTCTGAGGAGCATAGCACGCAAACAACCCACGCGGCGCGCAAAACGACAGATCAGCGCAGAATTTACTTTCCACGGGGCACGGAACCCTGGCCTCGCCTATAAAAAGGGGAGTTGGGTCCCAAATCCGTACCACAACTTTTCCACGCGATAGGCTTATAACTCTCGTGTGCGAAATTGCTCCAGTAGCTGCGCGCAAAAAACGCTCTGGCAGCACGGGATTCCTTCCGAATTTTGGTCGTCCTTGCGTGCCTACTTGGGATATTCCACGCTTAGCCCGCCTATTGTGCTCTCAACTCCAGGATTTTGCATCGCCACTTCAGATTTCATGTGGCACTCTCCAATTCCACGCACTACATCCCAGTTTCGTGCAACTCCAGAAATATTCGAGATGGCCACAAACCGAATTGATGAGGGGGAAGTCGCCGCTCATAGGACCGAAATAGCGGCGAACGAGGAGGTTTATGGCGCCAAGGTGATCGTTTTCGACAACCTAACCTTGTTCAATCTGCTGAATCTAGCTCAGAAGAAGTATCCGCTGTCTGACAGCCTCCTGCTCTATAATTTTGGTATTCTGGAGGAGGTGCCCCTGTCGGACTTCGAGGTGGACACACCGCGGTCATGGGTGACCCGGGAGGACGAGCTTCCTCGCTACAACATCATCAACAATGGTCGTCCTGCCAGGGAAACTCGACATATGGATGTCTATGTTCTAAACACGAGGACTAGGGCAATTACCAGGTACGAGCCTGTCGTAGAGAATTCTCCAGCCCTCTACGCGAGCACGTTCCGTCAGAGCGTCACAGATGACACGAAGGTCTGGCTGAAGGATTGGGACCTATGGTCCGGGGGAAACTTCACCAGCGAGTGGGCATGTGCGTTCTGGGGTCACCATACATGCGACAAGTTCTGGGATGAACTTCGGTATATTGGTCTGTTTGAGACGGTATGGACATCTCAATTCCACTTCCACCATCAACCTGAGCTCAATCCGGAACTCTTCACCCAGTGGTCTCCTGACACCAATACATTCCACCTTCATCATGGGGATGTCGGCATCAGCATCTGGGACGTTCACTACATCGGGGGTATCCCACTGGAGGGCTACCAATACGACGAGTTCGTTCCACCAAACAACACCTGGGAAGACAGGTCACAGACGCCCACGCTAACGTGGAACCTGCTAGAGCTGGCCAAAGAGAGGCTGGGGGTCATGGACTTTCTGAAGGACATTGCCTACAAGGGCTGGTTCAGCCTGTTCCTTGAGCAGGATCCGGCCGTCAAGATGCCGGGACGGGGTAAACGGTGTCCAACCGCATGTCAAAGGAGCATGGATGGGTCATACTGGAGGACCCTGGAGGTGGGGAAATACCAATCATGGGGCTATCGCGTCATCAAGGCCCAGGACCCGAATGTCCAGTATGTCGGGTTCCTTGCCGCCTTCCTGAGCGGGTGGCTCCTGCCAGTGCGGGACGTGAGGATGGGCGTCCGTCCAGCAAAACTATTGATGGCGGGCACCATGGCCGCCAACAAACGGTTCAACTTGGGTGTCCCCATACTGGATAAGCTGTATGCCATCCCGGGATGCATCTCATGAGGGGGGTCGTCTCGGAGAGTATGTGGCCCCTTCTAGATCTTCCATGGCTCGGTGGTGGCTCACCTTGGAGGGTACACATTCCCAAACGCAGTCCGTCCTCCGGGAAATGGCTTGCGACCATCCTTGCTGAACATCGCAGGGGTGGCGCCGATGACGCTCAATAAAGAGGGCGTGAGAATCCGCATCGGTAATGACAAGAACTTCCACTTCAGCCCGTTCCCCACCCCTGTCGGCCAGATGGTGGAAAATGGGTGAGGCTCTCTAGAATAGCATGAATATTTCCAGAGCATTCGAGGCGGGGTGCTCGTGGATCAGATCGACGGGAAGGTGATCTGCGAGCCTTACGTGCCATCCGGATTCTCCAGGAAGTTCGGGTGCCTCCAATGAATGCCAAAGAAGGTATTCACGACTGTCTGTCAGGAGAAGAATCCATGCGTTCTACGCCATATGTGGTTGATGTTTACCACCTTTGGCTCTGGCGATGTCATTACTCTTCCTCCCACCGGGCTTGATGCTGGCCTAGCAACCGAGTATGTCGAACACTAGAGAATCGTGTACCCTGAGGGGCTTTTACACAAGAGAGTCCTGCAACTCTAGGTTACTCGCGCGGAAACCGGGCGATGTTGGAGAAGGAAAGGGGCAAGCGGAAGAAGGGAACTAGGGGTTCCTCAGGCAGTGAGGCCTGCGCAGGCCGGGACTTCAATAGCGGGAACATCACGCAGCGTTGTCGTGACCTCGTTGCCTATGGGGGGTCACATTAGGCGGCCAAGGAACTACCCGGGAAGTAGATAATATACCCCCTCGACCTTCCCAGGATGCAATTTTTTCGGCACTGTGGTCAGCCTGGATGACCCTACGGCAATCGCTGAGCGTTGAAGTTGTCTGGTAGAAGATCATGAAAAATGGGACCCAGCTGCCAGTGGTCGGGCTCGTTCGAGTTACTGACCGGGTAAATTTCCAACGATGGCATGATTACCTGAAGGCCATGGAGACATACGCACGCCAAAGGGGTCGGCGTGTGGAGCCACCTTTCCTAGTGAAAGAGATGCGAGGCCAGGAGCACGATCTGAAAGTGATGCCACCAGGAGAAGGCGACATCGATGAGGAGTCGGGGGAGGAGGAGACCGGAGAAGATGAAGGTGAATGAGAAGATGAAGAAGAGGGAGAGCCCGAAGAGGAGGGGTCACAAGAGGCGAACTACCAAGGGAGTCTCCGAGAGAGCAGCGAGATTGTTGGCTCTGATCTCGACATAACCGAGATAATCGAGGTTTGTCTCTATCTTCATTCATTTTCCTTCTTCATCCATTCTTCTTTCCAATTTCCGAACCATCTCTCTGCCTCACTCAGGAGTGTCTGAGTGTTGGACAGGCTTCCCCACCAGAGGAGGGAGGAGAGGAAATTATGGGACATGATTGGGGATTCGACACCCATCATTGAATTAACAAGCACCGAGGGGTCTCCCATCATGGTGGCTCTTACAGTGGCCAGAACACTAGAGATTGACGCTCTGGAATCTTGTAAGTCTCACGCTCCACTACTGGCACTTGTTATCAAAAGATCCCAACTAATCAGTGTACGCCTTGCATAGTGATCTCAACATTGGAGGCTCGTTAGGCTGCGGAGCCCGGGCCGTCCATGAGCGGACCAGTGTCGGACAAACCACCTCATTCAGAACATGCTCGCTACACTGAGTCAACCCTGGAAATTGGTGAGTAGGGGGCAGCGGGCATCAGCGACGCTGTTCATGAGGTGAGGCCGGAGGCTGATGGAGGAATCATCGCTTCTGGGGCGAGGGAGGAAGGTCGCCCAGACATCAAGGATACTATTCCTCATGATAACATCCCTAAGGCTGATCCTGCTTCTGATCTACTGGCTTCCATCCCTACATACCAACCCGCTAACCATGAGGAGATAGATGACTCGGACTTAGAGGCAGCCGAGGAGAGCCGGATGACACATCACAAAGGGTGGAAGTGTATCTGACGCTTCCTCAGACAGCCCCAGTCGGATTGGCTGAGGCGGATGGGATCACTCCAGACCTGGCTACGCTTCATGTGCGCCGGAGGGGCTGATGTTTAGCGCCTTCATCTGACGGTCTGTGATTACATGGCCGAGAAGATACATGAAAGCAGCTGGCGTGCCGACGTTTCCCAGTGTCGGGAAATATCGGCGAGCGCCCGAGCGTTGTTGAGGGATGAGCAGGAGGTCCGGAACCTCGAAGGGCAAGCGACAGATAAGGAGGCCTTCATTGCAACATGCTCTGAGCTTGTTGAGCAACTGATGGCCCAGCTGGTTGATGCGTAGGAACAATTGATGGAGCCGAGTCACCAGATGACCGTACATCGAACCGAGCGGACGCAGGCACAAGCTAGTATTGGCGAGCTGTGCTCTGCGGTGGCCGATGAGGAGATAGTTTTCGAGGAGCGAGAAGCGGTCCTAGAGGCTACCAGCCAAAGGGTAGCAGCGCTGGAAAGGTCTATTAAGAGCGCCAATCCTTAAGGGATTTGTTTTGGCCATCTCATGAACCTCTTTCTTGTACATCTCACCATCTCAATCCAATACATGGAAAAATTCATTCATCGGTACCCTTTGTTTAAAATGCTCAACCATAATTCTGAAATAAATAACAACCCATCACTAAGCTCTTATGGGTCGCACCCAATGCGAGAAGCCAAGGATACTTGTGTCGTCATCTCGTCCAACTATGGGGCATTGACCAAGCCTCTGGCATCCGAAATTGGGCCTGTATTTTTGGGGAGGAGACCTCAGACCGATTGATATATCACCTTCTCAATGTGCTCTTACACACAAGTGGGGCAATGCCGGGGGCATTGAAATCCATCCGAACATAAGGAGATGGAAAGAAAAGGTGAATCAAGCTACCCGAATTCGGAACACTGTGGGGCGCGATGATGGAGTATAATTGTTAACCGTGAAGGAAACACAACACCCACATCGTGTTGGCCTGGAGTGGGGACAATAAATGAGGGCTGACCACTGAACATGTTCGCAACACGGATCCTAACTCAAATATCACCGGTCAGTTTCCCGGAACGTTGGCCTGGGACAGCAGGCAGACTATAGGTCTATCATCCATATTGCTACAATAGTCAGACCAAAGGTCTGTCATCCATATTGTGGAAGCAGGGGGACCAAAGTCTGTCACCCATACTATTAAGGCGTCCCGTCAAACATGACCAGTCCTTCGGAACATTGGCCCAGGACAGTAGGCGGACCGTAGGTCTGTCATCCATACTGTTAGGGGGTCCCGTCAGACATGAAAGAGAACGAGGATCCGAATAAAGGGGTATGCAAAGCGTGGAAGGTGGAGTGGTGGTTTGTTCGAACAGAGTCCAACACTCCCAAAATTGCGCCACCGTGGTGGAGGCGCATCAGGCGGACGTACCAACCTGGTCATGGGTCGTCCCAATTTTCAGGAAGAACCTCTCTGGCGAGAGAACTACCGCTTCCCATTACCACCATGGGGCATCCCGAACTTATTCGGGGTGGATGTCACGATTACACCACTTTCCGCGAGGTCAGGGCGAGGGGCCGACAATAAGGAGGGATGGGTATTGGTAATCCCTGGGGTGGGACCGAAGACGAAATGTCTGGGTGTTCCTACGTATCTCATTAGGATGAGAATCAAGCCACACCTAGTTCTAGAGAGGCAGTTTAACGTCATGCTGGACGAAATACAGTTTAACGTCGTGTGGGTCGGGGGACACATCTCATCTGGGGACATGCACGACACGACAAGTAACCTGACGTGAATGAGGGCATAATCCCAGACCACACCATACAATCCCACAAGAGAGACCAATTCGCGGAAATCCAGGCAAAGGATCTTAGTTTAAGGTCTTAGAACTCGGACCAAAGTAGAAGGTGAATGGGAGACACATGGTAAAGTGGTTGAAAAACACAACGTGAGTGTGGGGAAAAGCCCTGCTTACTATGTGCTCCTGGGGACGCGTTTAGGCCAAGAGACCGAACACGAAAAGTTAGGTTGGGCCTGCGGGGAAGTTCCGAGGCGCTCCTACGTATCTCATAAGAATGAGAATCAAGCCATACGTAGTTATTGAAAGGATGTATGGTGCGATATGGCGCTGGCACAAAGGACGAAGGAGTCGTGTGGGTCTAGTCCTCGCACTAAAAGAAGCAGCATTTGATATATCTTGTTTGTTCTTGAAGGTAAATGGTTTTTATTTTGTGGGGCGACTGGACTAGGGTATAAATTCTTGGCATCTCAACAATAATAAAGCCATTGAAGGCGTTGAAAAGCGGCATGGTAATCAACCAATACCTGGCGTGATGTCTCCCATGGGGAGGTCATCACAATGCAGTGCCATTTTTCGTCGTGCGGCCACAACGATATCATCACAGTTTATGGTCGTATGGTTTGGACCAGAAACATAGTTTAATGTCCTATGGTTTGGACCAACAACACAGTTTAAGGTCATATGGTTTGGACCAACAACACAGTTTAAGGTCGTATGGTTTGGACCAACATCACAATTTATGGTCATATGGTTTGGACCAACAACCCAGTTTAATGTCGTATGGTTTGGACAAACAACACAGTTTAAGGTCGTTAGGTTTGGACTGAAAGCACAGTTTAAGGTCGTAAGGTTTGGACCAATAGAAACATGCACGATGAGATAAATCATACCTGATGCGGGTGAGGGCGTAATCCCATACCATCCTCGCACACGGTTTCGAGAGAGGAGCCTCGGGCCAAAGGGGCCTACGAGGGTTCAACAATAAGGGGGCAGGAGATGCTAGCTTCCAGCTATGCTGGGCCCAAAACACAATGTCTGGGTGACTCCTCGTTCCCCATGGGGATGAGGGTAATGCTGCACGCAACCTATAGAGAAGAAACCCAAGCACATACTCTAGCACTCAGATCGCGGGAGCCCCGAGAGACACTATTACGCATCTCGATCTGTCTGATGTGTGGGGGTGTACTGAGGGTTAGTAAACGGAGTTTCGAGATTCCACCTTGACACGGTGGGGTCGGAACACAATGTGAACTGTGCAACCAACATTCAAGGCCCTAGGAAGCTAGCGTGACGACTGAGGATTACTGCTGACCATGTTCGCAACACAACATCCTGTCGCGTTAGCCTAGAAGTAGGGGCAAACAAATGAGTATCAACTGCTGACCATATTCGCAACACAGGATTTGTATCAATTTGTCTCCCAAAACCCTCAGGGGTGTTGGCCCGTGACGGTAGGAGATCCCTTAGGCGTTGTATCCAGGCTGTTCTTGGGGGTCCCTCTGGGTGTGAAGGATGGTGGGGCCTGAATGAAGGGGAACACGAAGCTTGAAAAGTGGACGAAAACTTGTCTAAGTCGAATCTGACACTGTAGGTCCTAGACCAGAGTACTTTGAACACATTAGCAGACCACTGGAAAGGGTATATGGGCTCAGTCTAAGAGCGGCCAAAAGATGGCGGATTCCCGAGGGAAGGGCAGGCCAAAAGACCGAGGCAACCGGGAGATCGTGGGATCTCCTAAGAGATGGGGCTGGACCAGAAATCTAAGTGTTCAGGAGGTCCTACGTATCCCATAAAGATGGGAATGAATCCACACATAGTTCTAGACGGAACCTTTTAATGTCATGGGGAACATGACATAAGAGGGCTAATCCTAAGAACAGGGCGCGTGTGGTGCAGCTATTGCAAACCCGACATAAATGAGGACATAATCCAATACCACACCACGTGATCCAGTGGTCAAGATCCCAAAGGCGAGCCTGGAACGATGCATTAGCGGACTTCGAGCTGGACCCAAAGACGGAAGATCTGGGTGCTCCTGGGGCTGGACCCTTGACGAAATGTTTGGGAGTTCCTACGTATCTCATTAAGATGAGAATCAAGCCATACGTAGTTCTAGAAGCACAGTTTAACGTCATGTTGGATGATATACAGATCTTAGTTCTAGGTCTTAGAACTCGGACCAAGGAGCCCAGATGTAGGGCAGAGTGTAGTTTAAGGTCGTGCTAGACCAGGTGCAGTTTAAGGTCATGCAGGACGTCATAGTTTAAGGTCATGCAAGACCAACAGTAGGCTTAGGCAAAGTACTATTTGAGGAACCTGGCGTTTTTGGGTGGAGTTATGAGCTCCCCATCCATAGTCACCAGGGAATACACGCCATTGGGATAGATATTATGGACAATAAAATGCCCCTCCCACTTGGGTTGCAACTTGGGTGGTTTCCAGCCGGGAATAATTGGCGCTTTGAGAGCCAGCACCAGGTCACCTTGTAGGAAGGATCGGAGGCGAAACTTCTTATTGAAAGTTCAAGCCATACTACTCTGATGCCTTTCCATGTTATGTAAAGTGCGAAGCCTACTTTTGTCTAGCGCTTCCAATTCGGTTAGATGGATTTCGGAAACCCTATCTGGTGCCTGCTGGTCGTAGACCACCGTGCATAAAGAGGGAAACTGGATCTCGATGGGCAGGACAGCCTCAGGTCCGTATACTAGGGAATACGGAGTCACCTGGGTGGAGTTACGAGTCGTCGTCCTATAAACCCAGAGGGCGTTGGGGAGCTTTTCCGGAAAACTTTTCTTTTTCTGACCAACCATCTTTTTCAGAATGTTAGAGAGGGTTTTGTTAAACGCCTCGATCTATCCATTTGCATGTGCGTGGTAGAGGGAGGTGTGGTTAGAGTGAATGTTGTACTTAGCGTACATTTTTTTCATCTCGGCTGCTCGGATGTTGGTTCTGTTATCCGTGAGGATAGCGTGAGGTACTCCAAACTGATAGATGATATTGGAGATCACGAAGTCAGCAATAGAACATTCCTTGACTTCCCTGAGTGGGATTGCCTATGCCCACTTCGAGAAGAAATCTGTAGCGGTTAAGATGAACCAGCATTGGCAGGCCATCGCCGGCGGGTAAGGCCCCATGACATCCAACCCCCAGACTGCAAAGGTCCAATAATACGTGGTAGTATGGAGAGGCTCCGGTGTCCGATGCACAAAGTTAGCATGAACTTGGCACGCATGACACCTCTTGGAATACTCAATGCAGTCATAGATCATGGAGGGCCAGAAGTATCCCCGCCTCCGAATCTGGTGGGACAACTTCGACCCGGCCTGGTGGGCACCACAGGAACCATCATGCACTTCTTGCATGACCTGTGGGATCTCGACTCCTTGAATACAACGGAGGATAATACCATCAAATCTGCGCCTGTAAAGGAACTGCTCAAGGATGGAACCATTCTAAAGGGTGAACTGCGGTGCGCGGCGTCGGATTCGTTCTCACTCGGCTCGGTCCGACGAAAGATTGTTGTGCCGGAGATATTCGACCAAGGGCATCCTCTAGTCAGGAACTGTCCTGAGTACCGCGCCTAAAGCCCCTGGGGATCCTGACGTAGGGACACTAGCGGTGAGATGGTTCACTCGTGGGCCACAATTGCCTTCCGGAATAATAGTAGAAATGATTCTCTGGTGCTCCACGTGGACAATTAGGTCATCCTGTTCGGGCTCCGCAAGTGATGCGGCCAGGCTAGCCAAAGCATCTGCTCGACTGTTCCGCGACCGGTGAATGTGAACGACCTCTGGCTGGGAGGGGAACTTATCCATTAGATGGAGGGTACACTCCAGCAATGGAACAAGTTCCGTCTTCCTGATAGCATAGTCACCATTGACCGGTTTGATGACCAGCTTGGAGTCCCCCTTTACATACCGATGGGGTACGTCAATCTCGAGAGCCAACTCAAGGCCAGCAATGAGGGCATGATACTCTGCCTCATTGTTGGTGCAGCCTTCTGAAAACAGAAACGAATACGGAAGAACGGCTTTCTCCGGGGTGATGAAGATGATACCCAAGCCCACTCTGTTAAGCCTAGGATTGTTGAGCCTTCTACCGATGGGGATCCGGGAGGCACCGTCAAAGTGCATCTGCCAGCATGGGATAGCGTGATCAACTAAAAGGATTCCCTCATCGAGAAAGCCTAGATCCAGTGTCTGGTCCGTGGAGGTTGGGTGGGAAGCTAAGAAGTCTGCCAATGCTTGTCCTTTGACGGCCTTCTGAGGTACGAACCTGATGTCCAACTGCTGGAGGATCACCACCCAGCACGCCAATCGTCCGGTCAACATAGGTCGGTTCAGGATGTATTTCAACGGGTCTACCCGAGAGACCAGCTGTACCTCGGGGTGCTTCAAGTAGTTCCAAAATTTCTACATGGCAAATACGAGCGCCAGGAATCTCTTTTCGATGGGGGAATATTTAATTCTCGCGTTGAGGAGCATGAGGCTAAGGCAGTAGAGGCTATTCTATGTACCCTCATTGTTCTTCTAGGCGAGAAGTGCACCGAGGGATCGCTCCAGGGCGGTCACGTAAAAGACCAGCGGCTTTCTAGAAATGGGTGGCATCAAGACCGGAGGTTGAAGAAGATACTGCTTGATTTTCTCAAAAGCAATCTGACACTCCTCGTCCCATTCGTAGGCGGCGCCCTTCTTCATGAGCCGGGAAAAGGGCTTACACTTGCCGGCCAGATTCACAATGAATCGGCGTATATAGACTAAGTATCTTTGAAGGCCTATCAGCTCCCGGATATTACCCGGGGGAGGCATCTGACTGATGGCCATGATCTTGTCTGGGTCGATCTCGATGCCTAGATACCAAACAATGAAGCCAAGAAACTTTCCAGAGGTGACCCTGAAGGCACACTTCAACAGGTTCATCTTCAAGTGGCGCGAACAGAGGAAGCTGAACACATTCTCAAGTTCTTTTAGATGGTCCTACCACTGATGAGACTTAACCACCAGGTCATACACGTAACACTCCACCATAGTCCCAAGAATCGGCTTGAATATGCTGCCCATGGCCCATTGATAGGTGGCACCTGCATTCTTTTGGCCGAAGGGCATAACCTGGTAGCAGAAAGTACCCTGGGGGGCCCTGAAGGTAGTGAACTCTTCATCCTCGGGGGCCATCCAGATCTGGTAATACCTTGAGTATCCATCCATGATGGAAAGGGGTTGGAACTCGACAGTGGCATCGATCAACCACTCTATCATGGGAAAGGGGAAATCATCCTTCGGACAGTGGCGATTGAGATCGCGGAAGTCGATACATACCCTGATCTTCTCGTTCTTCTTCTTGACTGGCACAATGTTGGCTAGCCACCTGGGGTACTGGACTTATTTGACGAAGTTGGCCCTGATGAGCTTATCAAATTTGGACTCAACCATGGCACAGTGAGAGGGTCGCATCTTTCTAGGAGGATGCTTGAACCTGCGATGGTTTACTGGAAGGCCAAGGCGGTGGACGGATACCTGGGGATCTAGTCCTGGAATCTCGTCATAACTCCTGGAGAACACATCATGGTGTTTTTTAGGAAGTATACGTACCGTTTCCGTTCCTCGGGGGGCATATCGGTGTTGACCAATGTGGGTCTCGGGTCCGCATCGCTACCGAGGCTCACCTACACTAACTCGTCGACCATGGTGGGGACGCTCTTTTCAAAGGAAGGAGGAGCATCTTCAATGCCCTCCTCTCAGCTCGGGGAAGGATCATCCATGGGGGAGCCGTCTTAGGGCTGCCAGACCCTGATGGGAAGCTGGTTACGCCGGGGCGCGCGCGTGCTCGTTCGTCACGCATGGGTGGGCGCGCGGCTCGTTGCCCCGCATTCCCGCTTTCCAAAGGCAGTTGATCCAATACCATATGGCCTTCAGCCCAAGGGACCATGCTTTATGACACCAAAGCAGTGGTGGCGCATTGGATTGAGCCGATCGATTCCGGCCCGGCGAAACAGACACGTATAACGTACTGTCGTTGCCATGAGCCCAATATCCCGATATCGTACAGGGGTAAGAGGCTCGGGGATCACCTGAGCCTAGCTGGTGTAAGAGTAAGAGGTGATTTCCCACCGTCGCATGGACCCAGAAATATTCCTTCCTCTGGTACCCGAAACAAAAAAGCGTTTCCCCATGTCGGGGGTCGTGGCCTCCAACTGATGGATTGGGAAGAAATATGTGTTGTCCAGTCCTTCCCAGGGACCACTCGCGATAGTGGAGGGCTCGACCTCATCTTCCAGGATCTTCTTGTCCTTGCTCTTGTAATAATCAGCGTCCAGATAATGGGCTTCACAAGAGGCAAAAGGTGACGCATCTCCGTGCAGCACACCCACTCGACACTTAAGGGAGTATTTGAGGCACTAGTGATACGAGGAGGGGATCGTTGCGTGAAGGTGGAGCCATGGCCTACCCATCAATGTGTTGTAGGCAATGTCCTGAGAGACAACCATGAATTCGGTATTGGCAATTAGGCCGTCGAACTGGGTCTTCAAAAGAATCTTGCTAAGTGGAGTTTTCTCAGTCCTGTCATACCACTGAATCCTGAGGTCGGCGGGAGTTAAATCATCCTCAGACAACCCCAGTTTCTGCTGTGTCCGAGTTGGGATGAGGTTAATCCCGGAACCCGTGTCAACAAGACAGTGGTGAACATCCATGCCATTGAACTGGACAGTGACGTACAGTGGGCGAATGTTCCCTTGTATGGGAGGGTCTTCATCTTCACCGGAAAATGAGATAACCGCCTGACATTCGGCGTCCTCAATCGCCTCGGCATGGAAGGCTTCTGCGGCCGCCACCTCTATCTTAAACTGGAGGGGGCTCCTTAGAGCCTCGGCGAGCGCCTCGCTCATTTCAGATGATAGGAAAAGGGCCTCAAGGATAGAAAGCCTTTCCGGAATGATGGCCAAGTTCTTCATAACATCATAATTTGGAGCCAAACGTGAGCTTCTTCTTACGGGAGGCCGCTCTGCGATTGGAGGCATGACGGGCCCTGCCGGCGGGACCGGTGTCTGACTGGTACTAGGCACGTCTCGCTGTTCACTAGACGGAGCCCGGGGGGTGGTTGCCGCATTAGGACCCAAAGTTTGTAGTCATCCGGTGGCAGGGTAGGACTGGTTGCGACATGAATGAGGTTGTCCCGCCTGATCCAGCAACACAAACGGTGGTGGATGCAAACCTGTCGACACCGAGTGAGGGGACCGCATGCGCTGATCTCTGTATCGGGACTGCTGCCTGGTCTTAGTAGCGTGCACGACCTGGTTGGAGGTGATGATTGTCGTGCCCCGGCGATTCATGTAGCCACGGCTCCACCGATGTTGGCGACGACTGGGGACATTGGGGAAGTCCACCTTGCGTTCCTCATCATCAGGATCCAAAAGGGCTTTACCAACTCTACAGTGATAACCGAAGCGTACCCCGGGCATTCACTCGAGGATTTATCTGCTACCGAACAGATTCACAGAGGGATCCCCATCTCTGGGGGAATAAAATCGCCAAGCGTGTGAGAAGATGACGGCACTAGCATGGTGCATTATTTCTTCTTGCATCGCCACTTTCTCTTCTGGGAAGAGGTAGGATGGGACGACGGTGCCAAAGCGGCGCTCACAGATTCTGAGGGCTCTGAATGACTAAGGCGGGAACGGATGATGCCATGGGCACGGGAAACCATCCTGCGGGCCATCCAGTCATTATACTTCCGGGACCCACGGTCGGAAACTTGCTGCAACGCATCCTTGTTACTGCTTCTGCCATCTGATCTCACGAAGACACCTGCCACCTGCATCGGGGCTGGGCCCAACTTCACTATGTTTTTGTCAATATGGTCTTGGATCCATTCCTTGAATGCATAGCATCACTAGATGGTGTGTCCCAGTATCCGGTGATAAGGGCAGTAGTTAGGGTGATCAGTGAGATGCGCCTCTTCTGGCTTCCGGCACTCATGCAGCCGCACGATTCTCTGCTCCAAGGCGGTACGGAAATAACCGGGCACCTGGGCCTCGTCAAAAGAGTAAGTCTGATTCCTTCTGTCTGGAAAGGGGTCTCTTGGAGGCTGACCTTGACTAGGGGCCGGAGGAGCATGACGAGGAGGAGGACCCTGATTATCTCGCCTGGGTGGTGGTGGTGCGTCACGCGGAGGTGCCTGCCTATTTTGAGGCGGTCGCTGATGGGCCGGAGGCTGTGCCCATGGGGGTGGACCCCTATGGGGATGCTGATATGGCCTTACTGGTAGAAAATCCAGCTTTTTGGGAGCCTCTATCTGGGCTATAGCAGCGGGATCGGCTCTGGCGGCTCTCCTTGCAGGGATTACAGGAGGCAGCGGGCAGGCCTGACTGGCCTGTTGCAGGGCTTCTTCGAGACATTGAGTCTTGTCCGAGAAATCTCGGAACCCTCCAGGGTAATTTTGAGTGATCAGAGAAGGAACCAGCTCTGCCTTGACGTTACCTACACACATTGTCAGTAATTTCTCCGGAGTTAGTGGCATGTCAAGGTAGTACGTGAGCCCTTTCCACCGCATGAAGAAGTCAGCGACCCGCTCATCGGGACTCTGTTTGCACCTGAGGAGGTCTGCAATGTTCATCTTCCGGGTTGTGGAACTGAACTGGTAGTGGAATTTCCGATGAAGGTACTCCCAGCTAGTCACAGATCCAACAGGGAGCTGGCTGTACCAGACGAAGGCTGGTCCTGCCAGTGTCTAAACGAAGCAACGGAGCTTGGCAGCCTCCTAATGCACCGGAGTCCCTAACATAGGCCCGAACCTCGAGTTGAAGTGGGATAGGTGTTGTGGTGGGTCTCCTATCCCATTAAAGGGGGAGAAAGTGGGGTTCCCAAATCCTGGTGGGGCCGACATATCATCCACCCATGCTGGGTATGGCATGTCGTCCGTGGGTTACCACCTTCCGAGTTTCCAGGTCCTCCAAGCGGGTGATGAGTACTTCCATCAGATCATCCGGACACCGATTCCTATCCTGACCAGGATCTCTAACCACAAGCACATTTTCGGGCTCTCCAATCTAGTAGTAAAGCTCAGTAGCTCGCGGGGCGGCTGGCGGAGCGACTCTTGAGGCAGTGGGAGGAAACCGAGCATGGTCCCCCAGGTGATCCCGTCGCTCGGGAGGGTTCAGCGAGACGTATCGCGCCCTCTTGCCAGGGGTGCCAGCCTCTCCCCTGTTGGCGAACGCGACATGGTTACGGTTGCCCAGGGGAATCTCGGCAAGGGGTAGGTGCTCCTGCCCCTGCTGTCCTCACCTAGGATTACCGTAGTCAGGCCGCCACTCTGCAATGCGTTCGGTCAAGAGCTCATCAACCAGCCTCTTTTTCTCAGCAAGCTGCTGGCGTAGCGTGGCCTTCTCAGAGTCTTCCTCTACCTTCTGCAACGACGTAGATGGGTCGGCGAGCTTGAAAGCCCCGACATTCCCTTTACCCTTGCTGAAGTTTCAACTCAGTGTCAGTGCCCCAGTGGGTGTGGGGAGACCAAGGAGGATCCTCTGGAGGCGAGTGATCCTCCCAGACGGGTCCAGTGGCGGCTTTTCCTCAGGGGGTGAGTCCCCATCGAGGAGATCCACACCGTTTCCCTCATCTGAAAGGTCATCCATGTTGACCACCACGTCCTTTGGAGACATTCCCTCAGGGCCATCTGGTGAATCGGGCTGTCGGCGGATTGTACCGAAAAGAAGGGAAGCGTACTGCCCCCATCCGCGGATGTGTGCGTGGAGGGTGGATTCTTAGATAACCTTGCGGAGTACATGAAAACTCTGAATGCATTATTGCTAGAGGGCCTTGTGGGGGCCAGGCGACTCGTGGTACCGAACAGTAGGGAGCACAGCCAGGTCAACCAGATGAAACTGCTCACCGATATCCTCGAGATGTGCTTGACTCCTGGGATAAGGTGCTAGCTGATGGCGAATATGCGAGTGAGTCAACCGAAGAGTCTGGCGGAAACATTCATACTCTCACGAGGGTGAGCGCCTCTGGAATATCAAAATTCGACCCTGCGACCGGCCAAAACTTCTCAGGGAAGTGGCCCGCTGCGAGGACGGTCCAGAAGCTCCATGACTCTGGTTCGGGGTCCGGACCTTGCTACCCCGGCTCATCAACCGAGAATGGTCGGGGAGCTAGCAACGGCGCCGAGGCAGGTCACCGGGCCGGTGGGCTGGCCGGCGGGGAATACAACAAAAATGCCGACTGGTCGCCGATCCCTGAGTCATCCTCCAAGGCTTCAGTGCCCCGGATGCCACGTCGCGATAGGATGGGCCAGCGAATGGGCATCCTGTCACAGCGTCGGTGCTCGCCGAGGGTGTGTCGTCTTGTGACTCTTCTGTCAGTCCCCAGAAAAGTTCCCCACCCTCCCTGACTGAGGTTGAAGGTGCTTCCGGGGAGGCTAGTCATAACTGCGGGTTTGACCCCTGGGGGTACGCCAAGTCCTCGTCCTCCAGGATATACCTTCAGAGGGAGGAGGGAATCATACAGATCTCGCATTCGGGGAGTACTAGGCTGACGCGCCGCGTCCCCATTCCTGCCCTCGACTAAGAAGGTCGAGGGGATGGTTCCACATTCGTGTCGTACTCCGCCTCAGAGTCCGAGAAGCGGACTGGTCTAATTTCTGTCCGGACTTCCCTGACATTCCTCCTACGGCGACGATGCCCCGCCTTTCTGCCCCTGGGTGGCTCCTCAGGGTACGGATGATTTTCTTCAAGGAGTCCCCTGGCCGCAATAGTGTTGGGGCAGAGAGGACTAAGGGCCGGGGTGCGGGAAGCACCAGGAAAGATGTTGAAAGGGACATGGGGAGGACCTCTATGTGAGTGAGTGACTGGATACGCAACGGCTCCATACTCGCGGCAGCGGTAGGGGAGTGACCTCATACCCAGTGTAGTGGGCACTGCAAGGAGTCATACCCAGAGCGTAGCTATCGCAAAGAAGCCTTCGGCTTTCCAGATCAGTGGCACGGAATGAGCCTTCATGATGGATGGTGCCACCACGGATTGGTGCACGGTGGCCATTGTATGTGCCCGCGACCGGGAGAGTCGACCCAACCTGCCTGTAGGGCGGTCGGGGCCTTGATCCCAGTCAGGCATGTGACTGCCCTTGCTCAACGTGTGCGGGGGTCTAGTAGCAAGAGTCAGAAGCGGCTCGGGCCACAGTGGTTGATAACGTTGGTGCCCCAGGACGGGCATTCTCTTCCTCTCGCGCCCGACGCTGGTGTCAGGTCAGATAGGTTGGAGCCGGTTGTGCGGGAACAACGATTGTCTGGTCCTTGTCCTGAGGAGTCGGGCGATGACGTCGACGCAGCCTGGTGGGGGTTGTTGCCATTAACCCCTGGTACGGGTCTCCGATCGGGTAGACCCGGACATCCCCCACCTCATTGGAATAGGGGACGGATGTGTCAAGGCACTCCGGGGATAGGCTCTCAAATCGGTTGAACGTCGGAGTGGGGAGCGGCGGCTCCCTGCGCGGATCTCGGGGGCAGCGACGATAGTGGGGCGCAACCCCCTCTAGATCCAAATGGGCCAGGCCCCAGGTGGGCATGATCCCTTCCTCATCGTACCTGCGAACCATTTCGTTGATCACCCTTCGATGGATGATTTATGACGGGGAGAGGGGCGTGGGTGCCCGAGAGTCGTGGCGATCGGAGCCAGAGTGACTGTGGAAAAGTTGGGACAACGCGGGGTAGCTGCGTCGGTACTACCCCTGCCCCTGCGCCGGTGCGCAGGTGGCGATCGAGCTCTAGATGCAGTGATATGATTCCTGGAAGCAGGGAGATGAACCCATTAGTACTAAAAGGAAAAGAAATCAACAACCAGTAGCCCAACGTCTTTCCGTCTTCTGTGGTCAGTGGGAGGGATCCACGCTGACAAATTCGCAGAACGGATTGCACAACATCCTGACGGCCTCAACCCCTGGAGGGTTTCACGTCCCGGTGATAGGTACCTGGACCTGGTGACATGCTGAACTTCCGACATCCCGAATGCTACCTGTCCCCATATTGTGGAGAAGAGAATCACGTCGGGTTCACCATTTTCTATTTCCGACACTTTTACGTCAGGGCGCATGCGCGCTCCTCCATCACGCATGGGAGGATGCGCGGATCGTGGCCCCGCATTCCCGCTTTCCAAAGGTGGGCGACATCCATTCCTTATTTAGGGACTTCTGCTCCTTAATCGAAACCAGGATGATGGGATGTTGGTTATTCATTCCGTGGATTCCTCCTCGGAGATCATCACCTAATCCGGGTCTCCCTCATAGATTTAAGACGGGTTCGTGAAGCTCATTCCCGGCGCCATATCTACATGGACGCCGGTTAATTACGTTGCTTCCGTCGAGATGCTCCAAGGGGTCTTTTCGGGGTAGCAACCTTCGATGAGGATAATGGTCACATTGGGGTGTCGTTGGCATGTCTTCGTGCTGGGGATCAGCATGTTTGTCTTCTTTCCCTTATCACAGGGCTTCTCGAGGGCGCGGAAGCCTGAGGCATCCCACATCAAACATGGGGAATGTGTACCATCTGAGTTTTTCCTCATATTCCCATGTTTAACACGGGGTATGCCGCGAGATTAATGTCTTGCGGAGACGGATCGGACTGATCGAATAACTGAGATTGGATCAGATTGAAGGACCTCCTAGGGGGAACACCGATGTAGTGGCCAGCATGTGGGCGGCTTCCTAGATACTATGGAGTGGGGGTGGAGTGGCATGATCTCACTAGGATGTGGCGGCCTGGGTAAGGATAAGGATGGATGATGGATTGAAGGGCTTGAACCTCGTGGAGGCTTCCTACGTATCCCCATGGCAGGGATTCAAAGTCCGCATAGTTCAGTGATACGGTGGGACACCTGAAAAGGCGACCCATGAGAATGGACGCATGGATGGGAGCCTGGAGGAAGAAAGATCTCCGGGCTAGGGCATGAGCTTTCCAAGGCAAATGGGCTTGAGGGGGGAAGTCAGGATGAGACGTGGATGTGAGGCATGGGGATTATGCTCTAAGATGGCCCAGAGTGTGAATATAGTTTAACGTCATGCGGGACGAGATACAGTTTAATGTCATGCGAGATGAGGGCATACAGTTTAACGTCATGCGGGGCGAGTGATCTAGGGCTTAAGCTCTGAGGCGGCCCATGGTGGATATGGGGGGCTACGCTCTGAGGTGGACCATGTTGGATATGGGGCTTATGCTCTAGGGCGGCCCATGTTGGATAGGGGGAACTGACGTGGAGAGGCCGAAACGACCGGCTGGTGGGTTTGAACCTCGTGGAGGCTTCCTACGTACCATGCGTTAGCACGGATCAAAGTCCACGTAGTTCGCTGGCATGGGGCCTATGCTCTGAGGTAGCCCATGGTGGATATGGGGATTACGCTCTGAGGCGGCCCATAGGAGGATGTCATGGTCGATGCGCACTCTATGCCCACGTGAGTCATGCTCGGTGTGAGAAACAAGAGGCAGCAGGGACCAGATGATCACGTCACGAAGGGTGCGTCCTTGAGAAGCGGAATGGGGCTTACGCATTGAGCGGCCCAAAGATGAAACAGGGGCTTACACATGGTTAGAAGACCTGGGTGTTGGGGCTTACTCTAGAGTGGAGGCTCGTGGTGCGACAAATTATAGTGGGAAAGGGACTCCACTGGCCTTGGCAGGGGGAATTACGGAGATGCACGGGTGCAACCTTCCGTAAGAGAGGCTAGGGGCTTACACTCTGAGGCAGCCCTTCCCCCATGGACAAACTCCACTCCGAAAAGGAGTATCTCATTCCATGTGAAGAAGATTCCATTCCTGTGGAGACGAGTGGGCGTAATGAATGTCCATGCTGGGGGGACCCTACGTGCGAAGCACGGGGTCAGACCACAGTTTAACGTCATGTGTTAAGGATGAGGTTCTTAGTAGTTTAAAGTCCTACAGCTTGGATGAGGTGGGTTCGATCCACACCCCTAGGGCTTACATTCCCAATTCCCTCTACCCCTAGTGGGAGGGAAGGCATCAGCAAGGCCATAACGAAGGGGGGCCGCAGGGCGAACCATTGGGTGGTCCACGTTAGAGTGGCTATGTGAAGAAGCAATAGCCGTTAGCGTGCCTATGTGGAAAAGCATAACGAAAAGCAACATAACGGGAAACACCGCCCAAGGGACCATGCGGTTACTTCGTACGATCTTGGAAGGCCGTACGGGAAAACAACGCATGGCGCACATGCCTCACCAAGAAGACATCAGGTGCCGGCGCGGAAAGGCAGCCAAGGGGCGTCAAGGTAAAGGGGTCCTGGGTGTTGCGTGCAAAAGGAAGTTCTGTGCGCAAAACATCAGGATGGCACGAAATAGAGCCATAGTATTGCGCAGATAGGTGATTGCGTGAAAGGTATTGCACGCGTAGAAGGGGATTGCGTGCAAGGGACAACGATCGCGTGCAAGGGAAGAACCCGGAGGAGGAGTCAAATTCACTTAAGCTGGTGGAGTTGTGCGCAAAGGCGAACCCCGGGGAAAGGTTACACGAAAAAGGGGGATTACCTGGAAGTCATATTGCACGCGGGGGGGGGGGGGGTCGAATAGCACGCCCGAGAGCCGATTCGAATTCATCAACCCCCAAACCATCTGGGGTCACCTTCTATTTATAGGCAGCAGCCCACGCGGAATCCAGGAGGCACATGAATGTTTCCGCGACGGGAACCGTCGACGCGCAAAGTCTCACCGCGCAGAACCGGGGCGCGTAAAATTGCGCGCACTAGCTGCTCGATTTCGCGAATCTCTGGAGTTCTTCGCGTGCACATCTTTATTCCGTGCAAGCCCTCCTTTATTTCGCGCACCACTTCTCGGGCCTCCAGACCGGGCCTCTGATTCCGAATATGACTTTGCTTTTCCATTTCGAAAATTCCTCTAGGAGTTGCGGACTTTTTTGAGCATCTACAGTGTTTTCTTTTCACATTTAATTTCTTTATTATCTATGATACTACTTATTATGTTTAGAACTTTTATAAAATTCCATGTTTGTCATGTTTTATATATTTCACACCATATTCCTTTTACTTCGGCAAAACAACTTTTATAAAATAACATCATCTGTGATCATCAAAAGGGGGGAAATAGTTGGTACCACTAATTATATTGTTAACACATTTGTTTTAAGGATTAAAATAATTTTATTCTGATAACTAATTATTATTAAGTTTTCTATTAGAATTTTTTCATGTGAGATATATTTTCTAAATCTTCCCATGTATGAGTCACCATCAGAAAATGACTCACTATAAAGGATGAGTCACCACTAGAAATTATCACACCATTACCTTGAGTAACCACCGGAATATAATTTTGATGAAGTATCAAATGATTCATTATGATAGGATGAATCAATATTAGAGTGATGTTACAACCTCCAATGAATTTTCGAAATGTACTAAATTGATCTACCATCGTGTTGTGTCACCGCCAAAATGGACTTGTCACAATGTATGGGATGAATCACCATCAAAGATGAGTCAAATACAAAAAAATGTGGAAACTTATTGGAATCACATAATAATTAGAAGATCTAACACCATTCTACCACACAACCATCCTAGAAGACTGCTAGACGTAGATACACAGCTAGACTTTGAGTCCTTGATAGATCAAGAAACTGCTTGTGTCTCACCGCTGGACATAGACACCACCAGAACATGTCTCCAATGAAAATACTAAACACCTCTATTATTTCATTTATTATTTTGAATTAAATAATTTGAATCCCTATATTATTAAACATAATACTAGTTTTTAAATGGTTGTGTAGTAATTATTTTTAATTCATTAAAAGTCATGTCATACATTCAATACAAGGTGTAGAGGATCCTGTTAATTATATTTACTTTATATTGATAAAATAGTAAGCATAATCCCACATTCATATGACATATGACATATCTAAACAAAAAAATACACATACATGTGATGATATCTGAGTTTATGTGATTTTTTCCTTACAAAAAGAATCTATAATAGTGATCAACTATTGAAAAACTAAAGAAAATTAAACAAAAAAAATCTTTCTATATACTCACAATAAGGAGTTTACAACACTCTATTCCACTATAAATATCAGAAACCCAACATGATCTTCTATTGAAACTAGATTAATGAGTTATAATATTATGATCTTATTATATAGAGTGACAATATTATATATTCATCCTTTCTTTATTTTATTATTTATCATTACATTAAAACTTGTGTGTTTAAAATGTGTATTTATACACCCACATTTCTTGCTAATTTAAATTCTATGATAAATATATATATTCCCAAATACCTTTTTTTCTTCTATTTTTTCATGATTAATGTGAAAGAAGTCCATATGTGTCCTCTTATCTTTTTTACTCCCATGAATACTGTGGAAGAGGTCCCAGTGTGGTCTGAATAGTTGACATACTATTTTGTACCTGATCTAGGACATGGATAAAAATATATTTAAATAATTTATTGAGTAGATAGTGACTTAATATTGTATAGGACTACATCTTATCTTGAGACTGAACCTCTTGTATTCCTTTTGATAATGTGTTTTTTCATTTTATTTATATTATTTAAAACAATGTTTTTATTAACACGGAAAAAACCATCACTTTGATATTTTACATTAATTAGTGTTTAAATAATTGTTTGATTGAGTAAACTTATTTTAGAGGTTAATTTAATATTATATATTATTTTAACTAAGACATAATAAATAGATGATAATTATTTTAAAAGTAAATGTGATATATTGATCAATTGGTTTTGGTTAGCTGGTTAAAATTTAAATAAATTTTTGGATTTTATTTAAACCTACTTTTGATAGATAATTTTATTGGGTAATCAATTAACCCCCTATTAAGACAGTAACTAAAACAATCAATAGTATCTATCTATTAGTGTATGATATAGTTAATTGTCTCATCGACATACCTAGATAGGATATGAAAATTCAATTTCCCAATTTATGAGTTTGGTTTATGTATATGAAATTTTATCCAACTATGATGTGAATTCAAACCAATAGAAAATGGGAAATTCTCTCTCACAGATATATTTTCAAACCTAAATGGGGGTTTTAATCATCAAGGACTACATGTGCATTTATTCCCATAACATGGAATATATAGTGATGCATGGATATTATTTTTCATGGATCGACATAAAACTTTTCCTCTATGAGAGTCAAATCCATATAGAGGATAAAGTCCATATTACAATATGGATGTCCAAAAATTGTCCATATTATATACTATCGTGTGGTTTAGTGAATTTCATAGTTTTCTCATGTTTCTCATGCCATGTATGACTCATGTGATCTTAGATAACATTGAAATCCATTTTGAATATTGTTATTGAGATGTGTTTTTTCAATAAAAAGGGAACCAGGTCCTCGAACCATGGCCTTAAATTGTAGGACACCCATCGCCCATCCTAGAAGACCTTAAAACTCTTATGGTATTCCAACGTATAGGCTCACAAGTCACTTGAGATCTAAATCCATACAAGAGGAATGTGATATCTCTGTACAGGAACCATATCAGTATGGTGACCTTCTTTTCAAAGAACTACATATGGCATGATTATCATTCATTTGAGGTCTATTATGAAGCTAATATATTCTTCTCTTGGATCAGCCATATATTTTTTTTAAATAATACATAATGTAATGGCTCCCACTTCACAAAAAAATGAAAAATGGTCCATCCTTGTCCTGATACTTTAACATTTTCAAAAAAGAGACTTTGTCTAACAATTATCATGTGGATGTAACCCCAAAAAACAACATAACCTTATCACATTATATTACACATTAAAATCATCACTAATTCCATATTATGTTAAACTTTGAGTTGATATTCAATCCAATTTGAATCTATGCATATTAGAGTGGCCCACTCTTCCTGGACTTTTTAGACTCTATGTGATATTAAGATCCATATAATAGTCCTTGAAACATGATCATCTTGTGACCGCACAGTCATGACACATCAAATTGATTATGATTTAAAAATTGATTTATAGTATAGGGAATCCCCTAGTTTGTGTCTCGAGGAGCGTTGATATGTTTTGAGTATGTATTTTTAATAAGAATTACTAAAAGTGGGGGAGGTTTTGAAAACAGATATAAGTAAATTACATAATTATGGAGTTAAATAGTTTATAAATAAAGGTGGTGTATTAATAATTATGAGAGATGAATATCTTTTCAAGTTCACTACACATCTTGGATAGTTCATTGTTATGAAAATTTCACATGGTTTTGTTTAATTTTTTGGTAGAATGTTGTCAATATCTTAACTTCCCTCCAGCCTTTTCAAATGACGCTTAAAGAACCACCCCTTGGCACAAAAATCATGTATCCAAGATTTAGTTATCAAAAATTGAATAAAAGGTATAAAAAGCATACAAAAACATTATTTATTTGTGAGATAAATAAGATTATTGTGTTGTCTAATTGGAACAACCCAAGATTCCATCTTGAAATCTCAACCCAATCCGTGTTGAAATAAAAAGTGTCCCACTTAATTATATCCAATGAAATGTAATCAAGGAGAATCATTTGAAGAAACAAAATAAGTGAAATATTCAACACCAAAATTATAAAAAACTAGTAGAAGAACATGTTTAGTAACTCCCTCTCATGTTTGTGTTGCTCCATCGAAATGAACGCCCACCGTTTAGCTCATCATTGAGAGGGGGAGGAGGCTCTGGTGGAACTCCCTCTTCATCTGGGATTCCCCTATGTGTATATGGGCCTCCAGAATACCTTTTATTAGGAGAGGACTTATTTGGTTCTCCAAAATACCAATAATTTTCCTCTTGGCCTAACTTACAAATGGGGAGCCCAAGGTTCCATATTATAGCAAAATGGTAAGGTGGTTTGGAGAACACATATTTCTTAAAACCACTTATAACATGAGTTTTGACCTCCAGATAACATTATATCAATTTGTAGAAAATAAAAAATATTCATCCCCAACTCTTTTATGTATCCACAAAAAGGTTGGCACAATTTGGACACCTATTTCCCAAGATATGGACAGATCACAGAACACCACTTTTGACTTCATGCAGATGTGGCGTGCTGGAAAGATTAGGTTGTCTGAGAAACCCGTTGGCCGAATGAGTCTTGGGTTTCTTCATATAAAATTTATCCCAATGAATTTTGGAGCATCCCATAATATGTATGTCCAATTTGATGCATGGTTCAAGAGTAGTGAGAAGATGAGTCCACTTGTGTGCATGGATCATGCGCAATTTTGCAAATATTTCTTGGACATCATCATGGGACCTCAAAATCACCTCCTCCTACAATGGAATCATAAAAACAAGTAACATTTCCCTTTTTAATAGTGACAAACACCAAGTAAATGATTCAAACATGGAATTAAACTTGTTAATAATTTTATAATTTTCAATATAAAACAAATTTAGCATAGTGGTTTTAAGGTGAAAATTACACAGTGAATTGTGGTACGATCACACCCCCACACTTAAAAATTTTCACTCCTGGGAAAAGTCACATATCCTAATAAAATTATGCACATATATATTCCCAAAATTATGAAGATTTAGCATTTGAGTAAATTTTAATTCACTAAAGTAATGTGATCAATGCACGAACCACACCAAAGAGTTTATCCTAGTGAAAATGGAAAAGGATGTCTCATAAATTATATCACAATGAAATTCTAGTAGATTCATGACACCAACACGAGAAAAGAATTCAAAAGTCAACTACTACACTAAATCTACATGTGTGTGTGTGAAAACCATTCCCTGATTTTTTTCCACTTTCTATCCAATAAATATTGGTTATTTTAACATTATTAAGCTTTAAATTAATTTTCACCAAACCTTCCCTACATCCATTGCAATAATATTTCAAGAACCACTCACATAGGCATTCTCAAAAGTCAAACCATAATCTCTCGACCTAGATATCCCCATATATTGTACATTTCATCACTCCCCTCATTTATTATCTTATTTAGAATTTTCATTTGAAAAAAATCTCATACTCATCTCTCAACCCTTTTTTGATCTCATCACGTTACTAATTGAAATAGTTATAACAAGATAATAGGTTGAGGAGGAATAGTTTTTGACCAAACCAAGAAACAATTTTTTTTCTTTTTTAGGGCGTAGAATAGTCGGACATTAGGTACACACGAATAGGTCAATCTGGTACAATAATGAAACAGATCAGATAAGGAACAAGCATATTAAAATATCATTTAAAGATTTAAAATATTAACTTATCATATAATTACCTTATATTAATTAATATATATTCACACTTCATGGTTTGGTGAGAAAATGTATAGAGTTATTAGTGACATAGTTTTCCCAAAAACTACTCACATAAGGGGCATCAATAATCTCACATGTTTCACAGTGATACAACCATTTATATCATTGACAGAAAAATAATTCACTAAAAATCACTCCCTGATGTTATCTTCATACAAAAATTATTTTTCTCCATTATTTATTGTGGTCTTACATCCCCCCCACTTATGGTCACCAAATCATGGAACTTTGAAATTTTTGATTGGGGAAAATGAAAATTCCATAAATAAGGTGAAAAAGAGAAAAAAATAATGATGAAAATTCCTATCTAACCCAAGAATGCACCCATCCACCCACACCTAGAATGTGCAATTTCCTCACTGTAATAATTGATAATGTGAGAATGAAGGAAAAAAACTGGTTCGTTTCACTAGTATGTTGCTTCTAGAACATAGAGTTCCTCCATCAGGAACTCCGAAAGGGCTTCGTGGAAGTGCTTCTACCGCTTCCCCTTAATAGTGAAGGTTTGCTTTGTTTCTTCATTTTGAACCTGAACAACACCAAATAGAGATACATTAATAATAGGGTATGGTCCAAACTAGTGGGAACAAAGCTTACCTTGGTAAAACTTTAGCCTAGAATTATAAAGAAGTACCTTTTTCCTAATGTGGAACTGACGATGAAGTATTAGATAGTCGTGGGTGGCCTTGGTTCACTCGTTATAATTTCTGGAGTTTTCATAGGCATATATTCTCATTTCCCCCAACTCTTGAATCTAAAACATCCTTTGAAATCCTACACCTTAAATTTTAGATTTTCATTGTTTGATGGGCCAGTATGCCCGGTGCTCAATCTCAATAAGTAGGTGACAACTCCTTATAAACACAAGACAATAGGGTGATAGTCCAATGTGAGTTTTGAAAGTAGTACTATAGGCCCATATTGAATCATCAAGTCGAAGACTCAAATATTTTCTATTGAGTTGAACCATTTTTTCAAGAATATGTTTTACCTCTCTATTTGAAAACTAAGCTTGACCATTGATCTATGGATGATATGCAGTAGACTCTCTATGGAATTCCTCATAATGACACAAAAGTGATTTCATTTTTCGGTTGGAGAAATTCAAACCGTGGTCACTAATGATGAACCTAGGTAATCCAAACCCACAAAAGATATGACTTCTCTAAAATTCCACAACTGTTTTGGAATCATCTGTCCTTGTGGGTCGAGCCTCTACCCATTTTTTAACATAATTTACCGCCAAAAAAATGTACATGTTGCCAAAGGAATTGGGAAATGGACCCATAAAGTCAATTCCCCTAACATCACAAATGTCATGAAAGAGAAACAGTTTTTGTGGAATTTCATTTCTTTTAGAGACATTCCCCATTATTCTACAGTGAGGACAATATTTGCAAAAAACATGGGCGTCCCGAAAAAGCGTTGGCCAAAATAGACATGAATCAAGGACCATGTGAGCAGTTCGTTTGGGACCAAATTGGCCTCTATAAGTAAGAGTGTGATAGAATATAAGGACAAACTTAAACTCATTATCGGGAACACAACGCCAATGAAATTGATCAAAACATGTTCACTAGAGGTTAGGGTCATCCCAAATGTACCAATGAGACTCATGTTTTAGATGACTTTCTGGGTTTTAATTGAAATCTGTAGGAATTCAAGATGTTACCAAAGAAATTAAAATTTCAACATAACAAGGTATAACATCACGCACTTGGTACAATTGTTCATCTGGAAACATGTCAATAATGAAAATACATGGGGATGCATCAATTTCCGAGGATGGGAGGATCCAACTAATATGTCCAGCCACTACATTTTCTACTGATTTTTTATCTCTAATCTCAAGATTAAATTCTTGAAGGAGAAGCATCCATCAAATGAGATGTTGTTTGGCTTCCGATTTCATAAGGAGGTATTAGAGGGATGCATGGTCTGAGAACACAATGACTTTAGACCCTAAATGATACGACCCGAATTTAACCAAGGCTAACCGAATAGCAAGAATTATTTTTCAGATTTGGTGCAGTTTTCTTGGGTAGGGTCCAATGTACGTGAGGCATAGGCTATGACATGTGGATCTCGGTCAATCCGTTGTGACAAGACTGCCCCAACTGCATAGTTAATGGCATCACATATGATCTCAAACGACAAATCCCACCGAGGTGGTTTGATTATTGGGGATGATGTGAGACTCCATTTTAACTTATTAAATGATTCCTCACATTCATTATAAAAAAAAATTTCTTTTATTTTTGGAGTAATCAGGAGAGGGGTAGTGCAATTTTACTAAAGTCACGAATGAAATGATGGTAAAATACATCATGACCTAGGAAAGATCACACATCATGTACATTTTTGGGGAATAGTAAGGAAGAAATGAAATCCACTTTTGATTTATCTACTTGGATACCATCCCCAGAAAATACATGCCCCAAAACTATACCTTGTCGCACCATGAAATGGCATTTCTCATAATCTAAACAAGATTATTTTCAATACAGTGATGTAGGACTAGACCAAGAATAATAAAAAAATCATCAAAAGAGGATCCATAAATAGTGAAATCACCTATGAAAACTTCCATGAAATTATCCAGGTAATCCAAAAAAATACTAACCATGCATCGCCAGAATGTACCTAGAGCATTGCATAGACCAAATGGCATCCTCCTATATGAAAATGTTCTAAAGGGGGAAGTGAATGTTGTCTTTTCTAGTTCCTTAGGGGAAATATAGATCTAAAAGTATCCAGAACACCCATCAATGAAATTGTAGTGGGACTTACCAGCTAGACTCTATAGCATTTTCTCAGTGAATGGAAATGGGAAATGGTCCTTCGAAGTGTGTTATTTTAGTCGGCGATAATCAATTCAGACACACCAACTATTCTGCACACGGGTTTGAACCAATTCATTATTTTCATTTTTCATTACGGTAAGGCTGGTATTTTTAGGAACTTCTTGAATGTGACTGACCCATTGTCTATCATAGATGGGGTAAATGCTTTCAGTAGCCAATAATATTTTTACCAAAGTTTCTACAACTTCTAGGAGGTTTGGGTTCATTCGACATTGTGGATGCCTCACTGGTTTAGCCTCATCAGTTAATAAAATATGATGTGTACAAATTGATGGGATAATAAAAGGAATGTCTTCAAGTGTCAATCACAAATCTTGTTTAAACTCCTTCAATAGTTCAAGCAATCACAATTCATGCTCAGGAGGGAGTGAACTAGTAATGATGATGGGAAACTTGTTTCCATTCTCAAGATATGGATATTTTAAATCAGGATGCAGTTTTTTCGGTTCTAATTCAAGTGTATTTTGGATTGATTGGAGTGTGTGTGAAAGTGAGAGGTCATTGATCTCATCTAAATGTTCAATGGTATCATCCTCAATAGAGTAATGAGATTTTAAAAGATTAGTAGTATCATCGATGGTTAGTGGATCCCCCGTGCTCAAGAAATCATCAATTAATAAACATGCATCACATTTCACTAATCCACTAGAACAATCATTCAATGACTCATTTACTATAATTTCAATCAATGAATAATACTTAGAAATGGGATCAGGGGAATGAAAAGTTGTTTTTTAGGGATAGGGAGTACATCAATTGAATTAATATAAATAGGGGAATGTTCCTCTAGGGGTGCTTCAGGACATCAAGGTTTTTGAAATGGTCTATGTTACCACCAAATTCCACAGATAATGTTCCATTGTGGACATTAATTTTGGTTTTTGTGTTTTTCAAGAAGGGTTTCCCTAATATAATCGGTTCATGTCCATTCATCCTATCATCCTCTATTTTAAGCAAATAAAAGTCGGCAGGAAAAATTAAATTTTGGACTCTCAAAAGAACATCCTCTAACAAACCAGATGGGTGTGAGGTACTCCAGTTAGATAGTTGAAAAATAATTCTTGTGGGATTCAGTTCCCTGACCTGTAATATATTGTAAATAATGTGAGGCATCACATTTATAGAAGCACCTAAATCATGAAAGGCATTAGAAAAAGAATACTCCCCTATGGTGCATGGAATTGAGAATGTTCCAGGATCATTTCACTTAGTTAGAAGTTATGGCTCTGTCAATGGTAAAAAATTCCTCCCCAAGCCCACTTTCTCATCACCTCTAATTCGGCTTCGGTGTGCACACATTTCCTTTAGAAACATGGCATACCGTGTAATTTGCTTCACAACATCAATCAAGGGGATATTAACCTGCACTTTCATAAAAATTTACAATAATTTGTTATCACGATAAGTTTTATTTTGATTTATTGGTTTGGTGGACCTTTGAGGAAATAGAAGAGGAATGGTTGGGCTAGGTGACTCATCAATGTACACACTCATTCCTTTGAAAGGGCTTTCTCAAAAAAAGGTTCTTCCAAATTTGGAACACTTTTAATTGTTTGGATGGAGGTTTCCTTATAAGAGGATTACTCTAGTGGAGGATTCATTTTACTATCTAGTTTTTTTCTACTTCTATGGTTGATGGAACTAAAACTTCCTTTATCTGAATGGTAAACTACTGGTTGAGAGGGAAGATTACCCGATCCGTGACTTTGAATTTCACCCACTGAGTTAACTAGTTGGCCTAATAGGGGTTTGAGGTATTTTATAGCTACCTGAGTGGTTTGTTGCAATTGGATATTATTGTAATCCATTTGTTTCATCATATCTTCTAGGCTAGGATTGGGTTTTGGAGGGGTTTGTTTGAAATGTATGTGGAGTGATTTAGGATTTCTGGGTGGTGGTGGTGGATGACTACTCTGCCCCGGTTGGTTCCATTATTGTTGAGGATGGTTGGAGTACACCCCTTACCTATAGGATTGGTTCTCTTTACACCTAGGGTTGGATTAATAGTAAGGTTCTTTCCTAAAGGGTTGGTTATATGGGCGACCTGGAAATATGGCCTCACAAATCTCAGATGCTTCCCTCAATTGAGGACATATGTTACTGTAGTAGGTGTTAGAAGAACATATAGCACACTGGATGGGAGGAGTAGATTGGTATTTCCCTTGGTAAATAGAAATTTGTCGAAGAAAGGTTCTTACCTCTTTGAACTTGGTGTCCAAATTCTTCTCGAATTCATTACATCGCACCTCATGGGCACCTTGAATAGGTAAATTGGACCTTGAACCAAATTTTTGTGTGTTTTGTGCTATGTTCTCAATCAAGGTTTTTGTAGCAATTGTGGTATTATCAATTAGGTCATGACCTGCAACATCATCGAATATATTTAGATCAATAGGGATTAGTCCTTCATAAAAATATTTAATTAAAATTTGATCACTTATTTTGTTGTGCGGGAAACTTGAACATAACCTTTTAAAGCATTCCCAATATTCATGTAATGTTTCCTCTTGTGATTTCCATATCCCAAAAATTTTATTCCTTATTGTTGTATTTCGAGAGGCAGGGAAATATTTTTCAATAAAAAGGAATTTCATCCACATTTTCCGGTTTTAATATAGAACACACAATGTTAAATTCATTTAAATTGTTATGTAGATCCTCTCTAGGATGTCCGTGTAATATTAGTAATAGATGAATTAAACCAGATTTCAGTTCAAATTTTTTTGTGTCACCTTGTAATTTAATAGTAGGGGTTGGATATCAACATCAGGTGAGGTTACTTCTTCTAGTATTTGATTTTTTAGCCATGTTATTCACATTAATTATCATTTTAATGTGGGTTCCCAAGGTAGAAGTAGAAGGATCATGATGAGTGTTGACGTTTTGTGCGTCCTCCATCAAAGGTTCCTCTTGTATATCTCGGGGTCGCTGATTTAGGATCCTCTCTGGTTTGGGTTCAAAAGGTTGTAAGTCTCCTAGAGTTGAACACGTCATACACAGACCCTATACAAGAAATAAATTAGAACACCAAAATAAATGTAATTTTAGAAGATAAAACAAACAATAATTCACAAAAATTTCAAAGAAATTTATCAAAAACACACACTAAAACCAAAGCGCTCCACTGAAATGGATCAAAAATTTGAGCACACTATCATGAAACATCTAATTGACTATGATTTTAAGATTGATTTATAGTCTATTTAATACCCTAGGATGTCTCCCGAGGATCATTGATAGGTTTTGAGTATGTATTTTTTATAAGAATTACTAAGAGAGGGGATAAGTTTTGAAAATATATTTAAGTAAATTACTTAATTAAAGAGTTAAATAGTTGATAAATAATGGTGTTTTACTAAAAATTATGAGAGAAGAATATAATTTCAAGTTCACTACACATCTTGTATAGTTCATTGTTCTAAAAAATTTACATGGCATTGTTTAATTCTATGGTTGAAGGTTGTCACGATCTTGACTCCCCTCTTGCCTGTTCAAATGATGCTTAAAGAACCACCCGATGGCACAGAAATTGGGTGGCCAATATTTTCTTATAAAAAATAGAATAATAGGTCTACGATATCATACATAAATCTTATGTATGTGTGGGATATATAGGATTATTGTGTTGTCCAAATGGAACAACCCAAGATTCCCACCTGAAATCTCAACCCAGTCGTTGTTTAAATAAAAAGTGTTCCACTTAATTATATCAAATTAAATGTAATAAGGAGGAAGCATGCCATGAAAAAAAATAAGTGAAATATTCAAAAAAAAATATACAAAACCAATATAAGAACATGTGTTGTAACTCCCTCCAAATTTTTTGTAGCTCCCTCGAAATGATCGTCAACCGTTTAGCTCGCCATCGAGAGGAGGAGGAGGCTCAGGTGGAACTCCCGCTTCATCCTTGATTACCATATGTGGATAGGGGTACATGGAACTCCTTGTATTATGAGATGAATTCTTTGGGTCTCTAAAATACCAGAGATTTTCCTTCTGGCTAAACATACAAATGGGGAGCCCAAGGTGCCATTTTAATGGAAAATGGGAAGGTGGTTTTGAGCACACAGATTTTTTAAAATGACATTTCACATTATTTAAGACCTCCATAAAGCCTTTTATCTATTTTGAGAAAATATAAAAGTTGTATCCCCACCTATTGTCTATCTCCACCGAATTTTTTGTACAATTTGGACACCTATGTCCCGATATATGGACCAATCACAACACACCACTTTTGACTTCGTGCATATGTAGTGTGCTGGACAGATCAGGTCGGCTGGGAAAATAGATGGGTGAATGAGTCTTGGGTTTCTTCATATGAAATGTATCCCAATGAATTATGGAACATCCAACAAAATATCATCCCATTTTGATGAAAGGTTCAGGAGAAGTGCAACTATTTGTCCACTGATATGCATGGATCTTACACAGTTTGGCCCATTTTTCTTGGATATCGTCATGGTCCCTCCAAATCACCTGCTCCTACAATGGAATCCTAAAAACAAGTAACATTGAACTTTTTATCATTTATAATCACAACATAAATGATTCAATCATGGAATGAAACTTTTCAATTTTTTTACAATTTTCAATATAAAACAAGTTTAACAAACTGGTGTATTGGTGAAAATTACACAATGAGTCGTGGTACGGTCAGCTTGTTCCTAATATAGTTAATAAAACCAGTTTTCATATATATTAGGTAGATGTATTCTATGATTTTTCCTTAAAGTAACTAACTAAGTCATGATTCTCAACTATACATGATACATAGGGAGGCCTATATCTGAAAATCAATTGCAAATATTCAATGAAAAAATTTTCCTATCCCGGAATATCATCTAGACCCATGTAGGATGTTTTCTCTATAATAACTAAATGTTCATTGATTACTACTATAATTTGATATGAATTGATGACCAAATGATCCATTTTAGGACCAAATATAATTCTTACATATTAATTAAAATACCTCTCCTTATATATGATTTGGATTTGTGCAGGGAATAATTTCTTTTAGAATATAGAATATATTTCTTCCTATTAGCACATGATACGTAGTGACACCCATATGAACCACCTTGGGCCTAACAACAATGTTTAAGACAATAAATTCCTTACATAACTATTCCTGAGGCTGGTCAATGTTGGAAAATAAATCTTATAAGAACTAAATGTGTCTTGACTCAAGACCTATCAGGAAACATAATAATTCCTAGATATATATTACTAAGACAAACTGCTGGTCTTCCACTGTCTCAACCTCCATGGTGCATGATTCATATTGAAATATGTCAACCTTCATTTAAAATGAGATTATAAAGATCCCCTAAGCAGTGAAATAATCTATGATTATAAGATCCATTTCCCAAAATGGTATCATTGATAGTTAGAAATCACGAACCTAAATGATAATGGGTAACTTTTATTTCGAAATAGAAAACTCATCTCCCCCATATAAAAGTCAGATCCATGTGGGAGGGCCTTGAACATTTCAAAAGAAAATGTATAAATTGATTCATATCCATGTAGATTATATAGTGACACTCACATCTCCCATCACTAAGCTTCACCATAAATTTCAAAAACAACAAAATACCCTCTCCAACAACAATGTATGATCCTTTACAACAATACCTCACTTACTTAATGACTTTGAACAAATGTAGGGATTTATTCCCCTATCCTACACATTATTTAGGTCCATGTAGATGGTTCCCCAAAAATAATTTTTATATAATAACAAAAATACCCCCTCTCTATATATGAGTTTGGTCTATGCGGGGAGATATATGAGAAATACATGTGGCATAATTCATATTTCCATTGGATACATTGTGATTCTTGGATCATTAAATCATCTGACATGAATTAAAATAAAAAAATAATTTTCTCTTTTTTTATGATCTGGATATGTAAAATAGGATTTCAAAGATGGTGATATATATTCCATGATTCTCATCCTCACAAGATGCACATGGAAACCAGGGTATGCCCATCAAAAAAATTGCATATGATCCTACATTTAACCCACATTTAAATACATTACACTATTAAAAAATTAATGAGTTTTACATATACATTTCACTTACATATGAGTAAAATATATATGTGGTATACTTGTGCATGAGTTAGATCTTCCCAAATGGAGGTACAATATGTGAAAAACTACCCATAATCCTTTTTGAGGGAAATAAATGTCTCTTAAATATGAATCCCGCCAACCAATGAAGGGTTCTTCTATGGGAACATTGTATAATATCATGTTGGTTCACAATAAACTAGTTATAGAATTTTAAACAAGACAAAAATTATATCTCTATCTAATGACATTAAACTACATTCCAATTATTCTCTTGTCTCATGATGTTAAACTGTATAGTAGGCATGTCCCCTCTACATGATGTTTAAATTCACGTATAATTATCCATAATCCCTCCATATTAAAAAATTATATGGGCCTGGCCATGTTCAACCAAATATTTGGGGTCTTGCATCATATTTCTATGAACCTCAAACTATAAATCACACTTCATTCCTTGGGAATCTTAGGTTGCTTTAAACCTTGAACGACCCATAGTGAGGAGAAAATATACCATTATTTGACCATGTATGAGTTGTATCTACATAAGGGCCTTATAACCATCATTTATAGGTATCTCATCCTTATAATAAGGGCCTTAGGATTATTTTTCCCCAAAAAACATCATAGTGGAACTCATCACCACAGTGTGATCCTAATTGTCCTAAACTTGAATGTCTCATAAAACTACTCATGATCAGATGACATTGAGAAAAAATTATCTTAACATTCACCTTTTTCAAAAGGTTTTCAGAGTAATCCCAACCTTGGGAATCATAATTAGCCTATTTTTTAACAATCCCTAGATAATTGGTCCAGATACCATGACCTTAAACCATGTACACTTTGGTCAAAGATTCCAGACCATAAACTCTTTCCTTCAATGTTCTGAGTTAAAAGTACTTACACCTTTATTCAAAGAGACATTACTTTTTGGAGGATGAAAATCCATAAAGGGATATCTAAGAAAAATTAATTTCTCAACTCACTAAACACTCCATTTATAGAGTCAAAGAAAAATGATAATTAATAAATAATGAAGGAACAAAGATTGTGGTTCCTATCTTATTACCCTTGTAAAATACAATCCATCTTCATTGGAACCTTATTGTCTGGGAAAAGTTATGGAGGTGATTTATCACATACCATAACCAAGGTAACATGTTCACAATGAAAAGAAACCCAATAAAAGTGTTTGTACCCTTTTTATATTACAATTGACAAAACATACTTCATATATTCGAAGTCTTTGTTGATACCCACCAATTCCTCAAGTTGATACAATTATATTGGAACCCCATAGCCATGAATCATTTATATTGGTTCTAACTATAGTGTATTGAAGGTTGGAGCTATATAATTTAAAGGGATCCCTCTTGGATTCAATGGTGAATAAAATAGTGGCTATGAACATATTCCTTGGGGATGTTCTAGTATCAGTTGATAGGTCCTCCATAAATCCAATATCTATTTTCCTGAAAAATATGATATGGGATTCCTCTATTTAAAATGTTCAACATATACCAACTAATACCAACTTCCAATTAACTCAGATATTATTATGTTATGATTTAAAATTCCCGTGATCAAAATATTCAAGTGGATCTGACATCCTCAATGTCATGTCACTGTACATAATACCCTATCTCAAAGATGGAATGTGGTACTCCATTCATGAGATATTTTGAATTCCTTATCACATTATCCTAAACTATGTTATATAGTGTATGTTATTCATGAACATAAACAGTAATACTCCAATGGATCCAAAACCCTCATTGGATTCTCGTTCCCCATAGCCAACATCATTTTCCAATGTGTTTGAATGATTGAAAATCCTCTACATCCCATGGAAATGAACATGAACCCCTCTTATAGAACTTGAATTTAATCCCATATTTGTTCATGCATAATGTCACATAACATTTCTATGAGTGGAATCTATTCCTTGTAATAAAGGTCCTTAGATATTTGTTAGCCTTATCAACATCACATTAAGACTCCACGCCTACTACAGTTTTTTGATAATCCCCAACATGTATTCCTTTTTTTAATTTCCATAGTTAAAACTCTATTTAAAAGGATTTGACATCCTTGAGTTTACATACCATGTAAATTCAATATCTAATTAAGTATGATTTGTTTCCCAACCCTTAATGAATATTCATCCATCACAATATAAATACTAATATGTGGTCTATGATCCCTTCATGAATTTCTATATATCATAATCTAAATAAGGATTCAATGTGTCAAAACATTTCATGAATATTCTACTTCATAATTCCAATGAATATGAATGGTGTCAGAACCCAACATGAATATGAATCCAAATGGTATTAAACATCCAAATCAAAAAATGTCCCAGCTTTACATCCCTAAAATATAGTAAAAATTCTATGATCTATATGGCCTTAAAATATAGTAAAATAATGTTAGACTACATGAACCTACCCAAAAAAATATATTTTGATCAATATTATCCTAATCCAAAAAATATAGGTTCTAAGATATATGAAACTAAAATACAACAAAATAAGTTCTAATTGATAAAAACCTAAACTAAAACAAAATAATTTTCTGAGGTATATGACCCTAAATTCATAAAATGAATGTACAATGTTTACAACCCTAATATATATTATTAAAATGATATAATCTATTCAACTTCGAACAATATCACCTTAGTGGTCCAACATGTAAAAACAGATGATTTAAATTTATATAGACACAATTATCCCCATTTTGATAACCTGAAACGGACACATTGGAAAATAGCCATGTATCTTATTGATTGATGCACACCTACGGTGATCTAAATTTTTTTTTCACACATTAAAGGGAAAATGAATAAAACTTCTTAAACTAAAAACCCATAAATAGATTTTTGAGAAAATTTGAGTCCAAAATCACTAATCCTCTACCTTAATGTATTAGAAAAAATATAGTTTGAAAAAATATATATAGAAATATTATATTTATCATTATCTAAACCTATAAATAATCAAACTATGATTAGTAGTTTCACAATCCTATGTAAAAAATTGACGAAGATCTCTATTCCTTGGAACCTGTGTGAAAGTACCAAGTAATATCAATTTTGAACAATACATGAGACCTAGTCTATCCTATGGGAATGTAAACATTATACAGTTCCCTATGATGGGTATCCAAAAACATTAATTGAGTCCTATATCTATGAAATATCCCAAACTAAAACAGTTGTCCCTGCCCAATATTTTATCACAAATTGATGACATCCACTCTCTTACATATGAGTGAGATATGAATTGAATCTTATATAAAATATTTCTTCATAAATGAATCTATATAACCAATTAATGGTAATGATTTAATTTATTCCATTATCATAACTATGTGTGGCATAATTCTCATTACGTTGGGATACATAATGAAAAATATGTTTTTTATATTTTACCAAGACACAAATTCATTTCAGTCTCAACACCTTTTCTATCCTAGGACCTATTATTTCCAAATTTTGGGATATCCATTCATTGATACAAGGCTAATCCTTATATTGGAACTAGAAAATCACTAATGGAAAATAATATACTCTTTATAACAATTTAATACCTTTACCAAATAATCCCACTGGTTAAATCCAGTCATAATATTTAGTATCAAATATGACCTGTTTCAATTATGTGGTAATGTGATCTACATTCACCTTAAAATAAAACTCCCTTCATTCTAAATGAATAAAAACCTAGGGGGGTTTTTTGATACCCATAATTGTGTGCACTGAACTTTTCCATTAAGGATTTGATAAGTCAAAATTTCATGAACAATCATGATATTTTTTTCACAGACATAAGGTTTAGAGGTGGAAATTTTTAGAATAACATATTTTTATTAATTTTTGAAGGGTGAAAATTTTGGTCCTTTTATAATTATTTTTACATAGATTATTATTCAATTTATTTTAAACATGCCTTATAAAACAAATTCCCAGCAATGGTTATCAATCTAGCTATCCCAACCAATGAAAATGTCAAAGTTTTCTCAACCAAAATTGAGGGAGAGCATAGCTGGACAACCTAGTGGTGGGATGATGGGTGTTTATGGTACCCGCTGGCAGTTCATGGAACATGCATAACATGATGGATGTTCCCTGGTTGGCCACACATGGGTGTGGCATGGCTTTTCCAAGGGTGATTGTCCATGTGGGTTGGGTGTCGAACCCCGATGTTGGATTTTGATATTAGTGGAATGAGATATATTATTATAGAGCAATAGGATGAATTATTATATTTTTTGCGACATAGATAGCTGACTCATTATTCACATGTAATATATATAACCACAACCACTTAATTGAGGTATTCCAATCCATATGATCAAAACATTGATCATCATCAACATCAAGGAAACCCAAGTTTACATTGTGTATTTTTTTTATAGTGTCTACATATGATTCAATGATAGTTTACTTATGACCATATAAAATGATCAATCCTATTAATGAATGAAACATGATCAACATTTCGAATTCATGCATGCATCTTCCTCATGCATGTGGGATATTATATTAAAGGGTGAGTTATTATATGAAGTTCATAGATCACGTGAATGCTCACGTATCATGTGATCAATATCCACAGATCCAAATCATCACATTAATATTCAATTTAGTCACTAGATCTTGTGATGGATATCATGTGAATAATTTCTAACATCACTATGTATTCACATAGAAAACTGTGTCTTCCTATCACATGAAGATCCCATTCTTTATTGGCTTTATCATGTGAATTCCTATATTATCTTCAATCATTTATCCACTAAAATTACACCTTATCATGTAAAATTATCAAATAGTTATTATGACAATCCTTTGGAGGTTTTCAATAAATTTCATACTGACATATCATGATCACGTGAAGCCTTCATATGATTAGGTATACATCATGTGATTATAACAATATGAAGAACTTGATGTATTATGGCTATGAAAATAATTGAGTGTTTCATAACATCCAAGATATCCTACCCACTTCCATCATCTTGTACACATGGAAACATTCACCATAAAAATAAGAAACATAGTTGTCTAACTTTTCCTATATAAAACACTTCCTCCTATGAAAAAAATAACATGGAGAAGAGGTGGGGATAAATATAATATATAATGGAATATAAGTAGATCAGAGATAAGGAGTGAGAAATATAAGGGGGTTGGGTACTTCTTTTAAGAAAATTATCCTGGTAATTATGAAACCCCATTTGGAGACCCCATCATGAGATTCCATCATGTGATACCATCAAGATAATGTAGCCTCTTGATGCTTTTATCATTATGTAATTTCCTCTTTTGAACCCATTTTTATGAGATTCAAGTGTGTTATAATTGAAAATAATGACAACTATTCAACTCAAACCCCCAACTACAGACCCTTTGTCTTCCATTTGACCATAGACATGCTATCTAGACCCCATTGCGTATATCTATTTTATGAATCCTCATGAGTCCCACGACGCCACCATTAACCATTGACATGATCCCTTTGGCTGTGTTATGGAGTCATGAGAACTTGATCATGATACCTCAAACATGTTACCTTGATCATACTAATGCATATGGTTTTTATGGACCAATTGTATATACTCAATGCATGATAGTGGATTGGAAACCCTCAGCTATACACCATCTACGCATGTGACCCCTCAGGCATGAGACCTTATATGAGAACCCATTTCATCATGGAATTGTTCATGATAGAAAATGATTATTGACCCATGAACTTTTTTACAATCGTACACACTCACATGAACTCTTAATTTAAGACTATAACATTATCCTTAAATGGTCATGTGAAGAATTCATGAGATGAACTAACGTGACATTTTCCATGAAGTTTATCCATGATAATTAATACATGTCATCCTTGATCACTTGAAATCACTTGGACATGTCGTCCTTGATAACCCGAATGTCCTTGGATATATCGAACTTGATTGTCTGAAATCCCTTGTACATTACATCTTGATCTCATGAAATTTCATAGACATGCCTTTGTTTATTCCACAAAATCCCTTGATAATACAATCTCTAATCACATGAAATACTTTCAAAATGTTGGATTCATTAGGAAAAAGGCATTGGACTGGTTAAAATTGATGATAAAAAATCCCACAGACATGTTAATATTGTTGGATAGAAACGCTAAGTCATGTCTTCCATATTATATAAGAACACATGGACATATAACCTTAAACCTGGTAAACCCCCACCCATGTGCTTTGGATAAGAACACCCTTTATGTAGGGAGTGCCCATAATGGACATGGTTTATTTATTCCTTCAATAACAGACTTGTGTTATACACTAATGAATTACTATTCATTCCATGCCCTCAAAAGGGCCTCCAAATAATATAAATACATCCAATAGATCTTTCATTATAATCACTACACTTAATCCTTTATAGGATAAATAGTGAATATGTGATTTTGGAATCCACAATTTTGTATGTCCCTCTATATTCAAATATTCTAGTTTATTAGAACAAATTATCCAATGATACTATCATCCTTCCACTTATATTAGTAGTGAAGAGTCATTTTCATACAATAGCCTCGTCTTTGGTATAATCCCCAACCATTCAATGAGGCACCTTAAAATGAGTCATCTCCTTTTAGATTTATCATTCATCATGATTTGGAAGTTATATTATCTTTCTAAGATATTCATATATGGACCTCCAGGTTGTTGCGTGTCCCTAAAATATTTCATTATTTTAAATTCAGAGGAAATAATCTTCCATAGTACAAATTATATTTCCTCACCATTAGTGGGTTATGAACTAAATGAAATATGAAAATATGATTTCAATTATAATTATTTTATATAGGACACATTTCAAAGGCCTAATATCGATATCCAATACCCATATATTATTTTAATGTGGATACATTCCATGTGAAGACTAGAGGCCACACATACATCTTTTCACGTCACAATAATACCAAGGAAATTATATAACTCTTCTCTCATAAATCCATATTCAGTAGGAGACTGGTAATCATAACTCTATAATGGTGACCTTGGTGTGTATGAACCAATAATATATCTAGGTGACCTTGGTGTGTAACCCCCAATATCATGAAATGTGTCTAATAATATATTATCCCTTATTTATCTCACTATGAATGACTGACACAAGTCTAAAGACATTCCATAAATATGATAATACCATGATGTGGATTCACACAAAATGATAATTCTTTCAGATGTAAGTCCATTTACATATTCTCTTTCTTTAGAGGGCTATATTCCTAGAGAATTAGCTCAAGGAACACTTATGGTCATAAAATCTACTAAATATTTTATTATCCTACATATCATAACATAAAATTATAACGAATGATTCATGTTTATATTCTTGTTTTGATTTGATATGTTTGATGTCTCATGGAGGTTCAATACCAATTAAAAAAACTATATCCATGTATGGTGATAAACTCTAGATTTTCTTAATATGGCTGTAAACTAGTGTATCATAAATACATTAGAGAATAAATGAGAACCTATGATACACATAGTTGTTCCCATCAACATATTATTTCGATCAATTCATTTCCATAGGGGTAAGAATTCACATATCAAGGCATGAGAAAGATTCATTAGCATATATTAAATCTATAAAAGAGTCTCAGTGTATGTAGTAATTCCCCCAAAAGGGGTGTGATGTGCCCAACCTCCCATCATCTCAACCAATGTCAGTTCTTAATCACCTTTTGCATGAAACCCCAATGACTGCATTCCTAAATTTTTTTTCCCTTACAAGATATTAATATGGGAGAAATTTTTGGTTTCCATCGATAAAACCAACTAACATTAATTATTTTTAACTATAATACCCCTCCATAATCATCTGTCAAGCCATGAATCTGGTCAGAACACTTGCTATATGGAGTACTTCTCATTCTATAATGTTCCCAATCATAAATTACAATTAAGAAGTGCATGCTACAATGTATTAGATGCAAGGAAAAGGGATACTGAATTGTTTAATTAGTCCTAAAAATCATTATTTTAATGATAAAAAATAATTTTGTATTATAATTAATTTTTTCTTACTATGTATAAAATAAATTCCACTAAAAATTGTTATATGAACTCAATTATTATTATTATAATTTAAAACGTAATTTGGATTTGAAATATATCTTTTATAATAATATTTTTCCATTTTTATATATATTTATTATTATGTATAGAGCAATCTCAAAAGATAGGATAATATAAATTTATTCTATCTAATTTTTTATCATACATTTGAGAGGTTATTTCATAACATTAAATTAGTTATACCTACTATATCAGTTTACTATGTGTAATCTAAATTGGATGATTTTGTTTTAAGATATTTTTAAAAGAAATTATTTTATTGGATGCTAAATTCACTCATATATTGATCACTCAACTTTGAATAACTTTTGTTACCAAAGGATATTCTCTTTATAATAATTTTTAGTTTTTGTTTTAGAACATGAATAAACCATCAGAAAAATATCTATATTTCAATTATTATAAAAATTATTTATTTATGGATACATAAAGATATTACATTCATTCTACAAATATACCACCTTATTTTAATGGTTAAAACTAGTATGTGATGAAAATTAAAATTAAAATTAAGCATAAGATCAAGGTTTTTTGTATTTTTACTATTATAGATGATGTATATGAAAAACTTTATTCTAGATAAAAAAATAATGATATAAATGAATCCTATAAGGAATGTAAAATAAAAAAATAATGATTTATATTTTTCTTTCATAGATGATGGGTTCAAAATTATTTTTTCTTATGATGATTCCTTTCAAATACAGTATATTATTTATTTATATCTTTATGGAACTCCCTATGATAAAGAAATGATTTTAAAAACCTATATTATTAAATAAAATACATTTAAAATGAAACATGATGAATCTATTTTTGATATGTATCTCAGGTTCAATGAAATCATTAATACATTTTTTTCCCTTGGAAATAAGGTGGATGAAAAGGTTCATGTTCCATGAATGATGATATCTCTAACTTTTTGTTGGAGACAAACTACAGTCTCCATTAAATAATGATGTGATGTTAGAAAATTACATTTAAATGAAATAATTAGAAAACTAATTATCCATGAGAAACAATTAAATTTAATCTATTATGAGAATGATGGGCCTAAAAAGGCTTTTTGTTTAAACAGTCATAGTTCAAATCATTTTAAGCTATCAATGCTAAAATCACCAGTGGAAGTAAAGATGACTTATCTATTTATGAATAGATGGAACATATTTCTAAAATAATTATGAAATTTCTTATAATGGAAAAATTATTTAGGAAGAACAATTATTGTTGAAAATATGATAGAAATGTCAACAAGAAAAAGGATGATCATTTTGGAAATGTAACCTTCTACAAGTGTAAAATAAAAGGATATATTAAGGTATTCTTCCCAAAGATCAAATAATATATAAAAATGATGATAAAAAAATAAATATTTGAATGAAATGAAGGCTACCTTGAGTTATTAAAATGATTGCACCACTAATTCAAAAAATAATAGGGATGTGTCTACTAATAAAGAAAATATAAATTTTATGGATACTCTAAACGAGGTAAAAATTAATAATTCAATATTTTATAAAAATTAAATTATTGAAGATTTCAATTTTTCTAGTGAATAATTAGTTGAATTCTACACTATGCTAAAATACAATATATATGAATATATTGTTAAATAAAGAAATCTGAAAAGCTTTCTTGGCTTTCTCTCAAGAAATAAAACATATCATACATTTGACAGGGGAAATAATGCCTCAAAATTAAATGAAAATAATTAACATAAATATTATAATGAAAAAAAAGAAACTTGAAAATTTTACCCATAGAAAAGATACTTTGACTATGATTTTAGGTAAATAGACTACTCTTATATATACAATTGGAATTGGATGACACCTGCACCAAAGGAAAAATCATAAGAAGAAATCATTTATAAGTATGAGACTATATTTTTTTGTAAACAAATCATTATTTGTTGTCCAATTATGCTATTTATAAGAATAGAACAAGAATTTTATTTTGATATATTTGTTATGCATGTTTGGATTCTTAAATATTTATGTAGAAACATTTCTGGAAAACAAATATGTGTATAAAAATGATTTCATAATTAAATACATTGAGGTAAAATAAATGAATAGTACCACTAATATATTACGGTATTCAGATTCTGTATGTTCCAAAAATATAATAGGATACTTCCTATGTTTTGAGAGTGGATGGTAGAAAATTTATTTTTGATAATAATTATAAATGGAAATTTATAGGCCTTAGACAAGTAAGTAACATTGACCATATTATAATTAATATGGTTATATATTTTGATTGTTTAAAATAAAATATTAGTTTCATTTCAAAATTATATGATTATGTTTTTTGGTTATTTTTTTAAATAACTCCGATAATAGTTATGATTCAAATCTTGATTAAGTATTTACTAATATAATGAATAACAATGTGAATGATATTGATATTTATTCATTGATTTATAAAAATTATTTTCATAAGAAACTTTATTAATGTATCTTGGTTGTAGAGTATGGGACTCAGACACGTCAAAATCGACTCAATTAGAAATTTTAATAAGAATATTTTTGTTAGTGTTCCGCACAAACTAGGATACCATAAATATAAAGTGTCCAATCCTTTTCAAAAAATGGAAGCAAAAAAAATTTCATCCAATCCTAAGGAAGAGTTTTTTTCCATTCATCCCCTAGAGTTAGTTCAGTTGTACTTATTCAAACCATATAAATTTTATTTATTTTTAAGAAATTCTTATACAAAATCCATTATTTATAATTATTTAGTATTTACATGTGTCTATATCGTGGATCAAAAAATTTAACCAGTAAAATTAATTTCAAAAATATTCCAAGTCTATAGATTACCATAGTGGGCTCACCATCAAATTACTGATAAATATTTATGCCTATGAACTTAAAAACTATGATTCAGAGACCATATACTAACAACATAGATATAATAGCAAATACGAGACATTTATAACTCCCAATAAAATTGAGTGGTTAAAAATAAAAAAACACATCAAAAAACATATAAATCTATGATTAATTCGTATGAATATCCTTTTTAATTTTGTGTTGCAATTTTCAATACAGATTCTTCTATAATCAATGGAGTTCTTATCATACATATTTTAATGAATATATCATTTAATTATGGATTGTTAGGAAACCAAAGATAAATTAATTTATAGTTGTTAGATATAAAGTTGTAATTCATGATATAAATGAGAATCTATATAAATTTTCTATAAAGAGTGATGAAGGTATTTTCTTATGTTATGAAACTAAAAATAAATCATATACAATCATATTTAAAAGAAAATATGTCATTGATGAATCTGTATATTCTACCTTTCATAAAATCGACCAAAATGAACCGAAAACATCATTAGAATATATGTATTATGATTTGATGAATTTAAATATCCATAATACCTCCCAAATTAATGAATTTAAAACTAGTTTACCTAAAATAACACCCAGTGCAGACCAAAATCACCAACCTAATATTGGGGAAGACTTAGAAGATCCAATTACTTCTATTCCAAGAATCTATATAACCAATAAAAACCATTTTTCGGATGTTATTATTGTAGAACACGATACAATCCCTGATAGAAGATATTCATTAGTAAATTGATTAGATATAAAGAGTTCTTGTCAAAATTTGAACATAAAATCTCTATTTAATCTATCTATGATTAATTATTAGTAATGTTTCTACAATAATAGTTGAATTAGTTATCAAGGGATAATGTTTTGGAACTGCTGAAAAAACATAATGACTACATGAAAATTTTCAGTAATTTGGTTTATAAAATCAAGGTTGATAAATCTAGGGATATAGTTAGAATAAAATCTTGATTTGTGTCATACAGTTAGAGTCATGAAGATTGAATTTATTAAAAAGAATCATTTTCACCATTAACCAGATAAGAATCCATTAGAATATTTCATTATTATGTATAACATATAAATGTAAAATTATACAAAATGTATTTCAAGACCGAACTCCTTAAGAGTTATATTGTTTATGATTTTTTAAATCCACTTATATTTTAAAACACACAGTTTCTTAATTTTATTTTCAAACATTCTTAATAACATTATAGTTTAAAATGAGCTATGAGATCATGGTATTATATCTGAATATTTTTTTTTAATTTAAAATTATCTTTCAAAAGGAATTGATGATTCTACCCTATTTATATGAAGGATTTAAAAAAAATTATTTGATTAAATAAATATATTTGTTATTTTTTGTCTCATATAAAAAAAATTATGTATTATATTTTCAAAAATGATAGAAAATGAATTTAAATAAATTTAATGGGGTGATTTAACATTCTTCCTTGGTTTTCATATTTTCTAAAATTAGGAAGAAATTATTTTAAAATACATGAATAAAATAAAATGTCACTCAAAATTATTTAAATTCATTTAAAAAAATATATTTAAAATCCTATAGAAAAAAACATTATATTATATTTGTATAAAAACAAATAACTAAACGAAAAAACATCTTATAATGGTATGATTGTAATTTTAAAAAATTTAATTTCTAGTTGTACTGATGTTATGTATAGAACTTGTTTGTGTTATCATTTTTTTAAAAACCCAAATGAATCTCATCAAAATAAACATGAAATAATTTTTATTTACCATAATAAGTCAAAATATATTTGACTATTTTACTCTAGTAGATATTATTTTGAATTAGTTATTTATTTTGAATTTGGTGGTTCTAATTTAGATGAAAAGATCACCTCGAGAACATGTCCCTATAGAGGAATGTTTCTAGTATATTGGTGTAGGGAGGGAATTTATTTTCTTATCAACTATTTAACATTAATTCATAACAAAATATTGTTTTTGAGAATAAGTTATATAGATGAACCATAGACTAAAATATTAAGTGTATCAATTTGGAAATGTCTTCATAAATATGGACCATAGGGGTGATATTAATATTTCTTTAAATATTGTACCAAATTCGTGGAAAAACATATTTATCTATGACACTGCTTTTTAAGGGAAAATTTCAAAAAAGGGGACATCACAATTGAATTTATTAGCACTAAAAATCATCTTTATGACATCTTTAAAATAAATATAAGTTATGAGAGACTAAATTATTTTAGTTAAAAATTAGAAATGATTGAATATGTCTCAATATCCAATGCTTAATTAGACATATATTTTTCTATTACTAAATATTTCTAGATCCTTCTGTTTTCATGAATTACCTTATTTCATTTTTTGTTTTTATATTCAAATATCATGTTATGAATTCATTTTATTTATGTTACCAAAAAATAATTTTTCCTATATTTGATTGTTTTTTTTGAACGAAAGGTTGATCAACCTTAACGTATGGTCAGTTAAACTGAATTCCTTTTTATTTTTGGAAAAATTTTCTACCATTCGTTTTATTGAGGTATTGTATATGACACATTATTTTAATAATATTTTATTGTTTTACCATGATTTAATTTTTCAAAATCCCTATTATTCTTTTTTAAAGATCCTAAAATAGAATCTGAATTGACCAACTTATCTTGAAAACCATATCTTTCCTGATCTGAACATACACTAGAAAATCAATTCCAAACCATAAAAAATTATGTTTCAATCATGAATAGATAGATTTAATTATTACCTCAGTTATGAATATTTAAAAGCCTTAGAGACATCCTACAGATCATGATACTTCTCATGTAGATCTTCAAAACCCATGAAGTTTCACCTATTATATTTGTATGTTTTCTCTGAAAAGGAAGTGAATTAGAAATTCTGTAAATCAATTATATAACCATTATAAACATATAAAAAATAAGGATATTTTATATAGTGGTTTATATAGAATAATAAACCCCTTTATCATAATATGTAATTTAGTTATATTCTAATATGATTTATGAATCCATTGAAAAATTGAATCCAATTAGAATGATTATTAATGGTGAAGAACATGAATTATCTTCAAATATATAGTCAATTAGTTTAGGTGTTCCATATAAAGGATAATTTGAATACTTTTTATGTTATTACCCTATATATTATCATAATTTCATATTTTAAATGTATTTGTAATAGGAATCTTGCAACATAAATCCACGAAGGAAAACTAATATTGCATTCAATAGTGAGTGGAGATTTATACTAAAATTTATTCGACATGTTATTTTTCATGATAAAGGAGATATTAAAGGGTTATGAAATTAGTTCCAATTCATTATATATCTAATTACATATTGATTACACGTAATCTTTACTTTAATTATTATGATACATATGAATATGTTTCAAAAGACTTCATCTAGATTCAATTATTTGTCTTATCCTAAATCCATGTCTATTTTATTTTAGCTTAAGGGACTTTTCATCTGCAAAAAAAATGTATAATACCTCCAGTTCTATTGTTTTGAATCAATCCCCTTTTAAGGGGATGGAAATTATCTTGAACCCTTGGAAGAAAGTGTGAGTTCTCGATGATAAAAAATTATTTGACTCATATAATCCTAGGAAGAATCTAACAAAAATAATTGATAAAATATATCCTGGTTTGGTAGCTCATCAAGGGGTTACGACTAATAATTTATTCAATTAATGTGGGAAGGATGATATATTTTATCATAACAAGGGAGTTCTTATGGATTATGATGAAATGAATAATCACTCTCATTTTATAGAAATTTCTAGGGTTACAAATACATTGGAAAAAAGAATTATCTTTTAGGGGGATATCTTGAGATATTTTATTTTCTAGAACCAATGATCATGAGGATATTATTACATATATTCCAACATTTTTTGCTACAGGGGGAGCTCCAATAATTTATTCAACAACTCACAGGGAGGATAATTCCCCTGACTCCTCTACAATTAATCTAGCGACATTTTCTCTAGAAATTGATTATGGTAATGATCCAAGTGGATGAATCTCACCTAAAACTAATGAACTCACCTTACCGCTTTTCCCAATGTTCTAGATAGTGCATGTTTGGATCCTTAGACTTCAATTATTTTTTAATAAGGTAGACTGGGATTTATAATTGATTATCGTTTAAGGCTATTTTTGGTTTAATTATTACCTAACAATTTATGAAATATTCCCAATTTAACCAATTCTTTCAATAAATCAATATTTATCTAACATATAATCACTATACATATTTTAAAAATTTAACACATGTATGTATCTAACAATTTATTTAAGGTTATTGATTGGCCCATGTTTTACTCATCAGATAAAGGATAAATATTGTGACCCTTAGATATGTTTCTTTAGTGAATACACCCCTTTTGGTAACCCATATCATCTTGGTACATCTTATTATATAATTTTCTATGAAAACAATATAAATTTTAAAAAAAATGACTTACTAAATGTTTTGAATGAAATATATTTCTTCTTGGGAAGTGCCGATGAGTTTGTGAGAAATGAGGAATTTTCTAATACAATTTCTTGTGTTATTGCTCAAAATTATCAGAGTATAATTCTAAAAGATGCTCACATAGTTGATGAGAATACATGTATTAGAGAAAAATATTAAACTCTATAGGAATAAGTTCTATATGTTATTATTAATATTGACCAAAGTTTACTTAATGTTGTAGTGAGTGCCTCTAGATCTTCTCCTCCTCAAGCACCTATGTCTATTGAATAAGATCTTATTAGATGGATCATACATGCAGAGATTAAGCTACATTGGGAAAGTTTATAGGAAATATATTTATTTTATGGAGATTTATCAAGATGGTCCTGGTGATAAATTATTTTATATTATTCAAGAATGACTTATTAAGACAATAAATTAAAAGAAAATATAAAAGGTATCATTAATTATTATCTAAGTTGAATCATCACTAATTATGAAATGAATAAAATACATAGAAATTTGGATAAATATATTAATATTATACCGTTAACTAATGATTATATGTCTATAGTAGTCATTTTTTTGGGTACTAGTCTTCGGTTGGAATAGTTTATGATTATCAAGCACGAATTTATGTATATCCTGAAACATGGATATAGAGTAGTGAATTATAAATCTCAAATTTAATAGCATTACTTTTTTAATATCATGAATATTATTTTAGCACCTCTAGATATTTTTATGAACAGTGTTTCCACTTCTACTACCACAAATTTAATAGTAACTAGTATTCTTTTTGGTTTTAGTCTAACAGAGGGTACCCATCTTATCAAATCTATCTACAAAAAAATTATGATTATTGTAGCTCCTTCTTCCCTTCGAATTGCACTTAAACCATATCCGAAATTATCTAAAGACAAAGTAATATTCCCTCTTGATCCTTCCTTCATTAAATATTCAATATACTCATATTCTAATTATGAAAAATGACATGTTTCTGTATTTTATTTGAAAATTTTATAGATTTATATTTTTTCCACTTTTTCTCGTTTAATTTTCATCATATTTATTATATATTATTATTCAATTAATTCACATTTTTTTTATAAAAATTAGAGGTTTAATAGTATAATATAATTATTTAATAAGTAGATTTACTTTTTTACATTAATTTTTTTTACTCCATAATTTTTGGCCAGGAATGTAGAGAATATTGTTGTCTTTGTTCGGATATTACTTATTTTATTGATTTCAAATCATGTGAAATTTATTATTAATGAATTTTATGTTCTGTGTGTTATATGTTAGAAAATCATGTTTTCAAAATAAAAATGATCATTTTCCAGTGTATCAAAGAAAATGAAAATATTTAAATTGAATATTTTATAAAATTAAACTAATTTTACGAATAGTCAGGTGACCAAAATAAACATTTATTCCATCACATGGAGAAGTCTGTAAATTAGTATCATTTCTAAAAGGATTAATGTAAACACAGAGATAAATGGATCAACCATATGTTTGAATAATTTAACATGTTTAAAATTTTCAAAACAACCCAAGTGATACTAGGGTAAAACCAAGCGACCAAAAGTGAAAATGAATCTTTTATATGGTATATCAAATAAACTAAATTAGTCAAATGGACAAATAGTAGAGTAACCACATGATATGACTGATCGACTATAAGTTAAAATATATTGATATAATGATATATTTATAAAATTGGAAGTTTATTTATGTTATAATATGATGAATTTAAATAAAATCATATTAAAATGATCAAACATACGACCATCATGATAAATAGAGTGATTAGACAAAGTGATCATTCCAGATGACCTAAAAAAAGAGTTTTCTACCTAAGTATTTAATCAAACCTGAAGTATCAATATTTCGTGGAATGAATGGATACACCGTGTCTATCTTAGTATATATATTATTTATATATATGAATGTATATTTTTTTAGAATTTAATGTGATGTCCAATAAGTTAAGACATCTGGATTTCATGCTGAATATGATTATCTTTTAGTGTTTATTATTTAATGGATATATGAAGGTGGTGTTTCGTTATTGTAAGGTAGTAACATGTAATGTAGATGGTTTGTGATACATTGAATTAGAAATACATTTTACAACACTATTTTTAAAATCTAATATAATTTTTTTAGGCTTCTTCAAAAAGTCCACGAGAAAAAATTTGAATATTTTTTCTACTCTAAGAATAAAGGAAGACATTTGGAGAGAGAGAGAGAAGTACCGTAATGATAAACTAAAACTTTATCAGTATTAATGTTTCATTGATATTCACATATATATATTAGATTAAATTGGTTTTTTAATTTTATCATTTTGTTTATATATATTTAGAATATAAGATTATTCAATATTGAAAAGTACCTATAAAATATTTCTTTTATGTCCTTCACTTTTCCATTCCCACAAATACTATAGAGGTTTCTTATTGAGAGACTAGATAGCCCTGTATGCTTCTATACTATGTATAAATGAGCCAGGTTGTCTATCATCTTGTTTACTTCAATAAATGTGAATGATATTTTCTCTATTGTAAATATTGGAGGACTAAGTCATAACATGAGGCCAATTCCTTTTTTTATTTCAATTGTTTATTTATTTAATTTAGTTTTTAATCAATGTAAAAAAATTCCTTGGAAAAATATTTGGTGATCCCTATTTTTATAGTTAGTTTTAAATACATAAATTTGATATGAATAATAAATTTAACAATTAAATTGTACAAGGGATGTGTCTATTTTCCAATGTGAGTAGAGTAATCTGAAAGGATGGGATTGTCACAAATTATTGTAAATGAGTTATGATCAATCCATCAAGTGGATATTTAAATATATAAAATTACTTTTACCCACTATTTAATTTAACAATATTTTTTCTAAATTAGAGGACATTTATAAGATAATTTATAAAATATTTTTTATGGATGCTAAATTCACCTCCTAATGAGAACTCCAATTAAACCAACATGTATGGGTTTTAATGGGTATGAATGTTTTAGTACCTCTATCTGCAGAAGGAATACTACACCGAAAAATTTCTTGAATAGACATGGGTTTTTATGATAATAATTATTACAAAACACCACCTATTTGATAGTTTGAAAAAGATACAGGAGAAAATATTATTCACAATGCAAATTAGTAGGTCACACATAGAATTATAGTTCCTATTAAATTCCATAAAATATCCTGATGTGTACATATAAATATTTTTTTAGTTATTTTGAAAATATAATCACTAAATAATAAAATTTATATGATTAATATTGATAATCCAATAAAAATACATATTTTAATTAAATTTTAATGGTATTAAATGTTTATTTTTGATCTTATGGGCCTGAGTTAGTGGATTTTAATTTTGAACATCCATTATTATCATTTGTGCACTTCATGCCTAATGTACACCAATTTATTCCCAATGATTCATCTAATTTTAAGGATTATAATTATCCATATTTTAATTTAATATTTTGGGAACTGCATGTACACTCAACTATGAACATTTTTCATTTAGGGATCAATGGAGGATTCATAAAAGATGATAGAGATATTTGCAGATGAATGGAAGCAATTCTAGAGAAGGAAGATTGGACACCGGCCCACAAATGAGACTAGGGGACCCACATTAAAAATCCCATGAAGCCCAAATTTCGTGTGATGCTAGAAAACATATAGAGGAAAAAATAATTCTTCAGGATCCAGTGCTAATTTGGCCTCTATTGTGGTTTTTTAGGTGGCCCAAGTTGAAGATAAAATTATGGTCTATATTCTGCGGCCCAAGAAAACATCCCACCATTTTACAAATATCTCATTAAACATAATATATTTTGGGTTGAAAAATTACATAAATTTACATGAAATCGGGTGATTCATGTTTTTCTTCTATGTCCCACTCAAATTCAGTTATCTATATGTTCTTACAAGCGTATCAGTTTGGTGGAAGCAAGGTGGTTTCCACCATGGGTCAAGGGTGGAAAAGTCTCCTCTCCCTTACTTTCCACCACCCTAGGCCTACCATGATCAAGTGGGATATTTTGTACCATTGGAGGCACGACCCAAGACTCTTATAATTCCTATTTAAGTCAGTTGTGGTGGAGTATTTTATCATCTTTGAGATTTTTTTTCATCTTATTGTTATGCTACCAATTTGTCTTTGTAACGTTCTTCCTTCACATGAATGTTGTTTTAATTCATCATAGTTTCTTAATAATAGTTATTATTCTACTACTATTTTATTCTTTTCCATGTCACTTTGATACCATTTCCTCATGGTGTGAATTTACACACACCAAAAATTGTGAAATTATTCACACAACGTTGGAGTGATCATTTTCGTGTTATTGTTTTCATTACTTCATCAATTCCTCCCCCATGAGTCTACTTACCGATTCAATTGAAACCATAGAATCTATGGAGGGAACAACCACTACTGGTTTGATCCAACAGAGTATCAAGGGGGTGTATTGGATGTTATTTATCACCACATTAATGTCTAATCACTTCTTTAATTAATATTTCTATTTGATGATTTTTAAACTCCATCGTCCTTGTTGAATTTAAGGCCACACACCTCAAGTGCTATTACGAACCCTTACCTTGATGTGATCAAAAATTGATCCTTCAAATTTATAGGTAATTAGTATTAAAGGTTGTAGGTATTAAACCAATAAGTGAGGATGTTTTTTGATCTTCTTAAATGAGCCCATCTCAAATATAAGAAATTGAAATAGTTGAAAAATAATTTCATCCAATCCACCCCGAGCGATAACCTAGGATAAACTCATTATTTTAAATTTAATTTACTTAAATATATTAGTTATCTATTAAACCCATAAAAAATAAACCCACTCAACATATTCATAGCCAAAAACAGTCCATATAATATAGGTGTCTAGTGGTTTCTTATTAGGTCTCTGAGGATTTGATAACCCAAGAAAAACTACAAGGACCGTTCTACCTTCATCTCTTTGGTAAATTTGAGCATGAATCAAATTTTGGCACCATTCCTGGGGACCCAAGTAAGTAATCTAAACACCCATTCTATTCTCCCACATTTCTTATTTTCTCATCCAAATTCCCTTATCTTATCCCTTTCTCATTTTTTTCTTTTGGCGCATGTCCGCCTACACCCTCGATCAATCAAACCATCTAGTTAGGGTGGATAGTCCTGGGGTTGGGAGTCAAGTAAACCATGGGAACTCTTTCCATTAGATCTTAATCATCCTAATACTCTAGATTCAAAAATTTATACCATTTAAATGGAAGTTCGTCAATGAAACCAACTCATAAACCCGTGTGGAAATTAAAATGGAAACCCAAATGAGGATGCCCCAAACTTGGGGAATGAAGTTGACCAAACCATGAATGAATACCTCAAAGATTCCTGGACCATTTCCCCCTAATTCATAAGAAACAAATCCCTATGAGATTCCAACAACATCTTTAAACCCCATGTCCTAAACCATCTTCCTGCATTCCATGGAATGGAGTCTGAGATGACCTACCTTCACATTAATGAGTTCAATGACATTGTAGAAACCATAAGACATATAACTTCCCAACCATTCCATCCATCGATAATGTTCTTTTAAGGGGACCCCCAGCATAAGTAAATGATTTGAACTTTCAAAAGCCTCAATACCAAAACAACTTTAACCTAAGGTATAATGACCACCCAGGAATCCACTGGAAAGATAACCAAAAACATATCCAACCACAGGGACAAAATACTTACACCAATCAGAACAACCTAACCCATAAAAATGGAAATGATGAACTCAGAAGTCTCAACAAACCATCCCACCTTTAAAATATCCCCCGGGATAAACCTATTTTCTCAAGCACCAACCCAAACTATTCCACAATGCATACTAGAACAGCTGTGCAAACAAATGGAAATGATGAACTCAGAAGTCTCTTCCCTTAAACAAGAACTTCAAACCATCAAAACTGGAAAGGTACCCATGCCTAATCAGGCGGTTCCATCCTCAACTTCAAGGGGAGAGTCACGTTATACTCAAACAACTCATGAACAACTAAAGGTTGTGATCGTTTTAAGAAGTGGGAAATCAATTGAGAATCCTGAACAACTAATTCAGAACCCACCTGAAAATTCTAACTTGGATGAAAATTCCAATGAACCAAATGATCAAACTAATAACACGATAACATTATTAAAGAAAAAACTCTTCAACAAACAACCCCACAACTTGCACCATTCCCTCAATGCATGAGGGGTAAAACCAAGCCTGAATTGACTGAAAAATTGAGGGAAATCTTCTCATAATTCAAGTTGAATATTCCCTTTCTCAATGCCATCAAAACCATACATTCCTACTAAAAGTACCTTAAGTACTTGTTCACTTTTAAAAGAAAATTTTCACATAAAAATCAATTCTTTTTTGCTGATAATGTGATTACCATCATTCAAGAGACCATTCCTCCTAAGTTGAAAGACTCGGGTTTCCCGTACATAAATGTTGAACTATGAGAGAGAAATGTTTTCAAGGAATTGTGTGAACTAGGTGCTAGTGTCAATATCAACCCCTATGCTATGTACTTTTAGTTAGGCCTAGATGAACACCAACCCACATCTGTCACACTTCAAATTGATGATCGTAGCATTAGGGTTCCAAATGGGATATTAAAGTATGTTATGGTAAAGGTTGAAAACATAATCTACCCTATCATCTTCATTGTCCTTGAAAACCATACAAACTTATGAAATAAGGAAAACCCCCCATTCATCCTTGGTCATCCTTTCTTTGCAACAATCTACTATGTTATCCGAGTCCAAAATGGGAACATGACCATCACCTTTGGAAACATGAGTCTAGACTTGAACATCTATAATAAAAGCTCACAAATAAGGGATAATGAGTAAATTCATGAAGTAAACATGATAGGAAGAATTTATAATGAATCCATAGAACATCAAGGAATATTTGATGGATGTTTAAGTTAGGATGATATTGATTTCCTTTGTTCACATGAAGGAAGTTTATCTCCTTGGCATGAATCATTTTATAATATCTCTTATGATAAAGTCTTAGGTCCAACAATTTGGGAAACCTTTCAGCAAACCACATTCATGGAGACTAATAGAACGTCCTTCCATAAATATGATCAAACCAATCATGTAGCAGAAAATTCTATATTTGGGGAATCATTCCTATCTGAAACTCTAAAAAAAGTGATATTGATCCAATTTCCAAATATTATACTGAAATTCTAAACCAACCTGATCTTGAATTGAAGTAACTTCCCACTACACTAAATTATTCATTCCATGGGAACAATAAAACACATCCTATTGTCAATTATTCTTCTCTTGAAGCCAATCATGATAGGATGCTTCTAGATGTCCTTAGGAAAAATAAGAAAGCCATTGGTTGGACCCTATCTGACATTCTTGGGATTAGCCCACTTATCGGGACTCATAGGATTGTTCTGGAATCTGATTCCAAGCCATGTAATCAACCTCAACAGCGACTCAATCCTAATCCTATAGAAGTAGTAAGGAAGGAACTTCTAAAATTGTTAAAAGATGGTATCATCTATCCCATATCTGAGAGTGAGTGGGCGAGCCCAATCCAAATAGTTCCTAAAAAGGCGAGAATAACAGTGATAACCAGTAAGGATGGAGAGATTCTTCCAACTAGGGTGAGTAGTGGATGGAGGGTTTGCATTGACTATAGGAAGCTAAACTCATTCACCAAGAAGTTCCATTTCCCCTTACTATTCATTGACCAAGTCCTTGAGAGAGTTGAAGGTCATGCCTTCTACTATTTCTTAGATGGGTACTCGGGGTACAATCAGATTGATGTATCCCTAGAGGATCCAGGGAAGATTACATTCACATGTCCATTAGGCACCTTTTCCATCAAACACATTCCATTTGGTTTATAAAATGCCCTTGGAACCTTCCAGCGGTGCATTATGGGAATATTCTGAGACATGTTAGGGGATTTTCTAGGGGTCTTCATGGATGACTTCTCTTTGTTTGGGGATACATTTGAGGGATGTATGCAGACTGTGGAGAGAGTCTTTTCAAGATGTGAAGAAAAGAATCTGGTCCTAAACTAGGAAAAATTCCATTTCATGGATTAAGAGGGACTATTTCTAGGCCATCTGGTCTCAGGTAGGGGGATTGAAGTTGATACAGCCAATATTGACATCATTCGTCACCTTCCATCACCCAAAACTGTCATGTAAGTGAGGTATTTCTTAAGAAATGTTGGTTTCTATAGGAGATTCATCAAGGACATTATTTCAATCTCTCGTCCCCTTTTTTCTCTCCTAGTAAAGGATGATCCATTTTTTTGGACAGAATGCTGTGAGGGTTTATTCTCAACCCTCAAATCCTCTCTCACCACTCCTCCCATTATGAAATCTCCAAATTGGAACCTTCCTTTTGAACTTATGTGTGATTCCAGTGTATTTTCTGTAGGAGCTGTCTTAGGACAACGTTGTGATAAAACTCCTTATGTCATTGCTTATGCAAGAAAATCATTAAATGATGCCCAAATCAATTACACCACCACTGAAAAGGAGTTATTTCTATTTTGTTTGCCTTATATAAGTTTCGTTCCTACCTCTTAGGATCCCCCATCACTGTGTTCACTAATAATTCTGCACTAAAATACCTCGTCCAAAAACATGATGCTAAGGCTAGACTGATTAGGTGGGTCATTCTCTTACAAGAATTTGACCTCGCAATCTAGGATAAAAAGGGTGTTAAAAATGTTGTAGCTGATCACTTCTCTATGATGGAATTCAAAGACAAATAAAATCACCTTTCTGTGTATGATTCACTTTCTGATGAACACCTATGCTCTGTGAGTAACTGCCCTTAGTATGCTGACATAGCCAATTTTTCAGTTATAGGAGTCATTCCAAAATTCTTAGGGACTCGAGCTCGAAAGAAATTCCTTTCTGATGTTAGAAACTATGTGTTTGATGATCAATACCTCTATAAGTTCTACCTTGACCAAGTCATTAAGAGGTGTGTCCTGGAATCTGAAAAAGAGTCTATCCTTAAATTCTTTCATAGTGGGGCATGTGGAGGTTACTCTTCCTCTAAGAAAACTTATGCTAAGATTCTTCAGTGTGGTCTCTTCTAGCCCACCCTCTCAAGGGACTCCTACACATTTTTTCAAAGTTGTCCTAGGTGTCAAAAAGTAGGGTCCATCACAAAAAGGAATCAAATTCCACTGACTCCCAACTTAGTGGTTGAAATATTTGACTCTTGGGGAATTGATTTCATGGGTCCCTTCCCAAAATATGGGGGATATCTTTACCATCTCTTAGCTATTTATTATGTCTCAAAATGGGTTGAGTCCATTCCCACAAAATCCAATGATCATAAAACTATGATTAGATTACTAAAAGAAAACATCTTCTCTGGATTAGGAATTCCTAGGGCTATAATCAGTGATCGAGGAACCCATTTCTTCAACCGTCCATTATCTTCACTCATGTCTATTTATGGGATTTCTCATAAAGATTCCATTGTGTACCATCCTCAAACCAATGGTCAAGCTGAGTTATATAATAGGGAGATTAATAATATTCATGAAAAAAATTTCAATCCTTCAATAAAAGATTGGTCCGATAAACTCTTGGATTCTCTTTGGGCCTATCGAACCGCATATAATATTATTTTAGGAATGTCCCCATATAGGTTGGTTTATGGTAAAGCATGTTATTTGCCACTGGAGATTGAACATAAGTATTTTTTCGCAATTAAAAAAATAAATTTTGACCTCTAATTGGCGGAAACGAAAATGAAATTATATCTCAATTAACATGAGGAACTTAGGATGGAGGCTTATGAAAATTCAAGGATCAATAAAGATAAAGTAAAAGCCTACCAATCTCGAAATGTTAAAACCAAACGCATTGTACCAGGAAAAACTATTCTTTTTTATAGTTCTGAACTTCATTTACACATGGAAAAGTAGAGGTCTAGATGGTCAGGTCCATACATAGTGCATATGGTGTACCCCCATTGGGCAGTAGAAATTCAAGATCCCACTAATGGTCAATCCATAAAAGGTAATGGTCATAGATTCAAACCATTCATTGAACCAGTCAAAATGTATTAAGTTAATGAAAACTTGATTGAGCCATCCTTAGATGAAAAAAATACTCAAATAATTAAAGGACTAAGTCGAGCTAGTGACATTAAACCAAAGCACTACATGGGAGGAAACCCGTGATTTTCATATTTACTGATCTTTTTTTAAATAGGATTAATGAATCATTTTGATATTTAAAAAAAAAGTAAATTATTGACTTTTTCTTCTATTATGAGTATGGATGGGAGTGAAAGGGGAGCAACATATTCATCCGTGTCACGTGGTGTGATCCTTATGTAATACCGTACCAAGATATTTAAAGAGAAGACAATGTATCATTAGTTTATTTTATGTGTTTGTAGGTTAAAATAAAAAAACAAAAAAACAAATAATAATATAATAATAATAATAATAATAATAATAATAAGGGACACGTCCTGGGTCTTGGGTCAAACCTCGTCACAACTGGCTAAGCTGCGAGGATTTGAACCCATGACCGAAGAGAGATAGGGGTGCACGCTTACCACTAGCCTATGGTTTTTTGTGCTTCCTTATTATATAATTTATATATATATATAATAATATTTTACTATCTTCATTATATAAATATAAATATATATAGTTTTTTTTCACTAGGGAATTCTTTGAGTGACATCGAGATCAAGGGACTAAATTGGAGCAACAAGAACTTCAACTACAACCACCAGGTGACTTCATTCCATGATCCTCATATTTCAATTTCCTTTTTGATCTTCCCTTATCTGCATCTTCTCCTTCTAAATTTTCATTTCTTCAGACACTGGGGACAATGTTATTTTATTTTGTGAGGGAGATAAAATAAAAAATGTTTTTTTTTTCAAAAAAATTAAATGATTTGAAAAAAAAAATTGTGTAAATGGAAGGAAAAATTCCTTTAAATTTGAACATGGTAATACACATTACACACATTGAAACTGAATATCAAATAATTTATCATGCCTCGATTATGATTTTAATCCTTGTATAGTTACATGAGCATAGATTTTGGATAGTTTGATTTTCCAATTTATATATTATCGTTTTTTATTTTAATCCAAATAAAAATAAGATCACAATGCACGTCCTTTCGATAGTGGGGTATTTTTTGGAGTTCATGGGGTCCCTCAAATAAATAGCACAGTTTTTGTGATCATTTTAGGTTTATTATGAGTATTCAATAAAAAAATTAAAAAAACTATAAATTTTCACATAGAGCAATGAAATGACCAAATGTATGGATTTTGGAACATGGGGATCATGACTCCATAGTTGTCTGGCCCAGAGTTAGTAGTTTTATCTCTATTTTTGGTAATTTGAATTTGCATTAGACTGAGTTAACTTGAGATGATGCCCGAGTTTGTGGGCTTCACTTAGTGCACTATGGTATTTGAGCCTGGGAGTCGTTAGCAAAGTCTCTCTACAGGGGTTAACTCTTTTGAGAGCAATTTCAATTACCATGGTAAAATTTAAAAAAAAAATAAATAAAAAAAAAATTGAATACTCATTTTAATATTGAAATGTGATTCCACCTAGCACTTCTTTCATTTCTCCCATTGAATAAAGATGAGCCCCCATATCTATTGTGATGCACAACACATCCTCATACTTAATTGATATTGGATGAAATATGGAAATGAATTTGAACAAAGGAATGAGCATGGGATTGGGATATGATTATGAAACTATCTTGTATAAAAATATTTTTATGGGTTGCATGATTGTTCGGAATAAGGGTTTTGGTGATCACTATGTATTATAATGTTTTTGGAAAAGGGAATTCGAATTTCATATTTTTGAGGTACAATTTTCCCAAGACTAGAAAATATCAATTTGGGGGTATTATTATCCAATAAAAATACATATTTTAATTACAATTTAAGTGTATTAAATGTTAATTTTTGATCTTATGGGGCAGAGTCAGTGGTTTTTAATTTTGAACATCCATTCATATCATTTGTGCACATCATGCCTAATGTACACCAATTTAGGCCCAATGATTCATCTGATTTAAAAATTGTAATGATCCATATTTTGTTTTGATATTTTTGGAAATATATATAAACTAAAATATGAATATTTTTCATTTAGGGATCAATGGAGGATTCATAAATTATGATGCAGATATTTGGAGACGAATGGAAACAATTCTAGGGAAGTCAGATTGGACACCATCCCACTGATGAGAATGTGAGACCAATATTACAAACCCAATGAATCCCAAATTTAGTGGGATACTAGAAGAAATATATAGGAACAAATAATTTTTCAGGAGATAGTGCTAATTCGGCCTCCATTTTGATTATTTTGGCGGTCCATGTTGAAGACAAATTTCTGGGCCTGATTCTGCGTCCTAGAAAAACATCCCACCACTGTACACATATCTCATTAATAATAACTTAATTTGTGCTGAAACATTATATAGGGTTAGGGGACATCTGGAGCTTCATTTTTTTTCTTATATTACCCACTCCAATTTGACCATCTATAAGTTCTTACAGGCGCATCTGCTTGGTAGAAGCAATCTGACTGCCACCTCGGGTCAAGGGTGGAAAATTTTCATCTCCCTTACCTTCCACCATCCTAGGCCTACCATATTCAAGTGGGATATTTTTTACTATTTGAGGCTCGACCCAAGGCTCCAAAAATTCCTATTTAAGGTAGTGGTGGTGGAGGTGTTTATCATCTTTGATCTTTGTTTTCATCCTAATGTTATGATGCCAATTTGTCTTTGTAACGTTCTTCCTTCACATGAATGTTGTTTTAATTCATCGTAGTTTCTTAATAAATGTTCTTCTTATACTATTATTATATTCTTCTCCATATAAATTTGATATTGTTGCCTCACGATGTGAATTTATTCACACAAAACATTGTGAAATTCTTCACACAACAGTGGAGTGATCATTTTATTTATACTGTTTTATTTACTTCTTCAATTCCTCCCTCATGAGTCTACTTCCCGCTTCCATTGAAACCATAGAATCAATTAAGGGCTAACCTACACGTGGGTTGATCTAAGGGAGTAGAACTGGGCTGTATTGGATGTTATTTATCACCCAATTAATGTCTAATCACTTCATTAATTGAGATTTTTATTTGATGATTTTTAAACTCCATCGTCCGTGTTGAATTTAAGGCCACACACATCATGTGATAATACGAACCTTTACCTTGAAGTTCTCAAACCTTGATCCTTCAAGTGTATGGGTGATTAGTATTAAAGGTTTTAGGTATTAAACTAGTGTGTGAGGATGTTGTTTGATCTTCTTAAATGAACCCATCTCAAATATAAGAAATTGAAATAGTTGAAAAAGAATCTCATCCAATCCACCCCGAGTAATAACATAGTATCAACTCATTATTTTAAATTGAATTTAAATAAATCTGTTAGTTATCCTTTAAACCCATAAAAAATCAACCCAACTCAGTCACTTCATACCCAAAAATAGTCCATATAATATACATGTCTATAGGTTTCTTCTGAGGTCTATGAGGATTCTATAACCCAAGCAAAACTACAAGGACCGTTCTACCTTCATCTCTTGGGTAAATTTGAGCATGAATCAAATATCTATTAGGAACCCATAAAATTGATAGATTTTAATTGAATAATTTTGGATGTTAATCTTGTTTGTAATTTTATATTTTAAATTAAAATATCATATGGAAATAGGGGATACTACTATGTTATTTAATTGAGACAACATAGATTATAAGAATATCGATTTATGAATGATATGGAAATTTAGAATCCATATTCACATTATTTCATTATCTAGAAGTTTATGGTGGTGTTTGATCAGACCAAATTGTTTTAAAGAAAAGGCATAGAAAAAGATTATCCCTTTCAAATATTTTAAGGCCAGGAACTGAATATTTATAGCATCATTAACAACACCCTTACTATTTTTTGATGAATATTTTCTTTGAAATCAAGTAATACAAAAAAATTTATTTAAATTTCATTATCCCCATAATGAAAATTGTACATGGAAGAGAGGGAGATGCTATGTACTTTGGTTGAGAAGGGAGATCTTTACAAATTTATAATCATATACCAGTACATTTGTGATTTATTTTCATATCAATACATCATTTATATGTACTCCTTGGATGTATCCTTTTATGGGTGAACCATGTGAAATGATGTGTTTGTTCTATTTATACTTTTTCATTTCGTTATTCCCATTAAAAAATTCAAGGTCTACAATATAACATGAAAACATTATCAAGTTAATATTAATGAAAAATAAGAAATTTGAGACACCCTAATTCACTCTTATATTACGGTATACATCGAGACTGTAGGTTACAATATGTGGTATCAGACCGACAACTGTTTTTCATTAATATATTTTGAGAAAGATACTATCATGAAAAATTTCATGAATTTGAATGGAATTTATAATTTTAATGAATTTAATTTCAAGAATTAAAGAAATAGTGGAGTTCACATCAATAAAATATTGAATTGGATGTATATAAACTAGCATTCAATGGAATTAAATTTATTGGCTACAATATAATATATATGATAGAAACAATAATATATTATTTAATGATGATAAAAATGAATATAATTCTATGTTAGAAGAATTATATAATAATATTTATATAAATTTCATAAGATTTATGACAATAAAATGAGTTTAATAACATTTTTTAATATTTATAAAGGTTATAAAATTGTACATTATATGAAAATGAGGGTTCCATAATTTTTTTATTTTAAGATTAGTTCTAATGAAAATGTTGATGGTTTATTTAACCATTTTTATGATGTGTTTTTTTCTATTCATGGACTTGTTGATGAGATCATTGAATTTGAAATTTATGTAAAATTATAATAATATTACTCCTGATGTATTATATAATAGTATCAACACTTAATTATTCCAATCTTGGATAATTTTCCCTTTATTGTTTACGTAGAAAATTGGTCACATATGATATGATTGTGAAACCAAAAATCTCTTTAGTACATTCATCTAATGTGATAACATTCAATGATATTTAGATATTAGTTATATTGGAGGATGAAAATTAATATTCTAAAAGTTATGAATTCTTTTTAATTGTGTAAAGAAGATTTAAAAAGTTAAAAGATATATTTTATGTTAAGAAAACTATAACTTGTTTTCATTATGGTACTATTGGCCATATCACTTTTACATGTCCACTATGGATTTATAAAGATGATGATGAGTTTTAATTCTCATTAAAAATGAAGAAAAAGTTCCTCCATGAAGGAATTTTAATTCAGTATTTGGAAGTGGAATGAAATTTTAGACGATGTAAGTAGTTAGTGAAAACGATGAAGATATAGAATAATATCCCCAAGAAAGTGTAGAGGTTAGATTTTTCTTAGAAATTGATAATGAAAGGATGAAAACTATTCAAAAATTTAAAACTTCTAATCAAGAAGATATTAAAAACATATTTATTCTAGGTTTAATTAGTCATTAAACCCACAATGGAGGAAAATGGATATACTTTTCAGAATAAAAAATAGTTGGTATAAAATGATATTCTTAGGTAGATAGAATTCACATTGAAGTGAAATTTCCTCCTATTTAAAAAATAAAGTATATTACAAATTTCTTATCAGTGTATATTCAAACAACACTCAAAATATTTTAAATGGAAGTAATGATGAAATTTCCAAGTGGGGTATTGAATAGATAATTTTATATGAATCAACCAACTAGGCTTTCTCTTAGACGTGATGAATCTATAGTGTGAAGGTCAAAGAGGGCCTTATATATTTTGAAGAGATAACAATGTTTTTTGTATGTATTTATGGATTCATTCTTATAAAATTTATAATTTCGGTGAGGAGTGTTTGATCAAAACATATATGTGAATAATTTATAAGAAGAACATTTTATGGTGATGGAGTTTGATTATGACATTTTCTTTGGAGGAAACAATTATAAATTGGATGAAAATTTTAATTAATAAATGGTCTATGAAATTGAAATATCATTTGTTGGTAAGTTAAATTACATTATAGAGTTTTAAATACAACAAAATAAATAAGATCTACCAATTTCATGGGTGAAACATGCTAAACAGTTTTAAGGAAATTTAAAATTGAATATTTCAACATTGATTATGCATTGATATTAGCTGGAACGAAACATAGATAGAATGAAAAAAAAGTTAGAATAATCTCAAAATTGTTTATAATAAGTATTGGGAGTTTACTCTATCATACTAAAACTAGTATATACCTTTTATATGGTTTGTTTTTGGTAGTGTGATTTCATTATTTTGTTATGAAATAAAATTTCATGGTTGTGATAAAAATAATGAGTTATGCTCAAGAAACTATAAATTATGTTATGTATATAAATTTAGAAAACATGAATCTATTGGATTATTATAATTATTATTGGTAATTTAAAATTATGGCAACAAAATCCACAAGTGGGGGATAATTTTATATTGGAAGCTATTCTGTTGTATGGTTTAGAAAGAAAATTTTTATGTTTCATTATATATAATGGAAGTAGATTATATTTTTTATTAAAAAGGATTATATATATATTATATAGATTATATAATAATTATAATACATTTGAGAAGTGGCACGCTAACAAATGAAGATTCAATGGGATAAAAAAGTATTATTTAACTAAAAAAGAACCTAAAAACATTCTACTACAAAGAATATTAAAAAATAAAACAACATTAAAAAGGATAATGTGGAGGAAATTTTATGAAAAATGGAATTTTCTAATTAATATTTTGTGGCACATATATTAAAAAACACATTGAATACACTTGTCTTTTAGGTGCTCCATTTGAACCTATGAGTTTATCATATTTTCTTAAACCAAGGTGGTGTGATTTACACCTATATCCATTTTATACATTGTTCCATGTAGATATATTTTGTGATTATAATTATTATTTATCAATATTTGGTTAGTAAAGATAAGAAAAGATTCTATCCGAGGGGTATTTAGGAGAAGAACATAGTTTAGGATAGCTTTATTACCTTATGTGTATAATTTTAGATGTCAGTTAATTCTATTTTTTTAAATAAGGATCCATGAATCATGTTGTCTAAAATAAAAGTTCAATACTAATTTTTAAGACATAGATAATTGATAAATTTTAGATTACATAACTTTTATCCCAACTAGAAGTGTTACCCCTTTTAATTGTTTTTTCAAGGGGGGTAGAAAGAGTAAAAATTGAGATAAATACAATGAATAATGCCAAACATATGAAGAGTAAGGAAGATAAGTATAACCTTTTGGTGAGTAGCATTGGGAGATTATTTTCAAAAGAAATAGGTATAATAAAAAAGGCTATAAAATTTAATATTTGAAAAGGTGTTGATAAAAAAAATCCAATATGGGAGAATTATACATCCACTAGTTATTTTGGATTTATTTTCAATTGGAAATAGTTTGAAATTTTGTTTTATTGGTATGGTTTTTGGTTAATTTTATTTATTTTAAAGTGATTTTGATGGTTCTTGGAGATTTTTTTGTTGAAGTAAGATGTTATTAAAATGGATTTATTATTCTATGGGGTAGATTTTGTGTCTAAAAGGTTAATTATGTGTGTCTCTTCAACAAGTTTCTATATTTTAATCCCTTCTGTGTTTTTAGATTTTTATTTTTTCACATTGTAATCTAGTCATCTATACTATGAAGGGTTATTTAATAGATTTTATTAACTATGGAGAACAATTTTTGTACTATATAAGGATTCTACAATGTGTATAGGGTGACTAATTTGATATTAGTAGTTCTAAAATTCTTTATAGTCTTTCCATGATATCATTACCATTCTATGAAAAATAGTAATTTATTTTATATTATAGTTATTTTAAACTCTCATCAAGTAATAATGTAATAATTTGGGATGTAAAATAGTATAAATGTTTTTTTAGTTTTTAAGATTGTATCATAGAGTATTTAGACACTCAAATGACCCATGTCATAAAATAGAATTAATAAGGCCATACATTGATGTTTTTTAAGTGAATTAAAGGAATAAAATATAATTTTTAGTGGTTCTCACAGTTTGAGGACCCATACGCCCTAAATTATGTTTATTCCAATACTTATCTAGAACAACTATGGTTCGTACCACAAAGGCATCTTCGACATCATAACCTATCATATAGTTGGAAGATGTTGGAAATGAATTTGACCTATCAATCAAAAAAGTAGTGTGTTACATTGTAAATATTTATAAAAAATTCAAATATAGATAAGTATGTTTTTATATTAGAATTCATTTTTAGTTATTATAAATGATAAATAATTACTTGTTAAATTTCAATTATGTAGATCAACAAGGAATATATCCTAAGGATGAAGTTTAATTAAGGGAAGATGGATGTTAGTTTTTTTAAATTAGTGTTTCAAACTCAACCATCCATTGTAGGTAGAGGATAATAATGTGAATAAGCATTGAAAGACCATAAATAATACTAAAAGGGGTCCACTAAAGATCAATAAATAGAGATATAGTCATGATATTCTTGGAATATTTAGAAGTTTATGTTGATCTGTGATAATTCCAAAACGTATTAATGAAACTGCTATGAATAATATTCTAATGCATATATCATTGAATATATTGAGGTAAAGATTCAAAGAATTATAAATAAATACATTTCTATAAGTTGTTGAATATTTTTTAAATCTTGCAAGATTGACCTATGTGTCGAATTTTTATTTTTCCCCCTGTTGAAATCTATTTGTGGATGTCAGGAAGAGACTATAGTCCTTGGTTGAGCATTGAAATCATCATTATTTTTATATCATATACTAGTATAATAGTTTTCTAATGGAATAGATTATAATAATCTATATATTCTCCTAATATATATCCTCTTATTGAAAAAGAATGTAAAATATTTTATCCATAATCTTTAATTTGTTTCATTTGATTTTTCCTATAGAATAGAATCATGTTGTATTAACAATCATGAACACAATATCTTGATAATTTTAAAGAAGAATTAAAAACATGAGACACCCAATTCACCCTCTATTAAGGTGTACAATAGGAAAAAATGGATGATAATGTTCAAACATAGTCAATAATTTTGATCATTATTTGAAATTATATTATAAATTTTTATTCTATAAAAACATATATTTTTAATTTTCTAAAATACATTTAATACTAAATGTATGATGCATAGTTATAATAGTTTCAAAGAATAAATTTGTTTGATTTAATTTATATAGTCCATAGAATAATCTAATAGATCTAATCATGCAATTACGATTAAATAAATTTACAAAAATATAAAATGTATAAAAAATATCACATTTTAATAGTGGAACTAAATTACTATTTATATTAGGTTTTACATTGTTTTCACAAAATTATAATTAATATCTAACGTTATGGTTTAGTTTAAATGACTTATCCACTTTTCCTAGAAAATATATTACATCTCCAAAAAATAATCATTTTTTGGGATTAATATTTGGGTTATAAAACATTGGTACATAATATTAGAAAAAAAGATATATAATAAAAATAAAATAACCAGTAATTATATATAATTTAAATTAAGTTGATCTAAAACATTTATATAATTGTTCATACCTTTTTTTGAATTATGTGTTTTTTCTTTATAAAATCATTATAGAAATTTATATCCTTTTCTAAAAATTGTTTTTTTATTTCAATTCTTATATTTCATGCTATTGGATTCAATAACATTATATAGTCCTATTACCATTCCATTATTCCTTACACTGTGCTTCTTACCTCCTAAATGATATATATAATGATTTAAGTTAATTCCCCAACTCTTTATTTGTTTTGAATCATGATCTATCATATTATGAAACTCAAACACATATGATTTTCCTTTAATTGTATTATTGTTAAATTAGAATTTTTTATGTAAAACCCAATGGCCAAAAAGGTGTCTAGTTTTTTAGGGAAGTATGATTATTGAATCGTACCTATGAAGAACGACCTATCATGGATAGTGAGGAAAGTAGGATATGCACCTTAGTTTTCAAACTATGTGACCAACCTTTGATCATGTTAAAAACATGAATTTTTTTCCCATTATATATTTTTAAATCCTATAACAAACATTTATCCTCGATTTCGACTATTCTCTCTCCTCTTCACCTATACATTTCCCTCTCCTATCCCAAATGATAAAACTCCTCCAACCTTTTTTTTGAATCATCTTTCATCCATGGAGTTGGGAAGCTTGTGGTAAATATTATTGGTAATAAGTTTGTAAGAAGTTGTTTGAGGAAGTACAATAATGTTCTAGGATTTATTTTGTTTTTAAATAAGATAAATGAGAAATGTATTCACCTCTCATTGTATTTTTTGGTGATCCGATAGAAAATAATATTCAAGAATCCAAACTCACAAAACATAAGAAATTCCATCCGGGTGGGAGGATGTTTTCTGGAATAATAGGTTCATTGTAACCACCTTGGGTTCAGAATGAAGTGTTGATCATAATGTGGAATTATATCAACTTATGAATGGATCTAAAGAAAAATCTAATGATTCTTACTTATCTTATAGTTATCATAAATTATATATTTTTTATAATCTTATTGTTCTATATTAATGAAATAAATATGGATAATATGTGACTCCAACCATATAGCTGTTCAGATTAGAAAAAATGTTATTGGATAAATTGAAAGTTACAATACATTACATTTTATTTCAAAAAACGTGTAACCCAATCTTAAACGTATTCAAAATCATGTCGATGTTATGATACAATATGATGTTTTTTAGAGAATAAAATTGGTGCATCTCAATATTTCGGGTCCCAAATAATTGACATGAGATTACCCGAAGAAGTCTTTTTTATATGATGTGATGATTTTTATTATAATGTTAATTTATGAAGGTTCTTGTTTATAGTCAGACCCTTAATCCATGAGATAAAAATAAATGTAAAAAGATGTGGAAGATAATTATAATGAAAGGAGGAACGAAGTTTTTAAATTCACTGTTGATTATTTTGGGTCATCATATATATTGTGAGGCCAATTATCGGAGTTACACTAACACCCATCATCAGATTAGGTAATGTTTTTAAAAGAATTAGAAGTCGAATTTTTGGGAGCTTTCGGATTGAAGAAAAGAAGAAAATCAGAGAACAACTAACAATGTAGTCTAACATTTATATTATGATGTGTTTTTTGTTGTCTTCAATTTGGTCAATGGAAATGAAAACCTTTATTTTTTTCTCAATTGGGTCAACAATTAATGAAAAACTGTTATATAATATCAGAACCGATTGGTTCAATACCCACTAAAATAGACTAAAACCAATTATTATATTGATGAAGAGGTCGATCTATCTGACATAGGCTGACACTTATAAACATCATTTGGCCTAGGATCATCGGTATGAAGAAAAATAATAATTGTAGAAATCCCAAAAGAATTATTCAGTGTGTTGTTAATGGGAGAATTATGTTTGATTATTTGAGTAAAATTGTTTTGATTAATGATATTTTGTGTCATTCAGTTGTTATGGAGCATCATAATGAGTTTATTTTATTATAACCTACGCTTTGAGATTATGAATCATAATGAGAAGACATTTGTTTTTACATATGGTTATTTTTTTGTCAATTGTTTTAGAGAATGAAAGTTAAGATTTGGCAGTAGAACGGATGTCCTCATTATAATGAGAAAATAAGAATTCGGAATCGAAACTTGAATAATGATTATAAGGAATGTATGAAATAGTCTTATGTTGTAGTGATATTTGAGAAGATTCAAAAATAGTTGGGAAGTGTCTAGGATATCAAAATGAACCTACATTCAAGGAGAATATAGGTTCTATGAAATTTGGTTGAGCATGAAAGATTTTTAAAATCCCTCCCAATCCATTTTTGGCTTTCCTATAAATAGTGTATGCTCTTTGAACTTTATTACATAAAAGTGAAATTAAATAGAGAAGTAAGATAGAATAATAATTCTACAGATAAGGAGTTTCCATATGGAATGTTTCTGATGATTTTTCTTGGACAACAGAAGAATGGAGAATAGGGAGGATCTTATTTAGTGGTTTTCTAAATTATAAAGGGATGTTAGAATTGGATTTAATTACTCAGTATAAGCATTTCAGTATTTTTATAGTGGTATTATAATATATTATTATTGTTCAACTAAGTAATATAACTATGAAAATTGGACTATAAAACTATATGGTGTATCATTACAAACTATATGATGTTTCTTACATACTATTGGGTAGGAAAGTGAGTAATTGTTTATGAAGAACGTGTTTGTGAATGTTGGTAAGGAACCACAATAAATTTTTTTTGAACCATATAGTTAAATTTCCATAACTTGTTACAAAAAATGTATTACATAATTTTGTTATACTTTTAGCACATGAACTATTGTATTAAACATAGTGATAAATTAGTGTAATTGAATATTCTACTCATTTTATCCACAAAAAAGGATTGTTCTCTAGTGGATTGTGTGCATTAGGATTTTTTCCATACTATACCAAAGATCTAGATTATCTTTCTGAGTAGTGAACCTTGTAAAATCATGTGTTCCTATGGACTTTTTATCAGTTTTGATTTCAATAGGGTAAAAACTATTTATCATTTGGTGAAGTTTGTTTTAAAATAAAGTAAACTAGAAAAAGATATCATTTATTCACCCCCCACCCTCAGTGATACACTGATCATGTTGGTAATTCTTAATTGGTATTAAATCCAAATGTTTCCTCTATTTACACATTGTAAATGTTTTGAATTGTATGTTGTAATGATGAATCTAATTTTTGAGAATATTAAATGTATTCCAGTATTTAATAGTAAGAACTATCATATCTAGAAATATAGAATTCTTCCTTATCTTATGTCTCTTGGTAATGATGTTCTTTATTCTACAACATATGTATTTCAATCTATTGACGTGAAATTATGGATTTTATATGTTGATAAGAAAAATATTGAGAATTATTGAAGGGACAAGAATTATTTTATCTCATAGCTTTTTGAAATTGAGATTTTAAGATTGAAGGGAGATTCCACTACCAGCGATATCTGGGATAAGATAAAAACATTTATGATTGTAGTACAAAAGTACATAAGGAAAAGGTATAAATATGGTTACTAAATTATGAAAATTTCATGATGGGTAAGTATGAATCCATTGGTAACTTTTTACTAGGGTGAATTATATTTTTATCACCCTTATATGTCTTGGTGAGAAGTCTAAAGACTCAACCATTGTTGAAATGTTCTTGATAATCCTTCCCAAGATGTATGATGCTAACGTTTATTCATTCGTACATATTCAACAAGAAACATTGTTTCAGGATTATCTTCATATCAATATCATTTCCTATAAAATGAGGAGGGATAAATCCATGAAGGTAACAGATGAATTTGATCATGAAATGTCTTTAAATTACACCAAGAAAAAAATTCTATGAATATTCTTGAAGAATAACTTATAAATTCGTATTTCAAAAATGTGGCATGTAAAAAACATAATGAATTTTTATTCTTATCTTCTAAAAATGTGAGAAAAGGGATAGTAAATTACAACGTGGAACTTCCCTAAAAATGTTTGGAATGTGGATCTGTTTGAAACATCACGACTAAGTATCCTAAGAGAAATAATGAATATTATACTGAGGAAGAAGATATAAGGAAGTAAAAATCATCAAAGAAACATGGTGACAAGGATATATCTTCTTCCAAAGGGAATGATAAAAAATTCACCAAATCCAAAAGGTGAATTTTCTTATCTAAATATTGTAATGATCAATATTGTGAATGTGAGGCCAAAAAGTCTACCGAGAAGCACAAATATATTTTTATTGAAAAATTTATCATTGAATAATTTGGAAATAGTATTTCTAAAGAAGAAGGAACTGAATTATAATTTAATCTAAAAGTATGATTGAAATAATATTCTAGAAATATTGGGAGGCTCGGGAATGAAATTAGAAAGTTGAAAAATGAAAACTTTTCGATAAAAAAACTAAAATTTTCTCCTGATGAAAAATATAAGTTTTTCGTAGATATATATGACTTAAAGAAATATCATGAAAGAGAAATGAATTATTATGAACATCTAGAAGTCAAGATGAAAGATAAATGTGGAAATTTATAAAATTTCCAATAAAAACAATCTAAAGGTTAAAAGAGGGATAAAATTTTAATGAACATTATTTTTGATGTCTGTGAAACCATTAGGAATGTTGAACTTGAGTTGGATCAACAATATTTACCTTCAATGTTTTAGGAGGGTGTTGAAATTTTTCTGAAAAACAATAATGCTCAAAAAGTTATATATGTGTTCAAGATCATCAATGTCAAAATGTTAGAATTTTAGAAAAATCATGAGACTAAAGATTTTTTGATTTCATCTTATTCTAATAAGGATAAAAAGAAAACAGTCATTAAAAAAATATTTTGGTTGATAACAAAATGTTGCGGGATCAACAATGTTAACTTCAGTATATTTCTAAGAAACATGCTCACAATTCCATTCAGTATTGATGTTATTGAGTCAAATATTATTTCTATGGTTATTGTTTGAATTTTGGTGGATTCAAACACATGGAAAATAAGTATTTCATTAACTAACAAAAATACCATTATTTCAAAGAATATATAAGGAATAGTTTGATGTAAAGTCCAATCCTTTTAAAAGGAATAAGTATAAGAAGGATGATATAAATAAACCTATGAAGGATGACATAAGAATTAAAATAAATGTTTCAACCTTTTGAATCTATTTATAAATAATGTAAATAACCTAAAAACCTTACAAAATGATGTCTTGTATTCTTTCTGAAGCATTTATTTTAACAATTCTCAGAATCTTGAAGTTATGAAAGATAAATGAAAAAAATTATCATCTTTTAGAAACCAATCTCAATGAAACAAAAGTAAAATGACCATGGATCTTGAATAGTAGTTGTTCTCTTCATATGTCAAGAGAATTAAAATTGTCGGAGAATGTGAAAGAATTCAGAGAAGAAATGGTGGAACTTATGAGTAGTAACTCTCCCATAATCAAAGGTTTCATATATTCCATAATCGGGGAGGAAGAGTTGAAATAAGAGAAATCATTGTTTGTTGATGGGAAAAAACAAAAATTTATAAGGGTGTCACAATGTTTTGTTGAAATAAATAATGTTATATTCAAAAAATAAGGGTATCTTATCAAAATACAGGAATAGGAAAAAATATTTACAAGAGGACAATGTTCAAATAGAAACATATTCCATGTTGGTGATGCTAAAAATCCATGTCACATAGGTACGGTGGATGAGAATATGTTGTGGATTATAATTCATAGAAAAATGTGTTAGAGAGACCTAAGAAATTTATAATAGTGAGATAGTTCTAGGTATTCATCATATGTCATCAATAAGAGAATAGTGTTTTAATATTAGTTATAAGAGAAATATAACAAACTATGTGTATAGGAAAGTTGAATATTATTTAGAAGAACCCCTATAACTTATTCATTTTGTTTCCTGGGGGCCGATGATAAAGAAATCCATTCAAGAAGGTAAGTGATTCCTTACTTTCATTGATGACATTACTCACATTACTAGTATTATGTATATTAAATATAAGTTTAATTCTATAAAAATGTTTAAAATATTCATGGGAAAATATGAGAAGGAATAAGTGTATCTTGGTAAAAAGTTGAGAAACTAATGATACAGAATAAAAAAAATGAAGAATTTTAATGTTATCATGAGATGAATGAAATTCAGAATAATTTTAGTACATCATACACTCCTAAAAAAATGGTTTTCCTAAAAATATTAATATACGTCTAGTTGAAAAAGGAAGAACTTAGTTACTTGAACATGGTGTATCTCAATTCTGTTGGAGGAAATCCATGGCCACTTCCATTTATATTCCAAACCAATGTATCAATATTTAATGATTAGATAAAAAACTATTTGAAAATTTTCTTGAAAAAACTCTATGTTTTTATCAATTAATATTTTTTTGGAGTCCATGCATCTTTAATAAAAAATGTAAACCCCTTGGGACGTTTATGAAAAATGGTGATGAAGGAATATCTCTAGGATATTCTCTAGAAGGATAATGTTAATTATGTTTTAGTAAAGAAACTACAATATTTTTTGATTATGTTGATTTGAATGTTACAAAAATAGTTTTTGAAGATGATGAGCATACATATGTTTGTAAGGATGATGGAAAAGATGAAATAATGTTTTTTTGGAAATTCTAAAAAGGAAACCAATAATGGTAATCGTACTCAATAAGAAGAATCCAACATAGCTATTTCTAGTTATGTGGAATAATCTCAAAAAGATGATCCCAATATGGGGAATCAAGTGGATGCTTCAAATTTTATTGGGGATCAACATTTAAATGTTCAAGGAATATAAAAATAAAATGTTATTACACACAATTAATTGTATGGAAATATTGATCCGAAGGATGTGAATAAAGCTTCGGAGAATCCAAAATGGGTTCTACTTATTAATTTAGAGCTGGATCCGAGAGAAAATAATGATTCATGGGAGCCCATACCCAAACCAAATAAAAAAATACTATTGTTACAGAGTTTGTTTTCTAAAACAAGATGAATAAAGATAGTGAAGTGGTAATAAATAATGAAAGATTAGTTTTCAAAGGTTACTCACATATTGAAGGAATTAATTTTTAAGATATTATTTCTCCAATAGAAAGGATAAAATATATAAGATATTTTATTTGAATTGTTTCACAGTGAATGAAAAAATATTTTGCAGATGGATGTGAAATTATCATTTCTGAATGGTGAAGCTGATAAGGTTGTTTTCATTAAACTACCTTGTGGCATTGTTTTTGGGAAATATTAAAGTTATATGTGAGTGACGATGAAATCATTTTATTGGCTAAAAAAAGTACCAAAGGATTGGTATTCAAAATTAGATACTTGTATTAGGAAGATGAGTTTTAAGAAAGGAAGAGTAGATAATAATAATATATATAAATGAAAGTTAGGAGTTTTCCATCATTTCAACAATTTATGTTAAAGATGTTATCTTTTTTGGGAATGATAAAGGATCTTGTGAATGATATTATGATGATATGAAAAAGTTTCTTGAGATGTCCATACTCGGTGAAATGAAATACTTTCCTGGGTAAGAATTTTTTCAAAAGAAGAAACACATTATTATTTCTCAAGAAATGTATTCTAAGAATTTCTTAAAATCATCGGCATGGAAAATTCAAAACCAGTTTCCATGTATATTATTGTGGGATCAATGTTGACTAAATATGGATAATGGATGGATGTTTACTCTTTAGAGTTTTTTATGTTTATTAAAATATTCTCGTATCTAAATCCTTAAAGATATGACATTTTTTATGTCGTCAACCTATTGGAATGATTTTAGAGTGCTATAAAAGAATAACATTTTTTAATAGAAAAATAATTTTCAGATATATCAAATGAAAAAAATTGGAATCAGTTATGTCGGCTCAAATAGTTTTGACTCGTTTAGGTATTTAAATGATAATTGGGAAGGGAATGTTGAGAGAAATGTTCCACATCTGGTGTACTTTTAATTATAGGGAAAATTTATTAATTTGGATTACAAATGAAACATAATTTAGTTACTCTTAACACATATAATGTTTATTTTATTGATTCCACTAAAGATTTTACTCAACATATATGGATTTAGCCCCATTTGAATGATTTTATTATTGAAGAAAGGTTTTAGTTTCTCTTGGGTTGTTATAATAAATGTGAAATAATCTCTACAAGAAACCAATTAAAAATTATTATTTAAAACATATTGATATCAAATATGATTTGATCAAAGATAATGAGAAGAATAATAAATTTTTACGGGAGTATGGCCCTACATCTAAAAAAGTTACTGACATCTTTAAAAAACTATTACTAAAAATGGAATTCTCAAAACTGAGGTTGAAAATGGGAATCCAACCTATTACTCATCATGGTAGATGTATGTGTTTTTTTACTGTCATACCTATTATTTTGATAGAATTTTAAAGGGGGATAATTTTTTCAAAAATCTATCCATTGATATTTTCTAAACCATTTAAGGAAACATGTATGTAGGGGGATTTTTCAGTAATATGTGAATTTGGCATGTAAATGTGTAAAATATTATAATTGTTTGTTAGAGTGGTTGTAAGAAATATTTCTTTACAAGAAACTTTATGATTTGAAAATCATGGGAATAAAATATGCATATGTTTCATGAATCACTAATTTTGGACAACATAGTTTTTCTATTAATAATTTGAGATTCCTTTAAAGAATTAGATAACATAAGATTAGAGTTGTTGATATGAAATACATAGCTTGAGGTTACAAATTAAATTTATTTATGACCCTTGTTTGAAAAAAATCTAAGGGGAATGATTTTTGCGACCATGTAGGCATGATGTTGTTTAAAGAATATGAAAGAAGTTTGGTGTTGTTTTTTTTTCAATGAATATAAATTACAAAATAGATCACATAACATTTTATTTTTTGGTGTTGAAACACAAAATCATATTCAGGAATTCGAACTCACAACACTTAAGAAATTCCTTCAGAGTGGGATGTTGTTTTTTAGAATAAAAGGTTCATCGGACTCACCTTGTGTCTAGATTGATGTGTTGATCATAATGTGTAAGATTATTAGATTAACCATGGATAAACTGAAAAATCTCATGATTCATTTCTGATCACAGAGTTAGAATAAATCATAAGCTATCTGAAAACTTATGATGCAAGATTTATGAAGGAGGGAGAGATAATATGTGATGCTTCTCATACAAATGATCAGAATAGAAAAAAATGTTCTCAATTAATATGAAGTAACAATACATTCCCTTACAAATCAGTAGATGATGAATATTATGATAATCATATTCAATGTCTTATGTATGTCATGATACAAATGGAATATTGTTGAAGAAGAATATTGGGGATAATAAATATTTTCTATCTTAGATCATCGATATTAGATTAACAGAAGATTTTTTTTGATATCCGTGATGTTTTAGATCCGAATGTGAAATTATGATGATGACGGTTTTCAGTCAGACAAATAATCCATGAGATACAGGTCATCATTGTAATAAAAAAATGAGAATCATAATCAGATAAGGAATGGAGATGCCAATGTTGAATATACTAATATTAGTCTATTGGATGTGGTGTGACACTGATTATTGAATTCACACTAACACTGGTCATCAGATTCATTGATGGTAGCAAAATAATCAATGTATTAGTTTTTAAGAGTTGTTGGGAACTATGTAGATGAGACAATTAGAGGTCAAAAACCAATTTATTCAACCATTTTCATCATAATTAACAATTGGTTTTCATAATGTGTGTCAATATAAAATAATCCTCGGGGTGGATTCTCATTTGATCAAAAAAGAATTAATAAATCTAATATTTTTTTGTATCAATATGGTCCATACCATCTAATGCAGGATAAAACCGATTATCTGAGTGATGAAGAGATAGATATATCTAGTGCAGCCTCACACTAATTAATATCATCAAATTTTGGATCATCAGTTTAAAGAAAAATAATAAAAAAAATGTTTCAAGAGTCAAAAATGAGTTGTCAATCGGATATTGAGATTTTTTTAGTTGAGAAGAAGTGTTTTTATTAAAGTTTTTTATTATTTCAGTTGTTAGAAGGAATAAAAATTCAATATTGGTTATATAATTCAATTTAATGCGGACATAGTCAGGATAAGAAATTCGTTTTACATATGATTATTTGTTTTTCAATGGGTGTAGAGAATTGTCATGAAGAATATATAGCAGAACATATGTCTTAATCATATTGATAAAATCATAATAGGGAATCAGAATCAGACAGTTGATTGAAAATAAATTCTAAATGAAGTGGATGTTTTGAGAATATTTGAGAAGATTCAAGAATGGATAAGAAGAATTAAATAAGTCAAGATGAAAATAAAAATCAAAGAGTGTTTTTTGGAAAATTTGTATAAGTGTAAAATATTTTTATAATATTTCACCAATAACTTTTTTCTCACCTATATATAGTGGAATTAATTTTTATTTCTGACATAAAATTATTGTGCAACTGAAAAGGAAGAGAACTAATGATTTCTAGAGAGGAGTTTCGAAATAGAGTATTCCAGAAGATGTTTTTTGGATAGACGATGAAAGGATATGATAAAAGATAGTATGTATTGGTTTCTAGAATCAGACTGATAAATAATATTTTGATTTCCAAACTCTTACAAAATCAGTTTTGTATTGTTTTAGGGTGTTTTTAGGAGAGTATTATTATAGGACCGAGCAATCATAATGGGAAAATCATAGAGGGAAATCAGACTGAGTAACATTAAAATATCCAAGAAGATTATTATATTCTTCTGCATAAGAATGTAAATAATTATTTATGATTTTTTTTAAATTTAACATAGAAGCACATTAACATATTTGGAAGAATATGGTTAATGTTTCTTAAAATGTTAAAACTTTATATTACATCATTTTTTTCTACATGAAGAACAAATAATTGTGTATTGATCGTAGTGCTACATGAGTGTAAGGGAATATCATACTCATTGATTACAGACAAAATTAATTTTTTCTAGTTTATTTTTTTTGTATTATATTCTTTCCATACCATACCATGTACATAGATACTCTTATTGAGTAGTGAACCTTGAAAATTATTGTATTTATATGGATCTATTATTATCTTTTTTAGTCGGGTGAAAACTCTTTAATATAAGGTGATGTTTTAAAAAAAGGAAAATTAAAAGAAAAATATATGACTAATTTACCCCCAGTGATACATTGATTTTCCTTGGAATTCTCAATTCCATGAGTCCTCTTTACTATTTTCTTATTTTATTTCAATGTCAAAAATTCCCAAGTCATTTTGGTGGTGAATTGCGTATTTTTAGGGTTTATGTATTTACATTGGTTTATCCCTTTTTCCCCTAAACAACTGATGATAACTGATGAGTGGGTCATTCAAAAATTATGTTTGGTGGTCCAATAGATTTAATTTAATTCCATAATGTTGTGTTTGGTTTCTATTGTGTAGTGTCTCCATATAATCATACATTAATGTAATAATTAAGTTGAGTTAATTGTTTTCCATTTAGTTTCTTAGAAACCCCTTATACTTTTCCAATTTTTTTTGGCATGGGTAGATCTTTTTGGGAACCATTAATGATACTAATTATGTGACTTCCTTGGGATTGAGTAATTAAATTGGTTTATTTAGGGAACCATAGAATTGATATAGTTTTATTTGAAATATAAATTTTCTAAGATGGACATTAAGATCTAATTGTGTATATAGACTTGGGATTTATAATCTAAAATGAGTGAGTTTCAATTGAATTATGAGATTGGAATTTGGAATAATTAATTAAACTTTTAAATTAAATTACATAGTAATCATGGATAAATTATTAATACGGTTTAAATTTGAAATGATCCATATTGGTGAAATTTTCGTAATGTTTTGAATTTTTTAGGTTTAAATTCTAATTAATGGAATGTTTGATATTATTGGAATTCATTATGAGAATTAGAATTATTTGATAAGTCCTTTGGGTTCTTTATAGAAATGATGAGTGTAGCATGACTTGGATGGATTTCTTATATTACATATGATTTTTATTACCATGAAATTACATATTTTAGACATAAAATCCACTAGGCGAAACATATGAATTCCAGGAGTGTTTGATCTATTATATTAAATGAAGAATGATTGTATTGAATTCATTGAGTGAACTTGTGGATTATTCTTAGAATCGTTATCTTGAACATTATCAAGAAGATCCCCCATGGATTATGGTGGTGTCTACATTAATCGATTGAAATAGATTAATGCCATGGATTTTTAAGGGAACCCTTCATTTTACACTATAGGATGTGATCCCTGCATTACGCTCAGTTTTTATTTATATTGAATTTCATGAATGTGGTTCATGGATTATAATAATTTTGTGCTTCTATATATTAAGTTAGCTCCCTCAATTTCATAAAAGATAAATGTTTTTTCTTGGTAATTACTAAGAGGGAATTCCCTTTTGATCTGTTTAGATTCATATCACGCCAACTTATTATAGTTTCCTTGGTGATGTATCTTGGAACGGAATTGAGATGTGATGCTTCCACCAAGATCAAATTTACCAGCGATGTGCAAACCTGGCAGTGTTTACCTATGTTTTCCTATTAATGTTCAATGATCAACATGGTTTTTTATTCTTATATCTTATTATTGTTATAAGTTAATTTACTTTTTAAAAACCTTTATCATTTAAACTAAAATAATAGATATTCATTAAACACTATGGGTGGTGGACGACTAATGTGTACTCACACTCTACTTGGCCCACCATGGAACATGGGTACCTGAGAAGTTAATGCATGGTTATATTCTATATGTTTATGGTCTATGTTCATATTGATTCATAATGATTTCATGGATAAAATGTTGTTAGGAGATGATAGATGGGCTAGAGCCTGGGACTTCCATGGGTTGTACTATCTTATAGTCATTTCCCATTTTGATTAATTTGATAATTTTTTAACTTTCATTGTTACATTCTATAACATTGTATATATTTGGAGAATTGTAATAGTATTTCATGGGATGGTATTTAGTAATTTAGAACCTAACATTTATTTTTATGGTTTTACATGATTATATTATTGAATTATATTTTGTGAACTCTTTAATCGAGGAAATTATCTCCCCATAATAACATTGTAGGGCCTCACTACTAGACTGAAGCCTCTATTATATGAAGATAAATGATTGAGAACATATGGATCACATATTTTGGATATGTTTTCATGGAATCTAGGTCAAGGAATTTTAATGTGGTATCAAATATTATTTTTTACAATTTTGGTATGGTATACATGGGGATGGGATGTCTTCAGGCTTGGTAATGAGCATGTTCCATAGAGTTACAAACACATGAATAGTGAAAAAATAAATGGTTCTAGGGATGTGAACTGTTTTTATTCCTTTCTTCTTTCATATTTGATTATATTAACCCCAGAAAAGTGTTATTGGGTACGATATTATAGAATGAAGGGATTTTTTTTCTTATCTATTATGATAAGAGAATCCATACCTTCCCTAATCAATATAGTCACAATGATATATATGTCATCTAAATATTACATGTGATTGATATTTTCCTGGTGGTCTCATTTGCTGGTGCTTTGTTTTATATATGTAGATTATATCAAATGGTGATTCATATTTTCCTAGATATTTTAATTACTAGTATGGGACAATTATTTGAATTAATTATATCCATTTGTATGGTGATTCTCATAGATATTTGTATAGTGGAATTCTAGTTGGCTAACTCTGGGAGAAACCCCTTGTAAATTTTCTGCAGATATCAATGGTTTGTTAAAGTGTTATATTTGGTTGAATAGTGTGAGGGTTAGAAACCTATAAATTTTTTTCCACAAAAAATGTTAATGGAATCATATCTAACTATGATAGGTTTTTTATTTTTAAATAAATGTTGAATAGTTAAATTGGGGAATAAATAAGAGTAATGAAATGGATTAAAAATGTGAATCAATGAGAATAATGGTGTATGGAGTCTTAATTAATTATATTAAATTCTGTCAGTTCAATGTGGCCTAAGATAATCATAAGGTTTTTTTTCTTTATAAATTATGATTAAACCATCATATAGAAAAACCTTAGGAATAAACATTTAATTTCTAATAGAAATGGAAAATGATAAATACCATGATGTGTATAGTATGTATGACCTATATCAAGTTAAATGACAACTATGGTAAAATAAAATTCATCTAAGTATCTTATAAAGTATTTTCTTCTATAACATGTGAACAAAATCTTATTTAACCAATCCTGGGAACATAAAATAAAAAACCTATGGTATGATGATATTTACAAAAGTGTCAAGGGAATGTGAATATTATATGATAGTTGTTTTTGGGCTTGAGTGGTATGTAAAACTTAGAGTAGAACTCATGTTACATCTATGTGTGGAAGATATTGACCTTAGTGGTAGGTAGGTTATGCTAGAGAGAGATCCTAGATTCTAGTACCATTATTGGGTGCGTGTTTCTTTGTCTTGGTTCTTTCTTGTGTCTGGACTAGGCGGAAGGACCTATTAACCATTATGCATGATCTTATATCTTATAGAGTCTATGTGTAATAACCTATGAGGGGGTTGGTGTGGGGTGTTGACCCATTCATGTGTATGGTGGGTTTTGTGAAACTTGGTTATAAAATATTCATGGTGATATGAATTCAAAAGAGGTGATTTTTACTCTCCAGATAAAATGAATTATATACCATGGTATTAGTGGGTATGAAAAATAATTGTCTAATAGCCATTATCATAATGGACAATTTAGAATGAAGGATTGTTCAAATTACTAGTTTTTTATTTCCTCGTAGTGTTTTATGACATGGTTTTCAATTTTCATAAAAGTTATGGTCTATGATTTGGGATGCACAGTCAAACAATCCGGTGTAGAACCAAAGGACAAGAATTTCGTGAAATATAATATTTTATCCATGGTATCCCTTGATAAAAACCACATTATGGTTTTAGGAAGGATTGTGGGTTACCCCCTTTTTGGGTTACGACACCTTATGTGTTATTGGACATGGTGTCTAAACTGGATGCGGGGTTAGTGTTGTCTGATGCCAAGATCTATAGATATTTGATGCATTATGGCATGTTGTAAGGGAGGTTAGAAATTATATGATTAATTTATTCTTAGATGATATGTTGTATTTTAGTGAGTAATGTCTTGTTCATATTCTTGAATCAGAGTGTGAGGGGGTCTTGAGAATATAGAACTCTAGGGATTAGGAGTGAGGGGTTGAAATTTGTTGTCCGATAACATAAGACCCCTGAGGTTGTAGTAAATTTAACATAAAAAATTCTCATTTAGGGATATGACACTACTAATTGGAATAAATAATGTGGATTATGAGTGAGTAATTTTTATTTGTATTATAATAATAGTTTTTTATATTGGATAAAGTGAAGGTTGACTTCGTTTATAACATTGGTGAAGTATATTGTGTACAGGTCCATGGAAAATCATTCAAGCCATGGAAAATCGTGAGTAATGTGACGTCGGTAGTCTCATGATGGTAGTGGTTTAAAAACATCATATCAGAGATTAATCTAAGCATAGTGGTTCTTATTAGGATGTTCCTCTTAGAGATAAGTGACTAATGTATTGATGATGACTTTCTTTATGGATGTCAGGGCATTGCTGAGAGTGTGGGTCGAAGGAATCAACACATGTGTGTGTATGTTTTATCATGTCAATTTTTTTCTAAGGGTGGTAAAAGAAAATATATATTATGGAGATTGAACCCCAATCTATTTTTTTAAGAGTACCTCACTAATCTTGATTTTTCAATGAATACCTTGGATGACAATCTTGTAATCTAGATATGGGCACTGAATGTTGGATCATTTCATGGTGCTCGAGTTTTTTCTTGGTGGCCACATTTGATTGTCGTGTTCAATGAAGAATGAAACATGTGTCTTATTTATAAAGATTTTTTTCCTTGAGTTCTTATAATAATACTCCTTGGATGAAAGTTTCAAATCAGTCAGTGTTGAAATTTTTGATATGGTTTCATCAACGTAGTGACACTAGCCATTAGGTAGGTGGATATGAATTACTTAGATTCTAGGGAAATTTTCTGTTGCAGACTCTTATGTGATATCAGGTGAAGATGAGAATTTATTATATATTGATAAATTCTATTGGTGACAATAGTGTGAATCCAATTGATGGGGAGTAAATAATTATGATAGATAATGAAAATGAGTTTAGTATTGGGTTGTTTAACGATAGAGTTTCACAGAAGGATGGGGATAGACATTTGTAATGTTATTTTGGATGGTCATCGAATTCATGAAAAGGATAAGGTGCAACGATAAGGTTATTCGGTGATACATTAACAAGTATAAATGAATATTAATAGTAATTATTTAATGAATTCATATCTTTTACTTTAATTTAAAAACTAAACTTCTATGTTGATACTTATTAAGGTGAATGATATTCTATATCATAGGTATGGTTGAGTTTTTAATTGGGATTCTATAGAAAAAAATGTGTTTAGTCTTATGTATGGAGGAGGTAAAACTTGTCTTTCAGGTATAATATTAGGTAGAGGAGTGGTAATAACTTTTGATCCATGTTCTATTTGAGATTTAGATGTTTTGTGTTAGAATCGTTTTTAGGCCTGTTTGGGTTGAGTTTCTATGGGAAGTTTCTCTTATCTCATAAGGAAGTAGTGTATGACATTTATATTTCAATGTGAATGAAAATATGGAATTTCAATGATTGGATGATCATGGATATGATCCAAATCATACTCATAAATTGATAATAAGGTTTTCATATGATGAGGAAAACACTGTGGGCATAATGGGTGTAAAGTGCTCATTGAATGTGGTTTTTTCTATTAATATTATGAATGAAATTTTTTCAACCCTAGTGTGAGACGTTTAGGATATAGAATATAACATAGGTAAGGGTGTTTTTTTATACTTTTGGTTCAGAATGAGTGGTTCAAGGAAAATGTTTTGTAGAATAGGATGATGGCCAAGTGTTTGGACTTAATGCTTTAAATATGATGAAATATAGTGGGGTGACTGGGTTTATGAGACTTTGGTGTTTTTATGTGGCATTTTAATTATAATGTTGAGGTGTGGAATCTTTATGTAGATAGTCATTGAAGGGATACTATTCCTCTAGATTTATTTTTAGGAGAGAGTAATCTGGTGAGGACCGATGATAGTAACCAATGAGGTGTGATTTTGGTGAATCTGGAATCATATGATACCTCTGATAGTGGGGCATCATGTCTGTTTTCAATTCCTAATCAATACCACTAGGTATGTGCCGATGGATATTTAAATTATGAATCTATTTGGAATAGTTTTGTTGTGACCATTACTAGTGAGTCATTGCATTTTTCTAATCAGTCATGCATCAGGGACACATAGTGTTACAACTATGGTAAAAAATAACCTATAGTGGGATAAAATAAATCCTAGACTCTATAACGGGGTTTGTTTTTTGGGTAACAATCTAGTTTTTAGTTGGTGAGGGTTTATTTTTTTATACGGTCATTAATGTTAAAATTCAAACGATTAGACCCCCCCAAACAATTAGATCCATATTAGACTTGTAATGATGTTCTTTTATGGGGATTATATTTCTCAAGAGTATCCAGGATGCTAAACATAGTGTTTGGGGTTTTTGGAGTTTTGTTTAGTGGTGTATAATTAGTGTATGGTTTGTTCTAACCCTAAATACCAAATGTTCATTTTGAAATTGTTAGGTACACAATTTGTGAAACTCTACCAATGTGCTTTGAAAATATAACTAATTACTGTAAAAATTATATATAAATTCTGTATGGTTGGGGAATGGATTGTAAACCATGATTAGTAACCATGTTGAATGGAAATCATTAGACTATGATAGAAACATGATTAAGACATGGTTTTTCAAAAGATGTAACTAAACTATGTGTCCTGGTTGAAAGTATATTTCCCCTATGTTTACTTAAATCCATTTACCCAATTTTCTCAACAATTTTATCATGCAGATTTATTTAAAACGTATTCTATTTCCTCTACTATACTCCATGACAGAACTCATCCATCCATTATTCGAATCGGCTTCATTCCGTAGTTTTAGGAATCATAGGGTATGTCGAAGAGTCATCTTTACTTTTTTATATTCTTTCACTATCATGTTTTATCAAGGTGTTTTTGTGGGTTATGCATTAATTTCTGGGTGTTTGAATGGTTATTCAATTTAACTCATTTTTTATCAAACCAAAGGATAATGATAGATAAGTGGGATTTCTCAAAGATAATGTTGGTTGTCTATTTGATTTTCCAATATTTTATTGATGTTTTATTAATTTTTAGTTGTGTATTAATGATAAATTATCATAAAATTGACCTAATAATTAAATTGATCATGGATTTTCCCTTTTTATGTTTTTAACCACACCTTTTACATAGTAAATCATGTTATAATTGGTAGATCATTATGGGAACCATTAATATTTTGTGTTAGGCTAGTGAGTTTGAATTGGGTAATTGAATTGGGTGGTTTATGGATTCCCAAGGAATTGAATCACTATAATTTGATATTTTGGTTTACTTGGTTAAACCATATGAATTAGTAGTTACTATATTCATAGATTTCATAAAAAGAAATGTGAATTTGAATTAAATGGTGAGATTGAATTGAATTATGATCTTAGATTTCAAAATTTATTAATGGAATTATAAATTGGCTTATTTTTAAAACATGGCTTAAGTGAAAAATTGCTCAAATATGAAATTATTTATAGTGGTTAACTTAGATTTAATTTTTTAAATGATTTATGTTTACATTGGATGTAATCACTGGTTTGATATTATTGGAATTGATGGTGTTAATTGGAATTCATTTCGATGTATCATTGATTCCCAATGGAAATGATAGGTTTGGAATGATTTGGAGTGATTCCATAGATTTATTATGATATATAATGCATAGAAATTCATGAATGATCTTTATATTCCTATAGGGTACTCATGTGAATGACACAAGTGAATAATTCCATGTATTTAATGATCCGATGCAATGAAATGCCTTGAGGGAACCTTCTGATTTTTATTTTATTTATTACCATGAATAAAATGGGGAACCCCCTAGATTTAGTTAATGTATGAAATTTTTCAAATACCACAGATCAATGTCATGAATTCTTGATGGAATACTTTATTTAACTCCATAGGATGTGATCGCTATATTTGAATTGACTATTTTTTGTATGGAATTCATAGGGTGTGAGCTAAGGATTCCAATCAAGTTTTTCTTCTGTGTGTCAAGGGTGTTCCCTTGATATTACTATTTATAAGTGGGGCTTATTAGGAATTTATTGGATGGAATGACCACTTTATACATGTGGATTTCTCTTAGGATACTTTTTTATTGTTTCCTCTATGAATCACTTAGGAATTTAATTGATACATGACACTTCTACTGAGATCAAAGTTTCCAGTGATGGAGGATGTGTGTAGTATCATCCTAGGTTGTCCCCATGGGACCATATGATCCAATTTATATTATATATTCCTCTATATTATTATCATTAATGATTTATTTATATATTTTTAATTATTTTTTTTACCCTCATAAACAAGATTTTCATTATACACCCTTGGTGGTGGCCTATAATGTTTAACTCTCACCTTTTTTGGGCTTCTATGATAGTTGGGTACTGAAGAAATTTTTTTTTGTCTTAGGATATAGGTTTAGGTAATTTCCAATGGTTTATTATTGATTATTTCATGGATATGATATAATTAGGAGGTTATATATTTGATAGGGAACAAGACATCTGGGGTTAGTACTGTATTATGTTATTTTTCCTATTTGATTACATTAGGCTTGTTTTAATTTACTTTGTTATTTTATATTCCTACTTATATTTATAGATCATCATTATGATATTTCAAGGGATGAGAATTGTCAATTTATCACCTTCCATTTATTTATTTACATTATGACATTAGGTGACATTTTCCATATTTAATTATGTGTTGTGAAATATGGTGTAATGGGCTTAGTCTTCCCATGATAACCTCATAGTCACTCACCACTAATCAAGAGCCTTTGACATATGGGGTGGAGCTCTTGTGTAAATTTTCCCCACTGGATAAAGGAACCAATTCATTGGAATCTAGGTTGGGATTTTACAATTTGTACACAGTAGTTAATGAGTTTAAAAAAATTATACAATAAATCATTTATCTATTTCCCATCATAATGAAATTAGTTTTTCTATACTCTTTTTCATTTTAAAGAAATTTCAATGCATAATATGAGATCCATCAAACTCTATAGTGGTTAAAGTAATCCTCAACATCACAAAAATATGTTTCAATAGTTTGAAATTAGAATGCATTAAAATTAGGAAATTATTTATCACATTTATTTTTAAAGATAGTGGAATTAATATTACTTGTCAGGATAAGTAATCAAAACATTAAACCTATTTTTTATATATGTTTATATATCATATAGAAAAAATTTCATCATTTTTAATAGCATTATTAATATTTATACGTTTTATTACTCATATTTTCAAATCATGATCCAGTATACCAAGGACAAAATGGATTTTCTCACTCCAATTAATGAAATTAAATCCATAAAAGATTAGAACAACTGATTCATGTAAGTCCATTGATAAAATAATCCTAAACTATATATACACAATCCTAATATTGATTTTTTATGTCATAAATAAATTTACATTAATTTTGATGTTAAATTATTTTAATATTAAATATGTTCAAATTTTCTCCATTGGGTGTTACAGTAATACATAAAGATAATTTATACAAAATAAAATTAATATCATTCTGAAATAAATCACATATTAATTACATATATTTACTATCATTGGATATATAAAAAACTGATAGTTCATGTATATTACCTTCAATTATTTCTATAAATTTTATGAACCTAGAAATTGTAATTTTATAAATAATGATTTTATTATTGTAAAAATTTCATGATACTTTCAAATAGTATAATACTATCAAATTAAAAAGTAATTGATAAATTATTTTTCATCTATAATTTTTATATATAAATTAATATTATGACTTTAGAAAATTAGTGATTAAAAAATATCATATTTTTAGGTTCCAAATATAAAATGTCGGGTCATAACACGATAATACACTCTAAATTTCCTCTATTGTTTTTATATTTTCATATTCATCTCAAGATATAGTGCTTATTCTTCAGAATAGATTTCATGATATTTTCATGATAGTTGAACATTAAAAGGCAATTTAGTATTTATTTGAAAAGTAAATATTCTATTACAGGCATACAAAAGTACAAAAATTCTTATAAAATTCCCTATATATAAAATAAGCCATTATTGTTGTATTTATTACATGATTGTTTAAAAAGGATAATTGTAATAATTTTCCAGTTTTTGGGCCTCAAAATACACCTATATTGAGATGAAAAAATTATACTATTTTTACCTAATTTGATTATTTTAATTGCCCAAAAGGAATATATTATATTTTTTTCTAGATTTTTTGTAAAAAAAACCCTATAATTAAACGTAATGTGGATGGACAATATAATTTTTGTCAAGGATGATTTTTTAGATCAAGGATAGAGGTTTATATGAAGGCTTCAACAAATTTCACCATTGATTTAGGACATCATTTTTGGATTAATTTATAATTATACATGATACAATATTTATTTCATGGTTTCAAATTTTTTTATTACTCAACCTGATTTCTTATTAATTCATGTGAATATAAAATATATATTTGGATTGACATTCATCGAAGAATTTATTGTAGAAGAATATTTTGTGGTTGGGTGTTCCCTATGCCCTACACTTATCCTCATTATATACCCATTCCACTTTATAATGGGGTATGTTTTCAATATTTTATACCATTAGGGGCTCGTGAGGTTACCATAAGTTTAATTTGAAGTGAATACCTCTACACACTCATTTCTCTATCGCACACATGGAATAATACAATGAAAAATATTGACATTATAAGTGGTTGTCTGTGGTTTGAGAAACAATACTGAAATGGTGTCTTCATATCCATGGTATTGAGTAGTGATGAAAATTTTTTCTAGGGTGAGGTAGTATGAAATGGAAATTTCAGAATGGGTATAATGTTAAGGTTGTATCCTGAGGCAATATCGACATGATATTCTAGTCTGGATAAAAAGAATTAAAATGTAATAAATGGTCTCATAGTCGGTCAGAACAAGTGGCAAGACCAAATGACCCGTAAAATATGTGTAATGATATAGAAATATTTTATTTGGTAAAATAATTATGAAACAATGATTTATAAAACAACAGTCATGATCACATAGAATGTGGTCTTTGGAGTACATGTCCTGAGTCTCATTCAGATGGTGTCTATGGTTTATGAGAGGAGTTATATATCAAATTTTGTATAGTTTCAAAAAATATTTCATGTATCAATAAGAAACACTATCCAATATGAATATATGTACATTCTTGGATATACACATACTCAACTACATCATATTGGTCTAGAATTCAATTTGTTTTATGGGGTGAGACGACAAGGCCCAAGAAAAGAGTATATTCATTGAACATCTATCAGATCCAACACACCATGTCCAAAATGGAAAAACTATGTAGTGTGAGGTGACATGAAATAGGTATTTAATGTACAAAGTAACTAAAACCCAATATTCAAAAATAGGTTTTAGAAAAAACACAACATTTCTGAGGATTAATTCACCTAAGCTGTGGGGTGCATCCCTTGATGATTCTTGGGAAATATATTCGATGTCTCTTGAATAGAAACAATGTATTATGATATCTAGTGGAACATTCCCAACTATTAATCATTGAACACATGTTATTACAATTATTATATATTCCATGAACCATGTATTCTTCTATGTTCTATTTAACTTCTCATTAATGTGTTAAAAATATAAAAATAAATGGTCTATTCAAAAGAAAAATCTATATGGAGTATAATATCATTATACCCTTTGGAATTGAATTTTATTTTCAAGTTGAATTTTTTGACTTGAATATCTTAGTTATATAGAGATTATGGAAATGATTAGGTGATATTTTCATAGTAGTCATGTGGTCAGTATATCCATGGAGACATTCTATTGACAGGGTACGAGTTCCTTATTCTTATAAGAGATTTGATACTCCCCAATATATATGTGGTTTGGGTCCTCTATTTTGGGCCTTGGGTTAGTACTCATTTTTCCATTATAAGGAATAGGTCCCCTATACAGTAATTCAATTTGGTACTCCCCCATATTATAGGGAATGGGTTCTCAATCTGTAGATTTATTACTCCAACATGAATTTGGGTATGGCTTCACCATTTGTTAGAGTTGTTACTCCATTGATTGACATTATACTCCTTGATGTGGGGAATTTCCTCAATAATGGTATGTAAACCCTAAAATAAAATTTAATCCTTAGAGTGTTATGGATCCACCACTATGATATTCAAAAGGTAACATAGATTTTTTGAGTGAAGGTACATACGAGTTCCAGAAGGCTTATAATATACTGATTATTTTAGATTTACTATGAGAAATGAATTTTTCGGTGGATATAATATTTGTTTTTCTATTATAGTATTAGTTGTATCAATCATAAAATAATATTTTTAATTAATCTAGGTTACCCGATTTCCCCCTTTATATTGGGTTCTAAGATGTCATGTTGTTATATCATTATTTTTTTAGTCACTATACTAGGTATTTTTAAAATTCCACTATATTGTACATAATTCCCATATATATTGTCTTTTTGTATAAATAATATATTTCATAGGTACCCTCTTAAGATTTCAAGTGGATAGTGATGATACTTTATGGTTCTTATTGCTTCTTGAATATAATAGTTCCAAATTGAGTTCATAATTGAGGTTATTACAAGATAATCATTGAATTCATTATCCTGGGAAAATATTACATTAGGATATTGGGATATTTTATGTATATTTATTATTATCTACTAAAGTGGTACGGTTATTGATATTTGGTTTCTTATTAATGTATATTCTTTCTATTGGGTTTTAATTTAATAGTGTAATGGTTAATTTTTATACTACCATATGTCAATGGATCATGGATTCTTTAATTTTTTTATACATAAGGCCTACAATGTGTGGGTTATAACACCATAGTTCTAGTCATAAAAACCTAAAAAATTAATGAATGATTGAGGTAGAATAATCAGCCTATCCACTAGTCCATATTAGGCACCCATAGGTTTGATCATTTTAGAGTGTCTTCTTAGAGGGGCTTTAATAGGGAAAATGATTATAAGTAAGTGGTCTTATGATGATTGGTTTGGGAAACATAGGGTAAAAACATCTAGGGTTTTTAAATTTTTTTATTTGAATAGGGAGCCTAATATACGTTTGGTGGATGATATATCCATTTTTTAAAAAAAAATTATATTCTATTAATTAGCATAGATCCCTTAAGATTATTTTGTAGGGAATTGATATGTTGGTATATGAATCATATAATATGTCAGTAATTATTTTCAGTATTCTCTTTCTGATTTAGGTAAAATATATTATTTTTAATGAATTTTGGATTATTGTATTTACTATAACATTCTAATCTATATAAAACCATTAGGATTCAGAGATATGGTCATTATAATATCATCCAATTTCTTTCGCCTCATGCCACTGATCATTTGAGTGATAAGGATATTATTTATGGTCATGATCACGAGTCATATTGACCCCCTAAGTAGAGGGATGATTATCCAACTATTTTTATAGATCATATGCAATATATATAAAACACATCGTTAAAACTATTGAGAATGGCGATACTACTCATAGGCCTAGTGTAATACATGTGTTTTAGTGCTAGAGGCCGCCTATGTTTTGAGGAAATCCGGATATTTATATAGATTGGGATATTTAGAGTTAGTGAATTACATTTTAATTCTAGTTTCTACTCCAATTAACTAGATATTAATTCTTATATTGACAAGCCTTTTATATGAAATTATCTATTGATGGAATTTTTTTACCCATATATATGATAAGGCTGTATAATCTTTCTTAATGTTCAAGTGAATATATGTCGATGATTACTAACCAATGATCCCAAGGATTGTGTGAGTATAAGAGTTATTGGAAATTTATTAGTAAAAAATATTAGTGATAGAGTATGTTTTAAGGTTCACAGACCTATAGATTGCATTCTTAGATATGAAATTTGATGGATTCTTATGAGGATAAAATATTAAGCAATGTATCCAAAGGAAGATTCAAGATAGATTTGTACATCAATGCATCCACTCTCATTAAAAAATAATAGTGAAAAATTAATCGATTTATATATTCCTGATAGAGACTTAGTTTCATTCAACTATTTGATAAAGATTATTCTGGGGGATTTTTTATCAACACCCAATCACAGATGTTATTTATTACAATATAATTGGAGGCATGTGAATTTATGATCCCACTATGTAATATTTAAATTAGGAAAATCAATTAGAGGATTAAACCACTTGGGTGTCTATATTTTAATATGATTTTATTGGTTATAGAAATGAATATTAAGACTATCTATCTAGGCGATAATCTGAGAAAACCCATGAAAATACAATTAAAATACCACTCTTTTAGAGTTTTTAAATATATCTGGGGCCTCCATATGAGGAATAGGTATTTAAAATAGGTTTAAATTTTAGAAGATGAACTAGTGGTGTATTAGGAAATGATTGATGTGGATAGTGGGTTGATATTCTCCAACCATAACCACCTACATGTGGTAAATACTAGATGTAGTGATCTAGTGATAGATGTTATTGACTGATGCACTCAATAGAAGACAATAATTAGGTGGAACCATTAATTTTTTGATGTATGATATGTGTCTTATCTACCTTTGATCTCATACATATTGACTCAGGAATAATTTATTTATTATTGATGTATTATTATTCCAAGATAGTTGACATATATTGTAGATACTTTAATCAACGTATTCAGTTTTGTACCCCTACTAAGGGTGATTACTCTCCCCATCAAATATACCAGTGGTGCGATACATCACTCAATATATTGAGGTTTTCATGGATTTAATTATGGTAGAGATCATATCCTATGATGTTATCCTTTTTATGGAATGGTTGTTCAAAGGCCATAATTGGTTATATTTTTATCATCTTAAGGTGAGTTTCAGTCATGTAATAGGGTAATGATTTGACTCTATATGCGAATGGGGATTGTACATTGGATGAACATTTCCAACCCTTGGGATGTGTTAGCTGATTTATAATTGTTTAATTAGATAGAATTTGTTCTCCATAAATGCATTAAGGAACCAGCTTCCTATGGTTATAGATAATTTATTAGATGTTTTTATCAAATTCATCTCAATGTATTATCTTATTGATGGATTTACTCCTGTAATGAGTTTCAAGCCAAATTTTAGGTTTTAGTGTCACTAAAAACATTGTGAGTTGATTTTGAAGGTTTTTGTGGTGACAAATAACCTTTCCACACTCATGGGACTCATGAAATAGAAATTCCAGGTAATTATGGGATGTTTTATTGAGTTTTTATTGATGATATACTCAAATAATATAGGGGAAAAGGATATAAATCCAAGTATATAAGGAATTATTTTGGTTTCATCAAGAGAACTAACATTTTGATAGACTCTTTATGTTAATATTATAGATTACTAAAGTCCATTTAAAAAGATATTTTATTGACAATAGTGTATCTAATTTTGACCAAAAAAGAATAAAGATATTATGTCTTGGGATATATCCATGAATGTTATCAAAGAGGGACAGTAGTATTTTGGTATCTAACACATATAGTTGACTTTTTCCTTAAATAGTGGAAGAATCATATAACAAGCTAGTCTTGATATGTTTTGTTTCAATAGGAGAGGAATAATTTTATTTTAACTTTATTATTTGATGGTTCCCTCTTACTCCATCGATTAATGGGGGTCCATCTTAGATAAATCGATTTTGAGGTATTTAATTAATAGATATTTTAAGGAAGTTCACCAAATAAAATTTTTTGAATGTGGGATGCATATTATCATCTCTCAGTATAGGATAATGGTATTCTATTGGGGATTATATTGTGTATAGTGATATATGATTTTGTATGATTATCTCACAAGTTTAGTGTAGATTATTATTAGTGAAAGGATATATAACCATTTAATCATATTCATCATGATGAAACTCTATTTACATGGGAGAAAGGTTATTAAATAGGTTAGGGTTTTGGTCAACAATGTTCTATTATGTGTTTTCCTATGGTATCTAAATAATGGGGTAGGGTAATTTTTGTAGGTAGTGAACATATACATGGGACTATGGAAGAATGGGTTATTATTTATAAATTGTTACTTTCTTAGTAATTTGACGAGGCTTGGGAGGATTATTTATGTGATCATTAATAAATTTTACAAACGAGTGAGAAAAACCCAACTAAATATTGTATAGTGGAAAACGTAACCCTTTTAGGTGTTATAAACATTGGTTTTTAGTATCCACATATATTGGAGGAAATAATAATGAGTGTATTGGTTTTATCTTTTGTTTTTATGATTGTTATTTTGGTGTATATAAATTTTCAACGTAAGATTTCATGTTAGGGAATACTTTGGGAACAATGTTTCCTTAATACTCTTATAAGGGACAACAAATATTTTTATAATTTCTATCAGAATAATAGTTTATATTAATGAATTATCCCAATGTGACTATCATTTTGGTGAGTCATTAAATGAGGGGATTAAAATTCTCTTGAAAAATGTCTAATTTTTAATTAACTATCATAGTGATTTTTTATCATTTATTGTTTTAATTAATTTTTTGAGGACATAGACCAATAAATTTAAATGATATTGGGAGATAAATAGTTTAATGATTAATATAAGGTGATATTATTCTTTTATTTATGAATTTTAGTGAATAAATTATTGATTTAATAATCCTTATGAAGAAGTGGATGTTCTGGGAAGGATGTTTGAATAAGAGTAATGGTATGAGGGAGTTTTTATAGTGTAGTTATATTATGATTTATCATATAATTTGGGCCCCTAAAGGTAGATTAAGTACATGTGAGGGTTAATAATCCTTTCACATAAGGTTGGTTTATGAGATTCCTAATTTAGCATCTCAAATTATTTCGTCCTAGAAAAAAAGGCATAATGGTAGGAATAATATAATGACCCATGTTTATACATGGGAAAGACATATATCTATCTTGATATTTGAAGACCTAAACTTTTAATAGGGTTTCATGGTAAAATTACAATTTTTAATTTCCTAAAAGTAATTTTATGATTGTCTTGTTAATCTTGGATCATGGGGTTCACCCTCAAGGAGTGTTTTTTGTGAGATTTTGAGGTAGTTGAATTTTTATGGGATAATTAGTATTTATGTTATAAATATACATTATGTACCATTTATGAAAATATAAAAAACTATAAAATGAATCCATTGATTGAAAATATAACATTATGGTTGAGTTTCATATATTGGGTTTTCATAGAACTGTTATAATCATTTTTTAGGTTTTGATCCCCATACTGAAAATTTTGAAAGACTAGAAAAATTATGGATTTTGAAACTAACTCATTGACCTAAATTCTGCCTCATGTATCTCTTATAGGATTATAATTTTTTTAAGGAAAAAATCTTAAACTTTTTGGTAATATGAATGATGGATCACATTCATGAAATAAAGGAACTAATGAATTGTGTGTAGGTAATGAATTAGATGATTTAGTGAATTAATCATTAGGTTATGATATTGTTTTTAGATTAATTACTTATAAGTCAGGCTATTTGTTTTTATTTTATTTTTTTACTATGATATTGGATTCATGAGTCCGGTTTTTTCATTCTTGTATTTATCATTTAAATTTACTATTTCAAGTTCACTAAAGAAAAAATTCGCTAATTTCATAAGTTGGTTTATATAGTACGTACCATTATCCTTCCAGTCTCACCCTAACAATTTTTCTTTCTAGTATTGTGTTTTTTAGGTTTAGACTAATAAAATCCCATGATTGTACTAATATTATAATCATTATTAAATCCTCTTCCCCTCCCATAATTATCTCCAATGATTTGAATGAGATGGTTAAGGCTACACTCCCTCTAGGATTCTATCAACATGTTAAAAATGATATATTAATGGTAGAATAATGTCTATAGTAGTGAGAAGTGATGTTATTTCATTGGAAAAATGATGTAGCATTACACAGTTGGTCAGGAATGGGTTTGACAATGAGGTGGTATCCACAAAAAACATTAACATAACTTTTTAGTGAGATTATATTGTAATACAATTAATTGGGATTTTCATGGTTTGTCAACACCACAGTTCGTGTTATAGGATTGATGAAATTAGTGGTGTGTTCTAGATGTAATAGCAGTGGTGGAGGAATTAAGTCGATAATGTATCTAGAAATATAAATTATGATAGAACAATTTTTTTTCATCAATTACTACATTGTGTCTTAGTTTTGATTGGTTAATAGGGTTATTTGGGAGGAGTAAAAAATCACAAAATGTTTTTATTTCAATACAAATTGCATATTTTTTAGATCACACATGAAATTGGATGTAATGGAGTACACAAAAAACTATACCCTTGGATATACAAGACATATAGGATAAAAAAAATTATCATGTCAGGGGGAGACAATCAATTTCCCTAGTCATGAGTACATTCCAAATATATCTCCCAGATTGTACATGAAATGTCCAAAAGTGACACAAAAAATGAATTTTTTTCACTATTTTAACCATCGAATAACCCTTAAAATTCACACATGATTTATTTAGTGAGGCAATTCCATGTATATAAATAAAACATGATATAGTTCTTGAGTTATATATCCATATGAGTTATAGTATTAACATCCCATTTCATCTAAATTAAATAACATGTATACTAATATTGTAATGTAACACACACAAGTACTAATTGAGGTGGACAACCCATGTACAACAGATTACATTTCTTGAACTACTTATTCATTGGTGTTATTAGTATGTAATAAATTTATATTATAATTAAACACATATAATATATTTTATGCATTTTACATGAAATCATGATAGTAAAAAACTCTCCAAAAATTGAAAAAATGTGTATGAAATTTGTGGTATCCTGAGTATCTTATCTGTATATAGGAGAATATAGGATTTGGGTGAGATATTTGGAGTAGGAATGAGGTTGGTACTCTCATGGTGATGTTATAGTGATTAAAAGTAGGATTTTTTCATTTATAGAAGAGTTGGTACTTCCTCATTGAGATGTGATATGTTTCATATATTTCAGGCATGGGGTTATTACTCACTTTACACTAAAAAGGGGCGATTCACCTATATGGAATATAGAGTTTGTACTCCCCCATAAAATATGGAAAGGGTCCTCTATTTATAGATTTGTTATTACCCTATGAGATGAGGTGTGATTAGTCAATCAATTAGAGTTTAATCCCAAAAACAAAACCATTCCCCTCATTAAGGTGTTGATACTTCACATGGGTATGTACTCACTTAATTAAATTCATTACATGATGAGGTTCCCAACATAGATTTTATAAAGGTAATGTAGATGTTTCAACAGTTGGGTAGTTTAGGTTATATGAGTCTTATAACATATCGAGTACTATTTTTTCACTTAAGAACTATCTTATAGCTTGGTTTTCAACATGGAGTTTCTATTAAAAAAATTTCAATCCTAATTATAAAAATCATAACTTTTCATTATTTAACCCGCCACTACATTTTTAGAATTACTAATAGGTATTATTATGCTAACCCTTATGTGGGAATTTGTAACCATACAAGTTGTTTCTATATAGATAATATACAATTTAGAGGTTAACTCAGTTGATGTTAAACTGGTGGCATTAATCCATTGTGGTACATAAGGTGCATGATGATTATGGAATCTATTAGTGCTCTTACCAATAGTCATTACAATGAAGAATGGGTTTTTCTTATCTTGTGTCTATCATGATTCATGACATTTGGATCTTATATAAGCCTTTATTATTGGATAATAATATTTTAAAGGCAATTTAATCCTTCTATATAATAAAAAATTTGAGTTACTAAAATTACCTTGAAATTATAGATTTATAGATTTATAGAATTTGAAGAAAAAAAATTCCTATAAAAACACATATATTTATCATTCAAATGGTTATTTTAACCATTTCACAATGAACCACTTATAAATAATATATTTTATTCATGCAATGAAAAATTACCATACACAGAGATAGCCTTCATATGAGTTCATACACGTCCTTAATCTCAATTAAAAACACATAAAAAACATGTCAGATAATAAAAATGGAATTAAGGTCTAAAAAATAAAATAAACCTTTAATTACTTTTTAAAATAATTAAATCTATTATTTCGTTCCTTAGGTACATAATAACATTGATCACAAATAAACATTTACAAACCCCTTAAAAAAATTAATTGCATAATTTTGTCATTATTTTTTAATAACGAGTAAAGGGAAAGAATAATATTTATGACCATATCATTTAAATGATTTAAAATTATAAAAAAAATTCTTGGAAAAAACATTTCACATATTAAAAGTTCAAAAACATCCCTTAAAAACAAAACTGCAGTTGATTACATTCTAATAGAAAATATTGTTACACTAAAAATTATTAAAAATATATTATATCGGTACCTTAGAACATAATACATTTTTTACCCTTAGAATAACCCTTATAATGAAATCAGATAACCAGATAATTCATATATCTTTTAGCTGAAACCTATCACCGGTAAACCCCATCACATTACACAATGAATTAGAGTTATATATATGGCTCTCCCATGATCAGATTTATATTTGGATCACCTATAATTAATATGAAATATCTAAAAACAATATCATGAATAAAACACAAACACCATTAAATTTTACTATAAAAATTATTTTAGTTGTAAATGAAACCCACAAGAAAAATCCTTTTAATTTTTTCTAAGAATAAATTAATATTTCCATATAAAACTATTCAAAATGTAAAAATTCTCCTAGTAGAGATAACAAGATATTCATTGATGAACCATATTATCTTTTAATGTAATATTGAAAATGAATAGTTTTTATGATTGATAGAATGGATTGTTAAGCCATATATGTTTAGAAAAAAAATCTTTTTATACTTTCGTAAAAATTAAAACAAAACATTATAGAAAACCTTTAAACAATTCCATTAAAAATATTTGTAAATAAAGTAATAAAAATTAAAAAGTACCTTTATCCACATTTTGTGGATAAATAATAACAAACTATATATATTTTAAAAGAACTTCGCATGGGTGAAAATGAGATGGATGAAAAACATTTAATCAAATTTTTAATTGAATGTCTCTTACTATGAGTCTGAATATAAAAATAAATTAATTAAATCCTATATTAAACCATTATTTATTATTTAATTCTTTTAAAATATTTTTTAGATTTATTTCATTATCATTAATCCATTTTTTCATTTATTACTGTGGCTTATATAGTTATAACATCAGATAAGTTCATATAAGATGTTTTCAAAATATTCAGTTCATAATTCCAAAATAACATTGGTAGGTTGATCATGGACAAATGGTTCATGGTTCAATTATCTTAAAAATATTAATAATGAAACAATTATATTTTTTGTACATTAAATAGACTATTATAATTATCCATTAATTGTAGTCATGAAAAATTATATAATCTCATGCAATTCATACTCCTCACAATCACATGAGTGATGTTTAATTTTTTCCAATGGATAGAAATGAATGAAAGTAAAAAAAAACGTTTATCCATCTTGAATAATTATTATATAATAAATATAAAATTTATTTATTTAATCAATCCCCATTTCTATACATGTGAGGAATTATTAAGAAATTAAATACATTACATCATAGGGATGGTAGTCCATACAAATGTATGTGTGGCGTTTTCATTATTCATCAGGTGGAAGCGTAAGAAATTAGAAGATTTATTATATTTTAAAATTTATATATATTTCATAAATTCAATATATATTATTCAAATGAATCATTATAACTCTAAAAAAGGATATTCTTGAAATATAAACACATGTCTTCTTATAGGTCGTAGTCCACATGTACATATGAATGTTGCTAACATTTCCTATAGGATTTAAAAGATGAAGAATATGTCTTTTGAAATGAAAATAACAAAATTTAAATATATTCAAGATACCTATACTATTATTAGATCAAGTTTATAGAATATTTGAATGAGGTGGAAGAAGAAATAAAAATGAAATCACTTGGTTAAGAGTTATACATATTCTTGGAGAAAAATCCTTTGGATTAAAACCTATGACTTGATGGTTAGTCTTTTGGTGTGACCTATAAAAAATATGGAAAATGTTTGAAAGGTATTCATTATAGATTTCTCTAGATAATTGGTTTCCTTATGTGTGAGAAATAGAGCACACCATGTACCCTTTTATAAGTGAGGTGGTGGCAATATTTTAAATACATGAAATATTAATAAATAATATGTATCTAACTCGTGTAAATGGGATAAAAAGTGTCATCGATTCTAATATATGTAGGATAAGGTCTAAAAAATTCAAAAAAAATCAAATTTAGATCAATTTATCTATAATTGTGAACACTATATCATTGTTTGGCCCCCCATGTTAACACTTTCAACCTTGGTTGTGGTAACATATTCTTCAATTTATATGGGTTATTAAGGTAATTTTAAATATTCCCAAAAAAACATACATGGAATTTTTACTATAAACCACAACAATTTCATATAAAATTGAGTTATTATATGTTTTTTATTAGTTTATAATGATTAAAAAATAACTTGTAAACATTGAAAAGAACCCAAATTCATTCTCTTGACGATTCACATATTTTTACATTTAAAAAAATAAGTAGAATAATGTATTAGAATTTGGGAAGATAAAATAATATTTTCATTTCACGTTGATTATTAAATATAATTTAAAATTCAATATAATCCAAAACCCTTCACTTTTACTATCTTTTTTTAAAAAAATCATTTTTTTTTTCTGGCTTGCATAAGCACTATGACAGCGATGTATAATAATTAGAGGTAACTATATGTTCATAAAAGACATTAGATAAATAAATACCCCATATATAATTTATTTATCTTCAAAAGCACTATTTATAAATATTTATAACTTTTTTTATCCCTTTTGTATCATATTTAAGATATTAAAAGAAAGATTGAGACATTTTAAAAATACACTTTACTAAAAATAATATAAATGTTATTATCAAATTAAGGTGGAAAAAATGATTCCATTTATAATGATGGATTATTATTGTAAATATAAACTCATACAATGGAATATATGAAAGTGTAATGGTGTTTCTTAGGCATTATCACTTAATTTTAATCCCTTTTAACTCATTTCACCCATTTATAGTGGTAACATCTTTTAACTTGGTTACAATTGAATACACCTAAAAATAAAATTAATTTTGGGTCAGAAAATATTGTCCTTTTTATTATAAATATGAAACACATTTTTAATGATATATTTCCTACAATTATATGAAATTAATTTCACAATTAGCAAGCTAAAAAAATTAATAATAATTTCTTAAAAATACATTTTATGAATAAAAAATAAATTTCAAATAAAATCATGTAATTAATAGATTTATATTGTATTGGTTGAGTTATTTATAAAAAAATTAGACTTCTATTACTCTATAAGATAAAAAATATCATGGGTATTTTAATTTAAACAATTGATATATGGGAAATAATAGTTATTTGAAAAGCAGTATTGTTCACCTCTCACTGAAAAATATATATTTTCATAAAAATAAAAAATATTCTTCCTAAGGTAATTTTTAATGAAGATATCAGAAATTATGAAGTTTTTTTAAACTAAAATTTCAATAAATTATAGAAATTAATTATAATATTCACACATTGAGAGCAATAAATTCATTTTTTATGAAACATTATTTCTAACATATAAAATTACTTTATTCTAATTATATTCAATATACCTGTAATTAAATGAATTTTATTTAATATTATTTGATATATAAATGAAAACTTTCATTTTAATATTTTAAAAATACTGATTAATTTAATCTTTTAAGACAAAAATATATTCCACTCAAGAAAGATATCTCTCTAACCATTAAATGATTTAATCTTCACTTAAAAAAAATTGATAATCAAGGTATGAATATTTATTCAATTTATTAATGAAAAAATTTATAAAAATATATTATACTCTGGTTGATCATATTAATAGCTCCCAATTAAATATATTTTTTTTATAATGTTCATATTTAAATAAGAATTTTTAATATTGGTATTTCATATAGTACCCAAAATTAGACATTCTATCTTTTTAGTGAATAATAAAATACAATTGTGTTACATTATTTCCCTTAATGAAATTCAATCCTAATAGTTTTTTCTCATGGGAAAGGAAAAATATATTTAGAACATATCTAGAATCAATTCCATGAATTGGATGATATAACATATATTCCTGAAAGGTAATAAAATTTTTATTTTAAAAATACTACTGAAATAACATACCATAAAAAGGGAATATAAAATAAACTTTTGAAAAGAAGATAATGTGATGTATGAAGTTCTCCTGAAAATAGACATAGGAAATTTCATAAATAAGGAGAACATTAGAAGTATGAGAAGAAATGGACATATAAAGACGATAAATTTAAGAGATAATGTGACAGTTTTATGAGAAGAGAAAAATTCATTTTCTCTATTAAAATAAGTGATCATCAATTCATCAAAATTTATTGAAAATGGATAACATTTTATTTTTCAATATTATTTTTCTACAGTACATGGATTATTTTTCCATGAAGGTATAGATAATTAGAAAATATGAATGGTTTCCTTAAACCAATAAACACAATTTCATTATTGTGCTTTTTGTTTCAATAGTTCTCTTTATCATACCATATTATTAATTATTATTATCCAAGATGGATCATTATCATTCATAAATCATAAGAGAGAACATTTAATACATAATGAAATCCATATAAGAAAAAAATCTATTCTTCCTATATTTACTAATAAAAAAATTGTTAGCATAAGGTATGATAATTACCCAAATGAATTAACCTCCATATGAATAAGTAAAACATTAACTTACAAAACATAAATAATGACACAAAAATATATACATAATTCATTCCCAAAATAAAAATGTATGAAACTACTCAAATAAATCCTAATAAAATCTGAAACTAAAAAATTAATAAATATTTTAGCACATAAACATAGTTTTAAAAATGATTATATTCAAATCATATTTTATTCTCAAAATAGGATAATATATTCCACCAAAAATATGAATCAGTAGAAATAGAACCATAACGGAATTTTAAATGCGTCATTATATTAATATAATCTTTATTATTTAAACAGTTTCAGCCATTAAATAAAATACTAAACAATAATATATAATATTCCATAAAATATAATAAATTTATATAAAAATAAATGTAATGATCATTCTACAAGTTTATTAATAATATCCAACATATGTTTCCAATAATTAGAAACCAAATTTTGTTAATTACCACGTCATAAAATCACATTTGATCAGTAATGGTTATTTTTCCTACCATCATGCATTCTTTCTTAAAACATATTTCCTAAAATAAAATTAATCACCTCATAATACGATCATAAAATTATATCTAATCCTTAATATTTTGTTTTTTTAAAATACGAGAGTAAATTCAATTAACCATAAATAAAAACAACATTTATTCTTATATAGGGATATATTTAATTGAACATATGATCAACTTGAAAACTATTATGACGTTTTCGGACAAATAACACTTTAGTTTACCTCCCATGAAAACATCATAAACTCCAAATTTACCTGAACTATTTTCTTTGATATGGACTATAATGTCCCAAACCCAAAACCAAGATATAATGAAAAAATATAATATTTACAATTTGGTTTTGATACCAATTATTGATTCCAATTTAAACATTTCACAAAATAATAAATATTCAGTCACTTACATTATAATTACCATTTATTTTTAAAGAATTAGAAAATTTAGAAATAACATTCCAAAAACAAACCCATATATTTATCATTCAATTGTGTATATTTCATATTTTACATAGAACTTTATACGAATTATATATTTTCATCAATCAACAAAAAAATTCCATACACAGATCTAGATGTATTATGAGTTCATAATCATACATATTCTCTATTAATGAAATATAAAAACATGAAACGAGCACCCAAATCATTGTAAAATATATAAGAACAAAATAAAACCAATAGTTGATTTGAAACAAAATGAATTTCAAAATTTTTCCATTATTACATGTTAAAATTGATCACAAATAAACATTTACATACTCAAGATAAAAAATTAATTTCATAATGTTTTCTATAAAATGGTTTGTAAAATTCATGTAAATTACTTAGAAATCATGAATATTTATGAATTTTATTCCTTGAAGAAAAATCTTTCCCCATTTAATTGTTCACACACATTTTATAAACATATTATCTCACATTAATATTTTAAAAAAAATCAATGACTCCCTCTTGAAATAATTAATATAATATCATGTATGAACCTCAAAAAATTGTTCTCTAAAACACCATTACAATAACCCTTTCATTTGAATAAACTATAAAGACAGTTCTAAAATCTTTTTTTTGTAACCTATCATTAGTAAAATAATTCACCTTACGGAATGTATTAGAGAGATATATCAGGTACACCAATCATCAGAGCTATGGTATTCTAAAATATCAATTATATGAAATATAAAAAATCCATATAATTCATAAAACACATATATATTTAACATTAAACGTATAATCATGGTAATTTTCATTCAATCCCATAAGTGATATAACTTTCTGTTACCGAAGAATAAATTTCAATTTTTATAAATTTTTTTGAAACTAAAAATTCCATTAATTTATAGAATAAAATATTCATCGAAAACTCATTTTATCAAGTAAATGGTTATTTATAAAGTATAATGGATATGATGTCAAGGACGAGCGATGAAGATATTTATGTTAAAAAACATTATTGTTGTACTTTTGTAAAAAGTAAAATGAAAACCATATTGAAAAAAAAGAATATAATATTTTTTAATTAATTATAAAAAAATCCAGAATGACCTTCATAAAAAATTATTATAAAAGTAATAAAAATATTGAATCATTTATAGGATCCTTTAAATGGAAAAAAATACAAGGAATTAAAAACTCAAAAACAATATATTTAATAGAAATCCCCTTTCATATGTCTAAATCATCAGATATATTATAAAAATCATATATAATAAGATAATATTAATTATTTATATTTTTTAAGAAACTATTTTATGTTTATTATATTATTATTGACCCTTTTATTTTATTTTTCAACATATATCATATTGTTAAAACATTAACTAATTTCATATTATTCTGTTTGGGGATGTTTAGTTCATAATTCTAAAACATCTTTGTTCGGTTTACCACTATCTAAGGGGTCATGGTTTATTTATCTAAAAAAATATTACTCATGATATAATTTTTATTTTTATAATAAAATTTTTTTTACGATCATTCATTTAAGAGGTTATTAAAAATGAAATACATCATTTCATAAAGGTAGTCGTATACACATAAAAATGAGAGTCATTCCCATTTTACAAGTGAGGGAAAAGAAATAAAGTAAATTAGAGTTTTTTACATATATAATTATGATCATATGATATATATTAAAAACATTATTTAAACAATACTCTTGACCTTCAATGATTGGTGACATTGAATAATTAAATAAAACACTTCATGGATAAGGTGGTTCGTACATATGCATAAGTGATGTTCCCTCATAAAATAAGGTGAAATTCCAAGAGATTAGATGATTTATTATATTTAAAGAATTAATATAATCTTATAAATATATTATATATAAATTAAATCCATCATTAAAACCATCCACTAAGGGTAGTAATGGAAAATGAAACACATCCCATTATGGAGGTGGTAGTCCACACATACTCATGAATGATGTTTTAAATTCTAGGTGGATGTGAAAGGATATGAATAAGGTTTGTGAATTTAGTATCTAAAATTTATTTATATTACTGATAATATCTTTATTATATTATCTTGGTTATATATGATTTTATGGTGGTGTAAAAAACATGAAATCAACTAGCTATGAGTTATATATCTTCTTTGGAAAACCTCATTTGGTTTGCCTGTTAGGCATTCTATGATGTTCTTTTGGTGAGATCAGAACTTATTTCAAATGGAAATAATGGTTAGGAAGTAATATTGAAAGAATTTTTTCAAGACAAATGGATCAATTGTTGTCAGGAAGAAAAGATAGTAGGTTCCATTTTATAAGTGTGGTGGATTTGATTCCTATAAATAAATTAAATATTAATTTATAATATATGTTGAAGTTATGTAAAATGTTCAAATTTTTCATTGAATCTAAGATGAGGATGATAAGCCCAAAATAAATTATTCAAATCAAATTTTGAAAAATTTTAGTGTAATTTTGAACATTATCTATTAGTTTAACACCATTATTGATCCTTTTGACCTTAATAGTGGTAATAAAATTTTAAATTGTTAATTGTTAGGTAAGTAATTTGAAAAATATAATATGTAATGTTAATGGGCCCTTAATGATATAAAATAAAATTTCCCATAAAAAAGAGTTATTATTTTATTTTTATGAATTTATATTTATATTGATATAATTTTTAACATTTAATACCATTTATAATCATTCTAATGTTTATTGACGAAAATTTTAATTTTAGACACATCAAGATACAAAGGGTTTTTAAATGTAATATATAAAACATTATGTTACATTAAATTTGAGTCATAAAAGTCATGAATGTAATATAATTATCTAGAAAACATAACTTTTAATACCTTTAGAACAATTTACATAGATTTTTCACTTTCTTCCAAAAGCACCACCCCAATGATGTGTAACTATCCTAGGTAATTATATATTAATAAAAAATTTAAATAAATTAATATCATAATAATAATTTATTAATATTCGACGTTAGAATTTATAATAATATATATATAATTCTCTATCTCTATGGAACCATGTTTTAAATATTAGAATAAAGATATAGACATATTGCAAATACTGTTTAATTAAAATAATATAAAGTCATAATGAAAAGAATAATTAAAAAATAGTAATGTTTTTTAATATATGATTATTTTGGCTGAAATACACTCATAATATGTGATAAAGGAAATTTTGTAGGGATATTTTTAGGTCTTATCTTTTAATTTCAACCCTAATAACTGATTTTACTCTTTTAAAATGGTAAATAATTTTACTGTTGACTCTAGTCATTTTAAATAAAAATGAGTTTAAAAACTTTAAAAAAATTAAACCAAATGATTTAAAATATTAAAAAAATTAAGGAATAAATTATTATAATTAGATAAATTAATTATAAAATAAGTAGTCTAAATGCAAGGAAAAACATTTTCAAGATAAATACCTTTTTAAGAATTAAATTTATTTTTCCAAAAAATCATGTATAATATTGATTCAAATATATTTAGTGGAATTATATTTAATAAAATTAATCTTATCTTAAAGAAAAAAATATAGAAATAATTTTAATTTACCTCCATTAACAAAGTGAAAACATATTTTTTAAAATTAAAAATTTTTACTATTAACAAAAAATCATTCCACTTAGAAAAATACCAAAAATTCCCTATAAGATAATATTGAAATAGTGATTCACAAAATGATCATCATTTTATAAAATTAAATTTTTCAATGTGGAAAAAATTATTCATAATAGGAACACATAAAATGAAATAAAAACCATTTTCCCAATGAAATGTATTTTTAAAAAAGTGTATTTTTGAATTATAAAATGTCATTATTATCATTCATTTTCTGATAAAAATAATTCAATTAAATTTAATTCATATGATTGGATATGTAATCTATAATTTAGATTAAAATTAATTATCCATAGTGATTACATAAAAATATTAACAATAAATCACATTATATCCTTTATATTCAAAGATTTTATCTTTATTTCAATTAAATTGATAATTAATTTATGAATGAGTAGTCATTTTATTTATGAAAAAATTATAAAAGTATTTCATAACGAGGTTACTCCTATTTATAATTTTCAATTCATTGACTATACTTTAATGGTAAAATTTAAATAAATTTTTTATATTTTATTAGTGATATTTTTTAATCATGGTATTGTGTGGGGTACACAAAATCAAACATAGTATCATTTAAAAGGAATAAAAAATTATTTGGGTGTTAAAACCTTTTATTTTTTGAGAGATGGTTTCAAAACAATATTTATTATTTCATTAATTTAATTATTTATAATATATATTTTTGTTTGTTATATTTATTTTCTATTGATATATGTGGTATGTTGTGAGAATTCATTAGGAATGGACTTCCTAGGATTGTTTTATTCTTTCCTTACATTAGTGACCAACACCAATCCTATTAGAGTTGGGCTTCGGGTGGAACAACCAACATAACTACCATTCCTTGTGGGGATCTAGTAAGCCTCATTTTGTAGTCTCTTATAGTAAATATTTCGATCCCATGAAAATAACAATGGTTTCAATAGACATTCATGATTTTTTGAAATTTAAATTTTCATAAAAATATGTTGTTAATTCTTTGCCTACATTATTTGGCTCGAATTATAATTTTTCAATTTAATTTTTATCATAAAAATAAATAACTCTAAATTCAAATTTTAAATTGATAATAATAATAATAATAATTGTATTCAAAGAGAAACTAATATTTTTTATGTATTTTTTAATTATATATTATCATTATTACACATTTGGTTTTGAAAAAATGACTCTAAAAATATTTTTGTTTTAAAAAATAAATGAAACATAATAAAAATATATTTCAATATAAAATCAAACCACTTAATATTTTAGATACTATGAGAATTTAAACCCCATCCATAATAAGATATTCCATTATATAAAACATTTATTTCCCTTTACATCATATTATGTATAGAATTTACTTATTATTAAGATGATAATAAATGAAAAAGAAACACATTTAATAAGAAATAAATAAATTTTAAATCCATTAACAAGAAGAAATAAATTTGAAATTCATTTGGTATGTTGAGAATAATATCTTATCCTATAAAAATTATTACTATTATATTATTGGTTAATGTGTATTAAATTATAAAACAATTCATATAGTTCAAGGAAATAAGTCATACACATAATTAATTGGACATGGTAAACTAAAACATCACGACATGGTTATGATAGAAAATATATTTACATTTACATTTACATTTTTCCAACATTATATAAATACACTGAATAATAAAAATATAAATACTTAAAATTCATATATACCTTGATCCATTTTCTTGCATTTGTTTTCTCCTTAAAAAAAGTATTTATACGATTATTAACTTTTATCTAATATATAATAAATTATAGAACATGTAATATTTATTTATCAAGATTAATATTTATAATTATAATACACTTAATAAGATATACATGAATATTTTTGATAATTTTTTATTACTGTGAAATATATAAAATTTGAAAATTTTAACCTTTACCACATTGTTTATTTTTATTGTTAAACCAGTATCATATGAGCTAAAAATACATTAAATACCTTCATTTTTATGGAATTTATGGATTATATGATAGGTGACCAATCATTTTTCGAATTCGAATAGTATGTGATCTTTCCGTAGAGAACTAGTGGAATGAAGAATGATAGCCTCAGATGAATGATTGTGGTACACTGGATGATCATGATATCATTATTTCCTAGACATAGGATTATAGGGATGTATTTTTTAGTGATTATGTGTTAGGATCGTAAGTAGTAATCCCCAGTCTATGATGAATGTCAGGTATTTTAGTGTTAATGGGAATGATGACATGAGAAATCCTATAGTAAGGATCACCCTATTGTTTACTATATGTAATGACCCTTCTCTCAAGAAGTGGTATTGTGAGAATTTATGAAAAATTTATAGAGAACCCATGTAGTGGATACTAAGGTTTTATTTTGAATGTTGTATAGAAGTGGAAAATTGGTATTTTGTTCCTGAAATAACACTAATTGTTTCAATCAATCATTCGAATTCAAATGGAAACTATCAATTTTTTTATTTATAGAGCATAAAATTTTATTTAATGCTTTTTGTAATTCTTAGGATTAAGTGTAAAAAACATATCTTTAAACCCATATATACAACCTGGTCCATGACATTACATGATATCAAGCTCACAACCCTATATACTAGAGGATATTGAGTAGTGATTAGGGTCATATAATACCATATAGGTAGACTATAACCATAGTATCATTAGAAAAAATAAAAATTAATTTCATAAACATCCATAAAACTAAAATATCATAGTTCAAAAATTATTATTATAGTAGAAGACATTCCATAATAAATGATATCAACTTTTAAAAATAAAAATGAAAGCATGTAGATTATATTATCACACCTCAATGAAAGATCATTATATTGGATGATCATATTTAAATTAGTAATAAATTAAAAACTAAAATAATAATGAAATAATATTACTATCCCTAGCCTCACCTCAAACTCATATTCACACCTAATCAGTTATCCCTTAGCTCATCCACTCATATTCGGTCTATTACTTTGACCTAAATGTTAAACATAAATCCTTTATATCAACCAATCTATATGTTCATGGTGTGACCATTAAAACCAATGGGCTATCACTAATTAATACCCTAATAAAGAAAATTATATATGTTAAATTATACAACAAAAAAAGTAATTTCTCAAACATTAAATACAGAACACCATTCATACCATTAGATACCCGAAAATCTACCTCAATGATAAACACATACATACTTCAGATAGTTTCCAAGTTGAAGAAGATATACCATACATCATATAATTGGATGGTATGCTACTCATCTACCTATAAACCCATATTTTCTTTAGGGTTCTAATATAGGATACCAACCAACTAGGTCATTCATATTACAACTATGTTCTATGTTAGAAATATTCTCTAAACACCTATGAGACGTTTTCAAAGATTGGTTATAACTAAACACAAGTTAGGATTAAGTATCATATTAAATTATCAAAACTACTATAAATCCACTAATATCTATCATATTTTAGGTTATTATCCTTCCCAATTCATCCATCTCGAATGTAGTACGAATATACTGTAGAAAAATATCTATTACAGTGGATCATAAATTAAACAGTTGATGAAAATATTAACTAACTAGGGATTAATATATAAAACTTCTACCTATAGTCATGTATATTCTATAGTATAATATATCTAACTATATCCTAGAAATAAAAATATTCTTGGGAATAATGCATCACAAAGTGTGCTAGTTGTATATCTAATCTAAAAAAAAATTAACATATTTTCTTGGGAAATACACTAAAGAAGGAGTATGATTTAAAAATCATATACAAAATCTCGATATAAATAACTCTTACCAATCATGAGTAACATACATGATATGGAGGTCCATACCTTATATCAATCCATTTATAGAAAAAAAATCAAAAGTGACATAAAAATGACATTCATAGTCATGGGTGATGACCTTCCAATACCTATTACTCGAATTGAAACACATCATATATCATCTACAAAATATCCTAGTGTACTTGTTATTATAACCCAAAAATTATAACTCAAAATTCAGATTTCAATTTCATGGAGTTGGCATATCCTCTAAAAATCACATTGAGGAACAACCAATGGTATTTCATAATTAATTATCATAAAAGACTATTATTGGTGTACACAATTTTCATTTTCTCATATCACTAATTACAACTAATGTTGTGAAATGGTCATAAATATTCCATATAACATAATAAATCAAATGGATAATGGAATAAATGTAGTTAAATCAGTAACCTAACCATATTGGAAATCCATTTATAACCTATATAATCAATTTATGGCTATTTAGAAATAAATTCATTTTATTCCACTTGTTATCCTTCTGGGATTACCTAATTAATATAATATTGAATAAAAACCAACTCTGATGACTAAACCATATTTTATCTCTTTAGTTTATAATTATAAACAACTAAATAAGACCTCTTTAGTTCTCTAGGGTTATATCCCAAGGATGCTGACCCTTATTGGTTCAAATTTCACTCTAAGAATGACCTTTTCCATGGAAACCATGGACTCAATGACCATATAATCACGGAAAAAAAGGAATAACTGTTAGGATTATAAAAAAATTGTATATTTTAGTTCACATATGGGATGAACCCTTAAATCAATCTTAAACCAACAACACTAGCATACACCCACTAGCATATAACACAACATAATTAATTACAAAAATAGATGTAAAATTAGGGACTACCACCCTTTAATTCGAGTTATCACCTTTATATACAATACCTAAGCACATTATCCTAGATCAAATACCCCATATATAAATGCACAAGTGACTAAAAATCTATCTTTATTAAATTTCAAAATAATAAATTTAAAAAATATACAAAATTTATATAATTAATTTAAAATTAATATAATTTATTATAATTAGGTAAAACTAACCATGTAGTATATACAAGGTCAAATATCATGGAACATGAGGGAAAAAAATTATCAATTAACCCACAATTTTACAAAAAAATCCACAAAATTCCAAATCAATATTTAGGAATTTTATCAAATACTATTCAAATCCCTAAAAAATCACAATCAAACATACCATAGGGGAAACGATATAAAACCCTTGGACTTCTACCATCCTTTCCATCCATGAGCTTTTGAGCAAAAAAATAGTTTTTTCATCCGTGATTCAAATTTGATTTAGTGAAATCACCTTCAAATATATAAATTAATCATTTTAAAATTAAGGAAAATAATGAGTTGGATGAATAAAGAAATAATGGGAGAAGATTCCATCAAATTAACATAAAGAAGAAACCAAATTACAAAATCTAATCTAAAATGGAAATTATGGGATTTAGAAGAGGAACCTTGAGGTATTTTTATAGAAAATATCCCCATCATGATCATCCATCCTGAAAAACAGTGGATATAGACGAGGATAGGATGGTTCTAACCCTATCAGAAAAATCATTATTGTATCCATCAAGGACCTGATGGACCCCTACCTTGGACTTGGTGGAAACATGAGAACATCACCCCATTTTCCCCCTAAACGTTTACCCATTATACCCTCTACCAATAATCAGTTTATCTTATTTTTTTAAACCACTAAGTATTATAAAGAGTCCCCATTAGACTAGAACAATGGTTTATGTTGTACTTTCACTCACTATATTTAATAAAATTAATCTCTATATGTCAATAAAAACATTTAATATCCTCAAAAACCACTTCATGTATTTAAAAATAAAACTATTTTGAAATGGTACATTTTAATAAATTAATATTTCTCTAAAATTCATATCAACCCCATATCTAATTGCATTAAAGATTAATTATTAACTAGTCATACCAATAACCTAGGGCATGGGATTTCACAAAATCCCTAAAATTCCATTTCACAAACATTAAAATAAGAATTTAATATCTTTCATGAAAAACGATGGTTTTTATGAATTGGTGCACAATATTATTCTTTTACATTCCATTGGTTATAAAATACCACTATAAACGTAAAAGTGTGATGTTTTCCATTAACCAAATACCTTTTATCGCAATTTATCATATAATGGAACCATTCATTGACTAATGTATTGGAGTTCACCTTTAAGAATAAAATATATGTCATACTTAAAATAAACACTATTTAATACCCCTTTACACCAAATATCTTTAAAAACTCATCAACCCATGTACGTGAATACTGACTAAATTCAAAAACACCATGATGATATACCAATACTGATGATATTCATGCCTTAAAAAATATGAAATATCATACTCCTACATTGGATGTTATTTGTATTTGATACGCTACCATCAACATGGTATTATTCCCATGCATCTTCTATTATCCCATAATAAAATTCATTGTCTCGTACTAAATACTATATCAATCTCACAAATTCTCACTCCACCGAGTAGGTCATCATTATCTCCAATGGGTACAAATATCTATAACACTTATACTCATAATTAAATAATTAATAAAAATAATAATAAATTATAAAATATACTAACCACACAAAGGTCATTAAAACCAACACCCCCACCTTGTAATTTTTTATAACATGACATATTCAAGATTCTAACATTTAACATCTCACACATAATATCAACCATTTCTGGTATTGTTTCTTCATTCATGTGACCCTTAATGTTAAAACATTAAAAATATGAGGGTCACCACCTCAGTAAATCTATTGTCTACTAACAAACATAATATGTACTTCATCCTAGCATTATGATCACTGATATAATTTCTGGAATAATCACTACAGTTGTGGCACTCTGAAAAATTTCCAATAATCAAGTTAAGATACTCGACCCCTTTAATATCCATAGAATATAGTTTTCTTCTTACAATGTTTCAAATTAAATAAGATATCAATTCATATCATCCACATGGTCCCACTATCTTGACTTAATTACCACCCCTATAAACCCATGGTCATGGAAAAATCATAGTAAAGAGATTTCATATCATGCCCCAATTGTACAAGAATCCCACGGTTCTCATTGTCCAATATTCACTTAAGAGGTTCCATGCAATAGACTAATCATAATCATGGCCAGTTAATTATCAAAATCATACCTACATTATCTATTTCAAGGTTATTGTAAGGTGTTTCAAAATTATTTCACATTCATCTCACACCTAATAAAATCCTAAGCTTAATAATTCTTTAAATCCCAATAACATATATTTACTCGACCCTATGAACCAAATGATCATATAAATAGTCACATACTCTAGGATAATATAAATATCATTATCATTATAATGATTATATATTAATCATTCTTCATTTACTATTCCCGGATGATCAATCTTAATTAATCACTTATACCTCCATTACCATGATAATATAAGGTTAGCATATTTCAATTGCCACACATGGAGTAGAAACTCATTATATAGTTCCCATTGAATGGAAGTACCAAAAACTACGCACACAATACTATTATTGAGATATGAGTTTTTCCAATATCTATCAAATTTGTAATATAAATACATACTTTTATATTTCAAAACATTGGGATACATTTTATAATGAATAAATTTTGATTATTTTTTGGAAATAAATTTAAACATTCATATGAAATTTATTTTAAGTGTTTATTCATTTTTCTTCGTTTCACATATAGAACACAAATGTTAAAATATATTTTTTATATGAATTAAAAAAATTATCTCAATACTCAATAGTTTATCCAAGTCTATAGACACCCGATTAATGGAATGATTACATGGATCAAATATTATTCAATAATGAAAAAGACCAAAATTAATGTGATGAATCATGAGAGATGAAAATAGTGGGGTAAGTACTTAAGCCTACATTAAGGATTATTTTTGTGGTTTCTCCATTGATTAACATGAAAGAATCCTTATTAGGTTTTTTTACCTGCTCTTATAAACCCACAACACTTCTAACTGTGAAACTGATGTAGGCCATTCTAACACTATATTGTGTGTGAGAATCTACTATGTTTCCATATTGTATATCATCATCATTGATTCCCATATATCATTTGTCACAACAAAGATTCAAACTGGTGGTTGGGAGTTATTCTATATGATTCCCACAAAGTTTCACCGGTGAGCCAATTACATCATATGACATAGGTATGTTGCAACTAGTATGATATGATTTTTGGGGATTAAGAAATTGTTCATTAAAACTAATCTTACCTATAATTAAATATTATCATTCTTCATGTTCTAGAAGGAATAACATTACCCCAAATATTAATAAACTAATCATTGAAGATGATTGCCCTACTACTTATGAGTCACAAGTATCAAAACCTATGACTCTAACATAACTATCTGAAAATTAATTTCATAGTAAAAACTCATTATATACCAAGGATTCAAATTATTGCATATGAAAGATAAAAATATCATTGAAGGATCATAAATCACTTGAAACCATAAAATAATACTATTGAGGTTTAGTTTTTGTCAGGGATCACATTAATTTTCCATGAGGAATACATTTATGTCTTCCCCAATAACAAATTTTTATTTTGTAATTTTAGATTTACTAAATTTGGAAACAAAACAAATTCATAAAAAGAAATTTAAAACCAATTTAAAGTTGAAAAGGTGATCATGGGTTGATGGAAAAATGATTTGAAGCATTTTTTAGAAGTATTATAAGAATACTCATGTGGAATCATCTCATAATCCACTTTTACAGGTGGATCAATTAAAGAACAAAGAAAAACAAATGTTACATAAGTCATGTGTTTATAAAATCAAACTCAATCCTCCTTTATATAGGGTTCCCTTTAGTGGGAGGAGTTTTTGATTTATATTTTTATTTATATACTTTTAGTTTACAATATAATTGTGTTAATTATTTGTTTTTGTTCCCACATTGTTTATTCTTATTTATATAGATGATTATAAAAAACAAACCGTTAGTCTTGATTATCAATAAATTTATAGAATATCCTAAGAACAACTCTTTTTCTCATAATTTTATTATTCATTTTTAGTGTAACATTATAGCTTTTGAGGATTCGAGTAGGTTATTGTCACCACTACATATGTGAAATATTGAACCCATTATCCCTTATAATATCTATTATACCTCTCTTATCACATCAAACTCTTTATATTGTTGATCTGGGGTGTCAAGTGATGCAAAGAATATAGTGAATTTGAGTGTTCAAAGGGTGAAATGAATTTTGTTGAGGGGTGTTGACTACAACATAACTTGGGAGGTGTAGTGGATTAAAATATATGAGAGGTATTCCATGTGTGTTAATACACATATCATAAATATAAGGAGGTAGAATTTATACGGTATCATCTATATTATTGAAATAAATTTACACGGGTAAAGACTAAAACAAAAGAATCTATACGCACCTTTATAAAATTTCTCTTTCCCATTGAAATTTTGGTTTCATTTCATTTTTTTCATTCATTTTCAATTTCAAAAAAAATTCATACCATTATTTTATAACAAAAAAAATGTAATTGATGAAAATTAATAAACTAGTTTTGAGTTTTATTTAGATATATACCCATGGTTATCTCCCTTTATGTATTCAGGGGGGATTTATAAAGTTATTTTGATAGCCCTTTTAATTGACATATCATATACTTATATTCCATTTTAGTCTATAAAATATCCATCACAAGAAGAATGATTTTATTGTATCACCATGATTCCCAACTCAAATATTATATCAGTATTCTAATAACAACAATCCTAGGTCCACATTCCCATTTAATTAATAGATCATCCATCCCACTCATGTTAGTCACTTTACTGATGAAGCATTATATGTGATTTTATTTCTATATGTTTCCAATGAATCCCATATGACTGTACCCATCAATTGATGACACGTGACCCATGATTTATTTTTTTTCATGTATGTATCATAATGATTTATGTCTCTTTGGGAACCCATGTTATTGGGATAAAACTACTCTATCGGGTTACCCTAAAAAATTCCAACCTATCTCATAATGAATTGAAAAATCCCCTTGTTATCCTAAAAATTCTATTGAGTCACCATATCCATTATTAAATATCATAATCACTTGGATCTCCCACCTTTTCTATGTACTAAACACTCTGGTTGATCAAATCTTAAGATGAATAGTTGATCCTTTAATCTGAATATCATAAGGAAAATCATGTTCTAACATGACCACTATAGGGAACTCATATGTATTTTATATCCCCATATATATAATAAAAACACTAGATTCATCATTATATGTATGTACATATCTATGAAATAACTATCTAGAATATTGTGTTAAAAAATTCTATATAGCGATGGACCGGTTATGTAGAGCACCACCAACTAGTTATTCTAGGTGACAAAAAATATGATATTTGTTGACATTTTCATTCACATAGGCCCATCTACTTTGAAAAACAAATTTCTTTACTCAATCAATGTCTTAAAGAAACATGTAAACCTACATTCTAATTTTGATACATGAACACATTCCTCTTTTTTCCTCATGAAAAATGTAAAATATGAATAAAAAACATAAAATTTATTCTTATACTTTTTATGATAAAAATGATTGAAAAAATACTAACTCAATATAAACATGGATATTTTCAAATACATTTGTTGGGATGGATCAAATATGGATTCTATCTCAATTAAAATCTAGTATAATCTACAAATACCATATCTCATATATGAAATCTGATAAAAATATGCCTTTGATTTCAATTTGTGACATCCCCATCTTGGACCTAATCCATAAAAACCATGATAGGGAATTACATGAAATCATGAATGTATTCTTGTAATCTTGATGTTTTCAACTAGTGTTTAGTATTTGATAATACTATGTGGGGTGGAAATATTATCATTGTCATAATAAACATAAAAAATAATAATGTAAACATCAATAAAAATAGAATATCAATGTTTCATATATAGATATATAATTGAATTCTTACCATATTAAATAACATCAGTACCCTAATTAAACACATAAATTTCATACATTCAAATTTAAAAATAATATCTATTTAAGGGATGATCATATACATTGAAAGAGGTATATTAATACTAAAATAATAAAGAGACAAATTTAGTTACTCTTAACCTCACCTCATACTGATCACCACATCCACATTGAGATTTTATAGATTATCCACTGATACATAGTTCATTAGCCTATTCTATGTAACAGAAATAAAGTTTTTATATTCTCTAAGGTAATTGTGAAGGGTGTTAAAATAATATATTATAGGGCGCTACTAAAGGACATCTAATAATAACTCACATGTTTTTTTATTTACCTACCAAATGAAATCATGGATATAAACATCACATTTAAAACATTAATATTATCATTTGATTCTTGATAAGACACCCAAGTAGTCGAAACATATCTCCTTTATATAGTACTAGTGGGGGATAGAGTTTCGCCTAATTATTTATAATTAATATATGTTTTGGTTCAACTAATCATCCACCTACAATCTCATATTCAACTCGTGGTACAACGTTGTAATACACTAAGACGTAAATATATTTTAAATAACCATGATATGTTAGATCCTGGATCGGTTGGAACCATTCCCAACCCATTTAAAGGTATTGTATCACTAGTATAAAACTATACCCAACCTGCCAATTTTTTCAAATCTCTTACATAAAAAATCATCTAACTCATCCATCCCCAAGTTTATATTAATATTTTAAATAAAACATTTATTGAAAGTAATTATATCTCAAACCATTGGATGGTTACATTTAAAAACTAGGGAATCATATATCTAATCACCAAATGATAATATATTCTTACTAGCATATGTTGTTTCTTACCATTGGATGGAAACATGATTAGGAAAGAGAATAAAAGAATAAAATAATAATTGGTAGCATGTATTTTACAAAAACTTATATAAAACACAATTTTTTTAAACAATAATCATGGTTTAGGATATCCTTTTAACGTTATTAGTGCATGATATGCCACTATGACTCAATAATATTCAGATTAGTATGCCTGATATTCAAATCAATGTCTTCTTCCAGTCCATCATGAAATTTAATAAAATGTTTACAAAAAAATTACATTCATAATTTTGATCATAATTCATACATTATATAATCCTATCCATAGGATAATAAATAATAAAAATCATGCATTAAATATCATTACAAACCAATAATCCAAGACCATAGGCTGTTACTTAGAAATACTATTCCAATGTCCCACAGTATACATATCATTTTCCAATCACATGATGCCCAAACCTTAATCGTATATCACTAAAAATCATTCATGTCCATCCCATGCCAATGTATTTTGGCCATTCTTATCTCACCAGGGTCCCATCACTTATTCAATTATCCAAAAGGAACATTTTATTCCATAATTCACACTAGTACAAAATGTGAACTAATCATTAGAATGCTAACTCAATAGATCACCCAAAAAGTAACTCCCTTAACAACACATATATGCTCCCCAAGAATATTTATAGGTAAAAAATGTTTGTCCTATATATTATCAATTGATATAATATTAATATATATATGTTTTTATTAATTATTTATATTATGTCTCACCCTAGACCATTTTTTTAAATAATATATAATACAATATATAAGACCTACATAGGTACTTAAATTCATATATAATGGTTAAATATCCCCCTTGGTTCCAATTTCACTCAATAAAATTCCATTCCAAAGGAATCATAGTACATGGTGTCCATTCACTTTAGACTATCCCTCTCCCTTAATATATGTAATTAAAAATAAATATTTAAAATTAGGAAGAACATACCCTTTACTAATGTTATCCCCATTATAAATTTTGTTCATTGAATTTATCCATGTTCAAACACGTCATTAAGGATTATACTATCAATCAAATACATCCCTGCTAACCTTTCTCAAAATAGGATATATTTATTTAATTATTTCCCATTTATAATTAACATATTTAATAAATTCATAGTTAATCTAATTAATAATCACTAATGAAAACATAACTAAAAAATATCAATGAAACCTCATGAAATAGGTTGTAAATGGAATCATTCCTGAACACAAAACATTGACAAAAAAACAAATTAAAATCACCAATAAATTCACTATTTAGTTTTATTGAAGTTAATTGAAATCCATAAATATATTTTATTCGTAACATATCTCAAAAAATATAATTTTATCATCTCCATTAGTCCTTTATTTAAATCCTTTAGCATCTCCACATAAAATCTCATTCTCTCTAGTTTGATTCCACCTTGATCTAGTGAAATTGTCATCAAATCCAAAAAATATAAGAAATGGTTACACCATTTCCAAATCTGTGATGTATCTTTTATTAAAAATAGTATTAAAACATTCTAAAGTGTGAAGGTTTATAATGTTATCATTCGAAGATATAGATCAACTAATCTGGTAATTTTTCACCCTAGCTAGAAAACTATAGGTCATGCCCTTTTTCAATAGCTTATCATTAATAAATTTGGCCTCCTGATATATATATATATGTGTGTGTGTGTGATGAATTAATCAGTGGAGAAAATAATATCCTATAATGAAACCCACTAAATAACCAATTTCCGAGAGAGATGTATAGAACTAGTTATAATGGCATTGACAATGATGAAGGAGTGAAACTCAAACAAAACATTAATCTAGCACCATTTTTTTGAGATTCTCCATGTTGATAAAATCAAACATCTCATATAAACAGAGGAGGAAACCCTAAAATTCAAATATAAACATCCAATGTCATAGGCATTGTGAACCTTGATGATATACCCATATTCATATAAACCATGGTTCCCTCTCAACGATACATCCGTATTAACTTTAATCTAGCTTATTAATGGATAATTCCAAAATAATTTAATTTTATATAAGGAGGTAAATTTTAATCATCAATTAAATTTATGTTCATGACAATTATATTATGGATTGAGTTATATTATTTATTATTTTGGAGGGAACTGACAACATTAGAATATATAAACATATGAGAAACATAATCGTGGTGCTTGAACGGGGGGGGGGGGTTCTTAGGAATCATTTCATTGAAGAAATTATAGATAATATACAGAATATCAAATTCAAACTCTTCTATTATATTTAAAATATGATGAAAATATAGATAGATTAGTGAAAACTTGATGAAAATCAACAAGAGAAGAAAATTATGGAATGAAACATCAATGATATGAAACTTGGATTTCCACATGTATATGGAAAATGAAAAATTTAGAAAACATTATCCATATCCTCCTAATGGTATTGAAATAACACACACATATATATATGGAATAACAATATTATAATGTAATTATTTTCAATGAAATATCATATATATCAGCATTAATCAGAAGAGATTGATATACAATTTGTTATGATATATAATTCATGTACGACCAGTAAATGGACTTGAAAGTTATATCAAGGTAGGATAGATTTTTAGTTAAAATTATATTATATGAAGGTTCCTAGTTGATGAGATAATCATGAATAATAAAGATATAATTATTCATAGTATTTTTTATTCCAATAGGTATAGAATTAAGAGATCTCTCCAACTACTATTTAATGAAGAAATTTAGCTCGAGTAATTGATCATAATATTTGAAGATAATTAATAAGAGAAGTACTTACCCAATCATAGAATCATAAGATGAGGAAAGTGCCCCTAATGACAATCCAATAATATTGAGAGATATTTATAGAGAAGGGGTCCTTGAGGGAATTTCAGATATTGGAGTCTAAATAATTAATGTTTCTAGACATAATATTACTAAAAAATAAAGATATAAGAAATCCAATATAATTATATTTATAATATAACACCATTTAGATAAATTTATATTAGATATATTTATTTTAATTGAGAAGTTTCTTGATTCATAGACCCCCAACTTTATATGGTGTATATTAATTCTTCCAAGACATAGTGACCGGCTTCATTTGGTTGATACTCCAACTCCAAACAAAAATATCAATAGACACATCGATACTGCTAATCCGAAAATTAAATTATATATAAATCATAAATGTAAATGAAAAAATATCAATAATTTGATATATTTACCAATGAATACTATAACATATATATTTAAATATTTATCCATCCAATATGGTGGTTAATTCAAAATGGAGAAGAAATATAAATGAAGTTTTATTCTCTGGGTCTCCCCAAAAACATAATAATTCCATGTTAGGTGAGGGTAAAAACTCCCTCTCGAATGACCATATATTTAAGGGTGTAAAACCTTCTAGTAACAAAAATTTTCTTCCCAAAATTGGACATGGACTTATTCCATCTTATATATTGACCTGAGAATTTTTCATAGTGAAAAAGAGTATCTTTAAGGACTAATTTTTTTTTCAAATCCCCCTGATGGAAAATAATTATATCATCAATGCACTAAATCACAACATTATCAATTAAAATCCTTTATTATAATTAATTAACTATCTATAATCACATATGATAACATTAATAACATAATACTAACATTATATATGAACATTTAATGAAAGAAGAGGTATTTGTAGAAGATGAGGAACCTATAACAATGAAATAATAACATGGCCATTGGAAGAGTAATTTGAACCTTATGACTAGTAAAATAAAATATATAATAGTATCCTCTCCCAAGAATTTATAAAAAATTATCCATATTATAAATGAAAATATGATATAATTTTATCATTGTATAATTAAATAAATTGTGTATAATTTATTAATTCTGTGCTGTAATTTTTAAAATAAATAATTTCTTATTTTCAATTTTAAAATTTATATAATGTTCTAAAAACAAATTTATTTCCCTAAAATGTATTCATAAATTATTTATTTTTTCTTTTGATTATATTTTAATTTAATGGGACCTTAATTAATTTTTCAAAAGTGTTATAAAATCAGTTATAATTTAAAAATTGAGGTTTTCCAAGTGCTGATTTTAATTAAAAATTAATTTCCCAATATAAAGAAAATCATTTTCATAAAATGGACCCAATTTTTTAATTCCATATTTGAAAAAATGGTATGGTTTATTGTTGGAATTTTTCTATAATAGTTAAATTTTGGTTTTATAGTAAAATACAATAATTTATGGTATATATGCATTATATGTTAAAAAACTATTCCTTTAGTAATTTCTAATGTAAGATCAAACATAACAACATTATTTTATTAAATTTTGTGATATTTGTAATACTATACAAAGTCTTGAGCCAAAATAATAATGTAATGAATACAATAATGAGAATACACCCCTCTCCTCTTCTATAAATACGACCCCTCACCGCCACTTCTTCTCATGCCTATAAATCCTTGAGACATATCAAAACCATACTAAAATATCATACAACCCCCCCCCCCCACTTAGAAGATCTATTTTTCTCATTAAAAAATCAAAACAATTCCCCAAATGTGGTTTTCAAAGAGTAGAAATTCAAGAGGAAAATTATTCTTTCCATTTATTTTAATTTCATTTCAAGCTGTTTTCTTATTCGATCGTCACCTCACAACACAAAAGTGGTATGATAACTATATTACCTAACATATGTTGTAATTTTATTATGATAATGGAATGATCCATCATGAAACCCCTCCCCTCTCCCTTTTATTATGAAAATTGAAATGTCGTTTATGAGGTGTTAATTTATCGCCATCAAAGATGAAATATTTTTATTTTCCATTAACACATAATAGGATGGTAAAAAATTCATTTTTATTATTAAAAAAATTTATAAATTTTTTATTATGTCATATTTAATGATTTAACGTCATTATATACAAATGATGTTAAATAATAAAATAATAGAAGTTCATCACAAGCGAAAACTGTCCAAAATAATCCTTACAAATATCATTAACTATTTATCTAATGATTCATCCTCCCCAAATATAACAAAATGAATCATATAAACACATAACATTATGAATGTTCATTAATAACATATAACTTAAATTATCAATTTCTATTTCCATTTTACATGAACATATGGACTCTTATACAAGCTTACCTATCATGAATAATAAGAAAACTGACACTCTCAAATGATGAAACTGAACACTATAACTCTTAAAAGATTCCATAAAGAACATTATAAAATTATAATATATAAAAAAAATTATAAAATATTTTTATTAATTAATTAATGGATTTAATTTTACTATCCAATATATTAAGATCAAGTACAGAACCATTTTAGACACAAGCTATGGGATTCTACCCGAACCTTTTATTTTTCCATCATGTAACACTTTCTATCCTTAATCTAATGTAATGATTCATTTTTTTTAATTCATATAATTTTATTAATATTTTCCAAAATCATCATTTAATCCTTCTTTAAAGGATAAATATGTGTTTTAAAATGGTTCCATTTTAAAATATTTCAGAAAAGGAAGCCTTATTAAAGATATCTTTCAGATTTCTTACACATTTTCAAGTGCTCTTCATAATTTTTTAAGACACCAATATTTATCAATATTCACTCATTTTATAATGAAAAAATATATTATTTAATTCATAGTTTTATGATAATAATTATGAATTTCCCATTTAAAATAATCATAAATATTTTTCTTTAAACAGTACCAAAAAGTTTTATTTCTAATGTTTAATTACACTATTTTTACATGTTTTAACTTATGTTTGACATCAAATATCATGATCAGTGAATATTTTCACGTATAATTGTAATTTTATTCTTTAAATCCTTTCATTCATGGACAGCATTAGGATATTCTCATTTGTTATACATTTTGATAGGATTATGATACCCCATTCTTTCAAGGGACAACCCTTCTGTTTATAGTCGATAAATTATGTATTATTCTTCATGTGGAACACATATTTGAAAACATGTAATGATGGGTGTGACCATGTATCAATATAATTTAATTGGTAATGTTTAGTCTCATGAGACTTTATGTTGGGAAAAGGAGTAAACCAGATTCCATTATGAGACATTTTCAACCATGTCATGGAATATAACCTTGATTTAGGTTTATGTATTGATATATATTTTTCCCACAATTCAATGATGTCAAGGTTATATATTTCCATATTATACAAGTTATTATTCCTTATGTTTATTCATGATTCATCACTTTATTCCATCATGTTATTCCTTCTATCACATGTGTTATGTTTTGTTACTATGCTTATTTCCTTAGTCGGTTTTTAGAACATTAATTTTTTTTCATGTATTCCCCAGGTTATCCTATATAGAAGTATGATCCCAATGGAAATTTGGTTCTCATAATGGAGTTTAAATAAATGATTTTTTTGTTTCATATTATTTAATTATATACCTAATATTACAAATAAATTGTAATTTATGACCATTGTCTTACAATTAGATGGATAATTATTCTTGAAATCATGTAATAATTTTTGTAAAAGGATACGGTCGATATAGATGGTATCAAAGAGAGGATTAATTATTTTTTGGATTGTGATGATATAAATTTATATAAAACCCTTGGAATAATATTATGTATGAGAAAGTATCCCTTAATTTTGGTTATTATATAGTAATTATTTTATCATGAAAATAATTTTTTTTTGGATACTAGAAGTTGGAATGGTTTGGGAATAGATGTACCTAAGAGAAAACAATCAGTCAAGGTGCCCCATGCTTGACTTGTGGTGTCTTGGTACATGAAACAAGCATTTCACAACAAATATTTTGGACCTCATAGGTATATGCTTTGGTAAATTCAAATTCTCAATATAAAAAATTCTTAAGGGAATAAAAAAATCCATAATAATATATATCTTAGGAAACAGATCATGGATAACCTAGATTCAAACCGATGGAACAAAAAGTTAGGATATACCATTCCATTACTAGTTTATACTTTTATGTTTAATTTTCCCTTTTATTATACTTATTATCTAAGTATTAATGTACGTAATTTATCTATCATTTTCAATGTTAATGGCTTGAAATAGAATAACCCCTTCCAAAAACAATATGATAAATAATATAACGATTTCTTTAATGATATTCCAAATATTATGGGAACAAGAGCTCAAAACATCATGATAAATAATTCTCTACTTTTTCATGTTTTAAATAATAACTAGAATCATTTTTAACACCATCTTTCTCCTAAGAGAGAGAAATGTGTGGTAAAATCCTTTATGCGGCAAAGGCCTCCCATGTTTAGTGGATCCTCTGATCCCATACTCATAGAACAATGGATTAACTCCATTGAAATGATATTCTCTTCCCCCCCATTGTTCCAAAGAAGAGAAATGTGTGATGTTAGTTTATCATTTTGTTGTGGAAGCTGATCAATGGTGGAAACGAACCAAGAAAAAAAGTATAAGGAGGAAATTGATTACATGTAATGGGAATATTTTAAGAAAATATTTTCCTATAAATATTTTCAACAAACCCTCCATATTAAGATAGAAGGGGAATTCCTCAGTCTCAATAAGATGTAACGGGATTCTATTGGGGCACATGATTTTAACTTGACAATCATTTCATGATATGCCTCCAACATTGACATGAACACCGAAAACAAGGTTGATTTCATATTTAGCATACTAAAGCTAAATATATGGAAAGAATTTGTCATTCAAGATTTTTATATCTATGAATATATTTTCTATTGTGACCATAATTTTGAAATGGATAGCAGGTACTCTTAGTAGTCTTGAGGTCCTAGGGACAAAAATAGGGAAGTATAGTTTAATATGGGTGATAAATCCCAAGAAGGAATAAAGACCCTATATCCCAGATGTCTGAATTGTGGGAAGAATCATTCTAGTAACCACTTAATGAAAACTATTTATTCCTCAAATGTTGACTAGATGGTCATATGTATAGTAAATTCCTATATGGTATGAACAAATTACTAATTTAGAAGAATAAAGGATGGTTTAAATAAATACTAAGACTATAGTGAAGTGTTTCAACTATAAGTAGCATGGGAATTACAAAATCTATTTCCGTAAGACATGATTTGTTAGAGTAATTCAGAAAAAAAACTAAGGTAGTAAAAAAGGGAATATACTATCATGATAAATGAGATGAAGCCCCACAGTGATGTGGTGCTTGGTGTACTGGTTATTCATTCAATAATGGTGAACATATTGTTTGATTCGCGTTCAACGCATTCATTCATATCATATAAGTTTAGTAGAACTATTTAAACACCACCTCAAAATAAGGTTATTGAGTTATATGTGATCACATAAAATGGTTCAATTTTTTCATCTAATGTATATAAATACTCCCTGATTAATTTGTATGGATTGAACCTACCAGAAAATCTTTTCATACTCTCTTTAGTAGGGTTTGATGCTATTTTGGGCCTATATTTACTATCATAATATAAATCCAATATTAGCTTTCGAGAAAGAAATATCATTGTACACATCTTTGATAATCTTCCAATTCTATAAATTTTTAAGGATGATGATGAATATCTTTCATAATCATCATCTCAATTGTGGATATTGTTACATTATGAGCAAGCATATCATTCTCAAATGATTTAGATTAATGAGAAAATCATGCTCTAATACATTCTCATTGTGAGAGACTACACTTATATATTCCCCAAAGAGATAAATGGTCTTCCTCTAGATCTAGAGGTTGAGTTCACAATTTAACATATTCCTGGATCTCTACCTTTATCAAATAAACCTTATAAAATTGTCCTTTTGGGTAGGAATAAATGAATAAGTATATATAGGAGAATCAAGATATGGTTTTTACACTCTCAAGTGCTTCACCATGGGTTGCACCAGTAGTCTTTGTCACGAAAAAGGATTGACCAATATACCTATGCATTGATTATCACGAGATCAATAAAATCATGAGAAAGAAAAAATATCTGATGCGATAGATATATGAATTGTATGACCATCTATGTGGGGTTAGTTATTTCTCTATGGTGGACCTTAAGTTGAGATATCACCATTTAAAGGTTGGGAAGTATGATATTCTCAAGAATACCTTTATTAAAATGTATAGACACTATGAGTTCATAGTGATGTCCTTCGGTCTCAATAATACTACAAAACTTTTCACAGATTTAATGAATAAAGACTTTGGGTATTACCTAAAGAAAATTGTGGTATTCTTTATTGTGGATATTATGATATAATTCAAAATCATGGGGAATATTAATATAATTTTAATACTATGCTAGAGACTTTTTGAATGGTGGAAATTTATGAAATGTATAGTAAATGTGAGTTCTGTTTTAAGAACATACCATTCTTCTGTTATGTTATCACAATCAACGGGATATTTGTGGACCCCCCCAGGATAATGTAAAGAGAAGAGTGTCCAAGGAAAACATCTGTAAAAATGATTGATAGTTTTGTTGGTTTAGTTGGGTACTACCGATGGTTTTTTAGTAACATATTTTGATTATAAAACCAACTAACCATGATGAATTTTAAATGAGTAACGTTTTTCTGGTTTCCAGAAAATGAAGACTACATTAAAGAGTTGAATAAGAGGCTTAACATTGAAAAATTACTCACACTTATAAAAATTGGGGAACTCTTTATGGTGTACAACGTTACATAAATAAATGGAATTGTCTGTGTTCTAATGAAAAATAATAAAGTGATAGCTTATGCATAAAGACATTTGAAAATTCATGAGACATACTATCTGATACATGATCCGGTGTTGAAAACAACGATATTTGCATTGGAGATCTGACAACATTATCTTTATAGGGAGAATTGTTAGATATATACTAATCCCAAAAGTCTCAAATATATATTAATATGTCATGATCATAATATGAACCATAAAATTTATAGATCATCTTGGATTTTGACCCCATAATTCACTACCATCTGGTTACAACAAAAAAGTAGTGGATTCTCTATGTAGAAACAATCCTGAATCTTTATCAATGATGATAATTGAGAAGGATCTTATATTCTTAGACCTAAACGGATGGACTTGAGAATAATTAAGGAAAGAACATTAGCGAAAATTTCTCAAATTATTTCTCATATGTACCATTTGGTTAAAAAAAGATTCTAAAATAAATGTAAAGAAAATTTAGAAGAATTTTAAAACCATGTGAAAATGGGAAATCCTCAGAGATCAAAATGGATCTGGAAGGAGTATTGAGATTTGGTTCGTGATTATGTGTACAATCTAATCTCAAGATAAAAAAGTCATTTATATATGACTCACATAGATCAATCAAATCTATTCTCCCAATGAGAAAAAAGATGTATTGATATATCTGAGAGAATAATTGGTGGGACAATATGAAAAAAGAGATCGCTGAATATACCTCAATGTTCCTGGTATGTTAGGAAGTTATGTCTAAAAGGAGAAAGATGAAGGGGTTGATGTAACCACTACCCATACCAACATGGAAGTGATAGAACATTATCATGGACGTTGTCATTGGAATTCCATGGTAATCCAGAGGAAACAATGCTATATGGTTTCTTTGGGACCCTCTTACAAATACATCTCACTTTATCACCTTTCATGAGGACTACTCACTATACAAAATTAAATAGATATACATAAAATAATTGTTAATTCATCATGGATTACAACTCTAAATTTTATTATATCTATTTTCATGATACACCACCACATTCTGTAAAATTATCCTACATGCTCTAATCCCTGAGCTGAACATTAGCATGGCCTATCATCCTCAACCTGATGGGAAATCTGAGATGACTATTTAAACACTGGAATACATGTTTAAATCATGTTATATGGACATCAAAAGATTATGGGACCATATTCTTCCCCAATATGACTTCTCTTAAAAAAACAGTTTCCACTCGAGCATTGAAATAGCTTGATATAAATCCCTCTTTGAAAAAAATGCATTATACCGGTGTGCTGGGTTGAATTCGGTGACCATAAGATACTATGAAATAAAATTATTAATGAAATGGTTGATAATGTAAAAACTTTTCAACCTCACATAAAGGAAGAACAATGTTAAAAAAATTGTTATGCAGACAATCATTGACGATGCATTGAGATTAAGGTTGGAGATATTTTGTTCCTCCAAATATCTCCTTGGAAGAGGATCATGAGATTTGGAAAGAAGGGAAATCTAAGTCCTAGATACATCGGCCCATTTGATATTCTTAATCATGTTGGAGCTGTGGCCTATAGAGTAGAACTTCTTCCATCCATGTCTCATGTACATGATGTATTCCATATATCTCTTTTGAGGAATTACATACCGAACCCATCACATATATTGAATTCAGACGTAGTACAGATAGAGAATGATCTGTCTTATCAGGACCAGCCAGTGAATATTTTATACCATGTAGATAATATACTATGCAACAAGAATACTCCGAATGTAAAAGTATTATATCAGAACAATAAGTACGAAGTAGAATCATAGGAACCAGATGAAGCTATGATAGAGAAGTAACATCACCTCTATTCCCCATAGTTTGTAAAACAAAATTTCTAAGGTGGGAAGAATGTAACGACAAAAAATTTTATCAATGGAAATTAATTTATTATAATTATTTCATAAAATATAATAACATAAAATCACATTAATAATGCAATAAAAAATTTATAAATGAATATTGAATGAAACAAGATGTATTTCTAAATTTTAAGAAATTTTACTAATGGAATAGTAACTTACCTTTGGAATAGTAAGGAAAATATAATGAATATTAAAAAAACAATAAAATATAAACCTTTCTAATGAATTTATAAATGAACTTTTTACATCTTATAAATGAAAATATTATATAATTATATCACATTAGAAGTAAATAAATAGTTTAGAAATTATTAATTAATTATTGATAATTTTATAATATATAGGTGTTTATTTTAATTTTTAAAATTATTATAATGTTTTAAAGAAACATATATTTCCATTAAATATATTCTTAAATCAAAATTTTGTTTTTATATGATTATATGTTAATTTTATGAGACCTTAATTAATTTTTCAAATTGTTAATAAAGTAGTTTTAATTTTAAAATTTTAATTTTCGAAGTTAATGACGAGTTTAATTAAAAATTTAATTTCACTTAATGATATATTTTCATAAAGTATATTTCATTTTTTAAAATTATACAGTAAAAATCATTAGGGTGATGTTTTTAGAGTTTTCAAAAATAATTGAATTTTTGGTGAATTGGAAAATACATCAATTTAGGGTATATATACATTATATGTTAAATATAATATTACTTAAGTAATTTCTAATAAAATCACCATAATCACAATCATACCTAAATTATTTTATTATATTTGGGGATAATTCTAAATATATTCATATTTTTAGCCAAAATAATAAACTAATGAATAAAATAATGAGAAAACACCCCTCTCTTTCACTATAAGTACACACCTCACCAACTTTTCTCCTCACACCAATCAAGCCTAGAGACCTGTAAAAGTTATATTAAAATAACATACCAATACCTCCATAAACTAAAGGATTTTTGGGCTCATCAAAAATCCAAATACTTGTCCCTATGGAAATTTTCAAGGAGGATAATTTCAAGTGGTAAATTCTGCATTCCTTTTCAATTGATTTCTTTTCACGTTCTTTCCTTATTCTCACATCACATCCCCTCATAAAAATTTAATAATTACTCCAATACCTCACATAAACAGTAATTATATTATTTTAATTTAATAAACAATCATTAAACCCCTTTCCACTCCCATTCATTCTAAAAATTAAAACATCATTCTTGAGGTGTTAATTTATCACCTTAAAGGATGGAAATTTGGGTCCATTAACACCTACAAGTCCTGTCATCAAACCATTTTTATGGTTAAAAAAATATAATATATGTATTTAATCCCATGTAATGTTTTGGAATCATTATATACAGTTGATGTAAAATTATAAAACAAAAAAAGTTGTTTGTGAGTGAAAACAACCCATAATAATCCAAACAAGTATCATTAACTATTTATCAAATTCCTCATCCTCAGTCAAAAAAGTCATTATAAAGTGTATACAAATTTAATATTTTTATGTTCATCATTATATTATAACATCAATTCTCTATTTCTATATCCATTTTACAAGAACTTCTATACTCTTATACAAGCGATCCAATCATGAAAACTAAGAAAATGAGTACCCACTGATGATGAAATCGAACACCATAATTCATAAAAAAGGACATAAATGAGATTAATAAAATTATAATATATATTTTTAAGGTAGAAATATTTTTTATTTAATTAATTAAAATATTTAATTTTATTATATTTGACATTATGGTCTAGTTAAGAATGGTTTTAGCGATAAGGTAAGGGATTGTACCCTAACCTCCATTTTTCCTTTGGGTTAAAGTTTCTCCCTCTTTACTCCAATGTAATACTTCATTATTTTTATTAAAATCATATAAATATATTTTATATATTCCAAACTCATCCCTTAATCATTATTTTATTGGGAAATAAATGATTCTAAAAGGTTCCCTTCTCAAATATTTTGAAAAAAGATAGCCCGATTAAAGATAACTTATTGATTTCATAACAATTTTCAAGTACTATTCATAGTATATTTTAGGAGAAAAATATTTTTATAACATTATTAATTTTATACTAAAATACATTCAATTATAATTACTGGTTTTATTCTAAAAATTATTCCTTCTACATTTAAAAAAATATTTAATATTTTCCTTAGATCGCAAAAAAGTGTTTACTTTCTAATGATTCTTAAACACTATTTTTAGATTTTTTTTATTTTAGTTTGAAATAATTATCCTAATATATTACTATTTTACATTATTAATGTCTATTTTTTATTTAAATCTTTTAATTCATGGACTCGATAATGATATTCCATTTTTTTCAAGTCATTTGATATGATTATGACACCCAATTCATTCCATGGGTAACCCTTTTGTTTATATCTGATTCCTTATATAGGATTCGTCATGTGGAACACATATTCATGAAAATTTTAGGATGGGTTCACCCAAATAACACTCGAATACTTTAGGGAATGTTTTTTCTTATAGGACATCATGTTTTCTGAGGGATTGAACCTGATTACTTTATGAGACTCTGTCCACCAGGTCTTTGTAGCTAGCTGTGACTCATGCATATGTCTTGTTATAGGTTGTTACCACATTACTAAGATGTTATTTTTATATTTTACCATGTTATATATGTTATTATTTCTTATGTTTATTCCTTTTTCATGCCTTTATTTCATAATGTTATCCCTTATAACCCATGTGATATGTGTTATTCCAACACTTATTTCCTTACTGGTCTTTTCAGATGATCCATTTTGATCATGTATTCACTAGTTTATCATTTTTATATGTATGTGATAAATTTAATTTAAGATATCATTTTGGAGATTAAATATAATATGTTTTTAGTTTTGTTTCATGATGTTTAATTATGTACCCAATCTTCTAAAGACACTCGACATTACGATCCTTGGCTTATCATGAGGTTGTTAATTATGCATAAAATCATGTCACAGTAAGTGTAAAAGTATTGGGTAGAAATAATAATTATACAAGATGTGAGATGGATTTTTATTGATGAGAAAATGATATAAGGTTAACAAAAATAAAAATATATATAACCCTGTGATTGAACATATAGTAGATGTTGGAATATATGTGATACTAGATTGGAATCAAGAGTGAGAGGAATAAAAAAATAGCATCCCATAAATTCCTATAGGACTAAAAAATGGTGGGATGGTGACTTCTATGATATTGGTCTTGCACTATTATAAAAACAACCATTGTTCCTGTTGGGTTACTATTACACCCCCTTTAGATAGGCAATGTCCACCCCAGCAAATCACCACATATAAACACCAGAATAAGATGAAATTTCACCTAATTATATGTTAATTTTCTATATATCCACTTGTTATCACACGTATAAAATATAACACCAATATATACCTTTTGATGGGTTCTATTATTGATATAAATGACACCACTCCCCTAACATCGCATGAACCACTAAATTCCCTAAAAAGAACTAAAAAATATAAAACTAAAACTATATTCAATGATTACTCTCCAAAAAAATATAAATAAAAAAATTATAATTTAACATACTATATTTCTATGAAAGGTTGTTTCTCCACTGGTTCAATGTTTTCTATGTTACATTTTACACTTGAAACTAATACAACAATTCCATTTATATCATCTAATTTTTTTATTCTCCTTAAAAATCTCCAAATGCATCCAAAAACACCTTGGCTATAAATTTTATTCCCTAGTATGATAAGACATTAATGTTTAATTATTTCAACTCTTAACGAGGAGAATAATGTTTTTCATGGGATTATAATCATGATGGATGGTCATGACAGATGTGTGTTTTCTGAGTTGGCATTTGGATTTTCAAATACTAAGAATAAATGATTATTATTACCGATAGAACAAGAGACTGATTCATGGGAAATCATGATAAGGTGTAAATGGATGCTTATAAATACATTTTATTTGGTTTTTTGGGTGATTAATGATCTTATATATAGGTATTTTAGTATAAAAAATGTGAATTTCTATTTCCTTTTGATGATGGTGTTGTGATTATACAGCCTTGGAATTGACATGGAATCTCATTCTCAGGGGTGAGAGGGGTTTCATTATTTGGGGGATTGTTGGATATCATTTGGATATTATTTTTCATGTTAATTATATCTTAGTAATTCACATTTATTTGTTTCAAGGGGTGGGGAAGAACGATGTGGAAATCAATGTTCATCGTATGAATTTAGCATTGGTGTGATTGAAGTTATGGAAATCCTAGATAAAATAAAGATAATATAATTATATCCTTATAATTGGGTCTTTAAATAAGGTTCAAATATTTGGTGTTAGAATTTATGGAACTCATTTCATGAGGTTGATCTTCAGAATCATTAAAGAGTATTTTTTCAATGAATGTTGGTGTCATGGGGGAAAGATGTTGGGCATATCAAGTTGACCAGTTTCATTAGAGGGATCAAATATATAGTCATAAATTTAATGTTGAATTATCTTGTGATCATGGTGACATGATAGGAGGTGGTATGGTGTGGAATTTTATAGGTTCTATGTTTTATTCCATAAATTACTTTTATGGACTGGAGGATGCTATTGGGGATGATTAAAGATCCATGCACATCAGACTCAGATTTTATGGTTGTACATGACATGCATAACCAATGTAAATTATGACTCCAAAATTATGGTGGTTCTATTTAAGATAACGGTGAACATAACATTGATGATGGTTTAGTACAACAATTTGTTTGTGAAAATTATTCATCAAGATGTGTATGTTAGATACACATGAAAGAAAGGGAAATTCCTGGCTGAATGTCTTTCTTTACAATGAGCAATATAATGAGCTGCATCTACTATAATTTTTTTGTTCCTATCCATAGGTATATAACATATTCAAAATTGGGGAAACCCTTGGGATTCAATAATTTTATCCTCAATAAGAACCACCCCTTTTGATTGAAAATATAATTTTTATCTATATGAGACCAAAACTCTATTCAATTCCTACTCTAACAAAATTTAGTTTGAATCTAGAAATTTAAAATAAACCTTTAATATTTCCAGGTATAACTCTAAAAAATTTCCAATGACCACCTATAATATAGTTCATTACCTATATTTTGATGATAATCATTATAATATTATGATATTAAAATGTATAATAAGAATAATTTTATACAAAATTATGATTCATAAAGAATACAATGAATCTGGTGAGTATGACTAGAACATGTTTTAATATCACATTAAGTGATGTAGTTATTTCATAGACTACAAATATTTTTCATCTATGTGTAATATTGGTTATTATGTATTCTAAAGATATTATGTTGTTGAGTAAGTCATTGGTTTGGGAGGAAGAGAGAAAATTTGTCACTATGAATTGTCTATTGATAATATAATGAAATTTTATATAATGTTGTATCGATTTATTATCCATTCATATAATATAATAATAGGATATTGAGTAATAGTTCTATATGTTGTTATATGATTAACTTATATGGGTTTTCATAATTGGATAGAGAATTTTAGAAAATAAAATGTTCATTTGGATTAGGTGTCATTGAAATACATTTTTATCTATAAGTGTCTTATGAATAAATAAATAAAATATCTTTTAGTATCCATAATAAATAAATATTGATATGTGATGAAACTTATTAGATAAAATAATCTATATAATGGTAATGTTTTTTTGGAAAAAATACTTTTACAATCGATTAAATCAAAGAAAACATCATATCTTAATTGAGACAGAGCTTAATAGATTTGAATTTTGGAATGTGTATTGAGGGGAAATTATTTTTACTATATTTATAATACTGGCCAAAAAATTTAATATAAGGAAACATTGGTCTAAAATATTAAAATGGAATTTCTATTTATTATATATTTATATAATACATACTAGGGTATAATAAACCCCACCTAAATCCATAATGAGATATCCCTAAGAGTCTTGTGGGTTTGAAGTGACATCTTGCCACTTTACATTCCATGATAGTCTATTGAAATTCCATTGGGATACTAGTGTGGTTCAAACAAGAAATTTATATAGGTTCCCAGCCCTTAATTAATGTCTTTTTATATGTGTAGGGGGAATATTGGTCTTTTTACCAAATTTTTATTAAATAATATTCTCCTTTGTTTCTCTCCCATGTACTTAAATAGATGACCCATTCATTAATTTTCTCTAATTCTCCCTTAGCTTTTCTACCCTCTACAATTATCAATAGTAATTTTATTAATGTGATGTTTGTGGAAACAACTAAGTAGAAGTATGGATAAAGAAAGAAATAATTTATTTCTCATTGTTCCATTCATCTGGATTATAACCAAAAGAAAATTCCTAAATTTTATATTTTTTCATAATTCCATAATATCTGTAATTTTAACATGAACTGAAAACTAATTATGAATTTTTTAACTCACATTTAATTAAAACATAACGTAAATAACATATTAATTAATTCATAACTTGTTTCATGTTTAATTTTGTACACAATGAACCGTGTTTGGGACAAAGAGACCCATATATGAAGTGAATGGGTTTATAATCATGTGATAAATTAGGTATATCATGTTACGATTAGAATAGATTATATACAAATTGTTGGGTAATTTGATAGTTTCTTAGTGGCCTCATCACCTAGTGAATGTTTTTCTTGTTTTTTCTGATTGACCCAAAGTAATTATATGGGTATATGAAGAAATATAACTGATAAAGGATATTCCATAACGAATATATAATAGGGTATAGAAATTGTTTAAGGGGTGTTAAATATTTTATGGATATGATCACAGAATGGGATGTTACCTATGTAAGGGGTATGCTTTTTATGTGGTCCAAGGGAACTCTTGGTGATTGATTTATAAGCTTTTATAGGGTTACATTTTTTAAAACCTAGTAAGACTTAGTGTGATTATGGGAATTATTTTAACACGGGATGAATAGTTGAATAATTGTTTGGTGAGATATTCTTATAGATGAGTGTTTTTTAAGAAATGTTAATAAGAGACCATGGTTAGTTCCATGAGGGTTAATCTGAGTACTTTCGATGTACAAGTGGTATAACTGACTTTTAAGAGTTATTTGAAGAGGTTGTTATGATGTGTTCATAATGGGTTATGCCTAAATGTTTATTTCATTAATCTAAGAGATATTTTGTATATTTTTCTATGTTTGAGATTAAAACACATTGATTATAGTTTTCTAAGATATGTGATATTTTATATGTGGTAGTTATATCAATGGGATAGAGTATAACATATGTTTTTACATTTTTTTAAACCACATATCCAAGCCTATGATATTATGTTACAATTAAATGGTGGAATTATACGATCTAACGTATTTTCAATATATGGATGCATATTATGACAATGGAGGTGTCCCTAAATTGAAATATCCTTCTATATAGATCAGTACTTGGATATTGGAGGAGAATATGTTCCATAACATCTCACATTAGGGATCACATTATATAAAATGAAGTTCAAAAGTTTCATGATGACTTATAATATTGATGGATATTATGAAAATGGTGGAATCCATAGAGAATTATGTCATATAATGTGATGATTACTCTGGAATGGGATGTATATATTTTTAAAAATTTCTTGAGTAATAGAAGTGTTCTATAATGTCTTTCCAATACATAACTAAATATATAAAAGTATGATATTTGGTATCCTTTTAGGAACACAATGAATTAATCTATATATATGAACTATTATTTTTAATTATTTTCCTTCAAGATTGTATATACAGTCACCCATATACATTGTTGTATATCTTAGGGGTACTCTTGTTAGTTTCTTACTTATTTTTTCTAACACACTTCACATGTTCCTCTATAGACGCAGAATCCTTATATTTATATATACATTAAAAAAGGCCTTGGTATAATTAGTTAGCCCAGATAAAAATGATTGGGATGGGGAAATGGTTATGAGAAATAGGTAATAGCATTTTATGTTGTTTCTATATGTTTTAATTTTATTCTATTAAAATAATATTTTTTTATGATCAAACCATTTGGTGATATAATTTGATATATAAATTATATGGTATTACATGGGTTTCATTACATTATAGAGTGATAGTAATATTTTAATTATTACGGATTGATCTCCAAAAGTAATTTTCAGGTTTTATTATCTTAGTGCCCTGGTCCAATGAGATCACTTTGTTTGGGAAGGTTGAATTAGGGAATACATTAATTTTACTAATTGTTTCCTTTTAATCCAACCTCCATGATCAGTTAATAACATAATCCATTCTTCTCATTATATCTCATCCTTACCTAAATATTACGAAAAAAAGAAAAACACACTGTTATTTTCATGGTTCAATCATCAAATCATACTTCTTTCTAGGTTCATGTTAGGTTATAAGACCTTTATTTTTTTGTATAAAACATTTAGTACCGTTATAATCTATCCCAAAACTAGCCAAATAGATTTTATACCAAAATAAATTTCCTTTGGTGATTAAAAAGAACATCTCCTAATGGGTTCTTTAAACGGTCTCCTTCTTATTGAACCTATTTCATGAAAATAATATTTCCATATCATGATGGTGTGTTTATACTAAATCATGATGGTTATTTAATGTTACTCCAAAAATATATTTCTATAGTCGTTTTATTGATTCTATCTGTTTTGTAGTGTGCATATTTGACCTGATCACTTCATGACATAATGTCTAGATTATCAATAAAATTTCTTGTCCTTCCTCACCTTTATCTCATGATGATATTAACATGACCTAACCCACCAAGGTCCACCTAGATGGTGATAAAATGGGTATTCTACCCCAATCCCTCCTACAATATTATAAAGGATGGTGAGTAGCAATGAGTCAGAATATCACAAAAATGTGAGGTCTTATCCTAGTCCATAAGTACACACACATACACATATCTCCAAACATAACAGAGCATTGTGAAAGAGTAAATAAATTTAATAATAAATGAAATAATAATGTCAAACATCCCAAATGATAAAAACAAATGACATACTAAATGTAAAAACAATATATTATATTCTTGAAATCTTCATGGAAAGCACAACCTGAAAAGAGAGAGAAAATAGACACTTCAGACATCCATTAGTCCTTATCAAAATCATTCTACCACATATTCCATGAAATATTAAGAACCCACACATATCACATTACCCTGGACCTCTAAATAATTATCATTCATCTTCATAATACATGACGTGTTTATGAAGATCCCATTAAAGGGTGAGTAAAAACACACTCAATTTGACACATCAAAATCACAAAAAGTGAAAATAAAAATAGCCATCTAAAGACAAAAAAATATAAAATAAAATTATAATGGCCTAAAATTCATCATATAAGTTACTCAATACATAGATTATCATCATTATATTTACAAATATCCCAAGGATTCAGATGGTCTACCAATACATTAGATATATATGAACCCTTACCTTATATAACCTCTATATATATATAGTGTTGGATCCCACAACCCTAGTATTATAGGGTGGGGATGGTGACCTGAATAGATGATCACATACCCTATATAAGATCAAATGATTAAGGGATACCATACCCATAGAAATAGTATCCTACGTCCTATAGAATCAGGGGCATACAGACCCGATCAGGTCCCATGGAATATGATCTGAAGACCTAATATCATTGGGATGGGGGTATTTAAAACTATACATAAGGATGGAAAGAGGTTAATACACCATAAATATCCTGTTAGGAGGTTTTAAACACACTAAGAGTGTCAAAAGGATGATCATGATATCTAAGATTTTGATGTGGTTTATTATACTCACTTATCCTTTAATCCCATTATAGTTACTGATCCTGAATGAAGGGATTTCTTGAGCAACCTAATTTGAGTGAAGAGAGGGGGAATGTAATTTCAAAGGGGTACATAAGGTGTCACCAAATGTTGATTGTGTGGAATTTCATTGACTATCAATATGTCATGAAAAGGAAAAACCTAAATGATATGTATATTTGGCTTCACTATGTGCATATATAACACTGGAATTAGGCATGTACCACTCAATTTATGTTGTTTTCTTTTTGAAGGAATATGGGGTGTAGCCAATGCATACATGGCCCTGGAGGATACCTAGGTTTTCTGGGTGTATACCCCAAGTACAAGTGGAGAAATCTATATAGTGTAAAACAACATGTGTCTAGGCCACATGTTCATGTGATATTTAACAAAATTGAGTCCCTAGTAGCATATTGATTTGTGGAATATTATGTGTGTTCATACAAAAAATATGTTGTGTAGTTTTTAATTTTTTCGAAAATATAATGGTACCTAATTATTCACCACTACATTTAACAATGGCATGATTTCCTTTGAATCACTCATAAACAAAGATGGCCATCATCAATGTTATGATAGAACTCAGATCTGATAACTCTTCATCGAAAAAATTGACTCACCTCACATCCTTCAATCTCGAGTGCATGAAATACCTATTTTCCATCACCACATAGATTTCCCATATTCACTAATCAACCTTCCTATTACTATCCTCGATGTTTTATCCACAATAGTGATATTTAGAGTGTCAAATGATTGTGAAACAACATATTTTGTACCCAATCATGAATCACATGTCTATTTTGTCTATGGAAAAAGTTAAATCCCTGATCAAATAAATTATAAATAATCAATGAATTAATACAGGAGGTATAAATGTATAGAAATGGTTATTAATCAATGAAAATCACACACATAAGGATAATTTTGATTTGAAAGAGACCAATAATGAAGAATGTAATTAATTGTTTCAAATCAAGAATAAATTAAAAATTCATTATTCTTGTAAATGAATAATTCTATAGGGTAATGCATTTTTTATCAATAAATTTTAATTTTGTAAGAATCAATCAATAAGAAATTATATAAAAATTGAAAAATAAATAAATTAATAAATTTCCATCTTTTGATTAGATCAATTGTGGGTGAGGAAAATGTTTGTGAATATGTCACTAGGGACCTCGATCAAAAACATTTTCTAATTTACATATCTATACCATTTTTCATTTAATGTTATTACAAGGTAACCCCTTATTTATCTATATTTGTATTCATGGGCTTATATGGATAACCAAGACAATTTAAATATTAGAGATTATAAATATTACAAAAGTTTTTAGATATTTATTTATTGAATTACATTAACTATTTAATTTAATTAATTAAATTCCTCTATTATCTACCTACAACTGTACACTGAGTATAGGTCAAATATGAATGAATTTGTTTTCATAAAATGTTGAATCCCTTGTAATAAAATGTAAGGACATGACCTCAATTTCCCAGAGCCGGTGCCTTATTTGATTCCGTTGGCATACATACATGGAATACAGATCCTGAAAGATCAAGTAGTTTAGTATTATTGGAAACAAGATACATACATAAGTTTAAAATTACAACATGAAGGGAAAAACAACACTAAATTATTCCTCTAGAAACATCACGTCTCCTAGATTATGCTTGCAAGTCATTCATAAATTACTTCTTCCTATCCTGAGAAAATGAAACAAAACAAAGGGGTGACCTCAAATGCTCAGTAATAGTAAGCAATACAGTGGAGGATAATATAAACATTAGATATTATGAATAAGTGAAAACACATTCCATTAATAATGAACTTAAACACATTATGGAAGAAACATGATTTGAATAAATAAGGTCATAAAAAACATAATCATAGGTATTCTACTACTCGAATAACCAAATAAACTAGCATCATAATGAGAGTTGTGCATATGCCAAACATTTGGAATCATTTTTTCATGGCCTCGGCCAAGACATCTAGTGATTATGGCCTCGTCCAAAATCCATATCACATTGGGAATGGCCTCGGCCAATTCCACGTCTATTTGTTTCATGAGACCTACCGATGTATCGAGGGGCTATAGTGGGCCCCACCAATCACATAATAAGTCCAATGCATTCCTCATATGATCGGGGATAAAGATAAACAACATATACATGCATATTGAAACTATCATATTAAATGTTACTATCTTTCCCCAATCATTAAACATAAAACACTAACCATTTTGAATAATATGGTGAATGGTTTTAGGATAGAATATCCACAATAGAGTTAGTCATAAACCATTAAATCAAATATGGTAGATGACTTCATAAATGATTAAACCCAATAATACCATGTAATCAACAAGAGTTTTTAATTAGACAAAAACACTCTTATAAAATCATTAATCAATTCTGGAGATAAATACACTTTCATTTTTAAAAGAAGAGTTATTTTGGAAAAATATTTGTATAAAACTAGAAGTAAAGTAAGATAGTATTTTCATAATTAAATGAGGGGTTTTATATAGATAATGGTTTCCAAAAACAGATTATATAGTTCCCGTTAATATAGGTAAGAATTTGAGAAATTCCCTTGAACCGAGATCTTATTCTTGAAACAATTTTGAATGTTCTTTTTAAAACGTGTAATTATCTTTAAAATAAGGAAGGATTCTTGTTTGTAAACATATATATGACACTCACATAGAATATATGAGGATTAAATAACAATACATAAGAGTTTCATTGAGGTATTTAGACAATGAAAGTATCTTGAATGAAAATGGATTTTCGGCTGGAAAAACCCTTACCTTAACTCCGAACGTGTTCCTCTCGTGTACATATGCTCCTCGAATCGATGCTATTAATCACAACGAAGGCAGACTCCAATCGTTTGGCATTATCATCAGGAGAATTCTCTCACTTCTCAAAATCTTCTCTTTTTTCACCTTCTTCTTCACCAAAAGGGAAGGTAAAAACACATCCTATCAGCTAGCGGCCTCAGGCCCATTCAATACATCCCATCTATGGTTCGACAGTTTCCCTTCATGGCTCTGCACATGTACCTCTACTTATCTTTTCCATTAATGTTTTATGCTTTCATTAAAAAAATGTACATATTCTATTTCTTGAATATAAATTAGCTTATAAAACATATATTATAGTCTGGTTCAACCATGAATATGGTGTCATGACCAAAAATGATGATTAAACTGAAAAACGAAACTTCGTCGCCCATGAAGGTTATAAATCGGAACCTTATGGATGTCGATTTCATTTATAAAAATAAAAGTGATGGAATAATAATATTTATGATGGTTATTCCATTCATATGATATAAATCAAGTATATAGATGTCACTGGAGTTATCATGATCATTTGGATAGAGGAGGTTAGGAGATAAAAATAAAAGAGATGAACTTGGAAATAAAGATAAGTTAAGAGACCCCTTTTTAAAATTCGGCAGCTAAACGACGTCACTTAGAATTTCATAAAATCAAATGATGAGAAAAAAAAGGATATCTCATCATATTTAAATCAAAAGGATAGTAAGAAGAATAAATAAAATCAAACCCCAACATGTGGTAAAGGAATTTCAAATAGCTAACATAAAATAAGTGTCGACTTAAAGAAGAGAATGAAAGATTCCCTTACCTTGTAGAATAACTCCTAGATCTTGAAGGATGGGACCTTGGGGGCTTAGGAACACCTTGGGAGGACTCCTAGAGAGGTAAAACCACCAGATCTTCGTGGATGTGGGATTTAGAATGAATGAAAACGAATGGATGAGTGGGTATTTATAGAAAAAGAGAGGTAATTTTTTAATAATTTCAAAAGGACACCTCATTAGTGGTTTTTGCGAAACCATGGGCTTGACCAATGTATTTGGCCATGTTTTAAGCCAAATGGGACACCTAATGTCATAATTTACTATACCCAAGTCGAACATACTTTTATATTTATTTATTACATCATTATGATGTCATTAAAAAACAGAAAACTCAAAACAGTATTTTAACTATTCATGAAAAAAATCATGTTTTTTAGAAAAATCCCAAAAATTCACCCCTACCATTTTTTGACGTGTAGAATTCAAAAGTGAAATCCATTTTTCAAAAAAAATCTAAATATTATTAATATAATATTTAAATAAATGAATAATTAATTATAAAAATAACAATCTTGAAGTGCAATTAGTTTTATTTCTCATTGAAAAACTAATTAAGATATCAATATCTTATTACCTTAAGAAAATAAAATAATTTTATTATTTACTATTCATAAGGGTCATATTACTATTCATATTAATATTAATAAGGGTATGTTACTATTCTCCAAAAATCAAGTTTGTTCTATTAGATTCCAAATGACTTTTTGAACACAACTCTAGATGACCATTTTTTGAAATTCAAAACATAGAAGAGGAAAAGTTGTGTTTATTGGATAGATTATAAAATTGAATTCTATATTTATTTTCAAAACCTTGGGGTGTTACATTCTCCCCTCCTTACAAAAATTTCTCCCTCGAAATTCATAGAATATTACCTAAAAAGATTCAAGTATGTCTTTAACATAAGCTCCTCAGGCTCCCATGTTGCTTCCTCCATCTTATGATTCCTCCATAGAACGTTCATCAGACGAGTCGTCTGATTTCGCAATACTAGTTATCTAGTATCAAGAATCATGATAGGATCTTCATATTAATATAGATTAGGATCATGTTCCACTTCTTCATAATTGAGTACATGTGTTGGGTCTGGCATGTACTTTCTTAACATCGACACATGGAACACATTGTGAACCTTGGAGAGACTTGGAGGCATTTCCAAACGGTAAGCTACAGATCCAATACGATCCAAAATTTCATAAGGTCTGATGTACCTAGGACTTAACATTCCCTTCTTACAGAATCATATAATACCTTTCCATGGAGATACCTTTAAGAAAACGTGACCTCCTTCTTGAAACTCCAAATCCTTTCATCAGTTGTCTACATAGCTCATTTTCCTACTTTGATCTATTTTGATATGGTTATAGATAATATCCACCTTTTCCATGCTTTCTTACAAAAGTTATGGGCCCACAATATTTCTTTCACCAACATCATCCCAACAAGTTAGTGTACGAAATCACCTCCCATATAACCCTTCATAGGGTGCCATATGTATACTTGAATGGAAGCTATTGTTGTAAGAAAATTCTACAAGTGGTAAATACTGACCCCACATGCCTTGAAAATCAAGTGAACAAGACATCAACATGTCTTCCAATGATTCAATAGCCCGTTCTGATTGTCTATCAATTTGTGGGTGGTAGGCAGTGCTCAAACGAAGATCAATATCTAGGGCCTTCTGAAGACATTTCTAGAATCTGGATGTAAAACGTGGATCATGATCAAAAACAATCGATAGGGGTACTCCATGAAGTCTCCAAACATCATTAATATATAGTTTTTCTAGACATTCAAGTGTTAGATCTTCTCTTATAGAAAGAAAATGTGATGACTTGTTAAGACGGTCAACAATGACCCATATTTCATAGTTCCTTCATGGAGTCTTTGGTAGTCCCGTGACAAAGTCCATTGTGATATTATCCTATTTCCACTTAGGTATGGGAAGAGGTTGCAATACTCCTCTAGGTTGTTCCCTTCCAGCTTTCACTTGTTGACAAACTATACATCTTGACACAAAATCAGAAATCTCCCTCTTCATGTTGTCCTACCAAAAATGTTCCTTCAAATCTCTATACATATTAGTGTTACCAGGGTGCATAGAGAAATTGGAAGTATGAGCATCATCCAACAATTCCCTTTTTATATCATGTATATTGGGAACACAAAGTGTTTTACCAAATTTCAAAATTCCGTCTTCATATAAAAAGTAACTCAATCTCCCATCATTCACAACTTTAATCTTCTTTTGAAACTCCTCATCATTGTCATGAGACCTTTGTATACATTCTATTAAAGATGGTTTGGAAGCCATTTGAAAAAGCATTGATATTTCACCTTGCATAGTTACTCCCATATCCATATTTACCATATCTATGAATATAGGATCCCTTTCAACTCTCATCTTGTTCAAAACTCCATGATCCTTTCTGCTCAAAGCATCTTCCAGCTTATTTGCCTTCACCGGGTGGTAGTGTATCATGAAATCATAATCCTTGAGGAGTTCAAGCCATCTCCTTTTCCTCATGGTGAGTTCTTTATGTGATAAAATATACTTCAAACTCTTCTGATATATATAAATCTCACATTTTCACCATAGAGGTAATGTCTCCATATCTTCAAATCAACGATTACAGTAGATAACTCAATATCATGAGTAGGATAGTTTTTCTAATGAATTTTTAGCTGTCGTGATGCATAAACAATAACCCTATCATTTTGCATAAGGACACAACCAATTCCATTCTTTAAAGCATCACTATAAATAGGAAACCCATTATTCCCATATGGTAGATTCAATATAAGAGAATTGGATAATCTTATCTTCAGTTTATTGAAACATTTTTCACAATATTTTGTCCAAACAAATTTTACCCCTTTACGTGTGAACTTCGTTAGCGGGTTAGCCAGTCGGGCAAAATTCTATAAAAAACGCCGATAATAACCTGCTAAGACAATAAAACTGCGTACCTCAGTTATGTTTATTGGCATGGGTCAATCTTGGATTGCCTTTGTCTTTTAAGGATCAACTAGGATTCCATCCTTAGAGACAATATGGACAAGAAAAAAATTCTACTGAAGACAGAATTCACACTTGCTAAACTTCCCATATAATTCATGTCTTCTAAGAGTCTTCAGAATAATGCGCATGTGACTTTCATGATCTTAAAAGCTTTTGGAGTATACAAAGATATCATCAATAAATACCACTAAAAAATTATGAATATATTCCTTGAAAACACTGTTCATTAGATCCATGAAGATAGAGGGTGAATTAGTCAATCCAAAAGGCATTACTGTAAACTCGTAATGCCCGTACCTGGTTTGAAATGTTGTTTTTGGAATTTCTTCCTTCTTCACACTCAACTGATGATATCTAGATCGTAGTTCAATCTTTGAAAAATATTGAGCTCCAAGAAGTTGTTCAAATAAATCATCAATGCGAGGTAGGGTATACTTGTTCTTTATTGTTATAGCATTGATCTCCATGTATTTGATACATAACCTCATAGATCCATCTTTATTCTTAACAAAAAGTACAAGGGATCCCCATTGAGAAACACTAGGGTGGATAAATCCATTATTACTCAATTCCTCTAGTTGTTTCTTTAGTTCTACTAATTCCACAGTGGCCACTCTATATGTGGTCTTCTATATGGCCCTTGAACTAGGAATTAAATCAATGGAAAACTCAATTTCTCATTCTGGAGGATGTCGAGGTAAATCTTCTGGAAAAACATCAACATATTCTCTCACAATAAGTACATCATCTATTTGAACATTCTTTTCCTCAACCACAGTAATTTCAATATCTCCCTTCCCAATAATTCAATTTAGTTGAGCTAATGTGGGTGGATCTAGATAAAAATTAGGTGGTGATGATTCTTCTCTAAAGATAAGGTGTTCTTTATCATTTTCCTCAAAAATCGTAACCTACTTCTTCTTACAATAAATTTTTGCATCATGGTCCGAAATCCAATCCATACCAAGGATTATATCAAACTCAGTCATGGGTATGACGATGATATCAACATATAAAGAACATTTATATGCCTTAATGGGAATTGATTGACATAACATTATAGCAATGATAATTTCCTTAATAGTATTTAATGACAACTCCCATGTAAAATCAAATTGGAAATATCTAATTTTCTTAGCAAACTGGGAAGATATGAAACAATGCGATGATCCAGAATCAAATAAAGAATTGGATAAACTTGAGGAAACAATTAAAGTGCCTGCCACCACGTTATTAGGAACTTCAACCTCTGAAGTTGTGATTGCCTAAGATTGTCTGTGATCCATTGGCCTTCTCGGTTGCATATTTCCTTGACGTTTTGGACAATCATTAGCATGGTGTCCCATCTCCCGATAAATATATTATTAAACATCATTGGATTCCTTCTTCACTTTGAAATCACTAGCAAGATGGCCTTTCTGACCAAATTTGTAGCATACTCCTTTTCCTTTTAAGCATGCACAAGGGTGTTTCTTTCAACAATTGTCACATGGTGTAAATTAAACTCTTCCCTTCTTCCCCATTTCCTTATTTCTTTCCCAAGGTTTTCAGTAACCCTCTTCTTTTCTTTCTTTCCCTTAAAGTAATAAGACTTAGAGAATTCTTTTTCTGTCTTGATGGCACATGAATCTATATCCTCATATGATGAAAAACATTGGGAGACCAGTGCCTGTTAGATGAATGGATTTATGCCATCAAAGAATCGATCAATTTTTCTCCTTGGATTTTTTATATAGTCCACAACATGTCTTTCTAACCTTCCGAAGTTTTCTTCATACATGGCAACATTTTCATCTTCTTTCTACCTCAGATTCAATAATTGTCTCTCCATATCTGCTCGATACTCATGGGGGAAATAGTTTTCTAAGAATATTTCCTTAAAATCCCTCCATTCCATCTCTTCTATATCTTCCTCCTCCTTTGTGTTTTGGATTAATGACCACCACTGGTCTGAATCTCCTGATAGATGATATACTACCATGACAACCTTCTCTCTTTTATTACATCCCAAAGCGAGAAATATATTCTCAAGGGAACATATCCTCTTCTCTACTACAAACAGGTTTGTAGTCTCATTGAATGATGGAGGTTGTTTTTGCATAAAGAGATATAGAATGGCTCCTCAACGTGGTGGATCTGGATTCTCCATATGGGTAAGGTTATTATTCATAACTTGAGTAAGTTGTACTTGTATAGTTATGAGTTTCTCAACACTAGTCACAACACCAAATCCAACATCATTGTCTTGCATCGGAGGAAAATTCTTACAGGGGACACGTGCAGTCATGTGATTTCTATTCCATCCACTAGGTTCCATATCTAGATAATGTCATAAACTATATTAGGTTATGAATCATAATGTATAATCTTAACTTAAAAATACTCAGAAAAATTGAGATCTTACGCATGGCTAATACCATATTCACAAAAATGGTTTCTTTGAGGATTATTTACATTAAACTACTTCATAATGCCTTGTAAAGAAAATGTGAATTAACCTAAGCAAATCCCCTGGGAGTTTCATAACCAAGAGTGCATCAAGGCCTATTTTTATGCACCAGTTCTCATTCGAGTCTACCTCAAAGCTGTGTTTTCTGGTTTTACCCCTAGATACATCTGTTCTAGATCCACCTCTACCATCTCATATCCAGACAGGGATGTATTTCTTGAAAGATCTACATAATATTTCCTTACCAAAATACCAGGACATTCTTGTATGTTTATCCTCAAAGACTATCTTAGGCACTTTTCCCTAATCTAAGTTTTCTAAATCTAGTTTCTAATTTTTCTACTAAACTTCCTCTGATACCAACTGTTAGGACCCAACCCCAATTTCCCAGAGCTAGGGCCTTATTTGATTACGTTGGCATACATACAAGGAATAGAAATCCAGAAAGATCGAGTAGTTTAGTATTATTGGAAACAAGTTACATACATAAGTTTAACATTACAACATGAAGGGGAAAAACACTAAATTATTCCACTAGAAACATCACTTCTCGTAGATTATGTTTTCAAGTCATTCATAAATTACTTCCTCATGTCTTGAGAAAATGAAACATAAGAAAGGGGTGAGATCAAATGCTCAGTAAAAGTAAGCAATACAGCAGAAGATAATATAAACATTAGACATTGTAAATAATTGAAAACACATTCCTTTAATAATGAACTTAAACACATTATCGAATAAATATGAGCTGAATAAATAATTTCATAATAAAATATAATCATGGGTATTCTAATAGTCGAATAACCACATGAACTTGCAACATAATGAGGTAAGTGCATATTCTGGACATTCTGAATCATTTTCTCGTGGCCTCTACCAAGAAATATAGTGATTAAGGCCCCGACCAAAATCCATATCACATTGGAAATGGCCTCGGCCAATTATGGGTCTATTTGTCTCATGAGACCTACCGATTCATAGAGGGGCTATAGTGGGCCCCACCCATCTTATAAAAAGTCCAATGAATACTTCATATGAGTGGGGATAAACATAAACAACAGATACATTCATATTGAAACTATCATATGAAATGTAACTATCTTTCCCCAATCATTAAACATAAAACACTAATCATTCGGAATAATATGGTGAATGGTTTTAGGATAGATTATCCACAATAGAGTTAGTAATAAACCATTAAATCAAATATGGTAGATGAATTCCTAAATTATTAATCCCAATAATACCATCAAATCAACAAGAGTGTTTAATTAGATGAAAACACTCTTATAAAATCATTAAACAATTCTGGAGATAAATACTCTTTCATTTTGAAAAGAAGAGTTCTTTTGGAAAAATATTTGTATAAAACCAGAAGTAAAATAAGATAGTATTTTCATAATGAAATTAGTGGTTTTATATAGATAATGGTTCCCAAAAACAGATTTTAGAGTTCCCTTGAATATAGGTAAGAATTTGAGAAATTCCCTTGAACCGGGCTCGTATTCTTGAAACAATTTTGAATGTTCCTTTTAAAATGTGTAAAGTTCCATAAAATAAGGAATTATTATGGTTTGTAAACATATATATGATACTCACACAGAATATATGAGGATTACATAACAATACATAAGATTTTCATTGAGGTATTTAGACAATGAAATTATCTCGAATGAAAATGGATGTTCGGGTGAAAAAACCCTTACCTTAACTCCGAACGTGTTCCTATCTTGTAATTAAGCTCCTGGAATATTAAATTATACTTGTTAATAACTTATTTCAGAACCTATTATACATGTATTTAGTTTACCATAATTCTGGTTTGTTCATTTATGTCTTTATTGACAAGTTATTGTATTGAATTCCGTCATTCTGGAGTGTTTGTTTCCTTTAGATTCATATTCAGTACTTTTATGTAATGAAGTTCATGTGGAATGGTTATAAATCTCTAGGGTTGGAATTATATATTATTAATAAACATAATTAATTGATAAAGATCATTTCAATTATTTGGTTACATGTAATGAGTTTGAATCATTAGATGACCACCACTTCGATTATTCGGCGGTATTTGGAATATTATGAGCTGGTTTTGTCATATAACATAATTATATGTACGTATTCTGGTTTCTGAACATTAATTAGGTTATAAAAAATATATAAGAGTCTGGTTAAACCATGAATATGGTTTCATGATCAGTAATTAAGAAGAAATTCAAGAACAAAACTTCATCGCCCACGAAGGTTATAAATCGGAACCTTATGGACGTCAATTTAGTTTATAAAAATAAAAGGGATGGAATAAGAATATTTATGATAGGTATTCCATTAACATGATATAAATCCAGTATATATATGTTACTAGAGTTTTCATGATCATTTGGACAGAGGAGGTGAGGAGATAAAAATAAAATAAATGAAGTTGAAAATAATGATAAGTAATGAGATCCGTTATGAAAATTCGGTAGCCTAACGGCGTCACATAGAATTTCATAAAATAAAATGATTAGAACATAAAGGTTATCTCATCATATTGAAATAAAAAGTAAAGTAAAAAAAAAAAAAAAAATAAACCCCAACAAATGAGAAAGGAATTTTCAAATTGCTAACATAAAAGAAGTGCCTCTTAAAGAAGAGAATGAAGGATTCCCTTACCTTGTAGAATAACTCCTAGATATTGAAGGATGGGACCGTGGGGGATTAGGGACACCTTGGGAGGCCTCCTAGAGAGGTAAAACCACCAGTTCTTCACAGATGAGGAATTTGGAATGAGATAAAATGAATGGATGAGTGGGTATTTATAGAAAAAGAGAGGTAATTTTTTAATAATATCAAAGGGACACCTCATTAGTGGTTTTTTCGAAACCATGGGCTTGCCCATGGTATTTTCCCATGGTTTAAGCCAATTGGGACTACTCATGTCATAAGTTACTATACCCAAGTCTACCATACTTTTATATTTATTTATTACATCATTATGATTTCATTAAACTACTGAAAACTCAAAACTATATTTTTACTATTCATGACTACTTCTTGTTTTTTAGAAAAATCCCATAAATTCACCCCTACCATTTTTCAGTTTTTAGAATTCAAAAGTGAAATCCATTTTTCAAAAATAATTTTGTAAATATTATTAATATAATATTAAAATAAGGTCATAGTTAATTCAAAAAATTACAATCTTGAAGTACAATTAGTTTTATTTCTTGTTGAAAAACTAATTAAGACATCATTATCTTATTGCCTAAAGAAAATAGAATAATATTATTATTTACTATTCATAAGGGTCATATTACTATTCATGTTACTATAATAAGGGTATGTTACTATTCACCAAAAATCAAGTTTGTTCTATTACATTCCAAATGAATTTCAGAACACAACTCCATATGACCATTTTCGAAATTCAAAACATAGAATAGGAAAAGTTGTGTTTAATAGATAGATTACAAAATTTCATTCTAAATTTATTTTCAAAACCTTTGGGTGATACATAAAATTAATAGTTTTTTGGTTTTTTATCACAGACTTCATTCAATCAGAAATATGTTATTTTGTAGATTATTCTTGTACGTGGGTTAATTTATTTGAAATTTTTATTATATCAACATCAGGGTGAAAAAATACCTAAAATTCCATGACAACTAACTGAATTTCATTAAAAATATTTTTTAAAATATTGAAAGGTTTAAACCAAAAAATATAATGCACTTATACTCTCCCAACCTTTATGTTCTTTTTCATTGAAAATAAAAAAGAACTCTGAAAATTGAGAGTAATAAGCTCATATCTAGTTCTCCCACTCCCATGATCTATCCTTAATATTCCCATGATTTCAAATGACTAAAAAACGGGTATCATCCCCTTATGAATGATATTATCCTATTTCTACACGATCTCCACCAGGTAATCAAAAAATGTGTTTCCATCTTCAATTCCTATCAAACCCTAGTCAATAACCAATGACATATCATGCACATAACTACTCAACTACCACTGGTAAAAGATATTATGAACTCAGTCCAATCCTAGCAGTAAATCTAGGATGTAATCAACCTCACCAATCCTATGAAATATATAAATTGGTCTAAAAACCCTCAGATATAACCTAAATCCTTAGAAAAATCTCCATAAAATACATCAAGGTGAGACCTTTAGGAACACATGGTCTCCAACACTGAAATCCTGAGGTCTCCACTGTCATTATAAATAGAAATATTATTAGCTTTAAGCTATGCTCATAATCCCTTGGATAATATATAGTGTGTCAAGATCATCCCACACCAAAACAATCCTCGTAAGTGTTGATTCCTCTATATTTGACATGTACATTGTTGGCATTAAATTTATCACATAAATGGACACATATTATGCAATAAAAATACTAGTATTAAATATGTTATTGTATGAAAAATATACTAGGATGAGGTTATCCATCCAAATTTATCTGAAGGAAAATATACATAAAAATAACATATTTTCTATTAAATGAGTGGTATAATTATTCTTTCCAATGTTTTGTGGTGTATCATAGTGATCATATATAACTGAGTCACAAAATCAAACTAAAATTGTTTCCCACGTCATGATATGTAATGAGAATCAGGATCAAAGAAAATTTTTGAGGTAAACCCATTACGTCATATGATCACATGAATGTATATGTCCCCAAATATTACAATTTGAATCTTCATTCTAATAAATAAAAACATGGCTGACTTAGAGAGTCGATATATGATTACCCAAATAGTGTTTTCACCAATATCTTCCAATTTAAATACGTTCGTTAAATATGTAGATATCTCGTCCATCATTTTTATAAGATGTTAATGTGTTGTAACATCCCCACTAGAACATAGTGTTTTTCCATGACCCACTGAAAGGTGAGGCATTAATTAATTAACACTATAAAATTTATCATCATTTCTAGCTACAAAAATTTTTATTGAATGTTTTGTTAAATATCTTACACACATGGATATACTAAGAATTGAGAGGTATAGAACTATTCTAATACTTCCTCTCAAAAAGAAATTTTACCTACAGTTCATCCTTGTAAGAGGATGATATGATACCCACATTTAGAGAATCCATTATTATCTTGTTATATGAATATCTACTCACATAATACATCAGAATTAATATCTCCATGTTGTGTGTCACTAATTAATTGAAGTCAAGGGGGTTACAACTATAGATAAGAGTTAAACTGATCCTCTTTCATACACCAAGGATAACTACATTATGGCCATATGATCTAACACCTCACTTAATAATTAGGAAGGATATTTCCTTCTAAGAGAATCCTCCACTACATTCCTCTTCCTAAGAGTATAGGTTATGTGTAGTTCATAATCCTATAGTAAATACAAACATAAACACTATCTCATGATAATTTGACTCAAATATAAGATGTACATGAGGCTCTTATGGTTGGAAAATCAATAAACATATTAGAAATAAGGCATTTTTACCATGTAATTAAGGAGAGAACCAAAACTAACAACTCATTTTCACAAAATGTGTAGTTCTACTCAGTGGGTCTCAACTCTAAGGGTCTATAAGTGATAACTACATACCACTAAAACAACAAAAACTAAGCATATCTCCTATGGTTAATTATAACACAACAAACATTACCCATTCATATAGAAATATTATGGACTTTATGCTTTCAACCATTATTATAACTTCTTAATGAACATGTTACACTTATCAAATTTGTTAAATTGTTTCCCCTTTAAGGTTAAGGAAGTTATTGTTGTTCTAGTCCTAGATAAATATGGCATGATGTTCTTGTAACATCTGACCGACCCATGGATGTTATTCACCTCTATAGGATTTTGTCCTCAACAGTAATATGTGGCATCATATCTATGTGGTTGTAGATTATTTCTTTAGGAAGGCCATGTTCTATTATATGGATATATAGAGAGAAGATTTATTCAACCAATAGGGTTTTCTGATATCAGAAAAGGTTTCCAATACTCATAACATTCTTTACATGTTGATAGTTTTAAGGGCTTCGATATAAATTAATTTGATTATAATTCTTTTAATTTGTGGAAAATAATTTCAATACATTTTAAGATATAAGGTCTTAGTGATGGATATCTAGTACCCCATCATTCCTAGATAGATGAATTTTAAATAATGTTGGTGGGTACTATGATATTGGAAACTACTATTTTTTTTGAGATTTATGAATTTCTTCCCCAAGGTAGTTATCATACTTTCCCAACCCCCAAACACATTATTGTGTTTGAGATATATTTATGACAGAAAGAATTTTTAGTTTTAGTAGATCCTTTTCATATATCTAAATATGAGGTTTCGTAGGTAATTATTAAAATAGAAGGTGTGATATATGCAGGTTTCATTCATACCAGTGTGTTCCCAGTGGGCGCTCTAGTGTCATTCTCTGAGTAGGAAGATAATAGTATGAGGATATGTGTAAAATACGGAAGGATGAGTTAGGTGATGGTAATGTATTTTTACAAACTTCTGAGGATTAATAATCATTTTTACCATTTTAGAGGAGATGGTTGGTTTTTAAGGATCGATCTCTGGGTTGGATATCATTAGTTAAGGGTGATGAGGATGATATCATGAAGATTTCACTCTAATGTAGTTACGGGAAAATCATGTTAAGGGTCATGGAATTCAGCATCATGATCACAATAGATATGTTCATGGGGATCATAAAATCCATGTTTTGTGAGTTACTAGAACAATTTATAGTCATGTTCATCAATTACATATTGATATACATAATGTTTTAGGAAGATCATGATGGTGATATCAGAGATATATTTCTGTTCCTTCTTTGTCATCATCTCTATGAGAATTTTCTGATATTAATGGTTTTATGTAATAGTATCAATTCTTTATTAAAATGGATTCCAATAATGTTGGGGATAAATACCCATCAAGGATCAAGTTACTTTTTGTGGTCCTCACCCATGAATGTTGACAGGGTTCACAGTTTCCATGGTCTCATAATCTATTATCATAGGTTCTTGTTATATTTATCATTGATTAGATCCCCATTAATAGAATTGATTAAGAATAACTAGGATTTTATTGGTATTGATTTGTATAAGGAAGTAATTTATAACCAACAAAGAAGATTGATCAGTACACTAATTCTTATGTTTCCAAAATAATGAGTGTTTTATTCTATGATGCTTCACATTTTGGACAGGGATACATGATGATGTGGTAGTAGGTGGCTATATTTCATGGGTATTGATTGTTATTTCCCCAATAATATAACTATAACACCAATGTTTTTGAGATACCAATGATTGTTTCACTAAAGTCATGGTGAAATCACCACATCATAGAAACCATTTTATTCATTACAAATCAATAGTTCCAAAGGTATATCTTCTCTTAGGGTGGCTTAAATATGTGAAAAACGTTGTGAATAAACCATATTTAGGAATATTATATTAAGATATCCTATACCTCAGGTAAGGGGAATTTTGTAGATAAAGAATTTATATGGAATTTACTAATGGATATTTTCAAGTGTATGAGGACTCTTGGGTATTGATACAGGAGTTAGAATCCATAGACTAAGATACATGTGTGGTTAATGAAGATTTCAGTTTGATTCATATGGTATTATATTATTCTCTAATTCAAATGGTGGAGGGGTCCCCTTTGGTATACATAGAAGAAGAGTTAATTCATGAATATGTAATCCATGGGGATTCATTTGTGTGATGGTCAGAGGATGGTAAAAACCATATATTGTTACATATGATATTTTTATCCTAACATTTATATTTAAGGGAGTCCTTTCTGAGTTCTAAATATCACCTATAATGGTTCACCCACAAGTATAAAATATCAATTATTGATTTAGGATGCATTGTTGGTTTCCCAATGTAAAATGTACATTAGAAAAATTTGTGGATCGGTTTGTAGATTTCCAATAGGTAGTAGAAGAACATCTTTTTCCTAGTGGTATGATGTAGCCCTTGGGTAGCCCTGAGTGGATGTCAGAAGATATATAGATTGAAAAATTCATTGAATTACCATATGGTCAATGGTTATATGATATTATTTATGTAAACATGAATTTTTTTATGAATTAATTTCACCTCCTACTATCAAGGAGTTGGATTTCTTTGTAGTTTTTTGGGAAGGAGGTATATAGATGAGGTTGGGTGACTCAATAGGGTTCCAAGGTCTATTACCTCTAATATGGATACTATTTTTGACTCATGGGTTAGGACTGGATTGTATCACACATTTATCACTCAGTTACACCTCAAAAGATATGTCCATTCAAAGACAGACATACAAATGGAGAAGAATATCTAGATATTTGAGGTTATGTTATCAGTATCTATCATAGATTTGTTCAAGTCTTGGGTAATGATTTTTCCTTTTAGTTAATTATCTTATAACAATATAAACCACTACTATTTTAAAAAGGAACCATTTAATCTCTTTTATTGGAGTTTATGTTAATCCCCGTAGTGTTGGAATGAGTATGTTGATTCAAATATTATCCAATTCTATGTGGTAAAAAGTACAACATAGTATTTTATGATACTTCTCTAGATAATGGAGGTGGAAAAGACTAGAAAAAAAAGTATACTAATCATAGGAGGATACCATTTGATTTTGAGGATGGGGACTTTATGTTCTTAAAGGATTTCCCTCAACCGTGATAGTAGAGGTTTGGTAGGGGACTAATATTTTTCCCTGATTATCAGACCCATCAAGGTGATAAAGCATGATAGCATGTTGACATGTCAATTGGTTCAACAACCATATATGGACATGATATATTTCATCTTCCCCTATTAAAAGATCTTTTAATATCATCATGATTAATCCCATGTCATTGAATTGGGATAGTTGGGTATCTAAGAGGATAATATGTTTACAGATAAAAAAATATAGATCCAAGATCATCAAGAAATAGGTGTTATGTGGATGGAACATTCCATTAGTTTGTGTTCTATATTGGAATGGTGGCTTTGAGAAGTGTACTTTTGAGTAAAATATTGTTGGCGCAAAAATGGTGGAATAAAATAAACAAGAGAAAGAGGCCCCGCGGCCGACTTCACGAAGCCACTGCGCAGAGTCCCCCCAAGAAACGTGGCCACCACAAAGAAAAAGAGGCGGGATTCTCCGCAAACACCCCTGAAGTTCACGAGCCCGCCACACTGAAAAGGAAGTGGGATGCTCCGCGAACGCCGCTGACGTTCGCGAGCCTGCCGTGTAGCAAAGGAGGCGGGACGCTCCATGAACCCCGTAGACGTTCTCGAGCCCGCCTCGAAGAAACCGAAGCCCCCTTCGTGCCTTGTAAGCATTGTTTCGCGGCGCCTCTTGTTTATAAATACCAACCTCCCCCTAATCCCAACAGAAAGACAATCCAAACTTTCGTCTTCTCAGCTCCCAAATCAGAAATCACCCTTTGCTCTGTGAATTATGAGCTACGTGAGGTATTTTTTCTTCGCGAGGTGCCTCCGCAATGTCTCGTTTTGATCCCCTCTTCTGTGAGGGATGCAGTTTGCGAAGCCTAAGGGATTTCGTGAAGTAAAGGGATCCCCAAGTGGACCCGTGTTGTCACGAAGTGTTTATGCTTCGCGAAACACCCCTTCTATACACATGATCCACATGGAAAGGCAGGGTCACTGTACTTTGTGAAGCACAATGCTTCACGCCACTTTGCTTCGTGAGTTGCATGTGCTCCGCAAAGCAGTGCTCCACGTATACCTTTCCACATTGCAAAGCACCTCCCATTTGCACCTCCTCTCTATTCTAAGGCTAAGGCACCCCACTTCTCGATGCACTCCCATTCACAAGTGCCCTCTACCACGCAAAGCAACTGATCTCTACAAGGCCCTTACCTATGGACCCCTCTGCTTGGAAATTCATTCTCCCGTGCGACCCTCCAGGTTTGCACGATGTGACTTCCAAGTCCCATGGATGATACCGATTGTATCATTGCTTCGCCTAATGCTTCTTCGCATAGGCGCACTAATGGCTATTGCTTCATCGCATAGCCACGCTAACGTGGACCCCTCGATGCTTCGCTCCACGACCCCCCTTCACTACGTCATTGCCGGTACCTTATCACCCACAAGGAGCAGAGGGTACCGATTATGTATGTCCTCGGGGTGCAGAGTAAACCCACCTTGTCCGAGCTACATGATTTTAAACTACCAAGCACCCTTGTCTTTAACACACTATGTTAAACTGTGACATCGCCCCAAGCCTCTCATGTGGGGTGCCCCCACCTTGGACATTCTCCACCCCCTGGTCTCTACAGGGGATGATATCCTCCTTCTGGGAGTGGCGTTTGTCCGCGGGGGAAGGGCAGCCACCTTGGTGTAAGCCCCCTAGCTTTTCTTGCAGGAGGCTCTACACCTGCCCCTCCTCGCGTCCTCGGCGCCAAGGCAAGCGGAGGACGTGATAGGGAATGGGGATCCTCATTTCTTCGGTCCCAATTCCCTCTCTCACTGTGCTTTGTCGCCCTTGGGCCTCCATCCTGGAGTAAGTCCCGACACCCTGGGCCGCTCAACGCGTAAGCCCCTCTTCGCTTCCCACAGACGCACCCTTCACGATGTGATCATCAGGTCCATTCAACCTCTTGTTTCTCACACAGAGCATGAATCCTGTGAGCTTAGAGTGAGCATCGACCATGACACACCTTGGGTCGCCTCATAGCATAAGCCCCAAATTCCCCCGTCCCGCATGACGTTACACTGTATACCTGAACTATGGGGACTTTGATCCGTGCTAAGGCATGGTACGTAGTAAGTATCCATGAGGTTTAATCCCACCATCATATTGTGCCGACACCCGTTCATGCCGGTTCAACAGCCCCATCACCACCCGAACTATGTGGACTTTGATCCATGTCAAGACATGGTACGTAGGAAGCCTCACAAGTTTCATGACCATCACCCATCGGACCAAGGTCCATATTCACGTCGGTTCACCTACCTCATCCTCGTCCTGCATGACGTTAAACTGTACACCTAAACTATGTTGTCATTGATCTGTTCTAAGGCATGGTACGTAGGAAACCTCGCAAGGTTCAAACCACCATCCACCTAGACCAAGGTCCTTATTCACGTCGATTCTCCAGCGCCCACCCGAACTATGAGGACTTTGATCCATGTCAAGGCATGGTACGTAGAAAGCCTCCATGAGGTTCAATCCCAACACCCAACGGACCCACGATCCATCTTCAAGTTGGTTCACCCGCCACCTTGGGCAGCCTAAAGTGTAAGCCCCACACATCCATCCCAAACTACGAGGACTTTGATCCATTTCAAGGCATGGTACATAGGAAGCCACCACAAGGTTAAATCCCAACACCCATTGGACCCCCAGTCCATATTCACGTTGGTTCTCCGACACATCCATCCCGAAATATGAGGAATTTGATCCATTTTAAGGCATGGTACGTAGGAAGCCTCACTGAGGATCAAGCCCAACAACCATTGGACCCCAGGTCCTCTTTTAGCGGTATGTCGTTGTCACCCCATTCAGCAGTAAGCTGTTGAAATCCTAATCCAGTGGTAATCCATTGCGACCTCACTCGGCAGTAAGACGTCATCAGATGAACTACGCGGACTTTGATTCCCTACCACGAGGATACGTAGGTAGCCTCCATGAGGCTCAATCCCATCACTCATGTCTCATCCTGATCTTTACCTTGAGTCTATGTGTCTCGGGAACATCATTCCCCAACCCAGAAGATCCACTCCCTCTGGGTCCCATCGATGCATCCATTCTCACGGGCCGCCTCCTTAGGCATCCCATCGTCCCACTGAACTACACAAACCATGATTCCCTACCATGGGGATACATAGAAAGTCTCATTAATGATCAAGACCAAGACCATCGTCCATCCTTATTCATACCCGGGCCGCCACATCCTGGTGAGATCATGAAACCTCATTCCCCTCCACAGTATTCAGGAAGCCGCCCACATGCTAGCCCCAATATCGGTGTTCCCTCAAGGGGGTTCTTCAATATGATCCACTCCATCTAGTGTTTTGATCAGCCTGATCCATATCTGTTGGATGTTAATCTTGCGGAATACCCCATGTTGAACACAGGAAGCTGAGGAAATCCTCATATATATGCATATGGAATATGATTCACCGTGCTCGATGTGGGATGCCTCGGGCATTCGCGCCCTCGAGAAGCCCTATAATAATGGACAAAAGAAAGAAGCGACAACTCCCCAGTGTCCAGCCATGCCAGTGATGACTCAACGTGAATACTCCCCCAACTGAAGGTTGCTTCCTTGACTGGACCCCTTGGGAATGTCTTGACAGAAGCAGCGTAATTAACCTGCGTTCATTGAAATGTGGCATAGGGAAGAGTTTCATGAACAACTTCTTAATCTATAAGGGAGGCATGGATTAAGAGAAGAATTTTGAGGAGGAATCCATGGAAGGAAGAACCAACATCCCAACATCCCATCATCTCATTTCGATCAAGGAGCATACATCCCTGAATAAGTAGTGAATGTCGTCTGCCTTTGGAATGTGGGAATGTGAGGCAACAGAACAGCGCCGACGTCCCCCGAACGTGATGGATGCGCGCACCCTTTCGAAAGAGTCGGAAATAGAAATGGTGAACCTGACGTGAATTTATTCTCGTTAATGTTGGGATTAGTAGTGCTTGAGGCATTAATAGAGTGACGTGTCACTGGATACAGATATCCAGTGTCGGCCCCCGCCAAGAAAATAGCAGACCTGGCATGAAACTCACCAGAAGTTGGGGAAGTCAAAATGTTGGGCATCTTGGTCTGTGACGTTTTTAGCGTGGATCCCTCTTACTGGTCATGGAAGACGGAATGTCGATGGGGCACTGGGTGTCGATTGCTTTTTCTATCAGTATGAATGAGATGATCTACCTACCTACCTACAGGAACCCAGTTTCTGCATCCGGAACCTGATCACCTTCTGCCCTCCGACACAGGGGAAGGGGAAATCTCAACGTGGCTACCCCACATGGTTGTGCCTCTTCTATGATGGCCTCAACTGCTGTGACTACTGGGCACCCACGCCCCCTCTCCCCATTCGAAATTATCCAACGGAGGGTAATTAATGAACTTATACGTTGGTATGAGGAGGACGGGGTCATCCCTAGGAGGGACATGGCCCAACTAGATTTAGAGGCTCCTACGCCTCGCCATTAACGTCGCCCCCGAGGGCCAGACAGGGAGCCACTACTCCCCACTCCAACCTTCAATTTCTTAGGGGGCCTATCCCCGGAACACCTCGAAGACTCCATGCCCAATGTCGAGGAGGTAGGGGATTTCGGGCTATCCCAACTAGAGTTACATCCCAAGGGTTCCCAACGAGGGCCCCCGCCAGGCCGCGCCAACGCAGCCACCCGGTTCCCCGAGATGAAGAGCAGGTAGACTACCTACCTGCACCACCGGTACCGGTACGACTGACCTGACACCAGCGTCAGGAACATGCCGAGGAGGACACCCATCAAGTGGTGTAAACGTCATTGGATACTATGGACCGAGCCACCGCCAATGTGCATCATCAAACCCCTGCATACGCCGAGCTGGGGTAGCTATACGCCCGACCTGGATCGAGGCCCCAACAACCCCATGGGCAGGCTGGGTCGACTCTCATGGTCGCAGGCACAGGAAGTGGCCACCGCAGACTAACCCGAAGTAATGCCACCCAGTACGGGGGCCCTCCCCGTGCAACTACCATGGAAGACGTAGGTCTTTCCCACTCCCAGGCCTGGCTCAGAGGTATGCCCTATGCCACCTTTGACCTGAATGAAAGCCTTCCCCATGGTAGGAACACCCCATATGGGAGCCTCTACCGCGCTCATTACACGGGATATGGGTCCATCCCTTCTGCCATGGATAGCCAGGGTGGGGATGTTGTACATCCAGTCACTCTCCGATGTGAGGACCTTCCTCACATCCGTGATGCAGCCAATGAAGGTCCTCCTCGTCCTAGTAACCAGAGGGGTGGATATCAACTTCACATCACCAGCACCCAGCACTGAGGTCCTACCCGTGTTTGGTACAATCAGTATGGGGACCTTCCTCACACTGACGTCACCAAAAGAACTAGGCATGGAGGTCCTACCTGTGCACACGTGAGTTCCAGCATGGGTCCCACCAATACCATCATCCAGCACGGAGGTCCTCCCCGTGTCCACTTTGAAATCTAGCCCAGTGCTCCTCGCACCCCGGCCTACTCAGGCGGAAGTTCCCCCCACCCCAACACTAGTACGGTCGAGGGACCTTCTCGTGCTGGGAATTTTCACTTCCCTGGAGAGTCATCCCGGGGTAGGAAGGAAGTTCGTCGCTACCATAACAAGAATATGTAAAATCTTCAAAATGATATCAAACCGGTATGTTTCTCAGATTCTGAAGCAGAGTACGACTCAGCAGTGGAACCCTCCCCTTGGTCCTCTGGGTCAAGGACTGGGGCAGGTACATGGCGTATTAGTATCATCCTCCCGGAGATTGAAGTCCACCGGATTCCTGCTGCTCTTCGTAGGTACATCCAAGAGGAAGAAATTTTGGGGATCCCACAGGTTCCGACCGTGCAGTGACCACCATCATCACTAGAAGAGCCCTCTACCTTGACCAAAGAACATGGAGAGCTATTTCAGGATTGATGGCTGTTGAACAACAGCGTGACCCACCACTGGATACCGCCATACCTGCACTAGAAGATGTTTCTATCAGCCCGTCGTATCGTGACATTTTGGTCAGGTCCCCACACTCCACAGAGGATGGCCCGAAATTCGGCGGATGGTCGGCTCGTTCCCCATATTCTCGGCTGCCAAGTCTACTATCTCAGTGGTCCACCTCAGTACCATTACCGGTTCATCAGCCGCCTCCAGTTAACGAGTGGGGAAATACGGGGCCAGACCCTGAATCAGATCCCAAGAGCTTCTGGAACATTCTTGTGGTGAATCACTTCTTGGAGAAGTTCTGGCTGGTGGTAGCGTCGAACTTCTGTGTGATGGAATCCCTCACCCTATAGGATTTCGATTGCTTCTTTCAAACCCTATGGTCCATGCACTTCCATCTTTGCTATCACTGGAGGGTGTACCCCAGGATCCATGTGCACTTTGAGGAAATCGGAAAGCAGTGCCATCTGGTCGATTTGGCCACACTCCCCAGGGCCCAACGCCCTAAGTCACCAGGTCGCCAGAGGACCCACCAACAAAAATGTGTTCAGAGTTTCAGGGTACTCCGCAAAATCATCAGGGAGGCCACCCCCCACGTGAAAGTCTATGGCTGGGGCAAGTAAGCTACCCTCCTCTTCACCCCTATTCGACCGCATCCCGACTCGATATGCGATATCGAGGACATGCCTACCTGAAGGGTCACGGTCCACATGGCTGATGTCGTGGGCAAGGAGGAAGAGCTGGAATATCATGATGGAGACATCCCCCCTGAGGGTGTGCTGCCATTGTTGGACCCATCCGGGAGGATTACTCGTCAGTAGATGAACCTCCTAGGTCTCCCTCCACCCAACGAGTCATTAGTACTCAATCAGAATGCCGGTAAGGGTATAGAGAATGTCGGAGATATAAAGTGCTACAACCCATCCGCCTTAGTAAAAAAGATGGAGGAAGACCCTGAGAAGGTCTTATTGCGGCAGCAAGTTGCTGAGCAGAAGAGGCTGGTCGACAAACTCCTGTCCAAATGCACTGTAGAGCGACGACCAGACTATATTGATCCTAGGCCGGGGCAGCAGGGGCAGGAACAACTTTTCCCCAGTGAGATTCCTTCTCGAAACCCTGATCATACTGCTCCCATGGATAGGGTTGAAACTGGAACTCATTGCAAGAGGTCACGATACGTCTCACTAAACCCTCCCGAACGACGTAGAAATCCGAGGAATCTGGCTCGGGTTCCCCCAGCTACCCCTCAGGCCGCTCCCCCAGTCGCTTTACAAGCCGTTAAACCCATCTACCATGTCGAATAGACCAGAAACACACTCGTGGTTAGGGATCCACTCCCAGACAGGGAGCCCCGTCTAGACGATCCAATGGTGGCACTCATCGCCCGCCTCGAGGCGTTGGAAACGCGACAGGTGGCAGTCCCACTAGATGGCAAGCCATATCCAGCATGGGTGGATGATATGCCTGCACCCCCGGGTTTTGAAAATCCCACTTTTTCTCCCTTTAATGGGATAGGGGACCTTCCACAACACCTGGCCCACTTTTCCTCCAAGTGTGGCCCCATGTTGGGGACTCCAGCATAGCAGGAAGTCGCCAAGGTATGATGTTTCGTACAGACATTGGAAGGCCCTGCGTTTTTCTGGTATAACCATCTCTCCATTGGATTGGCGACGGACTGGGAGGATCTTCGCTGGCAACTCCTATACCAGTTCAGCTCCACCAACTGGAAGACTGGCATCACAGACCTCCTCAGGTGCAAGCAAAGGCCCGATTAGCGAGTCGCGGACTTCATCACCCAGTGGAAGGGGCTCACTTACTCCCTCGACATGACACTGTCTCAGGAAAAATTACTAACGCTATCGTCATCCCGCACTCTCGCCGACTTCATGCCTCCCGGGATGGGGATTCCTCCCAGAATCTGTCCAGTGGTGGATGACCCTTCAAGCGATAGTTAGGGGTACACATCAGTTAATACCGTAGAGTTGGTAAATCCCTATATGACTCCTGATGAGGGGGGACGCCAGGAAAACCTCCCCAACGTCCCCAGCCGACGCCAAAATCGGTAGAACCGCGGCCATATGGGTCGTCAAGGCACATACACTGGCGCTTTCAGCTAGGCCATTCATGCCACTAAGACGAAAGAGCAGGCTCAGCGCATAGCTAAGCACTCGCAACCTCCTCATTTGGTGTCCTCTGATCTACCTCCACCACTGTTTGTGCTACTAGATCAGGCAGAGCTACCTAGTCCTTACTACGGCCAATATCGCCCTGTTACAAGCCAATATTAGTTTTCTGGTCCTCATCCAGAAGCTACTCTTCAGGCCTCGACTAGTGAGCAATTAGGAATACCTAGCACTAGCCAGCTGCTGGTCCAGCCGGCAGGGTCTGCCATGCCTCCAATTGTAGAGCGGCCTCTAGTAAGCAGTAGCTCTCACTTGGTGCGGAAGTATGATATCCTGAAGAACCTTGTTGGCATCCCAGTGAGGCTTTCAATCCTTTAGGATCTTTTCCTTCCATCAGACATGCGTGAGGAGCTCACCGATGCTTTAAGAAGACCCCTCTAGTTTGAGACGGAGGTACCAGCTGCAGAATCCTTCCATGCTGAGGCAATTGGGAACGACGAATGCCACACAATTATCTCATTCTCTAGTGACGATGAAGTCCCTCCCTTACAAAGGAACATTCATCCACTTCACATCACTGATCAGTTCAATGGCGTGGAAGTCCATCGTTGTCTTGTTGACACGGGCCTTGGGATTAACCTAATCCCGACTCAGACACTACAGAAGCTGGGGTTGTCTGTGTTGATTTAACTCCCTCCAACCTAAGAATCCAGGGATACGACATGACCGAGCAAACCCTGGTCATCAAGATATATTTGAAGACCCGGATTGGTGGCCTAGTGGCTAGTACCGAATTCATGGTTGTCACCTAGGACACCGCGAACAACGCATTGATGGGCAGGCCATGGCTCCACCTACATGTTGCGGTCCCTTCATCGTATCACCAATGCCTCAAATACTCCTTCAATGGTCGAGTAGGAATGATCCAAGGATATGTGTATCCTTTTTCTTCTTGTGAATCCCGATATCTAGACACTGACTATTACAAGAGAAAAGATAAGTATATTTTGGAATGTGATATTGATCCCTCCACGGTCACCAGTGATCCCTGGGCAGGTTTGGATGACGCCTACATCTTCTCGATCTATCTATTGGAGGCCACGACTCCTAACATGGGGAAGTGTTTTGTTTTTTTGGGTATAAGAGTAAGGCATATTCCCAGGTCCAAGAGATGGCGAAAAATCACCTCGTACTCCAACACAAACCAGGCTCAGGTGACCCCGGAACCTCCTACCCCCATACGATATCAGGATGTCTGTCTCATGCAAACAGGGGTACGTCATACGTGTCTATTCCACCAGGCTGGAATTAACCAACTCAAGATGACATGCCACTACTACTTTGATATCATCTATCATGGACCCTTGAGTTGAAGGCCAGATGGGATTGGATCGACTGCGTTCATCGCTATGGTCTCAGTGGCACCTGAGTCTCCTAATATGACGACCAGTGCCGCTCAAGCCTGCACCAGCCTCCCGTCGGGGTCTGGTGGCTCGGAAACAACTCCCCCATGAAATATTCCTCCAAAAGTGGAGAAGAGGATCTAGAGGATGCTCCCCTAGCCTTTGAAGAAGGCGTCCCTACCACAGTCGAGGAACTGGTATAGTTGAACCTCAGTAGCATGGCAGATCCGAGACCCACATTGATCAGTGTCTCCATGTCCCTCGAGGAGCAGAAATGGTACGTGAACTACCTTAAACAACACCATGATTCATTTTCCTAGAGTTATGATGAGATGTCAGGACTATATCCTCAGGTATCCATCCACTTCCTCAGTCTCCCTGCAAACCATCGCGGGTTCAAGCTGCCTCCCAGAAAAATGCATACTTCCCATGATATCGTGGTCTAGGCCGAGGTTGACAAGCTCATCAAATACAACTTTTTCAAGGAGGTCCAGTAACCCATGTGTCTAGCCAATATTGTTCCAATCGGAAAGAAGAACTGGATGATTAGATTCTCTATCGACTTCTGTGATCTCAACCACCACTGTTCGAAGGATAATTTTCCCCTTCCAGTGAAAAAATTGTTGATTGATGCTACGGCTGGGTTCCAAGCCCTCTCCTTCATGGATGGTTACTCTGGATATAATCAGATCCGGATGGCCCCTGAGGACGAAGAGTCTACTGCTTTCAGGGCCCCCCAAGGTACATTCTATTACCAGGTTATGCCCTTTGGACTGAAAAATGAAGGTGTCATCTATTAGCGGGTCATACATCACATATTCAAGCCGATCATGGGAATATTGGTGGAGTGATATGTGGATGATCTGGTGGTCAAATCCCTCCAGCACCAGGACCATCTCAAGGATCTTGAGAAAGTGTTCAGTTTCCTCTGTTCCCACCACCTAATGATGAACCCACTTAAATGTGCCTTCGAGGTCACCTCCGACATGTTTCTCGGCTTCATTGTCAGATATAAGGGCATCGAGATCGACCCGGAGAAGATCAAGGTCATCAGCCAGGTGCCCCCTGAGCAATATTCAGGATCATAGAGGATTTCAAGGCAACTCAGCCTACATACGCCGATTCATCGTGAACCTGGCCGGCAAGTGTAATCCCTTTTCTCGGCTCAGGAAAAAGGGAACTGCCTTTGAATGGGATGAATAGTGTTAGACTGTATTCGAGGAAGTCATGCAGTATCTGATGCAGCCTCCGGTCTTGATGCCACCCATCACCGAAAATCCACTGGTCCTTTATGTGACCACCCTGAAACGGTCTCTCAGTGCCCTGCTCTCCCAGAAGAACAATGAGGGGATAGAGAAAAACCTCTACTACATCAGCTGCATGCTCCTTGATACGGAGACCAGATACTCCCCCATAAAAAATAGATGCCTTGCGATCGTGTTTTCCATACAGAAATTACAATATTACTTGCAATAACATATGGTATAGTTGGTCTCTCAGTTAGACCCACTAAAGTACATTCTGAACCGCCCCATATTGACTGGATGACTAGCGTAGTGGGCTGTAATTCTCCAGCAGTTATACATTAGGTTCGTGCCTCAGAAGGCTATCAAGGGGTAGGAATTGGAAGACTTCCTAGCTACCCATCCGACCTCTGTGGATCAATCCATGGACCTAGATTTTCTGGATGAGGCAATTCCCTCAGTTGATCATGCCATCTCATGTTGGAAAATGTACTTTGACAGTGCCTCTCGGAGCCCCACCGATCGGAGGCTCAACGATACTAGGCTCAACAGAGTGGCCCTGAGTATCGTCTTCATCACCCCGGCGCAAGATGTTTTGCCGTACTTATTCCTGTTTTCAGAAGGCCGCACCATCAACGAGGCAGAGTATCATGCTCTCATCATTGGCCTCGAGTTGGACCTTGAGATCGATGGGCCCCATTTCCACGTGAAAGGGGATTCTGAACTAGTCATCAACCAAGTCAACGATTACTATGTTGTCAAGAAGCTAGAGCTTGTGCCATTGTTGGAGTGCACCCTCCATCTAATAGCTCTCTTACCTTCTCGACCAGAGGTTACCCATATCCCTCGATCATAGAATGGTCGAGCAGACACTTTGGCCGACTTAGCTGCGTCACTTGCAGAACCCAAGCAGGATGATCTGATTATACATGTGGCGCACTAGAGAGTCATTTCCCCCGTCACCCCAGAGGATGTCGACGACCTGCAAGTAAGCCATTCTACCACTGTTTCCTCCATGTCAGGAGCCCACATTTCTTCAGATGCAGTGGTTGAGACAACTACTTACTGGAGAGCCCATTTTTTTGAGTATCTCCAAAATGGTTTCCACCCAGAAGATCGGACCGAGTGCGAGCGAATCCAATGTCGCGCACTGCAATTAACCCTCCAGAGTGGTCCTAGTCTTCAGCAGATTCTCTATAAGTGTAGTTTCTATGGTGTTATCCTCTGTTTGATTCAACGAGTTGAGATTTCTTAGGTCATTCAAGAAGTTTGTGCCAGCTCCTACGGCGCCCACCAGGCTGGGCCGAAGCTGTCCCAACATATCTTGAGACTGGGGTACTTCTGGCCCTCTATGATCATTGATTTTATCGAGTTCCCCAAGAGATGTCATGATTTCCAAGTTCATGCTAATTTGCTGTATCGGTCGCCAGAACCTGTCCACTCTACCAAGTACTATGGGCCCTTCGCGGTGTGGGGGCTCGATGTCATGGGACCATACCCACCGGAGACATCTTTCCAGTGTAGGTTCATCATGACTACTATGGATTTTTTCTCCAAATGGGTAGAGGCAGTCCCACTTAAGGAAGTCAAGGCTCGATCCATTTTCGATTTTGTGATCTCCAACATCATCTACCTATTTGGAGTCCCTCAGGACGTTCTCACCGATAATGGCATGGACTTCCAAGCAGCTGAGTTGAAGAAATTGTATGCCAAGTACAAAATTCGCTCCATCCATAACTACCAATATCACGCGTAGGAAAATAGATATTTCAAGGCATTCAACAAAACCCTCTCTAAAATTCTGTAGAAAATAGTTGTCCAAAACAAGATGAGTTGGCCGGACAAGCTCCCCAATTCCCTCTGGGCTTATCAGACGACGACTCTCAATTCCACCTAGGTGACTCCATATTACCGGGTGTATGGGGATGAGGCCATCCTTCCCATCAAGATCTATCTACCATCATTACGCAATGAATTCTATGACCAGAAGGTGCCAGATAAGGTGTCCGAAATACGTCTAGCTGAATTGGAATCACTTGATGAGAGTAGGCTCCGTGCCCTGCACAATCTGGAAAGTCATCAGAATAAGATAGCTAGAGCCTTCAACAAGAAGGTTCGCCTTTTCTCTTCTTTGCAAGGCAACCTGGTGTTGGATCTCTGAGCGCCAATGATCCCCGGCAGGAAACTACCCAAGATGGAGCCCAAATGGGAGGGACCTTACATCATTCATAGGTTTTAATCCAATGCCGCGTATTCCAGGGTTACTATGGATTGTGAGAACATAACTCCTCCCACTAATTCCATGTTACTCACGAAAAACTTTTCCTAAGCCCCACGGTCCAGCACAACCATAAACTATACGGTCCTGCACGACCTTAAACACTACAGTCCTGCATGACCTTAAACTGGATGGTCTAACATGACCTTAAACTGGATGGTCCTGCAGGACCCTAAACTGCATGATGGTCATACACAACCTTAAACTGTAAGGTCCTGCATGACCTTAAACTGGGTGGTCATGCATGACCTTCAACTATACGGTCCTGCATGACATTAAACTGGACAGTCCCGCATGACCCTAAACTGCACGATGGTCTTGCATGACCTTAAACTATGCGGTCCTACATGACCTTAAACTGGACGGGTCCTGCATGACCCTAAACTTCATGACGGTCCTACATGACCTTAAACTGGACGGTCCACCATGACCCTAAATGGCACGATGGTCCTGCATGACCTTAAACTGTCCAGTCCTACATGACTTTAAACTATGCATTGTCTGGCACAACGTTAATCTGCATCGATAGAACTACATGTGGCTTGATTCCCATCCTCATGGGATACATAAGGTCACTCAGACACCTCATCTTGAGCCAAACCCTAATATCTTCTCTTTAACTATCCCCCGGGGTATAGCTTCCTCAGAGGGTCCTTGCATGATATGGATTAGGCTTCCTTATCCCCACTCATACGAAGACTATAATGGTCGCACCATGTGCCCACTCTCATTCTTCTATCTTCCCGCTTATTCACTGCACGATGTTATATTTCATGGCCCTCAAGAACTATGCGTGGCTTGATTCCCTTCGTCATGGTATACATAGGAACGCCCGTACATTTTTTCTTTTGGACCATCCCAAATGGAAGAATCTTCCCCTCTAGTCAAGACATATGGTGGGGTGCATGATTTCTCCCCAATTCACGTCAATCTAATCTCGACCCAGTTGTACGTCCCCCTCCCTGGAGACGTTCTCCTCTTTCATAGATGGGTACATCAACACTTCACCCACTCCATGACTAGGATTCCATCACCATCCCCATCCGAAAGGGCCCCTAAATGTTATGGATTCTAGGCCCAAGGGCTCTCTTTCCACTTCAGGCCAATGCCCTAGACGACGTCGAGCTAAAAATTGATACATGTCTCTTGTTGTGAATATGGTCAGTAGTTGATGCTCGTTTTTTGCTCCCATTTCAGTTTGCTATAGGGACCATGTGTTACGAACATGGTCAACAGTTTTGCTGGATCGTTAGGACCACCGCATGATGTCCCAAACATCGAGTGTCGTGGTTCATTCTGACCCGTTGTATCTAAGCAACGGACTCCCCTCGGGCGATGCCATCTATCAGGACCTGTTGGATAGAGATATCGAAGATGGGCTCTTTGTTTCCCACACCGAGCACTGCCCACATGGGCTTAGGAGCTTTGATGAGGTAATAACCGTACAAGAGGGCGTATGACCTTCACCCAACCTAGGTTCTCTCTTATAAGATTCTGCGGCGTGGTGTGGGATTATGTCCTCATTCACGTCGGGTTACTCTATGTGCCTTAAATATCCTCAGATGAGACCTCCCATGACCCTTGTCCTTACTACAAGACATTAAACTGAAATCTGGTCTGGCCTCCCTGAACGAGGCCTAGACTCAGGCCCCTTGGCCTCCTCAGGCCCCCGGCTCTCGTCCTTACTGCAAGACGTTAAACTCCAAGCTGGTCAGGCCTCCTGGACTAAGGAACAGCCTCAGGCCCCTTGGCCTCCTCGGGCCCCCATCCCTCGTCCTTACTAAAAGTCGTTAAACTGCAAGTTGGTTAGGCCTCCCTGACTGAGGCTCAGCCTCAGGCCCCATGGCCTTCTTGGGCCCTAGCCCAAGTTCTTACCTAGAGTGTACAGTGTGGTGTGGGATTATGTCCGAATTCACATCGGGTTACTTATCATGTCGTAAACCTCCCTTTTCTTGGGAATCATATTCCCCTTATCTTCCTCACTACATGTCATTAATATGCAAGTAGGTGAGGCATTCCTAACTGAGGCACAACCTTAGGCCTCTTGGCCTTTCGAGCCTCCGAACCAGGTTCTCTTATGGGAGCGTACAGTGTGGTATGGGATTATGTCCTCATTCACGTGCCATACACTCCCCTTGTTGGGGTATCTTACCCCTGGGTATCTTCAAGAACTATGTGTGTCTCGATTCCCAGCCTTATGGGAAACGTAGGACCACCCGAATGTCTAGACTTCGGGTCCAGCCCCATCTCTCGGAAATCTCCTTTTCACCTTGGACCCTTGGCCTACCCTTCCCCATTGAGGGGAGTATATGGCATGACATGTGATTATGTCCTTGTTCACGTCGGGCATGTAATGACCACGCCATGTACATCTCCCTCCTAAGCATCCACATTGACCCTCTTCAGTGGTTTATCAATGTGCCTAAGGGTACTCTGGTTTAGTACCTAGAATGCTGGGTTTTACTCGGACATGCTTCCATCCATTTCCCAGGAATCATGTCCCCCTTCGTTAGGGCTTCCATCACCTTTCACACCTGAAGGGACCCCAAAAAACGGCATGGATACCATGCCTAAGGGTTGTACTACCATTACGGGCCAATGACCTCGAGGGATTCAGACAACAAATTGATAAAAATCCCGCCTTGCAAATATGGTAAGAGGTCGATGCTCATCTGTTTTTCCCACTTCAGGATAACATGATATGGATGATGTGTTTCCTCCATGGTTTACAGTTATCCTCCATCGTCACACCAACCCCATTAATCCCAAAATGTCAGTTGCATGATTCACATCCTTCCCCACCTTCTTATGTCCAAGTAGATCTTTGAAACTCTTGGTACTATTCCTGAGTGCGCATCCACACATTAGGAGGACCAGAGCCACGATAGGGATGTCATTCGGGGATCCGCACTGATTTACCTTTGATAGGTGTTCTGGGTATTGCAATAAATATATTCATGCTGTGTTTCCCACACCGATATTGACTCACGTGAGCTCAGGGATCATGTCAAGGTCTGCGCTTACTTGGAAAGCTGCCATCCCTCTATGGTCCGAGATCTAAGACCATAAAATAATATCTACCTCTAGAACATTGTACGACTTGATTCCCATCCTAATGGGATATGTAGGAATGCCCAAACCTTTTTCCTTTGGGTCCAGCTTGAGTTCTGCTAATTTTTATTTTCTCTCCCGCCTTCGTGACTTTGATTATGGGACCACATTGTATGGTATGTGATTATGTCCTCATTCACGTCGAGTTTGCAATAGCCGCACCACGCGCACCTCATTCTAATAATTATCCCTCCTGTTTCATGTCCCGCACTACATTAAAATTCACTCTCTAGAACAATATATGGCTTGATTCCCATCCTAATGGGATACGTAAGAACGCCCAGACCTTTTGTCTTTTGGTCTAGCTTGAGTTCTGCTAATTTGTCTTTTCTATCGCGCCTTTGGGACTTTGATTACGGGACAATGTGGTATGGTATGAGAATATGTCCTCATTCACGTTGGGTTTCCAATATCCGCACCACATGCACCCCATTCTAGGAATTATCCCTCATGTTTCTTGTCCCGCATGACATTAGAAGGAACCCTCTAGAACTACATATAGCTTGATTCCCATCCTGATGGGATAGGTAGGACCTCCTAAATGTCTAGACTTCAAGTCCTTCACCATCTCTTAGAGATCCACTGATCTCCCAGTCACCTAGGCCCCTTGGCCTGTCCCTCTCCATGGGGGGGATATATAGGTGTGGTATAGGGTTTTTGGCACCATTCCACCCTTCTCTGGAGAATCCACCCTCTCTTGGCAGCCCTCAAGTTGAGTCCCTAAACCCTTACAGTGGTTCACCCATGTGATAAGTGAACTATTTTCTAGGACCAAGAGTGTCAGATTCATCTTAGGAAAGTTCCTTCCACTTTTCAAGCTTTGTGTTCCCCTTCATTCGGACCTCCGTTATATTTCACACTCGGAGGGACCCACAAAAAACGACCTAGATACAACACCTAAGGGATCTTTTATGGTTACGGGCCAACACCCCCTAGGGTTTTGGACAACAAATTGATACAAATACCACATATTGAACATCATCAGAGGTTGATGCTCATTTTTTGTACCCATTTTAGGCTAACATGAGAGGATGTTGTGTTGCGAACTTGGTCAGCAGTAATCCTCCGTCGTCACGCCAGCCTCTTCATGACTTGAATGTTTGTTGCATGATTCAGATTATGTTCCACCCCATCTTTTCCAGGTGGAATCTTGACACTCTTGGCGCTATCCCCCAGAGCACCACTATGCGTCAGGGGGACAAAGATGCAATACGACGTCCTTAGGGGATCCCATGGTCCGTGCTCTAAGACCATAAACTAAGATATTCATTAAGGGAAATGTGCGGCTCGATTCTCATCCCTATGGGATACATGGGGGCCCCCGGACATCATCCATTCGTGTCCAGCTCATTTGGGAGCTAGTTTATCCTGCCCCATTCCCTCTTACCTCTATTTGTGCCCCTTGGCCTGAGGTTCCCTTCTCGGAATGTTGTTCGGTGTGATATGGGATCAAGTCCTCATTCACGTCAAGTGTGTTTTATTGCGCCGTACACATTCCCCACCAAGCATCGTCTCCTCTACGTCTGTGCTTCAAGATGTTAAAATGAATGCTTGGTCCAATCACATGACCCTAAAATGTGACATTAGTGTCCTGGACACACGACAAAAAACGGAACTTCATTGTGATGACCTCATCATAGAGGACGTCACGTTAGGTATTTGTCATATGCCATTCCATTTCTCAATGCATGCTACAACTTGACTCTTGTGGAGATGCCAGGGCATGCTACCCTAGTCCCGTCTCTTCACAAAAAAATCAATCACCTTAAAGGACAAACAAGATTTATCAAATAACACATCTTTTGGTGTGTGGGCCATGCCCGCACACCCCTTTTATCCCTGGCACTGGTACCTCACCGTGCCCCCTCTTCATGAACTACATGCATTTTGATCCCCATCCTCATGTGGTACATAGGAACGCCAATTCACTTTGCATCAGGCCCAGATCAGCTCTCGTTTTCGGTCCCTCGACCTAAAAACTCTCTCAGGAGCACGTGGTGGTCGAAACCCCCGTTTCCCATTCACATCGGGTATTTGAGTTACCCCACCACGTTCCTCCTTTGATTCCTCCCATCCATGGTCCAAATTCTACAAACCTAAACTAAGATCTCCCTATAGGAAGGGACTCGACTCCCTCTATATAATATGACTTGCTGTCGTATTCAGATGCATTTTGAAAAAGATCCCGAAGTTTGGAATTTTCATGGAGACATTCTTCATGTTCCTTGTCCAAGCTTCGTGGGCTCGCTATTTGGATCCTCATCTTCATCCACATCCAAAAGGACCCTCGGGCAACATGGATTCTTGGATTAAGGGATCTCCATAGATGTTGGGCCTAAGGGCTCTCCTATCATTTCGGGCCAACGTCCCTAAGGATCTTGAGAGACATTTGCGACAGGTCCTATGTTTCGAACATGGTTAATGGTCGACCCTCATTTGATTGTCCCCATTCCAGGCTAACATGATAAGGATGATGCTTTTCCACCATGGTCAACAATTATCCCCAATCATCACGCTTCCATCATTGTGAATCAAATTTTGAGTGTCATGATTCCCACATTTCCACTTCCTCTTGTTCAAGTGGAATTCTGATATACTCGGCTTCACCTCTTCATGCATCTAGGTGTGCTACATGGACGGGTTAGCATCATCGGGTCAGCATTCACTGAGCTCCCTTTGTTTTAACATGACCCTTCCTATGTTGGGAAAGTTCCCCATTACTTCATGTTTCCCACATCGAACATGAATCATGTGGGCTTAGTAGTTTTGGTGGGATATATACCAGCACAACCTGGCTTCTCCTCATCCTACATGACATTAAACTGTTCCCCATGAACTACGTACGACATGATTCCCATACATATGGGATACGTAGAGACACCCCAATATTTTTCTCAAGGTCCAGCCACATGAATCATATAGTCTTATTCCTCCCTATTCCTGGCCCCTAGCTTGACCCCTCATGAGGAACCAATTAACTGCAATTTTTTTCCCCGAACATGTTCGGGATACCCCACGATGGCATTGGGAAGTGACAGACCCCCTCGCCAGAGGGGCCCTTTCTGAAAGGAGGAATAATCCATGATCAAACCTATGCGCCCATCTAGCGTACTAACACCATGGTGGCATAATTTTGTGAGTGTTGGATTCTGTTTGAACACTGCTGACATTCGTGAGCCCTCCGTGAAGAAACTGAATCCCCCTTCACACCGTGTAAGCTCTTCTTTGTGGCACCTATTACCTATAAATACTGAGCTCCCCCCCCCCCGAGCCCAATAGACTGACAATCCGACCTTTCAGCTTCTCAGCTCCCAAATCACGAATCACCCTTTGCTTTGCGAATCATGAGCTACGTGAGGTATTTTTTTTATGAGGTGCCTCCGCATTGTCTCATTTGATCCCCTCTTCTGAGAGGGATGCCTTTCGTGAAGGCTAAGGGATTTTGAGAAGGAAGGGGATCCCCAAGGGGACTCGGGTTGTCCTGAAGCATTTATGATTCGCGAAACACCCCGCCTGTACACGTGATCCACATGCCAAGGCAGGGTCACTGTACTTCGCGAAGCACATTGCTTCATGCCACTTCGTTTTACAAGGCGCTTGTGCTCTGCGATGCAGTGCTTCGAAAATACCTTTCCACTTCACGAAGCACCTCCAATTTTCACCTCCGCCCCATGGTAAGGATAAGGCACCCCAAATCACGAAGAACACCCCTTCGCAAGTTCCCTCTACCACGCAGAGCAACCAAACTCTACAAGGCCCTTGCCTATGGACCCCTCTTGTTGGAAATTACTTCTCCTGTGCGACCCTCAAGGTTTGCACGATGTCATTTCAATGTCCCCTGGACGATATTACCTGTATCGTTGCTTCGTCGAATTCTTCTTCGCATAGGCGTGCTAATGGCTATTTCTTCTTCGCATAGCCACGATAATGTGTACCCCTCAATGCTTCGCTCTGCAACCCCCCTTCACCACGACATTTCCGGCACCTTCTCTCCCCCAAGGAGTAGAGGGTACCAGTTATTTAAGACCTAGGGGTGCGGAGTAAACCCACCTCGTCTGAGCTGCAGGGTGTTAAACTGCCAAGCACCCTCTTCCTCAACACATGACATTAAACTGTGACATCGCCCCAAGCCTCTCACGTGGGGTGCGCCCACCTTGGACATTCTCCACCCCCCTAGTCTTCACAAGGGGTGATATCCTCCTTCTAGGAGTGGCGTTTGTCCGCGAGGGAAGGGCATCCACCTTGGTGTAAGCCCCCTATCTTTTCTTGCAGGAGGCACCACCCCTACCCCTAATCGCTTCCTCAGTGCCAAGGCCCATGGAGGATGTGATTGGGAATGGGGATCCTCCTTTATTTGGTCCCAATTCCCTCTCCCGCTGTGCTTTGTCACCCTCAGGCCTCCATCCTGGAGTAAGTCCTAACACCCTAGGCGCTCAATGCATAAGACCCTCTTCGCTTCACACGAACACACCCTTCGCGACGTGATTGTCCGGTCCCTGCAACCTCTTGTTTCTCACATTGAGAATGACTCCCGCGGGTTTAGAGTAATCATTGACCATGAAAAACCTTGGGCCACCTCAGAGCATAAGTCCCAAATGCCCCCATCCTGCATGACGTTAAACTGTATACCCGAACTACGGGGACTTTGATCTGTGCTAAGGCATGGTACGTAGGATGCCTCGACGAGGTTCAAGCCCACCATCTCATTGTTCCAACACCCCTTCAATTCAGTTCAACAGCCCCTTCACCACCCAAACTACATGGACATTGATCCATGTCAAGACATCGTACGTAGGAAGCCTCACAAGGTTCAAGCCCAGCACCCATCAGACCAAGGTCTATCTTCACGTCGGTTCACCGACATCACCCTCGTCCTGCATGATGTTAAACTGTAAACCTGAACTACGTGGTCTTCGATCCATGCTAAGGCATGGTACATAGGAAGACTCATGAGGTTCAAGACACCATCCAACTGGACCAAGGTCCTTATTCACGTCGGTTCTCTGGCGCCCACCCGAACTACAGGGACTTTGATCCATGTCAAGGCATGGTATGTAGGAAGCCTCCATGAGGCTCAAGTCCAACACCCAACGGACCCCCGGTCTATCTTCACATATTTTCACCCGCCACCTTGGGAAACCTAGAGTGTAAGCCCCATGCATCCATCCTGAACTATGTGTACTTTGATCCATGTCAAGGCATGGTACGTAGGAATCCTCCATGAGGTTCACGCCCAACACCCATCGGACCCCCGGTCCATATTCACGTCGGTTCTCCAACACATTCATCCCGAACTATGAGGACATTGATCCATGTTAAGGCATGGTACGTATAAAACCTCTGTGAGGTTCAAGCCCAACAACCATTGGACCCCAGGTCCACCTTCAGCAGTAATCCATTGTCACCCCATTCAGCGGTAACCCATTGACATCCTTATCCAGTGGTAAGCCGTTGCGACCTCATTCTACGGTATTTTGTCGTCAGATTAACTATTAAGACATTGATTCCTTGCCACATGGATTCATAGGAATCCTCTATGAGTCTCAATCCCATCACTCTTGTCTCATCATGATATCTCCCTCGAGCCTATGTGTCTTGGGAACGTCATGGTCCAACCCAGAGGTTCCACTCCCTCTAGGTCCCATCCATGCATCCATTCTCATGGGCCACCTCCTTAGGTATCACATCGTCCCACCAAACTACGCGGACTTTGATTCCCAGCCACAAGGATAAGTTGGAAGTCCCTTCGAGTATCAAGACCAAAACCATCATACATCCTAATTCTTACCTAGGCCGCCACATCCCAGTGAGATCATGCCACCTCATTCCCCTCCATAGTATTCGGGAATCCACCCACATGCTGGCCCCAATATCGGGGTTCCCTCAAGGGGGTTCTTCAATCTGATCCACTCCAGCTAGTGTTCTGATTAGCCCGATCCATCTCTACTAGACATTAAACATGCGGAATTCCCCGTGTTAAACACATGAAGCTGAAGAAACCTTAGATACATGCCTATGGCATATGATTCCTCACACTCGATGTGGGATTCCTCGGTCTTTCACACCCTCGAGAAGCCCTATAATAAGGGACAATGGACATACCTGCCAACGCCCCAGATTCCAGACACGCCTGTGATGCCTCAATGTGACTAATCCCCCAACTGATGGTCGCTGCCCTGACCGGACCCCTTGGGAATGTCCTGCAAGAAGAAATGTAATTTACCAGTATTCATGGAAACATGGCATTTGGAAGAGTTTCATGAACTACGTCTTAATCTATAACGGAGACCCGGATTATGTGACGAATTTCCAGGAGGAATCCACAGAAGGAAGAACCAACATCCCATCATCCCGTTTCGATCAAGGAGCATACTTCCCTGAATAAGGATAGAATGTTTCCCTCCATTGGAAATAGGGAACACGGTGAAACAAAACAGCTCAGACTTCCCCAAAATGTGATAGAAACGCCCGCCCCGGTGAAGGTGTCGGAAAAAAATATGAAAATTTAATCCGAGTACCTTGGGTTATTTTTATTTTTGGTTTATTTATCATTGATGAGGTAATTCTTGGATGTTACTAAATTATGAGATATTCCTTTTCTCATTACTCATGGTCTGTGTTTTTGATACCAACATATGAATAATTGAACAACCCTTACTAATGTATATGTTTTATGTTTACAAAATGTTGTAAAACTATGAATCAGAGTTAGTGAGACCCAATGTTGAAAATATCTTGATATGTAGGGTGGATTTACTTGATTTCTATTCTTGGGGTAATGTTATGAGATGGTGGTAGTTATGGGTGTCTTGGGAAATGTAGAGGTTGAAATGTTGGTGGAGATGGTTTTTTGGAAAAATACATGTCTTCAAGATGGTGTGAGATACTAAAAATGTTTTTTAATGATATCCTTAAGAGTTATCGCATGGGATGGTTGTTTTATGCCCTATTTTCATTGTTTCTTGTTTGGTTTTGTTTCATGGGGATTTGAATTCTTTTATAGTAATATAATATATAATTCTACATGTTCATGGAATTTTATTTTTTCTGTATCGATAATTTTTGACACCGATGAGGATTTTGGTGGTTTTATGGAGGCTAGGGGAGGGCATTTGTCCATTTTAGGGGTCACCGCAACCTATTGGTCTACATGGTTATGGGCGGGTTGTCTAAAGTATTTCCTTGTGTAAAAAATAAACTCTAACATGCCCAATTATAGGTGTTATACTATGTGTGGAGATTTGGGGGGACTCGTGTAAAAATAAGGGAAGTTGATATCTAGACACCATAGTTGTCAGTGCATTGAGAGTAAAATGGGTATGTTTTATGTGCTAGGTCATGGTGGCTAAAAATGATGGATGATAGTAGGACTACCATGTCATGTACCACACAATGGGTAAGGCCATGGTGGTGGTCAAATCCATTTTTAAGTTTTGGATAATGGGAAAACAATAATCATAGATTCAAATATCCCTTTTACCAGATCCAAAACATGAATTTTGGTTATCTACAACACCATGGTTGAGTCCAGGGGTATTGACCTATAAAATTAGGGATGGATCCCCACCCCCAGTTCAATTATTTTGTTATTTCTTGGATATCATAGTGATTTCTAATCCTCCCTATAAATCCACCATTATTTCTATGTGATTACTAACCCCTTATATTGTTTGATCAAGTTTATGGGTCAACATATGATATCCCATATTCTCTCTTCTTGTTCATATTAGTTTTATATTTTTTGTATGATCACTGTAGTGGGAGGATAAATATTGGACATAGTTGGATGGTTGGTTGATGATTTATTATTGTGCATCAGTCTAAGTGAGTTTACCATCATGTATGGTGGGGATTGATATTTTTATCTTTTTATCATTTGTAGTTTTTTTAATATTAAATCGATTTTGGGTTAAATTGTTTTCTCCTTATTTAAATGTATATGTGCTAATATCATTATTATTTTATCTATTGGTAATATAGTACATATAGAAATAATGAAGATAATGTACAAGCGCAAAAAATTTATGTTTTGGGGATAAATAACCTTAATTTTACTTGTTCTTGTGGGTTTTCTTATACGATTGTGAATAATTTATACTTTGAATTTTTGTATTGTTTTATAATTGTTGTGTTATTGTGATGGATTTTTTAAAATCATCAAAACTAAAAAGGGGTAAAATGAAAATATAGTTAATAAATTTGATCCATATGGAATCAAAAAATTGTTTGACAATTCACTTGAAATTAATGAAGTAATTGAGATGGAAATCCTTATTTAAAACAAAAATGATTTTTGTTGATTTTGTGATATGGTGTGTTTTGGTTGATTGGTTGATAATTTATGATTCTATATTATTTCAGTAATATTACTCTTTATGTTTTTTTTAACCTAATTTAGTTTTGTTAAACCCATCTGACTGTGATAAAAGAGCATTTTTATGTTTGTGAAATGTAGTTTTAGATGTGTTCAGGGACCCAGTATGTAGATCTAGTAGGATGAGGAGGTGTATTGTAGTCATGTGAATAATTTATAGCCACTGAATAGTTGGTGAGACCTACCAGCTAGGAAGTGGGATTTTGGATGTGTGGGTAATCAATAGTAGACCCAACAACATTCTGGTGGTTTTCCTAGCCATGCAAGCATAGTGGAGGACACAATCAGTTAGTAGCTGGTTCCCATTGACTAACATTTGGTGTCAGGATGGGGCATTTAATTATAGAGTCAGAATTATTTTTTATTCCCCCAAAACCATTTTAATCAACTCATAACCTATAATATGATACAAATACATTATATGTGAATTATAATAATTCACTAAGTATATAAAGGGTTCTTCAATGTTGGTCCTATTCCTCTTGACCAGTTCTTGGATATGGATTGCTTAAAATGGTGTGTTTATATCAGTTTTGATTTTTCTATATTGTTTTATCATGAGTCCATCTTCTTCCATCCATGAAAGTTTAAATATTTTAGATTTAGTAGGGGATCTTTGTGTTGAAATTTGATCTAGTTCTTGAACATAGGTATCTTATACTATGTTCTTCAAGTTCATAGTCTAGAACAACATCATAACATCTATTTTAGTTTTTTAGTATATGAAATAAGTGTGATCATTATCGTACCCCAGGAACACTACATAATCAAATGGGTAACCCACTATTTAAAAGAAATCAATATTTATATACATTTCCTATATCGTGTTGTGTGCATTTTTATTTTTAATGGGACAAACAGACACAAGTGTTGTGTGAAAACCGTTTACATTAGGTCAGAACATGGTATTGTTGAAACTAGTTCCCTATGATTATGTGTAAATTCATTTAGAATCGGATTAATATTTTAAATTGGCATGATATTTTAATTATTTTTATTGGATTGATATATAATTACATGTCAGGAAAATAATTAATTGGTATATAAGTATACTGAAATGATAGTATGATAGAATATGGATGTTTGGGTATGTGAAATGAAATTGTGATAAATTAATAAGTGAATTGTTAATGTTAAAATTATAGTGATAATTGATTACCAAGGTTTATAGAATTTAATTATTCATTACTGGTGGATTGGGTATATTATTCAATATTCTATGTTCGATGAATTGGAATGCATTTATTCTTGATTCATTTGTTTAGATTTATAAAATCCTCCTTAATATGGGAATTAATATAATGTATGATGTACTCTCAGAATGTTATTGTACCTAGTATGGGGATTTTAGTGGGTCCCCTGATACATTTTTCCAATGGATGTGTCTTAACCCCGGTAACATTTAAGCAGCTCTATAATTACAATTCACATAGATCCCAATATGATATGATTACATTTTACCATGGCATGTTCGTATGCCATTAGAACAAATAAGTGGATATATCAAGGGAATAAATATTGACCCAATTATTTCATAGTTTCTTCAAACTAAAAGGTGATATACATGGTTAGTTTATACATGATATTATTTATTCATCTTAAGAAGCATAATCTTCCAAATTTAAGGGTCATCCATCTTAAGATTTTGGATCCAACACTTGATAGATATATATAACGTCGTATCGATGTGGAATTGGCTAACCCCCAGGGTCAACTCAGACCGCGGGGGTCATTAGGTTTACATGATGTTAAATATTAATTTTTGAACTAACTACTGTTTTAATCATACTATTTCATATATTATATATTCAGTCATGATTATTTAAACACCATTAGTATTAGCCTACTATGTTGTACTCACACCCAATTTGGGATCCATTTGGTACCTGAGACGAATTCACTTATGTTGTTATGAAGAAGGAATATGGTCCTGAAAATTGATTGATTTATTACTAGAAAATTTTTTTACATGCATATAAGACCATGAATGGGGTTTGGGACCACAATTTTAGAGTATTATTATGAGTATGTTTATTTTTTTACTTGTTTCATTTCAACATGAAATTTTTACTGGTATAAAATATGACATGAAGAGGGCTATTACTATTTTAATTATAGGTTTTTTAGCATTTTTAGGTTTGTTTTTTTTATTTATACCTATTTAATGGTTGGTTTTACTATTTGTTTATCATAATTATTCTTTTGTTAAAAATCATTCCTATAGGGTATAGTCTCCAAAATATATTCCTTACATCCCCATGCTAGTTAGCTTCCTTTGGCATACAGATAGGAATGGTTGAGGTATCATATCAACCAACTCATCCATGTGAGATAGAACCCAAACATGGATGTTTCAAAGTGGTATCATAGACCAGTTAGTTTCTATTTAATTATCATTTTTGGAAGGTATTCATTATTATTGTGTGTTTCAAGGTAGGTAATGATCTCATTAAAGGGACAAGACGACATATTATAGTGGAAAAACAAACTACTCGGGTGGGTATTTTTGTTCATGATGTTATATTGTTATTGTTGTTATACTATTTTACATTGGGTGATCCAATTATTATGTGATGTTATTATTTTATGATACTTTTCTCATATTATGGTATAACATGAGGAGATTATGAATGCATCATGGTTAGAACATGGATAAATATATTGACATGCATTGTCCATGATAGGGACACTTATAACACTTGTGACCTATCTTAATATCTAAACTATGAAATGTAATATATTAATATATATAATGAAATAAATAAATGTAATTTTGATCAGAATATAATTCACATATTATTCTATTATTTGGATTAACCATGTTTCAGTGGTTCTCTGTTGATATATTAACCTACTGGGTCTGATCTTTTTGTCATAAAATATGATATATAGAGTGTGTGGAATTTTGTAGAGCAAATGACTTCCCATTTTCTGTAAATTGAATATCATGACATTGGTAATTAGTATACCCCTAATATAGTAGTTATGGAACTTCTGAAATCATTGGGGAAAACAATAGATGATAAACTTCATGAATGTTTTTTAAAGGTCATGTGATCCTTGGAGTTGGAGACTACTCATACCATGCCATAAATTTCTTATAGGGAATCATAGTTCCAGCATCAACACACTCTCACACTCACTAGTGAGGGATGACCCCAGGTAATTTAGTTCTATATTGAGTTAGTCCAGAAGATATTGAAGAAGCTGGAGACAGAAATGTATAAGCGGATTAATCTTTTTACATAAATTCAATGAGGACTAGCCATGTAATTGTGGTACATTTTTGAAAAAGATTATAATAAAGAGGAGTTGAATTATAAGGATTTTGAGTGTAATATTCCAGGACGCATATTTCCAGTGTTTTAATGGTTGAGAGGGATTGAGAGTTCATCCAGTTAATATAGGGGAGAATTTCAATGATGGAATTACAAGGATTTTCATTGACCTATAGATTTTTTATTCATATATGTAAGTTGATGAGATATACAAGGTGAGTTACTTATAATTTTTAATTTATTATGATATCCAATCACAGATTTACATATTTCACCCGAAAAACATCACAGACATGTTGAGTTTGGCTATTATGATGGAAGGGAACCCGAAGGAGGACACAAGTGAGGGTAATGTGGTTTCAACAATATGATCAATAAAATCTTCTAAAGTAGAAATAATAATCACTACAATGGTTGATGGTATGGAAGTAGGGGAAATAGTATCTAGGGGAGTGTATATAAACCTACACCATAACATCCCTACCCTACCAACCATTTCAATCCAGAGCTATCATGCAACAGTCACCTCTATATGCCTTGGATGCTTCTCTGGTGGGGCTCATCTGCGGTGCTAACCCCCCATCGTTTCCCTTGAGATCTCAAATCCTAGTGGAGAACATTGTTTCATGGATTCCAAGGGGGATTATTCCACCCCAGAATATATTTCATGTATCATCTGTACTACCTCCAGATCTGGTCCAAATAGCTTCTTACTTATCTTCTGTGGAAACGATTGAGGTAAAGGGTCCTTCCCATGTGAAGACTTTCCCTGAGGGTGTTCTTAAGGACATTCATGTTTCCCATGATTCTTCTACTAGAAGGATCCTACCTACCTCCAACCCTAAGGCGAGGACTATGATTTCACATGTGTGTGGCCCTAGTAATAGTTTCTCCATTATGGATGAGTCTGTGGATGCTCTTTCCCCCTTTCTAATTTCCAAGCATCGGATTCTGGGGTCATTAGGGCTGATTACTCATTCCAAAGCCTTAGATCTTCTAGAGTTTTTGAGTCTTGCTTAATCCTTGACCATTGAGAGGGAAAATATATTTTATTTTAATGGTCTCCTTGATTGTCCGGAATGAGAGGGGTTTGTGTGTTCAAGATAAATGGGCCTTCATTTGTTCTATGAACCATAAGCATAATGCTTATGCCTTTTCCTTATTTTAGCCAAATAATGATCTTTCCAAGATTATTCGATTTTCGAGGAGGATGGGAGGTGGGAACTATGTACATGCTCCTCTGAGAACAAATAGATTTGGATGTGCTGGAAGGATGGATTATCATAAGAAATTTTGAGTTCCATGCAGCAATTCCTTACTTCCAGGATCAGTTTTGGGAATTAGTTTCTTTCTTCTCCTTTGTCTATGCTAGTGGTGACCCTTAGGGAGGAGAGATATTTGAAAATACATGGACTCCCTACAACTGAGAAACTTCTAGTGGCTTATTGTAGGGTATTTTAACTCAATGATGGAGGAGGAAGAGAAAGGGGAGGTAATGGTTTATGTTATTCTGGCATGCATGATTTAGATGATTTTGATTCTTCAGCGGGAATCCTTGACATAGGATTTTCCAAAAATATGTTCACATGGTGTAATAATATTTGGGGTTATAGTCACATTTAGTGTATACTGGACATGTGATTTTCCTATCATCATGGTCTTGACTCTTTCCCTCAATATTCAGTCACGCACTTGACTCTGTCCATCTTGGATCATGCTCTGCTTTTGGTGGATCTGTGGAAAGAAGATCTAGTTAAACAACTCTTTTCTATTCTATTTTTTGGCATGTCAAGGTGGGCTTCATGAAATTTTTTAAGAATTAATGGGATGGAGTGGAGGTGTAAGGAACTTGTGATGACCTTAGCATGCGTCTTAGGCATCTCAAAAAAAAACACTAGAGATTCTGTGAACTCTGTCTACGTGGAGAACTCTAGCCAAGAATGCTTTAAATCTGCCATTGATAAGTTGGTAGAAAATCTGCATGAGTACTGGGATGATGTTATGTTCATCAACCTCTGTAAAAATCTATCATTGTGGCTAATAAACTATTTGAAATCGAGAAATCATGTAGGATTAAATTTAGAACTCTGTGTTTGAAGGAAGGAGACAAGAATATGTCGTTCTTCCATGCTTGTTTGAAATAAAAGGCGTGTCAAAGAATTATCATCATGAGGTTGGAAGATGGGTCATATACCTATGATGTGTAGGTGGAAGAGAACTTGGCGCTCAATAATTTCCAAAAGTTTCTTTCTGGATCTGAGTGGCGTTTTAATTCAGACACAATGAACTCTAAAGAAGCAGATTTTTTATCTCTTCCATACCAAGGAAGGTGGATAATACTGACAATATTTTTCTGATAGAGATGCCTTCTATGGAGAAGATTAAATCCACTATCTCAAGCATGAACCAGGATAGTGTGTCTGGTCCTGAAGGCTTCCCCAAATCCTTCTACATCTTTTCTTGGGATTGTATTAAAAATCATGTTGTTGATTCCATAAAGGACTACTTGAAACGGGGTCCCCCTCACCAGGAGTGTGTACACCTGTAGAGTTGTGTTGATTCCCAAGGTGAAGGACCCGGTAAACATTAACCACTTCAGACCCATTTCCTCTGCATCTTCTACAACAAAATCCTTGCTTCCCCCATTGATATAAGACTAAACAGTCTTATTCTACATCTTATTTCTAGAGAACAAAATCGCATCATGAAGAGAAGGCTTATCCAGGGGGCCATTGGTATTTATAAAGAACCGATTGATGAAATCAACAAGCCTACTGTTGGATAGAACATGGATTTCCAAATTGACATTGACAAAGATAATGATAATTTGGAATGGGGTTTCATTATCCATGTCATGAGAAAATTTGGCTTCAATGAATGGTATTGTGATCTTTTCTTCGGATGCTACTCTTCTCGATGGCATACTATCTCATTGTTAGGGAAAGGGTTCAAATTATTCAAAAGTACCCGAGGGGTGCGACCAGGGGACCCCTTATCACATTTTCTCTTCATTATGGAGTAGGATTATAGTTCTCTAAACATCCCTAATAGAAATCATTGTGTAAAGATTATAACCTAATAAAACATGTCGAGGATTGTTTCTATTTCCCATTTGATGTTTTCTAAAGATATAATTATCTTCATGAATGGAAGTCATAGGTCACTCAATGGATTCATGTGAATTATGTGTACTTATGAGTGGATAAGTGGAAAGTTCATTAAAAACTGCAAAATCATGGTCTTCATATCCAAGAGATTCTCAGACAGATGTAGTAAGGACATGCAATATATCCTCTAGGTTCAAGGACAACATCTCCTCATAACATAACACGATGTTCCAAACTATAATGGGAGAATCAAAAAAGTGTTCTTAAATTACATTATCAATAGGATTGAATGTTGAATTTCTAACTAGAAGCAGACGTTCCTCAAATTTAGAGGTAGATTCACTCTTATCAGTAGTGTTTTGGCATCAATACTGATGCATATTTTCTCTATCATTAAACCCACTAAAAGATCGATTAGATGTATGGAGAGGATTCTCACAAATTTCATCTAAAATGTGATTCTCTCAGGGTGTTGAAACTTGGTCTCCTGGAAGAGACTGGAAAAATGGATTGAGGAAAGCGGGGTGTACATATGGGATATTTTTGAAATGATGTGATCAATGAAATCCATACATGCATGGGATTTTCTGGAAGGAAATTCTATATGGGTTACTTTACTCAAGTCTAGATATGGAAAATTTTGGGATGATTGGGGGACTGGAAGGCACATGATATCAAGTCATGCAGGATGTATGTGGATGCATTTGGAAGATTTGGAGGTCTCTATAAGATGGGTTATGGGGATAAGAAATATTAATATCAAGTGAGATAACTGGAAAAGTGAGAATGTCTTCTTTAAAGGGTTCCTGGTTCCTGGACCCACATTCAAGTAGGCCTACCATCACCCTCTTCTCATGAATGTGATCATGAGCAGTGAGTAGAAGTTTTTGTTTGATAATATTATCATCTATGAAGAGAAATAAAGGTGTGTTTTTACGGGATCAAGCTCTAGTGATTTTTCTAGAAAATACTTCAGGTCCACGATGCATATGGCCAGCAATCAGGAGTCTTGGGCCAAGGTACTGTGGTGCAAGGAGATTCCCACTATGTTGAAATTTCTTGTGTCAATAATGAGGAATCATGCTAATCCTATGAATGAAAATATTCCGACGGGGGTCATTTTCCTGGCATCATGATGTTGGTGTTGCGACTAGCTGAGGAGTGAGTCTTTTCTGCATGTATTCTTCATGAGAGATTGGGAAAGTGGTCCTTGGTTGTTCCTAAATCATATATCATTCTCCATTTACAAGGTTGATTCCATGAAATAAGAGACCAACATTTTCTTCCATGGAATGGATCAGGAGGAGATGGAAAGAAAAATTTGCAGCATCAAATTTTCTTCGGTTTTTTCGATCATTTGGTATGAAATTAACCATTCCAGATTGGGTGTGGGACATTCCATTATTTTCTTACAGATTACTACATGATCCAGGGTGAGGGATCATTGTTCCTTAATCAAATGGGTTTTGGATTTCTTGGTTCTTTTTAACATTCTCAACAATATGTTTGATGTCTCTCGCCTTGAGGGTCTGTGGGTGAGTTGATCCCTTCCATGAAATGGTATTACGATCAATGTTGATAGATCCTTCTTAAACGGCTCAATGAAGGGTGGTGTTCTGGCCATAGATCTCCATGGGTCAGTCATTCTTTCATTTAGCATGATTTTTGGACTAATAAATTCTTTATGGAAGGAAGAAAGAGCATTGCATGCAAGCCTAGAATTGTGAAAAAGAATCCAGATTCAAATAAAAAAGGTAGAATCAGAATCGGAGGTGTAGGTGAGAATGATGTAGGGGAATGAAATTGCTCCTTGGGACCTCCTGTATCTAATACTTCAGTGACAAATGGTTATATCCCTTGGGGTTGTAGTGAGGCATATTTTGAGGGAGAAGAACACTGCAGCTGAAGGTCTACAGGGAAGAGGTTGTGAAGGTGAGTCGTTCATAATTTATTTTGGTTTGGGTTCTCTTTCGACTCATTGTAATAAAATTACTTTAATGGGTTAGCTTGGTCTTCACCACTTTATCCCCTCCTAGATTTCCCTAGGGATGGGTTCCCCCATCCTTACCATCTTATTTCCATTACAAAAAAATATCCAATTGTCTATCAAAACTAAACTATAAAAGTTTTCCAATCCAAATATACAAAATATGCATGCATGTCTTGATTATGATACATAACTAAAATATAATACATATAGTAGGTATATTTATACATTATGGAGGAAAAAATCCCCAAGGTTATCTGCACAATCATTCGAAGCTCCCGACTGGTCTTGTGCTTCTAACTCCTAAGTACGAGTAATCAAATAAAGAACTGTGAACATAAGGTCTACATGCGTACGATAGTGTAATTAATGCATGATTAGAGTGTGATATATAAATCCCAATAGATTACCACCCCCAATTGTTATCACTGAATCTATCCCATGACTAATACGTAATGTAGTTTTAATGTAATCTAAGTTAATAAACGGTGATGAATAAATAAATAAACATCGGTCGACTCTAGTTCCAAGAGGAAACCTCAATGACTCTACCTACTTCGGCTGATGACCAAAAAATTGCCTAAATAGTAACCATATGTATAAAGTAATAATATATACATAGTATAGTTATATATTTCATAAACCTATATGAACCAATTACGACTGGACATATGTCGCCATAAACCTGGAATAATATGCGCTTTCCCAACTGGGGAATAACTTATTCATCCATAAAGAGTCAGAACAATCTTATATGATCAAGAAAAAGGTTACATGACCTATATCCCATAATGAATGTGATATTTCCTTATTTAGACATGATATGGTGAGTTTCATTTCATGTTAACTCTAAAATATAGGTGTTTATGCCATCATTTCTAAACACACATGAGATGTGGTGCAAAATGCCGACCATCCTCCTAATATCAATGGCGTGAGACATGATGAATCAATATCTCAAACCATCCCAAGTACCATGATGACCTGATAACCAATCTAGATCTAACATATCTCTAAGGGTGTTCTTGATCCCCATGGGTTGGCGACTAGCACCTATCATCATACAATATGAACGAGGGAACATGATTTCAACCAACAAAACACATGTTAGATAAACAAGTCAATATGCATAGAAGGGAAACTGAACAGGGAGAAGTGTACCACAATTCAAACAGGTATGAAAAACCAAAGTACTACATAAATGTTCCATAAAAATAGGATAACTACACAGGTCCAAATGGAAACAACTCAATAAGACCAAGGATCAATTGCTACAACTACATCCAAGTGGCATCTTACCCTTGCTCAAAACTTTAAGAAGATAACCTATGAACCCAAGAAAGAACATGTATGGTGTGAACTAGAATCCCAATAGGTTTTCCCCAAGGATTTCATAATTAGATTCCAACATTTAATTAACCAAATAAACATTTATATTTTTGTATAAAAAGTTTTGGCATTTCAAAATAATATTTAGAAAAAACATTCATTACATTTTCAATGATATAAAGGTTCATTAAAAATGGATTCAAAAACATATTATATAAAATAGATTATATAAATTCATAATGCATGGTAAAAAATATTTTATAAATATTAGAATATATATATTTCAAATACAAACTAGAGAGAAACAAGGTCATATGCCTAAAGGTATGATATTTCCATGCTAAGGGACTCTATACAATCAAAAAAATTACATGAAATTATTTTTACACACATTCCTCTCAATACTGAGCAAGGAATACTCATCACTATATCATCAAGATTGTGACTTCTTTAGATGTATTGTTAGTGTTGTATATCATAGAGTAAAATCTGAATAACCCACTAATTACCTAAGGCTTGAATGTTCTCTAATAACCAAGGATGATGGGAATTGTATTTCAAGACAACTTAAAATACAATTCATCCCATAATCTATCTCAAATATATACTAATTTTCCATTTAAAAATGAAAACTTGTTTCAATGAAATAATTCATTTTCCAAGATAAAACCACTGAGTTTGAAACATAATTATTTCAAGACGTTTTTTCCAAATATTATTTTCAAATCAATTTCTCAATTTAAATCCAATTATATAAATTTTAAATAATTAAATTAATTTCAAAAATACACCCCAATTAAATAGAATTGGGTGTTTCCAAGAATTTAATTTCAAAAATACAATTTCAAATATATATCCCCCAAATCAATGGAATTTAGTTTTTAATAAACTTATTGAATTAAATTTAAATCAATTAAATTAAAATCAAATAATAGAATTTTATAAAGAAATTTAAGTTCAATAAAATTAATCCATCATAACATAGCCATCTACCATGGAAACATGAGATATGAAAACAAAAAACCATAGCTAGGAATATCTAATAAAGAACCCCAAAAATGATGATATGATAAAAAACTAGATCAATGACCTAAAACAGTGGGTAATAAATCCTCAAACAAACATAGAAATCTAAGAAACCCTAGGGTGGAAAAAGTAGGAAGAAATAAGATGAGAACGAGAAGTGGAATCTATCCATAAGAACATATAATGCCATTTTCCAAGATTTGATCATATTCTCTGAGGGTTTATAAGAGTGAAAAACAAATCTTGGGAGATCCTCAGGAAAAATAAATTGTTATGTGGTCACACATGCCCATTTTTTACAATAAATGAGGGTTTTATGGGTTTTAAAAAATAAATTTTTTCTTAAAAACCCATACACATGGTTAACTAGGTGGGGCCACATGGTTTTCACAAACTGTGTTCCAACCATGAAAAACCACATATCCTTAGTTTTCATGGTTTTTTCTAGTAGGTAACACAATTTGGAAAAAATTTCCACCAAACTTGAACAACCAAGAAACTTTCAAAATTTCTAATTTTTTTACTAATATAACCCCAATGAAACTCAACCAAATAAAATTTAAACTATGTGTTTTATGAATATATTTATATATTAAAATTATTTTAAAACCATACCACCATTGAATTATTTTTCCCCAGAAATCATATGCCGAAGCACGCATTCCAATATAGTGATGCCACTTCTCTCTCATCATTTCCTCCCTATCTCCCATCCCATGACTACCAGAACCGTTCTTCCAAATCAGTTAATCCAATGGTATCTTCCTCAAATGAAGTAAATTGTTTTCAAAATAGACTATCATAACTGGTTGTTCAGTCAATGATAAATTTTTTTAACATCAAGTTCACTCTAGATCAGAACATGAGATGTATCATATAGATACTGTCGTAGCTCCAACACAAGGAATTTGATATTTATCTATTTCATTTTTCGTTCTAAGTTATAAATGATACAAAACATTCCCTAAAATATTCACAACCAAAAAAGGTGCCAAAAATGAGTAGAAATTTTCCATTTCCTGCCAAGCCATCAATGACCCGAACTGGGTGAAACTTTTAACAAAATCTGGTCACTAGCTAAAAATTACAATGGTTAGTGATGAAAGTCACCATAATAATTTTACCGACTCTATTCCGTCAAAATCGTCTGATAAATAAACTAATTCACTTCTATCATCTCTAGATCCATACATGAACAAACCAAGGAACTTTCACCTACCCCAAAACAACACAATGGAGACCTTTATACCCAGACATACAAGGCCTCAAAATGATCCATTCTGATCACAGACTATTAACAATTGTTATTAAAAAACACATCTATCCCAAGATTCTCATCCAGAACTCCACCAATGTTGATAATGTAGGAACATAGCATATCCTCAAAAATATGTATAACACTTTCTATCTAGACATCCATCATCGGATGGTATACAGTACTCAAATATACATGAGATCCCATTTCCTTCTACATTCCTCTAAAAATGAGAAGTAAACCAAGGATTTCTATCAGAAACTATTGCAGTTGGAACAGCCTAAAAAAGAACATTCTCTTCCATATATATATACTTCCCAATTCCTAAATTTGGGTTTTATCATGAATGGGTATAAATTGATCCAATTTATCCCGCCAATCAATCAATAATCATTTAACATTATTATTTCTTTGGGTGTGTGGAAACCCAAACAGAAAGTCCATAGAGATCTCATATGACTTTCAAGTAAGTAATATAAGTGGTTGTAGAAAACCGAAAGGTATTTTTTTCACTTCTTGACCTGTTATCACATTTAATAATAAGATTCAAATTTATCAATGCCATATATCATACCTACAAAACAGAATCAATGACACATGTCATAGAACATATTTGTGGTTCCTAGGTTCACTACCCACTAGGAGTTATAAAAATTCCCAATCAGAACATTCCTTACTACTAAAATCACTAAAAAAAATTTAGATAGCATAGACTTCCTTCAATAGAGAATATATAGTTGGCATGGTATAACCAACATAAATAGATTCTCTAAATAAGATTAACTCTTAATCAGGATGCTGTTTTCGAAGAATAATCACAAAAACCAATGATTTCAACTAGAAATTGGATAAGGAACCCTTAGATAATGATTCTTGATCTCTAATATGAAAATTTACAAAAAAGAGACATCAATGTCCAATATTACAATGATTCTTTCAATGATCGGGTTTGAATTTTCCTAATCAATGAGTCCAGGAGGAAATCAAATTTCCCTAGTGTATAAGTGATGTGAAATTCCAAATATTTCATGTATTCTACCAAATTCCTCTAGTGGAGATTCAAATAATTTTTTAAGTAAGATATAATGGATGATCTTATGGTCAGAAAACATGGAAAACCATTCTTTTAAAAGGCAGTCCTTCCATCATTTATTCATGCACATAACAAAATTGAGTTTAAGTTTACGGGTTGGGTAATTCTACTAATGTGGCCATTGTCGGAGAGATCTATAAGAAACGAAATGATCTACCTTACTAAGAACACGACCCAAAACTAAACTCGAGGCATCATAGAAGACTACATAGCCCCATCTAGCCTCTATGAGAGTCAACACTGACATATTAGTTTAATAAAGTTTTACCTCAAAATATAATTCTGAAATTTCTTATCCCAATAAAACATTACTTCATTCTGAGTTTGAGTATAAATTAAAGCATAAAAAATTGATAAGTTCATGAAACCCTGATGATAATATCCAGCTAAACCCAAGAATCTATGAATATAGATAACATTTCATGGTTGTTCCCATGTCATAATATCTTTCACCTAATCAAGATCAACATATATATCATGTTCTGACATCATGTAACCTAATAAAATATTTTCCTAAATCTAGAAATCACACTTCTACGTCATGGAATAATGTAGGGGATTTATTAGAAATACCAAAACATCTCTCATATGATATACATGATTATCCTTATAAAAAGAGTAATCAAGTATTTCACCCATTATTACTACCACGAAATCATCATGATACATGTGGAAAATTATATTTATTAAATACATAAGGACTGATTGGAAATTGGTTGGACCTAATCAAATGAAAAGGTAATCATAATGGTCATACCTACTACGAAAGGTATTTTTATGACTGTTAGATTATTTTATTCTCGACTGACGGTAACTGGAATGATGTTCAATATTTTAGAACCAATAATCTCCCTTCAAATGGTCAACCAAAACATGAATCCCTGGAAATGACTATTTTTTATTTACTATAACTTGATTGAGTTTCAGGTAATCCACATTAAAAAGGTGAAACATCAACCTTCTTATTAATGAGAACCAACGCTACCCATGATGATACACTCAGGTGTGTAAAATATTTCTCCAAATGATCTTCCAATAGAGTCTTCATATCAATCATTTCATCTAGTTCCATGTGGTAAGAGACAATAAACATTGGTTAAGTACTAGGTTCAAAATTAATGAAAAACTCATCCTTTATTAATAATGAAAAACCAAATAATTCATCAATAAATGTATTGAGATACTCAAAGAAAATTACAGGGAGATCAATGCTCAATGATTCCCACTATAGATTAAAATTAGACATATATATCACTTTTTGAAAAATTATATATGAATGTCTATCTTTACACAATCTTAGGTCCCATTCTTATTTAAATATTTATCAAACCCCATAGGTTGTAGTGAAGGATACCAGTCAAAGATAAATATCTATATAGGATTTTTTTTCAAATAATCCAATCCTTACCCAATGTGATGACATGAGGATTTATGTCGGGAACTAGAAAACACCAGGAAAACTCAACATCTAATAGAGGGAACGGGTGATAGGGGATATAGAGACCCTTTTCTCTCTTTGTTCCAAGGGGCATATTATTATCCATCACATAAGGTATAATCCATGTTGGAAGATTTATTATATTAATAATATGTGTTTAATTAAACTATTGAGATTCACCAGTATCAAATAAAATGGTCCCTAATGATGAATCTACAGTGATGGTACCACCAACAATTTCTAAATACATATCTGATTTCTCTAGATACTTTTCCATTGTATGAATATGCTTCATTCCAAATTCATGTGGCTGGAACCCCTTTGATTGTGAAGCATATGATTGCACAATTGTTTTTACAAGAGATGATGATCTAATGAAACTATGTAGAGTAAAATAAACATGGAATATCATTTACAGGTCACCTTATCATTTAAAGGAGAAACATAACTTGGGGTACCTTAATTAAATCCCTATTATAATTATCTCTATTTCCACATTGGTAGTAATTAAAATGGATTCCTCTATGTGCTTCATGAGGTTTATAAAAACCCTACAGTCAGGAACCACCACAAGAATCATCTTGCTTCATTTTTACCAATATAGGAAAACACACAACCTCTAAGAGGATAAAAACCTCCCCAAAACCCTAGTATTCCATCCAAGTCCATTTTTACCATCAATTCTCTATCTAATAAATAATCATTAGAATCCAAATTTAGAATGAAACCCTAAAAATTAATAGTAAGTCATAGTCCCAAGTCAAACTGTCACGTCTTAAACTTCTTGATAGTTACTACCCCATGTGCAATCTACACTAGCTCAGTAAATTAGTTTTCACACTCTATCACGGTCTTTTCAGTATGATCAATATTACAAAACTCTGTATACATTCCCATCACCATCAACCATTGATAAAAATATTTGGTTAAAATATCCTTGATGTATTTTCACTTATAAACCTCATGTTTCCTCATCAGCTTCATTATGTCCCACCATCTTCTACTCATCCCCTATAGAATTAAGGAGACACACTTCCAATTTATTTTATCACGTTTCTCCATGAATTGAAAAAATTCTAAATCCTTATCAACCATTCCTCAGCTACATGAGGATTATTGGAGCCTTTTAACATTGGTCTATTCTAGAAAGGATCTATGGAAAACAATTTTGGATAAAATTCTTATAAGGTACCATAGTTGGTTCCTGAGTGGGAACTTCTTGTGGTGAATGCCCCAGAGCAAGGACATTACATACACTCACCTCTACTAGAATCAGGTCTATAAGAGGATTCATTTGTAGAGATTCATTAGTAGCTTCATCCAAGATCCAATTCACATGTTTTCTCATTGGCATGATGCTACTCAAGATCAACTAAAAATATAGAAGATATGATGTTTGACACTCAAATAGAGTAATAGGGGAAATCAATCCCAATACATACAGAAAAAATATTTTAATTTCAATATATTCAAATAAAAATAATGTAAAATACTATAACTAGTCCTTACGATATTTATTCCTGAACCACCCACAGAGACATAAGCCTTTTTATAGGGAGAGATATCCATGAACTCAATGAACACTACCTACTATGTCCCAAAAATATTACAAAACTTTATACTGACATCAAGGAATGATTATTAACCTCCCTTTGATACCACTTTTTCATGTGCCATCTCAAGTACCCTAGTATCTTGATAACCAAGCTGACTCTGAGATGTCTTGATGGGAATTCCTAATCCCCATAGGTTAGAGACTACCATATGACATTATACATTATGAATGTGGGAAAAATATTTCCACAATCCCAATAGAAGGAAGATAAAAAAATTCAGTATGTATATAAGATAAATAGTATAGGAAGAAGTGTACCAGCAGTCAAATAGTAATAAAAACCCAAAGTACTAGAACAATGATCCAAATAAATAGGATGAAAGCCCATGTCCCAATATATGACAATCACCAAGATATATATCAATAGATACTACCACCTCTAATTGGAACCTTACCCTTTTTCTAACATGGAATAAGATAATCAAGAAACACCTAATGGAATATATACAATGTGATATAAAATCCTTGTAGGGACTTACCAAGGATTCCATAACAAGTTTCCAATATTTAATTAACAAAAAAAAATCAATTTTAAAATAAATATGATTGTTATTTCAAAAGAATATTTACAAAAATAACATGCTTTACATTTACAATGATGGATAGCTTCTTTAAACCAAGGGATTCAAAAAAATATTATATAAAAAAGTTTATATAAATTTAGATGTTATAGTAAATAGTACACAATAAACACTGGAATATATATATATATATAACAATTGATAAACATGGTAATATGCCTCAAGGTATGATAGTTTCAAGATAAGGGACTACACACACTCAAAAAGATGAGACATCATTATTTGTACATATGTTCCCATTGATACTAACCATGTAATACTCATAACAACCTTATTGAGGGATGTGATAGATGAAGATGTATTTTTAATGTAGTAAATTGTAGATCACTATCTGAATAACACACAAACTACTGAAATCTTTCATCTTCTCTAATAATAAACAATTGTGGGAAATTTATTTTAAGACTACTTATAATACAATTCATCCCAATATTCATTTCAAATGGTCAAATTTTCCCTTTAAAATCAAAAATAGGTTTTTAATAAACTAATTCATTTCTCGAAGATTAAACCAATGGGTTTCTATCAAAATCATTTCTATAACTTTTTCCCAAATACCATTTTTAAACAATTATTTCAATTTAATTTAATAGTATAAATCCAACAATTTAAATTTCAAATAATTCCATCTATTTCCCAAATACACTCCAATTCAATGGAATTGAGGGTTTTCCTAAATTTTATGCCCAAATGGAATTTCGAATATAAATCCCAAAATTATATAGAATTTCGTTTTTGATAAAAAATTGAATTCCATTTCATGAAATTAAATTCAAATCAAATAATTGAATTTAAGTTAATCAATTTTGGGTTAATAAATTATGGCCATCATAATGGTTCCACCTACTAGGGAAACATGAGATCTCAAAACGTCAACTAATAAAATGAAAAATCATATGAAAAATTCCATAAAAATATCCAAGAAAAAACCTATTTCCAAGAATTAAAATTGTTGGTAGTAGATCCTCTATCCAACACATAGATTTATGAAACCCTATGGAAGAAAATAGATAGATTGGAAGGAAGAGAAGAAGAAAAGGAAAGTAATTAGAAGAACATTGAACACCACTTTCTACGATTTGACCCACTTATGGGATGGTATATAGGGTCCAAAAATTTCTCTAAGAATCTCCTTTGTAAGTAGAAATAATTATGGGGTCATACAGGACCCCTATGATCCTTAAATAAAATTTTAGGACTTTTAAAAAAAATTCAGATAAAAAATACCATATGAATGGTTATCTTGGTATGGACATATAGTTTTGAAAAATTGTGTTCCATAATCATGAAACCCTTTTAATGGGTTTCACGATTTCTACTTGGAGGGTGCAAAACCTGTCAAACAGTGCACTAACTATGCGAAATCACACTACATCTATTGGTACAGTTTACTATTACAGGTCACACCGTTTGAGAAAACTAAACACTTACCAAGAACATCCCATAGACATTAAAAAATTACATTATTTTTAACCAAAAAATCTCAAAAAAATATAATCAATTAATGATTAAAATAGTTTTTTAGGAATTACTTATTATAGTAGAGGATTCTACAATCACCACCCAATGTAATAGAGCATGAAATTCCACCATGTTGAACAGTCCCCTTACTATTATTCCATATCCAATTTAAGTAATAATCATATAAGATTAATAATAAATGGATCCATTAGGCATTAAGTCTAATTATCAATATGTATTAATTCATTATATCAAGTTATACAAATTATAAAAATTCATATAATCTATGATTATTTGATTACAAAAAGAGACGTCGACATACCACCCAATTCAGTTTCTTCTCAATTAATCCTTTTAATATAAGAAAGTAGAACAATACAAAAGGAACAATATAATCATATTAATCATTTTTTGTTACATAAAACATTTAAAATCAATTAAATAATGAATAAAATCATGGAAATCCATTTCATGTATATCAAGAAACTTATTTAAAGAAGAAACCCATCATGAATAAACCATTCAATTAATGAAATGCCATTGAATATATGAAAACATGGATATTTATTGAAAAATAGAAAAGGTGGTACTTATAATGACCCAAGGCCAATTGGGAAATCACCTACATGTGAAATCCCGTTATTAATCAAATTTAATCCCTTTGGAGGATCTCAGTTCATTGGAAACATAGAAGGGAGTAGGCCAAGCCAGGAACTACGAAATCCAAGAGGCCATTTACTTAAATTCCACATATCAAACACTAACATTAAGGCCTATAGATAAAAAACCCATATCTAAAATTATGATTTAAACTAACCAATAAATGAATTTTAGTTTGTAATACACTAAAACTCATTTAAAGAGTTTTTTTATAAAAACATGAGACTATTCAACAACAATTAATTTTACATAATTTGTATCAAACAAGAGAACCATAATTAAATATATCAAGGAATTGTTTAATATACTTCCACACATGGATTGAAAAACACATATATGAATTAACATGACACTTAGGTTGTATCATGTTTGATTGGACAATTTCTCAGTAGGGAAATTCCATTCCTATTCTAAGTAAAAGTCATAGAAGCCATTTCAAGAAATTATTAATTTAATTTTAATTTCAAATTTCATTTTTCACATCAAAGGGGATTATATACACTAGATATACAACCTATAAATTAATAAATGAGGATCAAAAGGTTTATTATACTGTGAGATGATAAATATGAAATTAAAATATCCATTAAAAAGAGAAGCCTTGTACTGGTCAATGAGCACCACAATGTCCACAGTCATAAAACAACTGAAATGTATGGAAATTTGTAGAACACCTAAATCATGGTTAGTACATTCCACAGGTACAATATCTATGTATGATTCATTCCATTTTGGAAGAAATTGATGAAATGGACCGTCAATCAGAAAATAGTGAGAATGAGTTATAATTATGATATATCTATAAAGAGAAGAATAAATAAAGAATAAATAAAAATAAATCAAGAGCATACCATTTTATATCAATAGAGAGTGATGACAATTTATTTTGACGACATATGGAAGAGAAATCATGAAGCCCACCACATGAATTGAAAAAACTCATAGAGGTATAGGACAGGGTAGCACATGCTGGAGGGGGAGGAAGAAAATAGAAAAGAAAACATAATGTTTTATTAAGGTAAAACATGTAATTTCAACCCCCAAATTGGATGAATGGTTTTGGACAAATTTTACACTAACTGTACATCACCCACTTTGGGCCTAGTGCAGACCACCCAAACATGATATCTCTGTGGCCCGAAGCTCAAGAAACAAAATTAAACACCATAGAAACCCCTAGGGCCTTTACAAAAGTCTATGAAAAACCTGTTAAAGTGTTCTAACTCTCAAAATTTCATTCAAAATCTTTGTTTAATGAATTTATTATCCGGTAAATTCCAAAAGATTAAATTCCATTGGAATTTTCCCTTGGATCAAAACATGTGTTATTGTAGAAACATCGTGAAATGGGTAGTGTTTTCAGTGAAAAATGGTTGGCCAAATGTGCTTTTAATTTATTTTACCTATAGTGGAGTTTCACTCAATTGGTAGGATAATCCATCTATAGAGGTTCTATAGGAACCCCCGATTTTTCAAATGTGGTAGAGGATATGTACCAGCGCCAGACACTAGGAAGGACTTAACTACCCCTCAACAGACATGTGGTTGGAGTTCCACTAGATACTCATGCTATGATACAGGACATGGAAACCTGTAACTATAGATATTGTAATATATGTAGGGAGCATCACATAGGAGTTAGACTATATACTAGGGAATATGGTAAAGTCATATTCAAGATATACTATTTAGCCTTTCTAGCATAGATTCATAACCACCCATTATTGGAGGAAACAATATTATGTTATCATACCAGGTTTTCATTTTTTGTGAAAAATGAGAATCATAATCTTTTATATCATTTCAATTTTTCAATGATTTTGGTTTTACTATAGATATCCTAGATAGGTATATAACAATTGACACACAATTAGTGATGGAATATGGTGGTATTAGATGTTGTAAGGATTATTCACAAGAAATTGGTGTCTACAATTTCATTCAGGATTTGTGTTTTATAGGAATATATGTCATTTATTTGTTAATAGGTATGGATTTAATAGTTCTATACCAGGATTTTATGGAATATTATTAGAGGAGAGTTAAATTTATATCTCTAGAAGGGGGCTATCTATATTCACCAGAGAGAATGAGATCATGAGTAATGTTCCACAATACAAATTCATTAAATTTTAGACTGAATCTTGGATCTAATAATAGGCCTTGTTTTGGATTATGGTAGTTTTTAAGAAGATTACTTCTCCTCCAATAATGGACTATTTTAAAGATGTATTTTTTCTAAATAGTTTTTTGTACTACAACCAAAATGGGAGATAGAGTTAACCACCATGTTTTTTATGGGACCTGATATTGCTTTTATAATTCCTTATAGTGTAACAACAGTGTAAATTCAATAGTTAAAAGTGTTTTGGATGTTATGAATGATAAATCATTCATATGGAATAGTAAATCGCCATGGGGGTTTCTAATGCTTTTCTCTAAGAAGGAAGATTGAAATATTCACTCATGTGTTGATTATCGTAGATTGAATCTGATGACTTTTGAGAACTAGTATCCACTTCCATGCTTCTAGAATCTCTTTGATCTATTGATAGGTGCCCGAATATTCTCTATAATTTAATTGAGTTAATGGTACCATTAGTCGAGGGTGAGAAATTCGGACATACTTAAGGTTTATTGTATAAACACGTGCTGCTTGTTTGAGTTTTTTCTAATGTCATTCGGTTGGAACAATGAAATAATAGTATTCATGTCCTTGATGAATGAAATATTCAATTTATTTCTGATTAGTTTTTATAGTGTTTATTGTGAACATATTGTTATACTCCCAATATATAGATAATCATTCTGAATATATTAAAATTGTCCTAAGTATTGTAAGATAACCTCAATACTATGGAAAGATATCAAAATTTCACTTCAGGATTTCAATTTTTTTACTTTTTACCTCATGTTATCTTAGAGGATGAATTATTAATAAAGTCCAAGATGGTGGTTCACATGGATTATTGGGAGGAACCAAAAATGACTTTAAGATTCAAAGCATTTTTGGTCTATTGGGATAATACATGAATTTCATCTTAGACCTCTTCCATCTATAAACATAGATTTTGGTAGTTACTAATAAAGGATTCATGATTTTTGTTAAGATTAATGAGATAATAATTTATTATTGTTTATGAATAGGTTGACCTCAACCCCCATCCTCAACTTACCTGAGCTGAGTAAGTAATATTTCATATATTACAACTCATCCGATGTTGGAAACTGAGTAATCCAGATGTAGTATACTCGAGTCAATGCTTATGGATCCAAATAGTATATAATACATGAATTAAAAAACATTTCCCATAATGTAGTGTGAGATTTTTTGGTCCAAGACATATGATTCTAGATATACTATCTCCTGGGTGAGATATTTTAGGTGTACATGGACTATGAAAACCTAAAATAAAGGTTTTTTTGTAGGAAACAAACCCTTTGAAGATGAGGTGGGTCGACTATATTTAGTATTTTGACCTCGAGTTGGAATAAAATCCATGCATGGTAAACATTTTTTCAAATGCATTAAGTTGAAAGAAAAAGATAGAGGGAGTATAATATGCTTGTGATGAGTTGATTCTTATGAAACTAGATATAGATATACATTTTGATGATGCAGAGTATCATGGGTGAGTGAATTTGAATTTTTCATCAATGGTTCAAATAATCCTAGACCACATCGAGTAAGGGAACAAACCAGATTCAGATGGAGTTTCCTTGAGAGACAAATTATAAGGATGGGAGAAACTATAAGGATTTTCTCCGGGTAGTGGCTATGTTCAGCAAATCCATTTTCGTGTATGGGTTCCTATGGCCCTGTATAAAGATTTTTTGAAGTAAATTGATGCTTATAGATAGAAAGTACATCATGGTATTAATGATATGTATTTGGATCTCGACATGTTGTTTTTTTAGTTCATATATGATGAAGAAGGTGTCATGATTTGTGGTGTGATGTTTCAACCATTCGTAGTTGAAGTCTAAGAAATAGAACTCAGGTGGGTTGTTGTGGCATTTTCTCATACAATAATGGAAGTGGGTTAATTTCACTATATAATTAGAAATAATATTAAATTGAAAACCTTGAGAAAAATGGCATAGTAATGGTGATAAAGGATCTAATACTAAAGGGATTGAACATCCTTCTTTTTAGGGATTCATTTCCATAAGTGATTTGGGTAGTCTTTACATAAAAATGATAATTCAATTTCATGGTGTTTTTAGTTGTATTGTTTTATATCAAGATCCCTATTTGATGATACTATTCTTGTAGGGCCTTTAGAAATTGATTTGATCAGAGATTCTCCGGGCCGAAACCTATTATTGTTATAATGAAAAATAGTTTGAAATAATGATTACGATTTGGGAGGAGATGTTATGAGTCCATGTTTTGGACATATATGGTTCTAGAGATAATAACATGGAACATAATGATTTCTCTTATAATATAATATTTTAGGAATTGATACAATTGTAACTATTAAATGATTTGGTTTGGAGGCAATTCCATTCACCAATATGAAATATAAAGAAAGGTGAGTGATATCTGTTTGGACATAACTAGATGCAGGAGATGTCGAACTAGGTATAGTTGATTGAAAAAAGGTTTTACACTATTTAGAGGTGGATTAAATCGTACACTGACTATTTAAGAAAACAACTATATTTTATTGTCATTTATCATGTTTTTTGGGGTTTTACTTAGGTCGTGGGAATATTGTATTTAGAATTTGGGAAGGATATTATAATGTTTCATTGAATTGTTTGAGATATTGAATAAAGTCGAACAAGTTCCTTATTCTAGGTATCCTACATAATGCTAGAATTTCATTAATGACATATTTCCCAATTGACAGCTTCAGAGATATCAAAGTAACACTTATCATGTGATAGATTTCGATGATATTTAACTTGATGTTGATGAGTCCTTTGAAGATAATATTATCTGTATCATCAATGATAATGAGAAGAATATTCAAGGCCATAACATTCATCTTTTGTGAGTGATGTGAAATAATAGATGTTTTCAAGTGGTTTTGTAGGATTAGAATACTGATATGTGGGCATAGTGGGCTGTGTTTTTCATTGATACCACATAGTGATTAGTTTGAGTACATCCTTAGGATGACCAGTTATATTTTTGGGAGGTTGTAGGATCCCATAATTTTCACGGTGTTTCCCACTTTTTGTTTTTTATCCTCTTTGAATTTGTAAAACCTTTGTAAAATTTCTAAAAGAGAATTTTATGTGGTTTGAAATAAAATTTCATAGGTGTTCGGGGAATCTGGAAGCCATAATCATAGGAGGATATAGTTTGACTATAGTCATAGATAGAATGTAGTGTCATCAACCATCAAATGGGTTATATAATTGTTTAATAAGGTTTATAGATCCCCCCAAAAATTAATTGATACCCACTAGCCATCTGGTTCGATACAGGTAGAGTGGGTCTACTATAGGAGACCCACCAACGTCCAAGTGGTAACCCATTGGCCAGCTGTTGGGGTTCCTAGCTATTCAAGTTTGTAAGAGGACTCCATATTCATGCAGGTGGTTTCCATTAGCCACTAGTGGGGTCAGGCTGGGTCTTGTATGTAAGGGGTTGGGACATATTTTTAAGACCTAAAACTGATTTTAATTGAATATTAACCACTAAAAAAACACTACTATGTGATTTGTTAATTTTTATGGTACTCTAAGAAAATAAAACCATCTTTAATGACAGTCCTCAGCATCTAGAACTATTCATCAATATACACATCTTGAAATGGTGATTTCCTCTTGGTTTTCATGTTTTACTCTTTTCTTATCATGGGTATTTCTCCTTTCATAATTGAAGGTATAGATATTTCATTGTGAATTGGGGATATTTTTGTTTCAATTTCATATGATTCTTGAATAAGAATCTTTTCTTGAACATTCTTAAGGTGGGTGGTCGAGAACAAATCCATAATGGCTATTTCAATTTTCAAGTATGTGAAATAATTTATATCTTTCCAAGATTCCTCAAGTGTGACAAAACCAAAGGATCAACAGCTATTTCATATAAATATATATGATTCAACCTTCCATAGATTCCATTGGGTCTGTTGGAATTGAAATTGGGACATGCAACCACTCGAGATGTGTTCTAACCATTGGAGTTAGTTTGGAACATAATATCATTGAACGTAGATCCATGAGAAGAAATTATAATTTATTTAGAATAGATTTAATATTTTGAATTTAAATAACATGTCATTTTTCGTGATTTTATTAATATAGAATCAATTATCCTGAAAGACGGTAGTTTTCTTGTAATCGACTTGGAATGATAATGTGACAAAATATGGCTATCTTGGAATGAGATTATTAATTGGGATACATTGATAATTGAAATGGAATTGTTAAAATTATTGTGATAATTGTAAAAAAATTTATGGAATAAGATTATTGATAGATTTTAACATGTGAAAGTTAATAATTATGGAATATTATATGAATTGGAATGCATTGAATCTTAGTCCATTTGATTTTAATTGTAATATCATCCTTCACATGGAAGTTCATATAATGTCTGATGTCCTCTCAGTATATAAGTGAACCTATAATGGATATTATCATAGGGTCCTATGATACTATTTACTTTGGCATGGTATTCCACCTTGGAAACACATAATTTTATTTACTAAGGGAATTATAAAAAATACCGATATGATATGGTAACTTTATCCCTTGGAATACTCTTTCAACGAAGGATAATATATGCAAAGTGAGCATGATAATTTTCATAGAACCCAATATTACATGGTTAGATGATTCATGTGGAGGAGATACTTTTTCAATTGAGACATTATATGGGTTATTAATCCTAGGTAGGATAATATTCCAATGGAATGTGTAATCCATCATATGTTTGAGAATCCACCACTATATATAGATATATTACATCATTCAAAACTGGTTTTGCTGACACCATGTGTCAATATGAAGCTCGATAGTTTGTAAGATTTTTTTATATTCTACATTATTTTATTAATTAATTCCATTGTTTACCATAATATTCTGGGTACAATGTATTCATACATTATTTTCTATACACCATGGGTGTAGGCCTATTGAGTTGTACTCTGACTCTATTTAGGCACCTTTTAGTACCTCGACATACTACATGGGTGTTGGTATGTACAAAGGAAACGAAACATGTACTTGATTTATTAATTACTGGGTTTGATTGGAGTAGAGATACAAGATCATGAATGGGGTTTGATACTGGTGTTTTTTAGACTTTTTATGACACATTTTCTTATTTTGGTTGTGTGACTTCATCATGACATGTTGAATGGAATAAAATATGACACGAAATGGTTTTTTATTATTACGGTTTATATAATTGGTTATATATCTATATAATTTTTGGGTTCGTTATGTCTACTTATATTTTGGTTTATTTGAATTTTTTATACCTTATTTCCATTGATTTTTATACTCTATTCATTAGGGTATTGTCGCCCCACGATATTAAATACACTATAACTATTAGTCAGTACACTCTGGAATATAGGGAGTTCCTCTTGATGTTTCATAATTACCTGGAATAGTCATGTGAGGGAAAATTGGGATAGGGACATTATATATGTGATGTGTGGTTAGTTTGATGTGTGGTTGATGAGACATGTCATGGTTGTGATGGGGTTGATATGAAGTGTGGTTCATTCTCCAAAGATGGAATGGGTTATTATGTGTGGTGTTGTGTAATTTCTCAGTAGCTATAGATTAGAAATTAAATATTGACATAAAAATGAGAATGGGTAAAGATTAATATCTGATAAATTAAGTAATGTATCCTGGGGTAATGAGATAGATTAATTTAAATATAATGTGAATGGGATTGATCAATGGAAATGGTTGGTAATTTCAAATATCTATAAATAAGTTTTATTGAAAGGGATTATGAGATATGGATTATTTGTGGAATCCCTACATGGTGTGATTAATTTAAAGGGGGAATTGATATAGGAGGAGGTCAGATAACATGTGGTTATGTTGTGAGATGTGTTAGATCACATATTATAAACCACTAATTAGAGATTTTTTGTAAATTTTTCCATTGTGCTATTTTATATTATTTCTATATGTTACCCACTCGAGTTGAATTTCTACACAGATGGAAAAAGGTTTCTAGTTTTTGGTGTTTTTTCAAAACATATATAATGATGTGGATAGTTGGATTCCAACCACATGTTTCCTAATCTATCTTCTAAGAGATATTTATATTTAAATTCTATGTTTTCTAGATATAAAATATAAACTAGATGTAGGGAATGATGAGAGGATTCGATTTTTAATAGGGGTGGAAAAGAATTTAAATATGAGGTATTGAGTTTGATGTCCCTCAGTCTCATTATACACAAATATTTTAGTTACATTATAATAGTTACGAGAGGATATAGATGTGATGGAATGTTTTTTAGGTTCATTGAAAGATGTGAATGCCCATGTGTCATTAATAAATATGTGATAAGCTTTCCTAGGATTCCTAATGCATTGTTATTATGGATGGTAAGGGATCTCCAGGATATATGAATTTGGGTAGTTAGAGTATAAAATCAACTGTAAAGTGGTCTCGGGTTACCTTTTTCAATATTAATCTTATCATGATACTATAAGAGATTCATTATTTGGTGAGAATGCTCTGATGAGGATTATATTTATTAGCAGACCAATATATGTTCAATTGGCTTTATTTTTTTCACTAGTGCATTATTATTTACTTTTATTGCACTTATTAGATACCATTTGTATGGTTCTATTGAGTATACTTGTTATTCAAATTATATATATATATATATATATATATATATATTAATTTTCAGTATTCCAGGTGGGCATCGAGGATTGAGGTAGAAATTACTAGCTTGGTAATTGGAGATGTTACTGAGTTAATGAATTATGATTTATTTTGGTATATATTAGTAGACTATTTTTTATTTGATTATATAATACATTCATCATGTGATGTTATTAGTACTCATTTTATTTTAAGTGATATATTTTATAGGTGTTTTATATTCTATCTCTGAATCCATGTTAATTGATTGAGGTTAATACCATTCAAATGTTATATTTTTGTACCCTCTATGTATGTATCCAAGCCATGGCCTTCTTAGAGTTGGAAAAATGGGGATTTATCTCTATTTCATCATGTATATCCCATGAGGGTTTCCTTTCTAAGGTTTATATCATGGAATTCTCACCAATTAATGGGTATAAGTTCAACCATCTATCCACCAATACGAAACAACTTCAAGATAATCCCTTCAACTAAGGGCTCAATGTTGAGATAATTGTCACCACAACCATACTGAAAAATCCTTGATAAATTTCAATGATGAGGAATTATATAATAGTTAGGATTTACCATGTCTAAAAGATAAAATTTATATATATGAATGATGAAAGTAATTGAAACCAAAACCCCCTCATATGTGATTAATGTATCATTATTTTCACTACAACTATAGACTTCATGTTCCTATTTGAAAATCAGGTTAACAGAGTGATTGGAAATGTATATATTGGTCAGTGTACCATCACTTAGTTTGTGGCCTAATATCCTAACTACAGACACATCAACACCTTTTCCCTAGTTCCCAAACTAATCCTCAAAAATATTATAAATACAAACTTCATCAAGGAAAAACTAGACTTTCATATGAATATGAGATTGAATGACCCACCAACGCATGATTGGATGGTGTTAAGATGATTATTCCACCCAATGATGGCATTCAATGGCCCATGGTATGCTAACTAGAACTAATCGGGTATATCACAAATATTGTAGGAAATAGCCTAATTTACCAAAACACCCATAAACGTCTCTAAAAACACAAGATTAGTACATTAAAATATAAAGAAAGAATAATGAATATATATTTAACCTCAATCATCCAATAATATAATATGAAATATATTACTCAATTTAAATAGGAAAACATAAAACGCTAATATTTAAGTGGTAGGTTTAACCAAAAAACAAGATTGAAAATAGTCTCAACACATAATCAAAATTCCTTACGGCTATCAAGATACCGAAACCACTAAGAACTAGTATGAAAACCCCACACTAGGACCACATATATCATTATATAATAGTTTTTCATCAATAAAATATATGATACATTAGGGTAGTTCTTATATAATAGTGTGTGTAAACATACACAGTATGAAACATTAAAATCCCAAAGAAGTAACCTTCAATAGAGATTCATCTTAAGAAATAAACAATGAACAAAAAGGTGAACATCCTATATATTCCCTTAGATGGTTCTCAAGAAATATAAACTAATCATTTCCATCACAACTATATCAAGTATTAATAATATTTTCCCTAACCCCATGTCAATATTAACCTTCAACTAGTGTAACCTTTTTATAACTACATGGGTGATCCCACACCCCTAATTGTGTAGGGGTGAGGGTGTTGACTTAAATAGTAGATCCACACCCAACCTAAGATCAATGTATGGGATGAGGGGTAATATCCCCAAAATATAAGGGATCATTCGACCTTATTAGTATGGAGATACCGACCCTATCATATTCTTAAGTAGAGGAAACTGTAACCTAATCCATTAGTAGGTGATTCCCAACTCTACTAAACAATCATAAGAGGATAATAATAATAACTCCTACATAACATTGGGTTTACACTCTCTAATAATGTATGAATGGTGATCGAGATCTCTAGATTGATGATTTGGTCAATTGTACATTTTTCATCGTGCTTCCCATCACTGTCATCACTATTATAAGAAGGGACAAATTGAACATCCTAATCTAAGAAAAGAGATTGTAAATGGCTATTATGAGTAGTTAAATGGGTTCACCCCATGTCAAAATCCTTTTAATTAAATTACTCTAAAGATGACATGAAATGGAAATAACTACATGATGTGTATATCGAGATACATGAAATGTGGGTCTGGGACAATCACTCAATGGTTTCCTCTCTATCCAAGTCATGTTCCACCTGGTGGTACATGGGGTGTATCCTAGGAATACATTTTCATGTACATTATTTAGGTTCCCAAGAGTGTACTCCCAGTATACATGTAGAATATTAATCTAGGTAACATGAAGTGTTCATTGGACACACGAATATGTGGTATTTTGATCAACTAAAACCTTATGTTGAATCTTCTGTAGGACATGACATGAGTTCTTCTAAACTACATATAGTGTAGCCTAGAATTTTTTAAAAAAGAATCCTTCACCCAAAAAATTCACCAATTCCATCTTCCTTGGTATGAATTCCACTAAAAACATCATTGTTTTTACATTTATCAACTCCTAGACAAAAAAAAAATATTGTGGCCCCATTTTTCAAAAAAGAAGACTCTAATTGACTTATCCAATATTTAGTGGATGAAACAACCATTATACATCATCCATCATATTTTCCATCATTCTTGATCATACATCATGAAATCTTCCACAATTTTACAACTATAATAAAAATGCATGGAGTTAATTATTATCAAGAAACAAAATACCAAAAACGAATCATGAATCAACATATATTTTGTCTATAAATATGTTTAAATAACATAAAAACTCAAATAAAGATGATGGAAACATAATTAAATGAAGAGGAAATCCATAAAAAACTAAATTAATTAATCAATTAATATCACACACATACTGTATATTATTAATTGGAATATGATGAATACTGTATAATGGAATCTAATGTTCTAAATATGGATGTAATTTTAAATTCATAACGCTCGGAAAAGGATAATTTGATATGGCCATGATTTATTAGTCACTAGATTAAACACATATATGAATCAATCTATAAAAACAACGAAATCATAAGCGGGGAATAAATCCATAAAATATACTCACCTCTAGATTAGATAATTTTTACTTATATATGATTATATGATAATGACTCTATAGATCCCCATCTACACTATTCATTTATCTACAATGCCGAATCATTCATCATAAAGCATTATCAAAAAAATCTGATCTCTATATACCCCTCCAAATACTCTCTATTATTCATATAACCCTAAAAAATTGGTATATTAGATATTATAAATACCTCCACCATGTTTAGAAATTTAATTACTAAATTAAATTTATTATTTAGTTTAATTAATTCAATCCCTCTATTATCCACAAGTGAGAGTGAATCCACCGGACATTCAATGTGAATGAAATTTATATCACAAATAGGGTAAAATAAAATTTACTTGTTTAATGGGGGATTTAGATTTCTTTTATGAGACAATTCATAGTAGAATATTCATTATTTTTCATATTATCTGTGTACATGAGTTAATTTAATTTAAAAAAAATTTATATTAGCATCAAGGCTATATGCTGCTAAAAATTCCATGATATATTTGTGACTATCACTGGAAATATAATGTATCATATTAAAAGGTATTAACCATAAAAAATATAGTTGATACAAAATAAATGGATATCACAAGTTCTAAGAAGGGATCCCACCAATCACATTCTCTATTGATTCAACATTACTGTTGAATTTTTAGATATATATCCACTATATGACCTTTTACAATACAATTGTATTATATCACACATCCTCTTCTTATTTTATGGAAATAATTTCCTTCATGGAATAAAATTTACCACATATACATAGTTTTGCATCTGGTTATTGTAGTATCGAGTTCTCCAATCACAACTCTCCTTCATCGCCTGCATATTTTATATTCATTTCATAATATCATGAATATAATATCTAGTATTCTAAATATGGGTACTCTAAAAATATCAATTGGATGTGGATGTTATAATAAAAATATTTTTGATATTTCCCAATTTGAATACATATTATTATCTTAAAAAATCCAGATCAATATTCTATTAATGTTTATTAATGACTTGGGGTATTTCTATCTTTGAATCTCCACATTGTAAATAGTATTAATTTCATATAATTTTCTTCAATTTATTCTTTGACCCATGATTCATGATATAGAATCATACATACTATTGTGGGTTACATATTTATTCATACAATTATCTTTGTATTGATCCTATCCTCTCAGTTTGAACCACATGTTGCTTAGTAATTGTAATATTTAAGTCCATGAGGTTTGGAGAGTCATATTATTAAATTTCACTATTCCAAATTCTCAATTATTGGTTCCTTGTTTCTACTAAATTAGAAATCATCAAAATATGGGAATTAATGATTAAGAACAAACCATGGTCATTATAATGTTTCAGAATAATATTTATGTAGCTGTAAATCATCCTTATGAAGTATTAACATTATCTATGTAGAGTTCCATAATCCTTACGCACTCAAAGACATCCATATTTTCAATAAAATTCTAAAATAATCATTACACAACTCCAATGAATATTATAATAAATATTGAATGAGTTATAGATACCTCCATTTTTACTTATAATGTTATGAAATGATTGTTTCATATATCTTATTTAGTAGAACATTCACCATAATGTCAGAATGAATCTTACATAGAACATGTATTTATAGGAAATCATCTCTGAAATAACTTTTAAAAAGATCCAAATTAATTTTACATAAATCCTTAATAACCTATATATAAAAATGTGTTGATACATAAATCTTAATTTTTAAAATTTTCACCACATTTCTAGAATGACTCTTTTTTAATATCCAATTTCATTCCAAATTTTCAACTATATATCACTAATTATAGAATTAACTCAATTATAACTTCATTACCTTGAATTTATCTCTAGGAATTATCAATCAACTATAGTGAATTCCAAAACTCTTTAAAAGAATCTCCTTACACTGATAAAATAGTGTGTGTAATAAATATTCTAGGGATTGATTCTCTTCACTTTATCTTTCCTTTTCATCCTTATTATATTTCTTGAAACTCTTCCTTTTTATTTAAAAAACAATACAAATGATATTTTTTATGAAACTAATTCACATAATTATTACATTTATTTTATATCAATAAAATCTCAAGAATCATCAAAAATATTTTTTTCTCAATAATATATTAAAGTGAGATCTCTAATAACCATCCCCATTTCAATTTTACATTTGTGAAGGTAGAAAATGATTCAAATTTACAAATGATTTCATAAAAATATTTACCCTATATTCATTAGGTTGGAAAACATCCTTATTGAAAATAAATAAAATCATCACTTGGACTCTTCGATCCCCTCTTTAGAAATGTTGTCAATACCATTAATCATCCTTGTTAATTTATATATTTGATGTATCTCTTTTATTTTATACATTATTTATAACAAATTAAAATGAATTTATATGATGTATTAAGTTCATATTCATGAATTTTTTATGGTTCTTAAAACAAATGATCCCTTTATTTTGTTTAGAGTGGAATCTGAGTTCAATTTTGAGAGAATAATGCCACCACATACTTTCATAGAAATAAACCTGTAGTTATTAAAATCGTATTATATATGGATTATCCATGTTTATGAAACAAGACTTGTTTCACCAAATAATAAACTATCCCCACAAATATTTTCAACATTTTATTTCATTTCCACATTCATATGGTTACAGTGGTTTAAATAGATTATTCCAAAAATTTAACTTTTATAATTCTGTAAATAATATATCAAAATAATTTAAGTGACAGAAATAAAAATACACCTATAATACTCAATAACTAATTCCCCTTGATAATAATTTTTCAATAATTATAAATAGGCATCTCAAAGCGATTACTTACCTCAGTAATCATATTTCTTGTTATTTGTATATATTTCTACTTTTAAATAGAATAATTTATCATTAACATCAAACTACTCATGTTTACTCCCCCTAATTGAATGAACATACACCATTATAATGGATTAATTAATTTATCAGTAAACTATAATTGAATATTATTTCTTGCAATACATTATTTGAAGATCATAAACAATCACCCTTAAAATGAGAACTTCAATTCCTTGTTTATTAGTCCAAACAAATAAATTAAGGGTATAAAATGGGGTTTTTAAACTCCTATATTAGAGCTCTAAGGTTTAGAGTTTCCTCTCAACAAGGAAACTCTATTACTTCTAATTCTAACACTCAATGAGCCTCTCCATCAACATTAACTGATCTTTTGGTTATATGTTTCCTGGGACGTCATGGATGCTGTTATTATTTAAACATATTTCCATTTTGGAATTATTCTTTATCTGTGTAATTGTAGTTTCCTATTGGGAAATCCTCTTTTCTACATTGTTTCGTTCAAAATATCATTGTTTTAGTGTTTATATTTTCATTAAATGATGATATATAGAATCTTGTCCCATTTGATTGGAAATTTTAATTATATCTATATAAATTTATTTATTTAATTTTTTATATAATGTATGAAAAACCATTTAGTTATTTTTGGTGTAATTTAATATTAATTTTATTTTAGATAAATTTGTAATGTTGATTTTTCTTATACAATTATTTTATTATTGAAATATTTTATCTTTTATGTAAATAATAGGAATATATATATTATGAATTTTTAATCTAAAATTTTTTAGTTAATTTTTTATTTTGATTTTAATATTTTCACATAATGTTTTTTTCTTGACATTTTCGAAGTTGTAACGACCTGAGATTTTTTATCCTTAAAAATTTTAATATCATCGATAAATTATTTCACATGAAACCCTAGAAAGAGAAAAATATATACTAAAATGATCAAAATCATATTATATTATATGAAAACCAAATACCATAATAAATAAAATTATTATATTAAATTTAAAATTAAAATTTTTAAAATATAAATAAACTATATTATCAAGGATAATTTTTCTTTAAATATCAATTTTTATGTATTGTGTTATTTCCCTTAATAAATTATATTGAAAATTTTAAAAATATCATTAAAATTGTATATCATATTTAATTAAATCAAATAATATTTTATAATTAATTAAATTGGATATTGGTATGAAATAAATTAAAAAACAATTAAGGTTGAAATTGGATATTTTCCAATAAAATCTTATTTTCTCTATATTTTTTATTTTCTTAAAAACTAAATATATAAATTTTAAAATTTTAAAATGATAAAATGAACATAGTTGTATAATTTCTAATGTAAAAATTTTTATAGGGTTAATGTTTTATATTTTCCCAAATATTTCATTTTTTATAAAATAGTGTTGTTTTTTAATTTTATGACATTTTCAATATATAAAACAATCATAAAATATTATAAAAGCATTTATCTGATTAAGTATTTATTTAACGAATAAAACAATTTATTTTAAAATATAAAATTGATCTTAATAAACTATTATTCATTATTTTAGAAAATAAGTAATATTTTTTAATCAATTTTGAGTCTTTTATATTACCTAAAAAAATTTAAAAGTAATATAAAAATATAGTTTTGTTTGAAAGACACATAGATATATTTTTTAATAATTAAATAATTTGGGATAACAAATATAATGGCATTGATAATGTTTCACTACACATAAAAATTATTCTTAGAAGCACACATTTTCTAAAAATAGTATGTATGCATTATTTGTGATAATATTATAATTAATTTTTCTTCCCATTATAAATGTTATTTTCTAAAAAAATATTTATAATTTAGATAAAATATATTATACTGTTAAATAATTACAATTAAAATTCTTAGGAATAATTGTATGATTATTATGATTAAATAAAGACCTTAATAATGGTAAAACTGTTGTTTTCAAAACAATATTTTCATAAGATTGTGTAATATTAATATAACAAAATAAATTATTCTCTTATCAAAAATTAATTTCATATAATTTTAAAAATAAAATTTAAATATATCAAAACTCATCTATTTTGTAATAAATACTTAATAATATCTGGAAAACATAATGAAGAAAACAATATTTTCCTACAAACATATTTTTCAATATCTGAAATGATTTAATTTAAATTTAAATTTTAATATTTTTGGGGATTGAAATATATAAAATAATGATTATATTTTTGTTCATAAAAATTTAATTTTTTAAGAGAGGATGTTTTATATTTTTAGTAAAACATATATTATATGTGTAAAAACTAGTTACCCTGGTAAAAAATAAAAATGCTAACATTAAAAAAATAGGGGTAAATGAATTACAATCCGTTTAAGAGATGTGTCCTAAAACATTCTGGGGGATTTATAAACCCAGAAACTTCTATATGTACATAATTGTTTAAATTTTGAGTTTTTAACCCTTCAATAGTTTAGGATATTATTGAAAATTAAAGGGTCTTCACCAATATTCCATTTTCATCACTTATAAAAGGGGAAACTTCTTCCCCAGAATTTCAAACCCAATTATTTGAATTTATATTAGAAAAAATTAAATTTATATCCTCGTATAATCATATCTAAATTTCATTAGCCTATAATCACTCTAAGTTAGCCTAAATCCTTCATAACCATTGATAATTTCAAGAGAAAGCTCATGGTACCAAGGTGAGTAATACATAATCCTTATATTTTCTTTATAATATTTATTTTACAAAACAAACAAAAACATAGTAATATAGTGACATCTTTATCATTATTATACAAAAATTTTAATATATTATGGTGAAAACAATTATTTATTCCATTACATCAACTTATAAAATTAAATGATTATTAATTTTTCATTGTGGGGACTACCACATCCACAAAGTAACATTTTTTTTCATTAGTAATTTTATTTCATTATCCAAACCACATAATATTTAAATAAAAAATATAAAAAAATAAACATTATATCAAAATTATTTAATTATAATGATATTATACCCTTCTTTAACCATACACACCCTTCGATATATAACACATTCATGTTTGGGGTTTGTTAACCACCTACTTGAATATTAATATAGAAATATATCATGGTTGAATATGGGTATATCACTCCCAAGACCCATGATTATAGATCTAGTGATAAAAAACATAACATAAAATACAATCATTGATATACAACCATGGATATAAAACATATTCCACATTTAAAACCTAAGGAATTTTCTGTCTAGATCATTACAGTGTTTAGGAAAAACATAAAATACTAGATCGACAATATTCCCAACAATAAATTTTTTTCCACAAAAAATCTAAACAATAATAATTTATCCACATCAGTTATATATTATACAGACGATATAATATTATTAAATAATAACACTTAATACATTCATTCATGGATCAAGGAAAGGGAAATATATGAAGGGGTGATATAAAACACTTAGTAAGGGTAAAAATAATAATAAAGACTAACATGAGATATGTGAGACATACCGTGATATCATATTGAGGATGGTTATGGGAATGGTAGTGTGTGATATAGAGATTAAATCATATGAAGATGGATTAATCATTGATCATAACATTAGATAATGGAATCATAAGAAATTTGGGGATAATAAAAACATGTTAGCATAAGAATAAGTCTAGTATCCTTACATTTTCATAATAAAAATTGCTGGCTCGGATTACTGAGCATCCACTATAATGATCTAGGATCACTACCAATACTTTGTGACACCTCTTGAGATAGAAACATTACCGAATGCATTGGATGTATTTATAATTTTTGGTCCACCCATCACATAAGGAAAATCCTGCATATTTGGTCCAATTTTATTTAATCAATGTATCATAAAAACCCAAGGAAGTAAATTAGATTTATATGCATTTAAAGTGGTTCCCTAAGGAAGAATTCATGATTTCATAAATATAGATGACATGATAAAACCCTATAAAGTAAATGGGTGTCAAATTAGTTTAAGAACTATTCGGGGTAAATACCACTCAACAAAGATGATTAAAAATATGTAATTTACATGATTTGGAAAGGGATACATAGAGTAGAAAACACATTCCCTAGAAACATGTAAAAGAGATTCCTTCCATCAAAAAATTTCCCATGTAGAAAATTTTGAAATTATATCTATTTATATAATTTTTATATAAATTCAATAGAGTTGAATTTTTTGTAAAAAATTATTATGGAAAATTTTTTAGAACATTTTTAACATTAAATGAAAGGAAACCCGTTTTGAAAACTATATAAATGGTTGATTATAAGAGTCCTTAAAATCCATTTTATTAACCCAAAATAATAAAAAAGGATTTTAAAAAATTAATTCGGAAAGTTTTTATAGGAATATTGATCTACACTTTGAAATGAATCATATTCAGGTTATATAACTTAGATCATATAGAAAAAATATGATCATAGAAAAGAAATATCCATCGGAATGTATACGTGTAATTCTGAACAACATCATTATTTCATTCGAGCAAAAATTTATCAAAATAATAGGATATTAATAAATTGTATTATTATCCTTATATAAAAATAAAATATAAAATTTTTAATTATAGTTGTAGGAAAATGAGTCTTGCAATGTAAAAACCAAAAAATATATTTCATGACACACGTAAAAAAGGACTTGAGTTGAGAAAATACCTACATAATGAGTTAAATTTTAATCAAGAAACCTTAACAGATAAATATGATGAAAATAAAATTAAAATAAAATTAATTAGATAATCCTTATGATAATATAATAGTTATGTTGCATATTCATCACATAAAAAATAAATTGGTGCAAAAAGTAAAAGTTGTCTCGTCAAAGGGAATTTGAGAACATAATAAATTACCTTATTTATATGCATATTTTATCATAACATAACATCATGTATAACTGTAATAAACATATTAATAATATATATAAACTATATTCATCACTATTACCTATTTATTCAATTAATTTATAATTTTTTACCCTGAATTTAGTTATTCATTATAGTTTATTTTTAACATCGAGTGTTATCCCTTTTAATTGTCTTGCACATGATTTATAATGTTAATGTTGATCATTGATCTTTGATACCATATTAATTATTCTTATATTACTTATGGTTATTTAATAAATATCCGATTATTATTTATAATTTCCCACATTCATTTCATGATTGTTTTAATTATGACTCTTGAAGATGATACATGAGACAAACATATTATGAACATTATTATTGAATAAAGATGATATATTATTAACATTTGTATATATTAATATTATTAATAAAACCCCATTATATTATAATTAATAAATTATTATTATATTTCATTAATAGAATATATCATTCCTTAATCATTTAACATATAAATATTTCAACATCGCAAAAGTTGGCAGTAAACTAACCAAATCAAAAGAGTAGAATAAAGATAAAATAAGTAAGAATGTGGTATTACATAATTTTAGTATAACAATCAAATGATCTTATAAGTAAAATATATTTCATATATAGCTATGAAATCCATTCTTATAACCATTAATTGTGGGTGGGATTGATAAATGAATTGTGTCAATATTTGGAGGTGATAGTCCGCACATATGCAAAATTAAGAAACACATTTTCAATGAATGGATGAAAAAATAATATATAAAAATATATAATTAATAAATTATAATAATTTTATAGAAAAATATGATTTTAAAATAACACTTTTACCTCCATCCATGTTAGGTGGTTTAGAAAAATAAGACCCATCATTTATAGAGGTGGTAGTCAACACATACGCTTGATTAATGATCTCATTACATAATGAATGGATCAAATGAAGGTATACTTAATAGTTTATCATTTAATAATTTTATAAGTCGCATAAAAAATAATAATAATTCATAAAAAAATTCTTTATACCCACCATAATATGTGAAGATGAAAAAATAACCATATCATGTTATGGGGGTAGTAGTCTACACATATGCACGTGCAATGCATATATTTTTCATGGAGGATTCCATAAAATTATCAAATAAAAGGTTGTGTAATCAATATATTAATATTTATATTTTATTTATGATACTTAAATAATTATATTATCATGGTTGGTTAATATTTGGAAGGGAAAAATTAAAAATAATGACTAAAAGGAGAGTAATACTTACATCGGGATATTTTTTTCTTAAGAATTATCCTTGGAAATGAAGGTATTATGTTAAATAAATGTGTAAAAATGATATGGTTCATGAGATAGGGTTCATGGATTAAAAAATATGTTTATTTTAAATAATTAATTTCATGTATAAGGTGTGTAATGTTGTGGAATAAATGGAATTTTTTATAAGCGAAGTGTATGGTAGTTTGAACGTTACCCAAAATTTCTATATTATTTCCTTACACTATTCATGGTCAATGTCTCTCCAATAAAAAAATATAGTTCTGGAAATTATAAGGTATAAAATATTCTCATTAAATAAATTTTTATTCAATAATGATAAATTTAATGGATTTTTCTTTTAATTTTCACATTGCCATAGTATACTTTTACCTTGGTAACATTTCTTCCAAAAAAATGCCGATTTATTAAAATTTTATATGTTATTTATATATAACCTCCAAATTAGAGTAAAATAATAATATAAATGAAATTAATTTCTATAATTAAAATTTAATATAATTAATAAATTATGATTTTAAAAAACATGCTTAACGCTTAAAAATGTTTTTAAGAAAACTATGTTTTAAACATAAAATTTATGAGTTAATTAAAATTAAAAATGTAAATAATTTTTATAAAATAATTCGATTTATCATAAAAGAAAAATAAATTTATTTTACTTTAAAATAAATCAATAATATATTTTAACTAAATTATTATTTAACTATATCAAAAGGAATAAACAAGTGTTCATTATTAAAGTAACATTTTAAATTAGATCAAAATATTTTGGTCAAAGTCTTATAAATTCAAATAATATTTTAAAATAAATAATATTATTCCATAATTTCATATTTTATGAAATATATTTTTTTATAACAATTACAATAATTCTTTTTTATTTATAAATTCACAAAAATTTTATGTTTCAAAAAAACGACATGTTCAAATAAAATATATATTTTCATAAGATAATGAATATTTTATAATAAATTTTTATTATTATTATTCATTAAAAATAAATATATTATTTCCAAATTTATTTATAAATATTATATATTTATATTTTAATCGAAAATAAAAAATATAATGGTAAACTTATTTTACTTAAAATATACATTAAACATTATGTGTTTCTAATATTACCTAATAATATATTTCTAATTTAAATAATTTCAATATTTAATATCATATAGTAATATATTATATGTTATAATATTGATATTTATAAGATGGTTATTTTAATTTAATAATGTATCAAAACATTCATTTTACTTCGTGTGAGGAAATATATCAAACATGGTAATATTTTAAAAGAAATATGTATATTGAAAACTAATGACAGTACAATATACCACTGAAATAAATTGGGACCTAATTTTTTTTGAAAAAATAACAAATGATAGAATTAAAATATATATATGGATTAGGATAAAATATAAAATGAATTAATTATATTAATATCATATGTAAAACTATAAATAAACCCTCTCCCTCTGTCAAGTTAACTAAATGTTGCATTCTACCATGAATGAAAGATACTTTATATCCTCCTTTTCCATGTATAACCTATTTTCTAGTTCCTTTGATACATTCCAATTTTTTTCATCCCACCAAATATATATAAAGAATGTTTTATCTTTTTTCCTTAATCATCTTAATCAACCTAAATTTCATTAGACTCAAAATAATTATCATCATTAGTGTGATAGAGAATTAAACTATTTTTAGTTGGTAAATAATAATTTGTGAATGTTATTTGAAAAGATAACATCACTTCTATCCTCATCTATTATCCCAATGTATTTCAAGTCAGGATAATACCCACATTTTTCATTTCATCCATTGTCACCTGGGTTCCATAAATCTGTATCCAATAACTTGAGATAACTTTTATGGATGAGAATAATTATACAAATAAATTTAAAAAGGAAAGACTACTAGTTTAGAAGAAATAATTTCTAAATTATTAAAATAAAAACATGTGGGTCTCTAACCACAATCTATGTTATCTATGAACATTTAACAATTAGGTTATCCAATCTATTTAACTTCCATAAAAGTGTATTTTCACATATTTTATAATGGGTTGTAAATAAAATGTTAATTAACAACGAATATAATCCAAGAGTGTTTGTATATGTGTGTAGTTAGGTCGCATTCACAATGAAATATAATGATAACTAAGATATATATAAAAAACTATTTAATATGTTATTACCACTAGCTTCATCTATTTCTAAACAACATCCACATTTACATATCCCTATAAGGTTTTTATTTCTTGAAAAACTGTAAAATATATACATTACAAAAAAATATGTAGGATACCTCCAATGTGTAGAATTATATCCATAGCATTAACTAATTTCATATTATCCTAATCCAAAACAATATGAAATATTAAACACATATAACCTAGAGGATTATCATAACCATTTAAACTAATATCATCATTAAATAATCATACCATTATTTCATTAAAAAATCTTAATTCACCCTTTACTAATAACATTCCATCATCTGAAGATATCCAGAAACACTTTAATATTAACTATAGAAGCTGTTAAACCCATGCTCCTAGATCTAGTGATTAAAATAATATATTGGATACTTATCTATAATTAAAAAATAATTCTCTCATTTATCACATAGAGAACATAAATTTTAGAGTTTTAGAGGGTTAGTACAAATCATAAACTACTAAATCTCAATTATTCCAAAAAATTGGACACTTTCTCACTTTTGAAAGGGATAATCGATCCATAATGATTCCTCAACATCTCCCACAAATTATATAGACTATATAATCTTCTAGGATTAACATACTTAATATGTTCATTCATATCCTAGGGATGGGGTAACATAATAAGGGGTGGGCATAAATACTCAATATGTTTAAAAAATTATTGAAATGAGAGACATAAGGTAAGAATGATATCATAATGAGGATGATCCTAATAATTGAATATTTGTATAAATATTTACATTTTTGAACATGTTTTAAAAATTTATCTTAACATAAGAGAATGGGATAAAATTAAAAGATAAAATTGTCAACATAGGACCATGAATACAAAATTAATCACAATTAGGTTAATGATACATTCCTCGTTAGCGCCACATTTTTATCTACGATAACATCCCACAAACCATAGTTTTCTAGTATCACTCCCAACACACCATTATATCTCATGAGATGAAAACATTACCCTAGGCATTAAAGTAATATATAATTCAATTCCCACCAATCACATAATGAAATTGATACATATATGCAGAACATGATTTCAAAAAACATATCATATTAACCTATGTAATAAATGGTTTTATATCCCCTCAATGGGGATTCCAATGTAAGAATCATTGTTTCATCAATAAACATGACATAATATACCCATGGTAAATAAATTTTTTATCCAATGAAATTAAGAATAATTATAGTAAAAGAACAATCTATTAAGATGAATAGACATTTGAAATTTACTATAGAGACCTAGTTTTTTTCACATAAGACTTTGGATAATTTCTAAAAATAATTCTAGAGCTAGGCCATGAGATGACATGAAATTTTGAGGCTATGTGGGCCCAAAATTAATTTAATTAAAATGTTAAGCATTTTTATACTATATACACATCAGGAATGGTATTTCTCTTAAATAATAGCTCAGATCATAAATATAAGGGCATAGTTGTGTCCCAAAATCCTATTTAAATGAGGAGGGTTATTACTTTTGTTGGTGTAGGTCTACTGTGATGAAAGTCACCCATGGGAAAATCATCATTTTGGAATACAGACTTATTGATTTTTATCACTAGCATATTTTCGAATAACGTTTGAACAAAGGCTCGAAATGTAAAATATAAGAAATCTATCGAGTTCAAAATGAGGCTTTTTTCCAAGTCTTGAATAAAATGTGAGGGAAAAATGGTTTCTGATTCCATTCTCAATAGATTCCTTATAAATAGGAACATTAAGTTTGGGAATATAGTTGTCCTAATCACGTCTCTCTCAAGAATCTCCCTCCCTCTCTCCTCTCAAAAATGTTCGTCGTCGTTCATCGGCGGATTGAAGTAGGAGCACTGTGGACATGCCACCAATGAAGAATGACCATTTCAAGGTAGTATCTCGTTTTTTAGCTCTAATTCATGTTTTTCTTTTATAAATCCTCTATTTTCTCTTTTTCATTACTTTACGCTTATCACCATTAATGGTTGCACGGACATGGCCATCAAACCTCACCAAAATCATTTTCTGTTTGATTCATTCATCACTATTCTTCATTTCTATGTTCCAACACATAAAATCCTCAATTAATCAATTATTGGATATTAGAGATGTGAGGATCTCGTCTTGAGGTGTCTAGAACCAGTCTAGGATGAATTTTTGGGCCTCCGAAATGAATGCATTGGCCCTCAAAAGGGGCCCCAGGATTGGGACTAATGGTGGCGTCTGGTGGTGGTCTATGTTGGTGGAGAACTGCAGGAGTGAGCCATAGAGAGTCTCCGGAGGTGGTAGACACAACTGGGGAAGAAGCTGGTTGGAACTTTAGAGAGAGAGAGGTGAGGATGGTGGCGGCCTGTCATCACGATGCATCGGGAGGCAAGGACGGCGGTGATCGTGCGGTGCAAGTGGATAGTAAGACTGACATTCTCAGTACAGATGAGTCAGTATGCCAAGGGTTGTGGAGCCAATGCTCTGGGGAACTAGGGTTAGGGACACTGGTATGTGGTGCTGCTGAAGGTAGCGATCTAGTGAAGGCCTCAAGGTTGTGCAATTGAATGTGAGAACAGGGGACCGAGAACCTCCTCACTCGGGTCTCCAATGCTTGGCGTAGGACCTGGAGGGACACCAGTCATGGGGTCGTTCAGTGTACATGGGCAAGGTCATAGCAGCTGGGTAGGGATGGAATGGTAGAAGAGGGCCATCCAGATTAGGCCATCCTAGAGGGAAGGTTTTGGTGAAATCAGGCTGGACCATCCCATTTTGGGCACAAACTCATTAAATGACTATATCTTTTGATACGAGGCACAAAATCATGTTCCTTCTATGGCAACATGGTCATTGGGACGAGGAAAACCGTTTAAGGTGGTTTTGGAATTTTTAACAATCATTCTGGGGGAAGGTGACCTGAAATGACCTGTAATAAAAAAAATAATATAATTATTATTATTTTATGGACCTATCTTTCAGACTGGATGTTCACGCACAACATCTGTTTGATGTGTCATCAACTACCGCATGACCCTGATCTATGTGTGGACTTTTTTGAGATTCTTCTCTGACTATTTGAACTAAAGAAAAAGTGTGGGATCCATAGGTCCCGTATCACACATTTTATGGTAAAAATGCCCCTTTTCATCTGGCATCCATTTTGGGTGATTGAGTACTCATCTCTAGGTGTTTCTCGGAGGGGATTTCAATGTAAAAGTCTAGATTCCAAAATTATGGGATGAGGATTGGGCCCTATAAGGATACGTTTGGGTGTAGTACTGCATTTTTCAACTATTACATTATAAGACCCTTTGGGGAAAATGATTTTATTACTCTTCGTGTTTTTCTGTAAGGATCACAGTGCTGTGATCCGTTTAGAGGTGCAAATACTTTTTGATTATTGTCAGTGATTGAGCGTCGTTCAGGTGTTTGTAGTGAAAAATAAATTTTAAAAAATTTGTTACTATTTTATTAATGAATAGTTGACCCTGTGTGTTTTTTCATGGGGATTGAAATGGCACAATCTATGTAGTGTGTTTTGAGATCGATGAGTGGGTCCCATGAGTAATTGTTCATGTGTGACATTGGGAGATGCAGCTTCTACATCAGAAGTCTATTTCAAAAAAATGATTAGCCTATCATGTATGTTTTCACATGGATTACAATTATGTGATCCATTTGGATGTGTAGAGCCTTGTTCGTGATCTTATTAATTGTGGAAACCTAAAATTTTTATTAGTGGAGTACCCCTATACCTTTTTTTAAGTGTACCCATGGAATAGGTCAACTCCCAATCCTGTGAGTGTGGAAAAGATATATGAAGAGATACAGTCAATGATCTATGTCAATTTGAAGAGGCTAGTTAGAAAAGCAACGTTGCTGACCCTTCGGGTTAACGATGAGTGTCATGCACTAGTGAGCCTTTTGACTCGATGTGTCATGTATTCTGAAAGTAAATTAACATGCCTAAGGGTACTTGTTCATGTTTTGGTACCCAATGATGGTTGGGTACATGGATAGGTGATTAGGCGGGGCCACACGTCATGTGGTCCAAACATGTGTTGTGTACCACTGCGTTTTGTTCTATCACTAGTAACTCTTTCTTCTATACTCAGATAATGGAATGTGTGTATCCTATCCTGAGCGTTTTTCCTTTTGGAATGTGGTAATGACATTAGATAAGACATGAAAAACTCAAAACACTATGGGTGTGGGTCCTTTACCTTCAGGTAGTTTTCTTCTAGGGTTGTTACTCCCGCAATTGTTTAAGGTGCGGGTTTTTCCTATGGTTTTCACACAGTTGTACTATTCCCCTGCTTAGGTAGGGCACAACATTTTTGATCTTGTTGTATGTTATGGTCGGTACCCCCCACCATTCTAGGGATTGAGTCCTCTATCTTTATAGTGGCGCTCCCCTATCGAGGGCATGGGCTTATGTTACATCTACTTGTATCCTCTATTAAGGGTGAGGGATCACATTACTACCAGTGGTTCCCCCTATCAAGGACATGGGCTCATGTTACTACTAGTGATGTCCCTCTATTGAGGGTTCAGGATCACGCTCCTACCAGTGGTGTCCCCCTATTGAGGGTTCTAGCACACATTACTACTAGTGGTGTTCCACAATTAAGGGAGTTGGATCATGTTACATAGAGACGAGCCCCCTGACATGCATGGTCATGGGTCCTCTACAAGGATAATCAATTTTGATCCATTGACATTGTGACCCAGTGAAGAGGTTTGTGTTGATGTAACCATAGACTCACAAGGAAGAGGGTATCTTTCCCCACCAATATGTGTCCTAGTGACACGATCTAATACCGTGTGTGTGTCAGCACCACCTAGAGTGGATAGTATCAAGGTGAGGTGATTTGATCCCCTTTGACTCATAGTTTAAGGTAGACATGTGGGATGCTAGGCATCGTTTTTTACTTCTGGAACTGTTGGTGACTCTTTTCTAGGGATGAGCTATGATATGGAGACCCCCTACTCTTTTCTTGGTTATTTGAATATGCATATATTTGTATCCTATTATAGTACCCACACATTAGGTTTTGTCACTCTCTTTCCAGGAGTGGGGAAGACACAAGGCGTATTCCACGTGCATTCTGTGTTTATATTCTCATGGTTGGAAGAGTCTATTACCCTACTATAGGTAGTAAATACTCGATGAGAAGTTCATCTTCACTCGGTTTATATATCTTGGTGTTTGGAGGAGCTTATTTTAATATTTCTATGTTTATTTGCACTCATTTCTTTTGTACCTTGATCTATCTACTGCTGTATTCTTCTATTGTATCTCTTACATCTCCACTATTTTGTACTTTTCTTAATGATCCATTGGGACTTTTAGTATTCTTAATGAGTATTATAATACTCACCCTACCTGGATTTTACCACACTTGGTGTGACTTTATAGACCACATACATGTGGATCATGGATTCAGTGGAGAATATAGATACATGTTCTTGGACCGTATTCGGTGGTCATAGCTTGGTATCTAGGAATATGGGTTTTTCATCTATTTTACATTTCAGTTACTTCCAGGTTGTGGAACCTCTCTCTTTGTGCGTTAATTTTAACCTTTTTCCTTTAGTGTACATTACAGACCAATTTCTATTGTACTGTTTGGTCAGACGATGCGTACATGTGGTGTATATATAGCATGGTTGTTCCTCTTAATTTCATTTCCCTCAGAACAATTTCATTGAGTTGGATACGTGTGTGTTTGTGTGTGTGTGTGTATAGTTACATAAGAAAAGACCTCCCCGAGTTTATTGTTCCTTCAATGATTGTCTCCACCCCAATCCTATAAGGGTTTTTCTGGGGTAGTTGTGGCTCGATCCCCTAGTTGGTTTGGGTTGTGAGAATGTGGTATTAAATGCAAGTTAGTTCATTGGGACATTGTTAATATATTTCATAAAAAGTAATTGGTTGGGTTTTGGGAAATAATTTTAATGGTTCTCCAGAGAGTCACTAATTCTTGGGAGTCTTGTGATAGTATGTTGGCGGACATATCCATTCACCAGGACCCAGATTACATGGTTGTTGTCTCGGCACCCTAAGACTACTTTTTCTAGGAATAATGGTACATGCATCAGATAAGATTGAGTCTTTGAATATCCATCTTCAGTTAGCTCCCCTTTTTTGTTGATAGACACACATATATATATATATATATTTTCATCTGACTATCTTACTCCTTTAAGATTTTTACGATGTCTCTACAGTAATAGCCTTCCAGGATACCAACGTTGGTCCGCAATGAAGATCCGGTGATATTTGGAGCCTTAGTTAAATAACCAACATGTGATCCCTTTTCTCTAGGTTGGTGGGTAGAAGCCCCTACCCCAGTGTAGGGACAAAAATCCCCAGAAGAGCAGGATAAGGAAATGTGCAGACTAAGATTACTCAATGAGTTCTAGTGATAGAGACACTTGAGTTTTCATGGTGAGCCAGACTCTCAGAAAGAATTGTTTTGGCTATATTTGGTGGACCACATCTTCCGGCATGCACCAACACTGAGAGATCATATGTTGGATTTTGCAACAAGCCTATTCCATGGAGTAGCTAGGTGTTTTTGGATATTGGTTACATAGTTACTCGACAAGTAGGCTCTGGGGTGGGATGAATTCCTGCAGCTCTATTGTGAGGAGTTCTACCCCTCCTTCTCGCATTTCATTTAACATCAGAAACTTAGGCAGTTTCACCCGGGAGAGATGTCAGTGGCTTAGTATAAAACTATGTTCTTAGACCTTACATGTTACTCTCTGGACAAGAAAAGTGACGGCTACTTATGAGCATAGATGTTTGAGTAGGGACTCCATAGGGAGGTCTGTGATATCACAGTTCCCTTGTGCATCTCCACATATGTCGGAGTACTGGAGCAAGAGCTTAAGAAAGATAGCTCTCTATCATAAGGGCTCTAGAAAACTAGTTGTGATTGTGGGTTCAATAGAGCTGATGCGTCTACAAAAAATAGTGGGCATCTGGAGAAAAGACCATGGTGCAGGTGGCCTCCCCATAATTGGTCTCTGACACATAGTCATATAGGGATGATTTAGTGTAAAGCGCGAGATTATTTTGGGGTGGTCCAGTGTTATGCTTGTGATTGGTGAGGTCACATGACACGAGGATGCCTAACCATACGTGCAAAGAATGAAAATAATGTAGAATTTAGACCATCATGGATGAGACAACTCCATGATTGGGGATCCAAAATGCGGGGATTGGGTGATCCCCAAAGAGGTGATGCTAGAAGGGGACTGGGATGATCTACAGATGGAGGACGATGTTATGAGGTCATTCCACCACCTTCTGGCAACCCATGCTAGACTCATGAAGCTAGATGCTGGGCAGACATAAAATAATGAGCTTTGAATTTCTATGGTCCTATATATGACGAGAAAATATGTGGTACGCCTTGTTTATTTTCTAACTTCTACAGTAGAACTTCTTAGAAACTTTGTAAAATAGACTTTTCTCATTGATCCTTACTTGACGTTTTACCATGGTGATGTAGGGAATCCGTGAACCCTATTTTTTTATTGTTCTATGTGTCTTAGAATGCATGGGAAGGAGGTTCCTTCCTCCACCAAGGCAGATTTTTGTGACATGATAAAATCTATGAGAGAGAGTTAGTGCCGCTCAAAGCATATATAATCGCGGTGTGGTGGATGAGTCCCTCCAACTTGTGCTTTCAGGGAAAGTTTGTAAAATAGAGTGTCAGATAGAGTATTGAAATTTCTAGTGGAATTTTTCTTCTTGACTAACCATTGTTTGGAGTGAAACTAGTGAGTTCGGATGAGTGTCCAGTTTGGGAATACTCTCTTTCCTAGGGGAGAAAAGATGTATGGGGTATGCCATGTGCTTTCTATTTCTAGCCTCTTGTGGTTGGATGAGTTTACTCACCATACCTATTTTTGGGTACCTTGCATGCTCAACATTAATTTTAGATTTTACATATATCATGTATATGATGATGTGATGGAGACCCCTTGAATGAAACTAAGTGACTCACTATGTGGTACTGGTAATAGTGTCATTTCCATCGAGGATGTAGAGAGACATATAATGGAATCATTTGTGACCTAATATCCTTAGGAGTGTCACTGGATAGATATTATGATGGAAGGAATCACAAGACCTTGTTCCATGGACAAGCGGTGAATCCAGTTGCGACAAGGGTTTAGTGGTTCAGACAGGGAAGTAAACTATTTCTACCAAGTGTGTTTAGGCCATTCAAGACTATGAAAGGAGGTGGAGAAGTTTCCTAACAATATTCCCTACTCCAATAGATGGAGTGAGAACACAATGTTAACCATGTGTTGCAGCTAAGGACAAACAACCCATTTGGTTCTCTTGTTGTGCTAGCAATGAAACATGTACGTCATCCAAAGAGCGGGAGAACCAAGTGTGGGATTAGTATCCCGAGTTACTTTCCCTAGTTTTTCTTTATAGCGAAGAAAATATTGAAGGATGGAATGATTTGGAGACCCATTTTTTGGTTCATAATACTTGGGAATATTCTTAGAAATAATTCCAGAGTTATGCCCTGAGACGATGTGCAATTCTAAGGCCCGGTGTGCCTGAAATTAATTTTATAAACATGTTATGAATTTTTATAATGTTCAAATGTTTAGAACATGATATCTCTTAAATGGTAGCTCATATATAAAATATGAGGGCGTGGTTGAGTCCAGAACATTCCGTTTACCCATACGAGGGGTTTAACTATTGTTAGCACATGAACATTGTGAGAAATGTCACCTAGGTAAAAAATTGTCATTTTAGAGTAATGACTTAGTGATTTTATCTCTATATTCATTTCAAATAACTTTTAAACAATGTATCGTAATGGATATATGATAATTCTATTGAGTTAAAAATGGGTCTTTTTTCCAAGGGGCGGTATAAAATGAAATGGTGTGATGGTTTTTGATTCTAAAATAAGAGGATTTCCTATAAATAGAAAATTGGTGTTTGGGATTAGGGTTGGCCTAATCCTTTCTACCTCTAGAATCTCCCTCTATCTCTATCTCTCCTCTCAAGAATGTTCATCATCGTTCTTCAGAATATCGAAGCAGGAGTTCCATAGATTCACCACAAATGATGAAAAAACTGTTTTGAGGTAGGATTTATATGGTTTTTGAGCTCTTATTTATTTTTTTCTTTGAGAAATACTTTGGTTTCTCTTGTTATTCATTTTTTGCTTATCTCTTTTGATGTCCGCACAAACATGGCCATCAAACCCTAACATAAAATATTTTTTGTTTGATGAGTTCTTCACTGTTATTTGTTCCAATTTTCTAACACGTTAAATCCTCTATGAATCAAGGAGTAGAGATCAGTGCTGTGAAGATCTTATCCTGAGGTTTCCAGAACTGGTCTCAGATGATTTTTTGGACCTTCGACGTGAAATAAGTGGCCCTTGGAAGGGCCCACAAGAGTGGGACTAAAAGTGGTAGTTGGAGGTGGTCCAAGTTAGTGACCAACCATATGAACTGACTAGAGTGAGCAGCTGGAGGCGGTTGGCATAGCTGAGGTGGCAGTTGGTAGGCGCAGTGCTAGGGGAGGCAAGGATGGCAGCAGATGTGCTGTACTAGCGAACTGGAAGACTGGTGTTCCAAGTGGGGAGGAGCCTGGGAGACGATTTTAGAGGAACCCATAAAACGAGGCACTAGGGTCAGGAGTGGTGGTGTGATGTGAATCCTGAGGTGGTAGTCTAGTGGGGAACTCGAGGTTGTGTGACTGAGGGAGGGGGATAAGGGGACCAAGACCCACCTCACGCGGGTCTCCTATGCTTAACACAATACCAAGATGGAGATCAGCCTAGTATCCAGTTGGTGTATACAGGCTGGGTGGTTGTGGTTGGGATGAGTCGTTGTAGTAGATGCAGGCTAGCCCAAAGGGAACGGTCTGGCCGGATTGGGCCAAACCATCCCATTTTGGCCCCAAACCCTATAAATGCATGTATCTTTTGATACGGGGCTCCAAATGGTGTGTTGTCTGTGGAAGCACAGTCCCTGAGTCGAGGTGGACCTTTTATGGTGGTTTAGGAATTTAAATTCCCCTTATGGGGTGGGTGAACTGCAATGCTTCGTAATAAAAATATTATTATTGTTATTATTATTATTTTTCGGACCATTCTTTCAGACTGTATGTTTGTGCATAGCATCCAATTGATGCACTGTCAGTGGAAGCATGACCATGTTTATTGTGTGGACTTTTTTGAGATTCTTCTCTAAGTGTTTGAACTGAAGACCATGTCCATGTCCCTCATGACCCATATCACATGTTTTATGCTGAAATGGAACATTTCTATCTAGAATCCATTTATTGTGATTGAATACTCATTTCCAAGTGTTTTTCTGTGGGGATTTCAATGGCACAATCTATCCTCAAAAATTTGAGGCTGAGGATTAGTCCCCATGAAGTAGCATTCGGGCCCAATGTGGATTTTTTCAGCTGTAGCTTCATAAGCCCATTTGGGGAAATGATTAACCTACTATTCATGTTTTTTTACATGGATCATAATGGTGAAATAAATTAGGAGGTGCATATCCTTTTTAGTGATTGACAATGATTGAGTGTCATTTGGGAATTTTCTGTGAAAAAACATTTTTCCCTAGTCATCCGTTTTGGACTAATGAATATAAAATATTATGTGTTTTTTCTCAAGGATTGCAATGGCATGATCTATGTAATCTGTTTTGGGATCTAGGTGTAGTCTCCACAATGAAGTATTTATATATAATGATGGTATATGCTACTTGTTTATCGGAAATTAGTTTCATATGATGTAGTACTCGATTATGATTTTTTTTCACATGGATCACAACAGTTTGATTCGTTTGGATGCATGGAGCCTTGTTCACAATCTCATTAATTTTGGAAACCTGGAAGGTTTTCCAGTGGAGGTTCCCTCTATTGTGTTTGAATTTAACCCATGGTTTAGTTCAACTCTATCTCTTATTAGATTAGATAAGATTTATGAAGATATTTTTTCAATCTTCTGAGGTCGTTTGAGGAGGAACACCAGAAAATCCACGTTGATGACCCTTTGGGCTAACGACGAGCATTGTGTGCTTCTTGGACATTCGACATGATGTATCATGTATTTTGGGAGTACATTGACAAGCCTAAGGGTACTTTTAAAATTTTTGGTGCCTGAAGATGGTTGGGTACACGACCAGGTGACGTGGTGGGGCCACACGTGTTTTGGGCCTCATATGGGTTGTGTACCACTGTGTTTTATTCTATCACTCATAATACTTTCATCTAAACATGGATCATGAAATGGGTGTAGCCTATTCTGAATATTGATCTATGTGGAAGGTGGATGTGACATTAACTATGACTTGAAATTGTCCCCAAATTTTGGGCATAAGTCCTTTACAATTTGGTAGTTTTCTGTTGGGGATGTTACTCCCATGATGGTTTAGGGTGTAGGTTTTTCCAATGGATTTCTTGCTTTCGGACTATTCCCCTTCAATTGAAGGGTATGAGATTTCCGGTCTTCCATTATGGTAGGGTAGGTATCCCCTTCAATTACTTGGGGTGAGTCTCATATCCATTCAGTGATGCCCCCTATCGAGGGTGTGGGAAGATGTTACATACAGTGGTGTCCCCTTATCGAGGGTGTGGGCACAAATTACCAACAGTGGTATCCCCCTGTCGACGGTGTCAGCACACGTTTCTACTTGTGGTGTTCCTCTAATGAGGGTGTTGGCTCAGGTTACTACTATTTGTGTCCCCCAATTAAGGGTATGAGCTTATATTACTACTAGTGGGGTCCCCATATCGAGGGAGCCAGATCATGTTACTTATAGTGGAACCCCCAAGATGTACTAGGTTGTGGATCCTCTATGATGACAATTAGTTGTGATCCCTTGACTGTGCGGCATAGTTAGGAGGTTTTTTTTGACGTAACCTTGGGAATCACAAAAATTTTGGGCACATTACCTGCTAATACGCTTTATACAAATGTGATTTCAAACCATGCGGGTGATTCAGTACCGCCAATAGCAGATAATATCAATGTGTAGTGATTAAATCCCCTTTTACTCTTATTTTAAGATAGATGTGTGGGGTGATTGGAAACATTTGTTACTAATGGAACTATTGGTAAGTCTTTTCATGGGATGAGATGATAGATGGAGATCTCCTTAATCTGTCATTGAGTTTCTTTTAATGAGAAAATATTTTTATCCAATTACAATACCCACTCATTGGTTTTTGTTACTCTCCTTCTCGGAGAGGTGAATACCTATGGGGTATGACATTTGATTTATGTGTCTAGATTCTCATGGTTGGATGAGTTCACTCCCCTACTGTAGGTATTGAAAATGTAATGATATGTTTGTCTTTTGGATATTTCCAACTCCTTGTGTTTGGAGGAGCTGACATTACTCTTACTGGGTTGAGCTACACCTATTTTTTCTATACCTTATTCTATATACGGTTGTCTTCTTCTATAGAATCTCTAACCAGTCAACCATTTAGTACTTCTCTTTCTGACCCCTTAGGCCTTTGGGGAATCCTTCTAATTATTATCATACTCACCCCTACTTGGGCTTTTCCCACACATGGTGTGCCGTTACAGATGATTGATAGGTGGATCATGACTATAGTGCAGCATAAGTATACGGGTTCTTGGACATCATTCAATGGTTATAGATTTGGATCTAGGAGTATGGATCGGCCATCTGTTTTAGTTTTTGGTTACTTCCTGTCAATGGAACCTTTTTATTTGGGCATGTGTTTTCCCCATTTTTACGTTAACTGTAATTTACAACACCATTTCTCATATATTTTTAGAGGTAGCTCCATTCTTATGGTGTAAATATAGCAGGGTTATTTCTTTTAATTTCTTTTATATCTCAACTTTTTCATTGAGTTGGATGCTTATTTTTGTACAGGTACATTAGAAAAGGCCTCCCCGAGTTTGTTATGCTTTCAACGCTTGTCACCTCCCTTGCCCTATAGAGGCTTTCTTGGGGTAGTTGCAGCTTGAGCCCCGACTTGGGTTGGGTGTTGACATTTAATACATAAAAAATTAATATATAATTTATAAAAAAATTCCCATTCAATTGATGTATTGGGAACCAAGATGAACACACATCAACCATGTAATTGAATATGGGGAATTCACAGAGGAATTGAATTGGATGTAAATCATGCATTTATGAATGGGTGATTATGAATGAAAAAATCATTTATGGATCCTACAATATATGTAAAATTGAATTTATAAATATATCCAAATAAATAATGTGAATGATATCATTTGAAGAACTACCATGATAAAGCATATAAAATAAATAAAGTAACTCTTAGATGAATTGTTACATTTTCTTTGATGAAAGTAATTTACCTTTTCCTTAAAATTTTATTAAAAGGAATATTTTTTTAATCCATGAAAATAATAATTTCACATTTGAAAACATGAATGTGTAGTTACTTATTCTCTTATAAAAATAAAAATGTACCAAAAATATACATTAATAAAAAAACAAGTAAAATATATTTCATCCATAAAAACAGTCCTTGTGGAAAACAATAAAAAAAATTATTTTCAAAAATTTTAAAATAAAAAAATGCATGATGAAAAAAATTACTTTTTTTATGGAATAATTTTTTTAAAAAATAATAACATTACTTAAAAATCATACCCTTTTTGAAAATTCTGTACATAGATGACATTAAGAGTACATTACAATCCCTTTTATGAGACCGACATCATAAAATTTTTAACTAAACCTCTATATGTAATGGGTGATGGGATATATTAGTTTCACTTGGGATTAATAATATTTTGTTTATTGATCTTATATTAAAAAAGTTAAAAGTGTTCATGGAAGGAAAATATCCATTGGAATGTATATGAGTTATTATGATAAACATCAAGATTTTATTTATGTATGTTTTTTATAAAATTGGTCGATATTAATGAATAGATTCATTATACTCATTGAAAAACTAAATCTACCATTATAAATGATATTGGGTTGAAAAATATACAAGGATGTTTAATATCAAGAAGATATTTCACGATTGATGGGGAAAGGGGATTGCGCCAAAAAAAAGTCATGAATTTAGTAAATTTTAAATTTACCCCTTATAAGGATAAAGATATTGATAATGAACTTAAAATAATATGAATAATATACAATTAAATATAATATAACAATTAGGTATCACATTCACTATAAAAAATTAATTTATTGTACAAAGTATAACATGTCTCAATGAATGGATTTTGGTATAAACACATCATATATTGTTTCTCTGTTTTTTAACACACTCTAACAACCTATAAAAAACACAAAATAGATTAATATTATGTTTTATAACCTTATTAATATCACTAAAGATTTTATATTATAAATTTGAAATTATTTACAATTAATATAGTTGACCAATGTAGCTTATTTTTTACATTGCGTGTTAACAATATTAATTATCATCCAAAATATTTGTAATGTTAGTGTGGAAAATGGATCTTTCATAACAATTAATTTATTCATAAATTAATTATGGTTATGTAATATATATAACATTATTATTTATAATGGTCCACATTCATCCCATCATTGTTTTAATTATTACTCTTGATGGTAAATCCAGAGATAGTTTTATTTCAGTAATTTTCAATGAATATAGATGATATATTATTAAAAACTTTATATATTAATATTATAACTCCATAAAAGCTAAAAAATATTTAATAACTAGTTATTTCATTTCATTTATATTATATAAAATTCATTAATAATTAAATATATAAATATTACAAGAAAACTTGAATTGGCGGTAAAACAACTAAAACAAAAATATTTAATAATCATCGATTACTTAAGAAGGTGATATTACATAATGATAATACAAAATTCAAATAGTAATATAAATAAAATATTTTTCTAATATATTCATAATGTTCAATATTATAACCATTAGTTATGGGTGGTGCTGATAAATGCAATTCATCATTCATGGAGGTGGTAGCCTGCATGTCTTTCCGATTTACAAACCCATTTCTCAATGCATGGATGGAGTGACAATATATTAAATTTTAATCATTCATAATTAAAATAATTTTATAAATATAATATAAGTTCATCAATTAAACTATTAGATCCATCCATTATAGGTTGTAAATATGAATAAAATTCATCATTTATGGATACGGTAGTCCACACATACTCATGATTAATGATATCATTGCATAACAAAAGAAATGGATGTTGGTAAATTTAAAAGTTGATAATTAAAATAAAATTCAATTTAAATAAAAAATAATTACTCATCAAAATAATCCTTGATACCATCCCTAAGAGGAAGTGATAAAAAACAAACTATATCATGTTTTGAAGGTAGTAGTCCACACGTATTAGAAATAATTTTTTTTAGTTTTTCATAGAGTATATTTTTAGATGAACGAATATTTGGTGTGTTTCTAATATAATGAAATATATTTTATGTGGCTAAATTAGTTCTATTAAAAATTTATTGGAATATTAATAGGTGAAAAAATTATAAATAAATAATGAGAGGGTATAATTGTCTGGAACTTATATTTTCTTCTAAATTATTTGTGGAAATAAAAGGATTGGGAAAACTAATGGTGGAAAACTCTTTGATCAATGGGAGTGGAACATATGATGAAAACATTATAATATTTTCACAATGTAATTTTAAATAATGGTTTTTAATGAAGCGGTGTATGTTTTCCCCTATATAAGTGAAGGGAAGCATGGTTTTGTTATTATCTTAAATTATTAATTTATTTCTCTACACTATCCTAGTTAAAAATTAACATATTTCAAAAGTATAGATTTTTGAAAATGGAATGGTCCAAACATATACCATCCAATAATTTTTTATACTAGTATATTTAATTTATGTTCTTTTCCTTTTACCTTTCACTTTACCAAAGTGTACTTTTACCAAAGTAACTTATTATTCAGCAATGTAAATTAATTAAAATGTTGTTATTTAATAATGATATTAGAACATGATTTTATTATTATAATAATATATATGATGATTATTTTATCAATTAAAATTTACTTTTAAAAAAATTATTTTAAAAAATTATCTTATCACTTTAATTTTTTTTTAAAAATAATAGTATTTCTATGCGTAAAAATTTCATGAGTTAAAATTATTAATGTCAATAATTTGTATATTTTAAATTTTTTTATTATTAATAAAATTAGGGTTATTTTTAATTAAAATAATTATGTAACCAAATTTTAACAAAATATTATTTAATTGAATCATATGTTATAATCCTGTTTTCTTTATTAATGTAACCTTTTACATTAGTTATAAAAATGGTGTTCATCAGTTTTCTGACTTCAAATAAGATTTGAAAACATATATTTATATATAAATTTTATAATTTATCACTTGAATGGCTTGATAACGTTTTATGTCATTCTTATTCATTTATAAACACATGAAAATAATAATTTTTTTAAATTCAATTTTCTACTGAAAATTGATATTTACAAAAAATGTTCAAAATTAAACTATGTAAATTTTTATCTATTAAATTGAAAAATAAAATTTACTTTTAACTAATTATTTTTATAAAAATTATATATAAAACCTATAATATAAAATATTGGATATAATGAAAAAATAATTTATTTAAAAATTTCTTTTTAAAAAATTCTATTTTTCTAATATTATCTCATTCCTATATTATTATTTAATTAATTTAAATATTTAATATATATATATATGTTATATTTTAAAATAAAAATATTTTAAATATTATTATTTTAATTTAATAATATGTCATTTCATTCGTTTTAGTGCGTGAGAAGAAAGATATCGCACTTAGGAATTTTTATAGGAAAATATATATACTAAAATATATGAAATTTACATGGGATCAGAAGTATGAATATTAATAGAATTTCATAATAAAATAATTATTTCTTTATTTTATAGATATTTTATATTAATAACTTAACTTATTATTAAAATATTATACATGATTATTATAATTACTATAGTAAGTTGACAATGAATCAATTTTCAAAAAAAAGAGAAAAATATATATATAAAAATAATTTAATAAGATGATAAAGTGTAGATATTAGATTAAATAAATTAAAATAATGTTCATACTAAGGTATCTAAAAATTTTAATTTTATTATTCAAGTTTTTCGCCCTGAAAATAATGAATTAGGAATAAGGTTATAATTTCCATTCTCATATTTCCCCCATGAGATATATTTCGTATTACACACCATGTTTTCTTCATAATAGTATATGAACATAACCTTTAATATTTGGAATAACGACTATATTATATTTATCTTTACTATATTTTAAATTCCATGTTATTTAAGTCATAGGTTCTTGATTAAAAAATTATAAATGTTTTAGGGGTATGTTATTTGAAATTCCTTTCATTGAGATATGTTTGTATTATGAAACTAATTTTTTATATGGTTTATATACGTCCTATTTGACACATAAAACTTTTTAATATACTTTAATAATGTTATTATAAGGCTAATTGCAATATCTATCGTATAAACGGGTGTTATATTTAAATATTAATCAACCCATTAATGTTTTCCTAACTGAAATTCTTTTTCATTGAATCCTAAATTATCCACTTGATAAGGATATTACACACCCATTTTATCCTACCAATTCATTTTATCTATGTTATTTTCTATTTTTCTTTTGTAAATTTACATATTTTCATCAATATCATCTCCCTTTATGAAATAAATTCAAAAAAAAAGTTTGACATAGTAATTAATAACTCCATTTACTTTTAATAGATCTTTTTTTCCATGTCTATATTTCAAATTCCATAAATGTAATCCTATAATTTTGAAACTACCATATAGATTATTTTTTATCATCCAAATTATTTTTTATAAACATTCTAAAAAGAAAATTCTAAGATGAATATATCTATTTGGGTGTTTAATAAGTGTTTTTAAAAATATTTATAATAGTTTTCTATGCATCCAAAATAAGAATTTTTATCCATACTCAACATTTGTCCTTTAAAGAATTATTTATTTTTCAAACCTCAAATATTGAAAACCTATTAATAAAAAATATTTTAAAATATCCCCTATTTTTTCTTTATAAATTTTAAAAAAATGAATTATCGAATTAATTGGGGATTTTGTTCACTTATAAATTCTTTCAAAAATAATCGTATTTTTAAAATTTTATCATGAGAACGAATTTCCCTTCATTTTTAATATTCTTGATCATGATTAATTTTTATATAAAGTAAATTAATTTTTAATTAATATATGTATTTAATGTAAATGGGGTTTCAAGGAAACATGTTTATTTTCATCATTATTTTCAAGGTATAATTCAATTATTCTTCTAAAAATATACTTTATCAACCAATTAATTTTTTTACTTGTGTTATCTCAAATGAAAAATATTAAATCTCTAAAAAAGAAATGATATATCACTAAAATTGTGTTACATAAATAAATTAATTGTATAACATTAATTACTATTTGAATTCCTTGCCTCCATGAATACCATACCATATTTTTAAATCTAATAATTTATATGTTTTCACCAAAATACCATATATATCTTCATTTTAAAAATTATTGAATTTACCTTATACCATATATAAATATATATACAGTGGAAATACCATATGATATATTATCTTGATTGAATGGTATTTACCTATAATGTTACTAAATTTATTTGGATACATGATTCTATTCCATGGGTATATCATGTAATGATTATCAATGGAATGATGACTGTTTTATATAAGTGAATCCATTTGAAAAGAATATTAAATATGAAGTAACATTTTGATAAATTGTTTTTAACAAAGTTTTTTTATTTGTTAACAACTAAAACTTTTTTATAAGAAGGATTTTTTTATCGAGGAAGAATGAAGTTATTGAGTTAGAAAGAACGAATTTTCTCAAGAAAGAAGTTGTTGAATGAAAAACTATTTTTTTGTTGATTTGTTTTGAAAGAGAACGTTTATAAAGATTGAAAAGTTAGAAGTTAGAGTGTTTTTCAAACATTATAAACAAATTTATATGATGAATTATTGATCAAGAGGATCCAATTAATCATGAAAACATTCATGATAAAATATTTTGATGAAATGGGGGAGATTTTTGAATAAAAAAAATAACTAAAAAAATAAATAAAATCAAATCCAAAATTATTATGAGAAAATAAAAAATATCTTTCTTTAGAAAATAAAAACAGTTTTCTATGAAAATTAGAAACAATATTTTATAAAAATATTAATTAATGGTATGAACAAATTAGAGTGATATTTCTAATTAAATTAGAACTATATTTATGAAAAAATATAAATCTAGTTTCTAGGAAAATAATAGAATGTTTTTTCAGAAAATCAGAACCATGTTTCTGAGAAAATTTGAACTAATTTTTTAATACTAAATAGAACCATGATTCTAGGAGAATCAAAACTAGTTTTCAGAGAAAAAAACATAACCAATATTCTTTAGAAATCAGCACTAAAATTCTGTGAAAATGAGAACCAAAATTCATCAAGAAATAAGTGCCAACATTCGGTCTAAATCGGAAGCAACATTATGAGAAAATCAAAACGAATATTCAATACTATCTTTCTGAGAGTGTTATAAAATTTTGAAGAAATAAAACATGAATTTTAATATTGAAAAAATATCATATAAATTTTTGTAGGATTGAAGAATTCAATGATTTAACATTTAATGTGTGATATTTATAATGCTTTTGAGATTTAAGAGAGTGAGAATGATTTCAATATTTCTGCTTCTGATTTTTGAGATTCCTATAAAGACATTCTCAGAAAAATATTTCATTTTAATGTTTTTCATTATTTCAAATGGTATAGTTTTAAAAAAAATTAAGTGAAAAGTTCCTTATAGATTGAAGAAGTGTTGTATTGAGTTTTCCAGTAGAGACCAATTTGAATCACTATATTTAAAAAATCAGAACCACTATTTTAAGAAAAATAAGATTCTCTATTATAAGAAATTTGAAAAAACTATTCTGAGGAAAATATAATTCACTATTCTAAAAAAATAAGAACCCCTATTCTATGAAAAATTTGAACCACTATTATGATATAATCAAAACCACTATTCTAAGAAAATCAAAATCATCCTTCTGTAAAAATTGGATCCATCATTCTGATTATTGATCAGATTCAATGAAGTCTTTATTCTATTGTTTGGCTCAATTTTTTTATAAGAAAACACTGTAAACTGACGGGAGTCCATATAATCATTCCTATCAGGAGATATAACATGTCTAATGGGAGTTGGCACAAGTTTTTTTCGCTTCTTCTTAATAGGTAATTTTCATAGAGCTACAGGAGGGGATATGGAAAGAATGTGGGTTCTCACACTGAGGTTGAACCCTTTAAATCTTGTGTGATTTCCTTTCTTTCCTACCTTTTCATGCATGATTATTTATTAAAGTTTTATAATGATATAAATCATAATTGGTTACATGGGTTAATCTTCTAAAAGTTTTGAAACTTATAAAAACTGAACAACGGATTCAACCCCCCCCCCTCATTTTTTATTCGATCCTTGAAAATTAAAATTTTATTTGAGGGATGGTTCCCTTATACAATCCTTAGCTTGGATAATATCAATTTTGTCAATAGTAGTGGAATTTTTACATTTGAAGGAAACAATTATCAGGGACAGAAAAATAGGATGATTCTCTATCATCTATATCTTGGACTACAAGTTTTTTATGTTTCTACTATTGTTTTTCCACCTATTGAGAATGATTCCCCTATGAAATTTGCTAATAAGTGAAATATAGATGTTGATGGAAAGGCACAAAATGAAATCCCTATGTCATTATTAGAATATGTTTATCAGAAGTTAATGGGTCTCAAAATATCAAAAATGTATGGGGGACATGATTGGAAGTGATTTTGAAGGCAATAATAAAGTCAAGGAAGCAATTATATAGATTTGTAATAGTAAGAATGAAGATATCATAATGAGGGATGAAGTAACAATTGATGATTACTTCACCAATGTAAATGATTTTTTTTGCAACATCAGAGGATTTAGAGATGTCTTACCAGATTTTACAATTGTGAAGAAACTTAGGATAATCTATCTAGACAGGTTTGATTCTATAATTCTCTCTTCATATGATAATGATGAATTATCTCTTGAAAATTTCATAAATTTATTATTCCTTTGGAAATGACAAATGCCCCAATGATTATAATTATGATGAAATATGATATGTGTTTTGAAGCTATGAGAAATAAGAAAATCCATGACATTGAAGAAGACTACCCTTGTGAGATGAACATAAAAATGATGGTGATCTGAATGAATTAGTCATGTCTCATATATCCAACTCCAAATTAACATTTTTATTAAACATTACACTTTTGTGGAAATACGTGTGAAACCATCATGTGCAATCAGGAGCATACGAACCTATTGTAGATGACGGAATCCTTAATGTCCAACTTCAACATATTTTATGGATCCTCCCAATATAACTTCTAAGAATTTTTGGTTACCTTTTTATCAAGATCATATCTGATTCTATCATCAAATATATATAGCAATTTGGCCCGCATTTGCACGAACTCTTCCTCCGTTATCTTCTTGGCATTGAAGCCTATGGTCAGGATTAGATATTGCATGATGACCCAGTCTTCCATCTCTCTATTAGATCCCACTTCAATTGGTTCACTATTCATCATTTCTATATCCTCTTTAGAGGCATTAAAGAATAAGGCCTTCTCTAGCATCACTTCCCCAGAGGGCATAAGAAGTTAACATGACATTTCCATGGACACTATGTCAGCATCCCTGGGGAGGCTATCTATGATAACCATAGATTCCCCCTCATCATCCTCCTTACCTAGCATCCCCTAAGGATCATTTATAGTGGTAGATAAAACCACCATGTCATCTTGGTTCTAAGGCTGTTCTTCATCTATATCAACCTTCTTCTCCAGGCCATTCTCCTTAGGCTTAGGATTTTTAACCATTCCATGTATTTATAGAAGGTTCAATCCAACATCCTTCACCCATTATTTTTAAGATGGATAACACTATATTACCTTTTTCCTTCCATTTTTAGCTCATCTAGTCTCCATAGGCCTTGAGAGGTATGTTTAGTCCTTGCAGCATTTGGAATTTCTCCTCTTATACACAATGCAGATACCCAGGTCCCATTTTTCATTATATCCCTGATTCTTCCGTAGGTTGTGAATCCCTCCCTTGGATCCTCCTAGTGTACTTTACTTCGAGGGATAGCCTTCACCCTCACCATCCCTGGACTACATACATGAGGGGAATACATCCCTTGTAGGCATTGTATCAAGAGTGTCAGATCCTTAGAAATCAAAACGGTTACTAATATTTATTGAGGACATGGTCAAACTACGATTATCTTTTCCCCCACCCTTCACCCACTTCCACAATTCACCTGGTTCATCCTGCATCTGAATGTTTTTCCCCTAGTTTTCCACTGCCTTAAGTCCCATACAAGCCTGAGAAGATTCTACATAAGAAGGTATCCTCGAAGACTCTGATTCACTGGTACACCCTGACCCTGGAACAACCTCTCCAAGTCCTTTAAAAATGTGATCTATCATCTACACCCCCACATCATTATTCACATACTATTGATTTTACAATCAAGTTGTATCAGGATGAACCAATATGTCCTCTCCTACACTATTATTATGGAGCTACACACTACATGAGAAAAGTCCAGCCAGGTCCTTCCTCAACCAGCTGAAAATGTGAGAAACAATCAGTTTTATCCGAGGCACCAAAACCTTATTCACAGGTTGGGATGTGCATCCATGCCCTGGATTAGTTAGCCCATTTCAAATCCCTGAGTCACTAGCGGAGCGAGTCCCCTCTACTCCCTTTCCAACATTACAATCCAAAACAGTAGGCTACTGCTCTAACATCTCTTCAGCAAACACCTCATATTCTATGTCACAACCAATACCAATCCTCCACGTAGACAACTAAGACCCCCTATGAGATATGTCCAAATATTGTCCCAGGAACTTGCATCTAGAACATAAATCTATCTTTGTTTCATATACCACATGTTTTTCACAATGATACTCCTCATCCATAGTGATCCACAAGAACTCAAACGGAGTTTTGGACAGATCCATTTCCATGAAAACACACGGATTGACCAGATGACAGAGACCCTTAGTTTGACTATCTGAGCACATATATCTCTGAATTATATTCCCAGGAATATGCATAACATATGGATTCTATAAAGGTAGGGGTTATTTGGAAAGAAGACCAAATTCACCATTGTAGTTGTATCACTCTTCACATGCGAAACGAAGGACCACCAGATTTGGTAAAAACAGAAGTCAATAAAGATGCATGGAGCATGTGAATAGGAAATAACAGGATCTACCGTAGAAGAAAAATAAAGCATTATGTTCATGTTATATATAATACCCACTGTCACACAATCTTGTAACTCCCATGTGCCAAAGACGTGCCTATCGAACTGACAAATGAAAATATTTCACTATTTAAACCTAGAAATCAAAGTATTCTTTTGTAGATCCAAGAATTATGAGAACTCTGTAGTTGATATTATACAATTAGGGAACCCCTATAGAAAATTTGGAACCTTTGGATAGTGTGAAAATTGAGGGGAAGGGGTAAGGGAGGCAGGATTCAAGAATGGAGTGAATGATAATGCCTATTTAAAAAAAATTATAATGGAGAAAATTATTCCTATATATACATGAAGAAGATTACTAAATACAAAATAATTATGTTGAATATGAATGTTGAATTAGACTCAACTTACAATAATTCATCTGAAGATGAATGTTCAAAAAAATTTATCATTATTACAAATTTTGAGAAAAGAAAATATTCCTCAGATAGTGAAGAATGTGGTGAATAATTTTATAGAGAGATTCGTCTCATAACTGAACATGTTTCATTTCTTGATCAAAAAAAATCTCAAGAAATAAATTATATTAATGAATAATGATTAATAAATTTTTTTAGGGAAGAACATATTTCATCAACAAGGAGGATAAATACATTCAGGATATTCTAATTTACAACAATAGAATTTATCAACAGTGAAATATGATTGAAGAACATACTAAGAAGATGGAAGATAAGTAAGTAGTGATTAACAAGTTTCCATAATATTTAATTAATTCCAAAATAATCATGAGGATGATCAATGAAATCTAGAACAAAACAACAAAATTAAAATAAGGTAATTCTAAAGATGATGAGATGGATCAAAGAGACAATCTGGTGAAATCATCACTTACAAAAAAAATGTTTCATATGATTTCCATAAAATTATAGATTTTGAAAAAAGTATTAGGAAAGTTTTGGTGGATAAATGAAGTGATAAACCTATCGATTCAACAAAAATAGAAAACTCGCTTAAATGAAAAGATGGTCCATGTCCTGGCCATGTTAGAGATAAAAGAAATTATGAACCTCAACAGAAAATCTATAAAGAAATATCTTTGTTGAATATATTTTCCATACTTTGTGGGTATTACTGGTGTTATGGAATTTTTGGGAATAGAGAATATAATTATTAGGACAAATAATCTATACCTGGATGATGGTTTGATAAAATGGGAAGAAATAGTGAAAAAATAATAAATAACATTCAAAACATATAGGTTGTTGAAAAGGTGAATTCTTAAGATGTTAGAAACATTACAATAAAGAATCAATTTGAATTTTTGAAACATGTTGGTGGAAGATGTTATCAATCTGGTAATCATTCTGAAATATGTATGACACACCTTCCATAATAAGTTTCTTATGATAGTGAAAAAAAGAAAGATAAAAAGAAGATGGTTGAGGAAAGAGTTTTTGTTATTCGGATAAACCTAAAAGAAAGTAATAGGAACAAACCATGGATAGTTGATAGTGTATTTAATTCTCATATGATGGGTGATATAAAAATCATAAAACTTATTGACTTTCATGATGGAGGACAAATTTCTTTCGTCAATGATAGTTCCATAAAAATCAAATGAATTAGAATGATAGAGATTGAAAAAGAGATATTTAAATCTATGAAAGTTTTACTTGTTGATGGGATAAAACATTATGTGCTTTATGTAAGAAAACATTGTGATGATGGAAAAAATAATCTTCAAAAAGGATTATTATATCTTCAAAATTAGGAAATATGGAATAGTCATTACAACAGGATAATGAACCAATGTGAATCTATTTCAAATAGGAGAATTCAATAACTCATATTAATTGAGTGTTGTAGATTAGTACTTGTTATGGGACCTAGGAGAAGGACACATTTGGAATACAAAAATTAATAATAATTCTATAGTTGATTCTATCTTAAATTTTATAAAATTTAAATTATTAGATTCTAATGTTTGTATTACATTCTAGAAAAGAAATGTGACTAATAAAATTCATAAAATAGTTGATATTTAATCAACCAGACCACTTGATCTTATTCATTCTGATTTTTATCGACTGATGAGACATCAGTCAACAAAAAGATAATTATAATTTAATACTTTTATAGAAGATTTCACTCGGATGATAGGCATCATGTTCATGATGAAAATCTAGAATCAATTGAAATGTTTAAATTATTTAGAAAATATTTTGACAAAGAATTGGGGGTTTCCATCAAGAATATAAGAATGGATAATGGTACCAAATTCACAAAAAATTATTTTAAAGAGTATATGAGAAAAAAATGGTATAAAACATCAGTATAGTTCTACCTATACTCCACAAAAAATGGATTATACGAAAGAAAAAATACATTCTTGGTGGAAATGAGATTATGTATGTTAGCATAATATAAACATTCAAAATTATTTTGGAGAGAAGTTGTTAGTACTACTATACATGATCAAAATAGTTTCAAGTGGAGACCTAAAACCACTATGATGACTTATGAAATTTGGTATAAAAACCCCATCATTTAAATAATTAAATAGTTTTTAAGTCCATGTTTTCTCAACGTCAAAATCTGAATTTGGGAAAGATTGATGAGAAATCTTAGGAAAGAACTTTCTTGGGTTATTCACCTATTGGGATAAGTTATAAATGATAGAAACAATTTTTACATAAGATGTTGAAATCATACTACATAATGGTAATTGAAAATAAAACTTCCATCACAAATATTTTCAATGTTGATGAGGATGATGAATTGGAGATTTATAACAACAGTGAAAATAATTCAACACATACTTATCAATATTCAAAAGAATAATTTTATGAGGAAATTATAGTTGAAAAAAACATTTAAATTTCATTTCTTATGAAAACATGTTCAATGTGAATCCGTTATTGTAAATAATAAGGATTCAGTTTAAAATATAAGTATGTTAAGATTATAAAATCAGACTTCACTTATATCGAATTTTGATCCAGAATCTGTTTCAGAGGATATTCAACATAAAGAATTTGGGGATGCTAAGAATGAAGAGTAATATTAATTTGAGGAGACATATACACTGGAACTTGTTCCAAGGCTAGAAAATTAGAATGTCATCTAAACCAAGTGGGTTTATTAAAACAAATTGAATGAGCATGGAGAAGTTTCAAAAAACAAAGAAATACTTGTTTGAAAAGGATATGCATAGGTGGAAGGTGTTGACTTTGATGAATTCTTATTCCCCCATTTCAAGGTAAGAAACTATTCCAATTTTTCTTGCAGTGGATGATCATATAAATTATCATGTTTATCTGTTATATGTAATTTATGCTTTATTAGATTGGGAGATTGAGAAAAAATATTACATTGATCTATTATATTGTTTATACATGATTAGGATGGAAACAAATGTTTTTTAATTGAAGAAATATTTTTATTGGATGAAAATATATTTTTTTTCTTGGCATTAAAAGTATTAAAATTGTTTGATAATGATGAACTTTTCTAAATACAATTTTTATAGAAAATTGTATGTGAATGATGTTGAATCCGGAACATTAATTTTAATTGTTTATGTGGATGATATAATTTTTTCTCGGGATGATGAAAATTATTTTGATGTGTTTTCTGAAGAAAGAAGTAGATTTTTGAAATGTCACTATCGGGATAATTAAAATTATTCTTTGACTTAAAAATTCAATAAAAAGAAAAAAATTCTTATCTCATAAAATTTTTGTTATGTAAATGTTAAAGAATTTTTGTATGTGTGAATCCAAAGAAATTTCAACTCATATTTCAATTAGTACAATGTTTAGTAAGGTTGAATTTTTAATATCTATGAATCAAAAAGACTTTCAAAGTATGATAAAATGTCTTGTATACCTTATAAATTGAGGGCCTTTTTTGTTTTTGTTGTAAATTTATGTGCTAGGTATCAAAGTAATCTTAAATAATCAAATATGATGGTTTCAAAGAGGATTATGTGATATGTCAATGGAAAAACATCACATATATTGTTATACAAAATAAATTGTGAGATGATCGTTCTTGGTAATACAAATGATGATTTGGCTACAGATTATAATAATATAAATTCAACCTCATGAGGAATATATTTTCTAGGTAAATTTTTTCTATGTTTAAATAGTAAGAAACAATGTTAAAAAACATTGAGCACAACTTAATCCATATATTTTGTATCCATATAGGCTTGGAATCAAATGTTTTGTATAAATTTCAAGTTATAATATTTGAATTCCAATGTTTATTAACCATTGAAGTTACCTTGTTATAATCATTGTGAAATTTACTTTTCTATGAATCATTTCCAACATTCTTGATTAAAACACATTTATATAATGTTTCACTTTATAAATGAGCATGTTCATGTTGGAGTTGTTTTACTAGAATACATTTCAATAGAGTATTAGATTTCTGAAATATTTACAAAACCATTGTTGATGTAATGGTTTGTCGAATTAAGGATGAAACATCAAGTTTATCCTCCTTCCATGTCTTTCTAAACCTTATAATGAAGAACCGAAACCATTCGTTGGATTATGTTGACAAAGGGGGAGATAAAGTAATCAATTTATACTTTGTAATATGTTTTACATATCATGATTTTTTAATTTGAATATGGGGTTATCATATATTGTGGGAGATAAAAAGAATAGTGGGAAGGGAAAAGATATGATTTAGGGAAGAAGAAATGTGAGGAAGATTTATCTTTACATAGCCACAAAATTTCCATTCCACAGAGGGATGGAATTCCTTTTTAAGCATTACTTATCCAATTGTGTGGTTTTAGGACACTCTCTTTTAAGAAAGGAAATGTTTTGATATAAGAAAAAAAATTGAGTTGTTGAAAAATATGTGTTTTGAATAAATATGAGAGTTTGAAAAGTTGATAATGACTGTAGTCAAAAAATCAAAACTATATGATTGAAGTACCTTTTTGAGAAATTGTTTTTAACAATTTTCTTTTATTTACTGAAAACTAACATTATTTTGTAAGATGGTTTTGGTTATTGAGGAAGAATTAGGTAGCTATATTGGAAAGAAAGAAGTTTCTAAAGAAAGTATTTGATGAATGAATAAGTATTTTTGTTTCTAAAGTGTTTTGATAGAGGATATTGATGAAGACATAGAATTCATAAGTTAGAATTGTTTTTAAACATTCTAAATGAAATAAGATAATTCTTCTCTGATAAAGAAGTTCTCAAAAATAATGAAAAATCTCATGATAAAATATTTTGATGAAATGTTGGAGATGTTTGATGAAATAATAATCATTAAAAATAATAAAAAATAAGATCAAAAATTTTTCTAAGAAAATGTGAAACAACATTATTCATAAAACGAAACCAGTTTTCTGAGCGAATCAAGACCATGTTTATGAAAAAATCAGAATTGTTTTTTGAGAAAATCGGAATAATTTTTGAGAAAATAGTATCCAGTTTTATGAAAAAAATTGGAATCGTGTTTCTCAAAAAAAAAATAGAAACAATTGTTTTGTGATTTTAGAAACCATGTTTCTGAGAATATAAAAATCGGTTTTCTAAAAAAAATAGAACAAAGAATATATGAAAATCGAAACCGATTTTCTGAGAAAAAAACAGAACAATTAGTCTGTAGAAATTGGACCCAACATTCTGTGAAATTTAGAACCAATTTTTTTCCAGAAATTGGAACCCACATTCTGTAGAAATTGGAAAAAACATTTTATGCAAATCAGAACCAATATCAGACATTATCATTCTAAAAAATATATGAAATGTTATAAAATTTAAAGTTAAATTTTAGTTAGATTGAATAAGTCATAGATTAAACATTTAAATATAGACATGTTCAATTTTTTTTGAGATTTATAAAATTGGGAAAGATTTCATTTTTTACCCCTTTGATTATTGAATTTTCTAAAACTAGTTTCTCTGACCATTCGTTCAGATGAAAAATTTACATACTCGTAAAAGGAAGAATGATGAAGAATCACATGGGAACATTATCCTCTATAATGAATAAGATTTGAATTGAATTTTTTAGAAAAGAAAGATAAAAGTTACTATTAAGAGAATATTAGAACCACTATTTAGAGGAAATATGGATTTACTACACTATGAAAATCAGAGCCACTATTTTGAGAAAAAACAGAGTCACTATTCTAAGAAAATCAGAACCATGGTTCTATGAGAAAGTGGAACAACTATTCTGAAAAAATCAGAACCACTTTTAGGAGAAAATCAAATCCAATCTTCTAAAAAATCAGATCCATCATTCTGAGTGTGGAGCAGATTCAACAATGTATTTATTCTTTTTTAGATATATTTTTTATTACTAAACTTCGTAAACTGGGGGAGTTGGTATAATATTTCTTATCAGGAGATAAAATGTTTCAAATGGGATTTTTCACACATTGTATAATTTTTTTATAATATTGAATTTCCATATATCAATAGGAGTGGCTATAGAAAGGATGTGGGTTCTCACACTGAGGCCAATACTAATAAATAGTTTATGATTTTCTTAATTTCATACCATTTCATGCATGATTATTTACTATATGTTGATAAGGATATAAATTTTAATTAGTTGTAGTGGTTAATATTCATAATGTTTGGAAACCTATAAAAAGTGAACAACTGATTCAAATTACCCTTATCAGTAGTTATTCTATCCATGGATCATCAAAATCCATTTTATTTAGATGTGTTCTTTATGATGTGGTTCTAATTTAATTTTTTTTATGCATATGTATGGATGATATTGGGAGAAATCTAATATAACATTAAAATTCAATGGTTTATATTTATTTTTCTTGAGGAATGTATTCTTGAGTAAGTTTGAGTTTCTTGTTTGTGTGGGTACGAAAGGTGGTGCACATGATATTAATGTGTCCATATGTTATGGTTTGTGCCTCATTAGGAACATGTTTCAAAATTATATGCTTATCATCATGAAAATTTTATTCTCTAATGGCTCATGATTATGTATTGATATTTCCTCACTCTTTTGATTAATGTATTTTGTTATCTCTTTGTCCATGATTTATTATCTTTGATTTTTTTAAATGTGAATTTTATTATGCATCTTGATAATACCATATTTTCATCTTATGTTCACTTATGATATTTTATTGTTATTTTTTATGTTTTCCTTTATTGATCATCTAAGCTCACAACTTTTTTCGGTATCCATATTCCCTTGTTAAGAAGATAAATAATGTATGAAATGTAAAAAAAGTGTATATTTGAGGATGTCACACTATAAAAGGATGGGTGATAATTAGATAGATCATCTCTCTAGTGTATACTGAGTGGGACTAAGGCTACACATATGGATATATACACCCAAGGGATATTCTTTGGTCAATTATCATTATTGTTACAAAAGATTATGATTTTTTTAAATATTTAGATTAGAAAACCAATAGCTAATGACTATGTATAACTGATATTGAAACATAAAGATTTATAATTTAAAGAAAAAATGAATCAAAATATGGAATATGTATTAACGGTAAGCTAATATTTTAGATCATATATTTTAGTGATTTTCAGGTATAGAATATTGTATGAATTTACATTGAAATTATGAGATAGTTTTTTAGGATATAGGTAAGATGTATAAGATAACCTAAATTAAATAAAATTAAAATTAATCTAAAATTATCAATTGATGGAATGAATGTTTAATTAGAGAATACATCTTATGATTGAGTTCTCATATTCTTATGAAAATTTACTCAAATTTTACTAGTCACCATTTTAGGTTTTGGAATCTTATTGAATCAAGATAATGAAAATGATGTTGATAAATGAATGTATTTAGAAACCTATATACCTTATAACCACATATGATAGAATACCTAAGTGGTTGATAATATTAAAAAAATCCTATTATGATGGAAAATTCATTTTTCCATGTTTTTTCTAAGGTATACAGGTATATATATTAATATAAAATAAATCTTAACACAATTATCTAAATTAATTAGTGGGCTATATTTATTGATGATATTCATGTATATTATAAACATTTTGAGTATTATGTGAAACTCATAAGGATTATTCATTATTATATTTTCTTTTATGTAATTGAAAAAAATATTAAATTATTTCAATATCATTAAAAAATGATTTTATTATATGGTTATATTTATGAGAATGACTATTGAAAAACACATGATTGTGGTGTGGATAACTCCTAGGTTAATTATTATCTTGATGTGGAGGTAATAAAGGATTAATTTATTTTCATAAAATTGAGATATATAGTATTGATAGCCTTGGAATAGATTATTAATTTAGTGAAACTATTTCCATTTTAGTTTCGGTGAATTTATCTAATTTTTGAGATTTTCATATATATTGACAAAATTTTAACCAAGGGATAAATAGATATAATGGATATTGAGAGAGTTAATTTTCAGAGGAATGATGAATTATTTTTGGTATAATTTCATAGTGCTTAAAATGTTTTGGGAGTGGAGTATTTTGGAGAACTTGTAATTATGGAAGATATATACGTAATTATATGACTGTATAAAAAATTAATGGTGATTGGGGGAAGATAAGTAGATTGATATAGACTAATAGATGAAGATAATGTTTATATTAAAAGTTATAGCCTAAATGATAAACTTTTTTATAATACCATCACCTACATTAATTATTGATTAGTAATTAAAATTGTGAAGGAGAAATTTATTTAAGGGGGTATGAGGTAACAACACAATTTTTTGGATCCTTTAAATTAAAACATCCTCTATTAATTTTTTCACATGTAGCACTGAACTTATTGAATGCTAAAATAAAACAATCCACATTATATTATATGATTATAAGAACATTTAAAACTATTTAATCTAGAAGAACATTGATGATTTTAAAATTCATATTTTTAGAAGATAAATAATTGATATTAAAAAATGTTTTTATTCAAATTACTATATTTAATGTATTGTATAATATAGAAATATAAATTTAATTTAATTTGTTTATATTATTGTCATAATAATATCTAATATTTCAAAATATGATATGATATAATAATTTTTTTAAAATTGGATATATCTAAGAATACATATTAAAAAAACCCTTTAATTTTAAAAATTAAATTCTCAAATAAAATATTATATTCATTTTTTTCAATATTATTTTAGAAAATAAAGATATAAATTTTTGAAATTTTATTTGAAAATTAGATATTATTTTTTGAATTTATAATTTATATATTATCTTAGGTCAATTCGCTTTCTTAAATTTTTTGAAAATAATTGATGTTTATGTAAATATTGAAAATATTGTTTTGGATAAAATATAAAATGTTATAACCATATAATATATGAGAAATACATAGATATTTATAAAAATATTAAAAATATTAAATAATTATTTATGGATACAAAATATATATTTTTTCTTATCACCATGAATATAGAAATGTTTTAACATTTTAGAACATAAGATACACTTCATTCTAATTTTATGTCTTTTCTTTTAATTATACATTCTAATAGTGATAGTATATTTTGGCATGATATTCAGACAGATAAATCTTATATATTTTATAATAAATGAATTTATATAATTTATGTTAATGAAAATAAGTTTTTTTCGACAAATTTTTTTATTCTCAATAACTCAATTGTTTCAAAAATTTGGTTTTTTGTGTCCTATCCTGTAATATTCAAATTAAAATTTATATCATTTAGAATTTTTTTGTGACAAAATTATTTTCAATTTTTTGATAAAAATATCAATATTACATAATATGTTAAACTATATATTTTGGGAATAAAATTATGGTTACTAATAAAAAATTTGACAACCATAATAATGGTCAAACTATTATTTTCAATGATCTGTTATATAAGTATTTTCTATTTTTTATCTTATATAATAAATTATTATAATGTTAAAAATTAAATTAACATAATTTTTAAACCCACATATAAATATATTATCACTAAATCAATAAAAAATCAATACTCTATAGGATTAAGAACACTTAACGATGAGGTTTCTTTTCCTACAAAATAGTTTTCTATATAAAAAATGATTCAATTTAAAAGTGAATTATATATTATATATAAATCTAATAATATTAAATGGATATTAAATTTAGGATCCTTCCAAAAAAAATTGGTATAAGGGGTTATTTTTTATTTTTAGTAAAACATAGTCTGTGTGAAACCATGTTTCCCTGATAAAAATAAAATAAGTTAAAAGATAAAATATATTTGTAAATGAATTCAAAAATATTTAAAGCATTTGTGAAAATATATAGATGAGGCTTTCTCAAAACCAAATAACCCCAAAATCCATTATTTCTATATTTTTGTTGATTTTTTACACTGTAATTGTTTAATAATGTCATTTAAAAGCATATGGTATTAAAAAAAGTTTGTTTTCTTCACTTATAATAGTGTAAACCTCCAACCATTCATTCCACACACATTCCTTATAATTTCCTCCAGAAACTCTTAAAAGTTTCTCCTATAATAATCATCTATCATTCTTTTAATATTTTATTTTAAAAAATTTATCATGACCCCAAGAAATCCATGGAGATATTCAAGAGAATGTTCTATGTAAAAATGTCATTGTTTCCTACCTCTCTCCTTCTCTTCTAAATAATTATCTTCCAAACATACCCAAAACATAGTAATATAATTACCTCCACATAAATATTATACTTAATTATGTTAACAATATTTGAAACCCAATTATTTATAAAATTCGATCCATTAATAAAAATAAAATAATGTTAACTCTGTGTTGCGAGGACTACCACTTCCAAAAATTAATATTTTTCATTTTTCATCTTAACATTGATTAATATTGATAAACACCTTATTTATGATTCAGAAACATAAAAAATATATACAATAATAATATTAGTTTATTATAATACCATTATAGACTTCCTTAACAATACCGACCCACTAAGACATTGTGGGTTAATGACTGGGGTTGGTTTTAACACTTACATTATCAATGCTATAAAACACCATCATATATTGAGGTCAGAAAATAAATACCAATGTTTTTATAATTAAATAAGAAAATAATTATTTTCTTATTGTTTTGGAATTTTTATAATAATTATTCATCATATTATTAAAGTATATTTTTTGATATTTACAATTTATAGAATATGTCAACTAGAATTAAGTTTTGAAGAAAAAAAAGAAAAATATATATAATAAAGAAATACCATATGATCATAAATGATAAATTTTAAATGAAATATACAAGAATAAGTTTATTATTAATGTATCTGATAAATTTAATTTATTTATTTGTTATTTTAGTAACATGTTTAGAATTATTAATGAATAAGGTAAAGGTTTCATGGCTCAATATTCACCACTCTAGTCATAATTCTTATTATACACCATATCATACATGGAATGGTTTGTATATTGACATTTTAAACTGATTTACCATGATTATATTTTAATTCATGATATTAAACATTCAATTACTTTTTATTTTTATATCATTGTTTTGAATCAATAAATACAAAATCAATAGTGGTAATTGCCTCAAATTTATTTCTCTAGGACATATTTTTATTATGAACATGATTTGGATTATATAGTGGGTATAGAATTAATTTGTTTTTCACTAAACCATGAAATATATTCCACTAATTGTATTATAAGGTAGATTTCAATCTTAATGTCCTTCAAGAAGTATCCATTTAAATATTAAATGCTCAAAAATATTTTTCTTGTCTCAAATTATTTTTCGATGGGATGTAAATCATTATAGTATTATGGTATTTTAATCCCCTTTAATCCTCAAAAATCTCTTTTACTATTTATTTTTCTATTATTATATTTTAATGTTACAAATTTTTATCAAAATCATCTTCGATGATGAAATTACCTCTCAAATAAAAGTATTACATTGTAATATAGAACCATTATTCTTTTTGAAAGATCTTTTCCTCTATGTACATATTTTTCTTAATATTAATGATCTCTTATCTTGTTGGGAGCATGAATATAGTTTATTTTTTATGATATTTATCATTATTTTTACCTATTTTTTGATGGAAAATATAAGTTCCTTTTTATAATGTGGTACTTTAACAAGAGTATTTCTGAATAATTAAATGTTTTTCAATACTCTTAAAATGAAATGTTTTATCTTGAATTCCATATCCTCTCTATAAAAACATTATGCATTTTAAAATACTCTATTATTTGATACATATTAAATATTATTGTTATAATATATCTCAAAAAATTTCTCTTTTACTTGTTCAAAATGTGTTTTCAAAAGGAATTGGGGATATTTTTTATTATAATTTCTTTATAAAAACAAATTAAATAAAATTCCTGTAAGTTTTTTCTCAATGTAACATATTTATCATAATTTTGACTCATATTTCTAATGATTTATGGTTTTTAAAAGTAAACTATTTTTATTTTGTTTAATGAGTATTATGTAAAATGTTTTTCATGGAAAAGGGTCATTTTTCATTATTTTTCAAGTAAAAATCATCTATTTGTATAAAATTATTTTAATTTACTGATTTATTCTTTAACCATGTAACCAAAAATGAGAAACATTAGATATATATATGATAAATTCACCATCACTGCCATTATCATAAAAAATTATCAACATTGTATAACTATAATTCTTCTTTCAATTACATTTATATATGAATACCCTATTATTGATTGCATTAATTGAATGGTGGTCACCTTGATTTCATACATTGATTGATTGGGGGGATTATTTGCTGTACCACATACCATTTATCTATATAGTGTAAATAATATATGATATATTATTTTGATTGAATGTTATTTCCTAATAATTTTACATAATATATATTTCTACCCATTAATTTTCCACATGTATTTCATGATAAGATTATATAAAAAATTATGAATTTTTCATTATATGATTATATTTGAAAAGGGTATGAAATATATATTCTTTTTATGGGTTCTTCATGGTACGATGATGATTTATTTTATCTTTACAATGATTTGTTGATAATGAGGGGTGGGGTATTATATCTCTCTAAAATTCATTGTTTTAAGTTTATATCTCATGAAAAATGTATTTTTTATTAAATTTTAATTGTATATAAGAGTGTGAATTAATGGTCCGGTTCTTGAATTTATTGTTTCCCTATTCGAAGGATTGTTCCATAGTTGAAATGGGTTTCATATTTTTTATTCTTGTCCTCATGAATATGTTTTTACATAATTAATCATTAATATTGACTCGTGTGTCTAGGAAATTTATATAAATATCATAAATTATGAATTTTCCCATGATTTATGATTTATGATATATTTAGATTTAATTTTCATATATATCTTGATTATACCCATATTATCATTTTATATTGACCTATGATATTTGATTTTTATCTCATCTTTTCACCATTATGAAGGATGTTACCTCACACCATTCTTATATTTCCCTTTCCCTAGGTTATGAATATACATAAAGTATGAAATGTCTAGAAGTGTATATAATGAGAATATTTTACTGGAGATGTTAAATATTTTTTGAAATTTAAAGTTCTGTTATATACTAGAAAAATTTTCAATTGGTTGAAAAAGGACCCATGTTTTTTTCATTAATATTTTTTTAATAATTATCTAAAATAATATTCCAAAAATGTCATGGGAATTTATTGTAATGATTTATTTTCTAAACTCAAGTAATTACGACTATAATTCCCCTGGGGTTCCATATACATAAAGTTAAACTAAATTTTATAGGCTTGTATAGAAGTGGGGAAGTGGAGTTGCATTGTACATATGGGATATTTAAAGGTTAAGTATACAATATATAATGGTGAACAATTCTCTGTATAAAGGTCCACCATGTGTTAATTACATGAATAAATGTATTTATGTGGTAATGTTATCATTTAAGGGTCACTAAATTTTCTGTATAAATGATCTACCTCATTAACACATTCTATATAAAGGTAAAGATGCTTGTTTTTAATCTTATGTATATGTCAGAGTCCTATCATTAGTGATATAGAAGGGTAACTATAAACCACAAATACTGTATATATGTTATGAATAGATCACATAAAGTTCATGAATAGGCTATGTAAATGTAACAATTAGATAACCACTCCCATTCCAAGGTCATTACAACATCTCAACATGTATGTATATGTCTCGAGGGTTGATTTCTGGGTTCCCTAATTTCTAAAATTGAAAAAAATGCCCAATTGGAGCTCCTGAAAGGGATGTTAATAATATGGAAGAAGAAGATTGGTTCGGTGTACTGAGTGTTTTAAATCAAGATAAGAGTTTCATCTATGTACTAACAACGTTAATACAATTTTTATCCCACATGTGATAGTGTATTACATTAGAGATATTTTAGGGAGACACTTTTTGAATGATAATGAGTAGACAATACAATAATGTGATAACTTGAGAGATGCACATAGAGTAGCTGCCTATGATTGATGATATCAGGAATTCATAAATTATGGTTTGTAGTAAAATTTGTAGATGAACAATTTTGGGGTAATATTTATTGGGATTTGGTTTACTAGTATTAGATCACAACTAAATTATAGATAGATAGGGATTAAGATATTAGAGGCATTAACAATTATTCAAGGAGAAATAAATATCAAGGGAGTTGGTGGAGTTTTTTCTGAGCATGATATTTAATAATAAATTCATCCTTACCTTATTTCTATTGACATTTTAATAAAATTTTCTTAAAAATCCTTTATTATTTGATATTCACTAAACCTAAATTTTCAGGTAATTTCAACTACATCAGTTCATTAAGCATTTCGTGATCTATTTATATTCATTCCTAGCACGAATTCATTCTTTTTATCTTTTTTTTCATCCATCAAGACTTTTTAATGATTTATTTAATGTGAATTGAAAATATTCCTCAACTCATTTTTTGAAACATTTTTACCTTCTACAATACATTGACCTATTGATCAGTGGGATTTTATAGATTTAACATTCATAAGTAAATGTTTTTGGTCTTATTTAATGACCTTTGGATCACTCCTTTTTCATATTATGTTTATAATCTATCATAAAGGGTTTTTTATAAATCAAATAATATCTATAACTTTTGATATTGATTTTTGACATTTATAGTGACCAATTTTCATGCATGGATAAATCATTTTTATAATGAATAAAAATCTAGTAACTGTGAGTGAGGAAACAATTTATTACACTGGTATAGATATGAGGGGCTATATCCTGAAGGAATAATCAGTTTAGATGTTTTTGGGAAATGAATAAGGACATGATACCCTATTTAAAAAGGAAAGAACAGAAAAAACAATGAAGGAGAATGATATTCATCCTAGAAACACATTCTATGTTTTATTCATCATATCTTTGGGAAAAGAAACAAAATAAGGTTAAGATCAAATGCTTAGACATTTTTACAAAAATAGGAACCTACCATGAATCAAAAAATCATAATCAATATAATAAGGTAAATAATTGAACAATCATTACATTTAATTAGTAAAATTACTACCATACTTGTATAAATATTAATAAATATGGAAAAGTAAATATATAAAAATACAAGTCATTTAATCAATAAATTGAGAATAAAATGAATATAGAGAAAATATAATAGAGAAACTACCATGGATAATAATAATTACTAAATTATAAAGGAAGGAAAATGATTAATTATTGTATTTCTTTATCTATGGAATCATGATACCACTAATTTCAAGTCCATAAACATGATAGTTTAAAACTAATATGTAAATACCCATCTAATTTTGACAAATAATTTGTATGATAATACCTATTGATGCATCGAAGGTTATCTATAACTGATACCAACCCAAAAAATTATGTCAAAATAATTCCTCACATATTTAGTAATCAATTTAATTTATTAATCAATATTAATTATCATCAAATATTCTTATTGTGAAAAGGATATGGATTTATCAATATTTCAATAGTTAATCCAATAATTTTCAAAGTATTCAACATATTTAAAAACTATATAAGGTTTCCAAAATAATCCTATCTATCATATATGACTATATATATTTTGGATAAATGTAATTTATAATGAAAAATTATCATTAGGAAATGATTATTTTAAGAGAAAATCAATAATCATAAAATAAAATGAGATTTTCCAATAATTTCATCCTATATGATTAATTTTAAATTATTACCTGACGATGAATAAAAATAAAATGAAAAATCAATCATCATGAAAAAGTAGCCATTCATGATTAAAACATCAAAGGGTAAATATATACATCACATCTTGTTATTTTTTTAAGTTACTCAACACACCCCATTTTAATCATTCTATAATGAGGTTTAACTTAGGGGTGCTTCAGGCGAAATTGAGGAAAAATTTATGTTAATTTGGGATTTACATGATTGATGAATGGTTTTCCAAAACTATGAACCATAGTAGTGAAAACTTCGACAACCCATTTGATTTATTTGTCAAATTGATTTCAAATTTTTATTTAATTAATATGAATTAAACTATTTTGATAGAAACCTGTTGTTTTAACCCTGGAAAATAGTAGGATTTGTTGAAAAACCAATTTTGGTGTCTAAATAGAAATATGAATATTGAAATAGAAAAATGTGTTGAATTTTATTTTGAATGATTTTTAAATAAATTGACCATTATTGATTATTGTTGAAGAAAATTTAATATTAGGTAGTCAGAGAGTTATCAGGGCCAAACATACTTGTACGGGAAATCCCTAGCACTAGATAGATTCTTTATAAATCTAATATAAACATATGGGTAGATATTAACATCAGGTAGATGTTGGTTTTTACTCTTTGACCAGTGTCAAAGGGACGTGTTTTCAGATAGTCATTTTCAATATATAAGTATAAAGGTATCCCATAACCTAGAAATTTAGCATGTCTTAAAAGATGAACGTGTTTCTTCTTAAATATTATTTTTAAATATATTACATTGATGTATACTCTTTTATACATGCCTTATGAATTTATATAAATTATTTTATATAAAATCTATATTAATCTATTTCATTAAAATATTTCTATCATTTCAAATGTAATGAATGATTTGGTTTAATATGATTATTAATTAACATGCCTATTAATTAAAAATTGAATGATTTATAAGGCCAAACATTAGTTTAATGGTATTATTTAATCCTTAGTGAGGCTCTAATGGGCTATTATCCCACACCCTACATATGCCTTCAGGTGTTTTTATATTATCTTTTTCCATGTTCGATCCTGGGTAAAGCTCCGCTTGGAGGTAGTTCAAGTTGTTGATCTGTGGGCTTCAAGAGTTTTTTCCATTGAGACATGGGTATTTATCCAATTTTTTCGTACATTTTTTATTTACTTTAGGATGTTTATTCTAGTTCAACTTCTAGTACATTTCACCATGTGGTGTTCTCATGTATCAATATCTATTTTATTATAATTTTTCTATTTTTTAGGAATATTCATTCAAACATTCATTTTCTATGATGACTGGTACTAATTCCCAACCCATGCGGTTCAAGAACTCCCATTGGGAAATGTATGGAGTAGCCTAGTTTTTAAGACCACCCTAGTTATCTGGTATGGTTCATGACAATGTGGTATCAAAGGTATATGTTAAGAATACTTCCTTGATGTCAGTATGAAATTGTGTAATCTTTTTGGGATATAAGATTTTTTTTTTGATATTGGGAGCCTATCCATCTCTCTCCACAACAGACCATATGTCGCCATTGGTGGTTTGGAACCATCAGATTCAGTATTAGTTATAGTCTTTACCCTTGTTTTTATTTGGATATATTGAAGTCAAAATCATGTAAATCTATCTGTTGAGATTAACTTCCCCTTGTTTCTCTCATTGAGTGTTAATATGATGTCGTAAATGTTGAATGCTAATTACCTCTAGTATAATGACTTAGATAAGATGTTCAAATCATATGTATGAGGAAGCTAATAATGAACCACATTAAGTTAATCTTATTCTGGGCCTGAGTTTAGTTGAGTTTATTTTTCATACTATACATCATCTTGGAAATTCACTAGATACCATTCAGGATGTAGCTATAGAATTTGAGAGGGATATTTTACAGAATCTGTCTCTGGAAATCCTTCACCAAAATCCACCAACATTCAATCGATCTAATGAATATCAAGAGGATGCATAATTTTTTTACTAGGATTGATCATTTTTTTTGAGTTCATGGAGACACTTGATGAAATCACGGTGAATGTTTCCACCTTAATACTGTAGGGACTAAGTGGGATATAATGGCACATGATAATGATGGAGAACAAGAATGAATAAATTGAGTGGAAAGGCATCAAGCCATTTTTCACTGATAATTTATATCCATATTCTATTGTGTTTGAAATGGATATTGATTTTTTAAAACTCGAGAATGATGATAAGACTGTGATAGAATATATAATCCATTTTTCATAAATTTTGCAGTTTTCACAATAGATTGTATCAAATGAAAATATGAAGACTTAACAGTTTGACATGGGACTTTAATATGATATGGGTTCTAATTTCATGTTGTATAATATTCCATCTTAACATGATGTGATGGATATAGCACAGATGTTTGAAATAGACCTGGCTGGCATGACTAGGATGATTTTAGTTTCTTTTTTTCCAAGTGGCGAGTGAATTCCTAAAAAATAGAAGAGGAATTTTGATGATTCTCATGGATGTTCTTGACAGTAGATCTCTTTTATACCTTTAATAGTTTCTAGAAGAGTCCCATTGATTTTCTACCTGGGTGGGATGCCATGTCCCTCAATGTGGGTATACAATGGGGAACCCCTTGTATGTTGTTCCTATGGATGCTCAGGTCACTTTAAAATGTTCTTCAATATATATTATTCTATGAATAGTGTCATGAGATCATTGATGCCTTATATAAATGCAGTTCAATATAATTATCAATGAATACAATTTTTTCAGCAACAATCATCTTGAACAAAGATTCTTTATGCAATGGAAGTGTCTCTAATAGAAGCAGATATGGGTCTAGAGACTGTAAGAGGTACCATCACTATACATTCATCATTAATGACTGGTTTATTTGATATTAATGCATAAAATAAAATTAATTAAACCTTAATTATTTATTTTCGAAATATTCATATGTATATTTTATATTATGTAATGGATATTACTAAACCACATATAATGAAGAGAAAATATGGTCACCATAAACCCTCTTTTTATCTCCCTTTATTAGATGTTGATCTTTCTTAGTATTTTTTGGATATTAACATTAAACCATTTTACATCATATTAAGTATGGATTGGATCATTTCCAATAAATACTGGGTTTATTATTAAATTTTATCGATATACATTACTTCGCCCAATGGGGTGTGTTGTATCGTTCAAGGAGAATGGGGCACAAAGTCGAGTAGAGCCTAACCTTATTATCCAGAGATGGGTAAAGTTATATCAATGTTTTCTTTAGACCTTGAGATATAATCTACGATTTTTGATCTCTCTCCATTTTTTAGCCTCCCTTTTTTACTTCTCTAGTTTTCTATTGGTAAGGGAGGTAGTATTTTTATCAATTCAGTGCATGGTACTCAATTAATATCTGTTTATTCCTAGCACATGGAATAAGATGAAATCAAATAGCTATGTAATAATCTATATAATCATTTAATGAATGTATTTAAACTTTCGTGGGTGTATCCTTGGGTGGTGTCAGTTTACGTTTCTAAAAAATATGATGGTTCACCTCACGTTTATATTGATTACCAAAAACTTCATCATGTGATGGTAAAGTAAAAAATATCCATTTCCATGGAATGATGATTTGTTTGATCAATTAAAAGGGGAAAAGTGTTTCTTAAGGAATTTTCTTCAATTTTGATTTCATCTATTGAGAATAAATGAATCTGAAATTCATAAAACTGCCTTTAAGAATAGGTACTTTCATTTTGAGTACCTTGTCAATCCATTTGGTATAACCAATTCTTCTGTAGTTTTTATGGAATTAATGAAAATTATTTTCTAGCATTACCTTGATTCTTTCATGGAAGTCATTTTGGATGAAATCCTAGTTTACTATACATCTAAGGAGGATCGTGTGAAATATCTAACTGCAGTTAAAGAATGGTTTAGAAGTCAAAAAATTTATATAAATCTTTTGAAATGTGATTTTTGGATTTGAGATATGATTCTGTTGAAAAAAATGCAATCAAAATATAATATTTCAATTAACCATGAAAAGTTAAAAGCTTTTATGAAATGGGAATAATCAAAGAATTTATTCATAATTTAGAGCTTCTTGGATTTTTTTGGCTATTATCACTGGTTTGTTAAAAATTCTCCAAGTTTGAATCTCCAGTGACTAATATAACATAGAAGGGTGTAATGTTTTCGTGGATGAGAATTATCAGAATTCTTTTAGAAAGATTAAACATGTTTTGAATATTGCACCAGTGTTGATTCTCTAAGAGGCCTAGTAGGAATATGTGGTCTTCTATGATGTACCGGGTTTAGGTTTGTGATTCATTATTATACAGGTTGATCATGTCATTCCTTCTGGATCTTGCTGTCTTATGGAACATGATAAAAAATTTCAGAACCATAACCTTGTACTTGTATAAAAAATTCATGCACTAAAGATTTGGTAGGACTTCCATTTGGGATAATTTTTTAGTATGTATTCTGACCATAGGAGAATGATCGATATCTTTTATAAAAAATATTTGAATCTCTTCTAGAGGTGTTGAGTGGAATACTTAAAATCTATCAACTTTGAGATCACTTATCCCCAGTGGAAAGGGAATGTCATACTAAATTCCTTGATCATGAAACATTAGACCCTAGCTTTGATATAGTCATTAGTGGAGTGGAACATTATAGTTCTCTCTTAACAGTTTCATATTTCCATATACAATTTAGGGGCTGAGGTTTCCTTGTCCAATGAACAGTTGAACACTACTTATCTTGAGTGGATTCATTATGAAAATCATTTCGATGACTAGTTCCATAACATTAGATAATCTATTTATGGTGGGGAGACCTTTTCTGAGTGGTCATTCTCCACCAATAGAATTTTATGTTATCATAACCATTTTGTGGTTTTTTTATTGGTCATGAAAGCTATGATGGGGGGTTTACTTAATTTTAAGTGTCTTGTGAACCTAGGAACAACAATGTTGTTCTATAACATGAGAAAATGATTCTAGTTGGTACCTATAAGATGGGACATTGCTGATTTTGTATGCCATTGTTGTATATACTAATAGGTTAAGTCAAAGAACTTGTGACCTTTGGGTTTATTTCATCCAGTTATAGTCTCGACTTGGAAGTTTAATGTGATCTTGATGGAATGTGTGGTTGGTTTTCTATATATATAAATAAAGAATAATTAAATATGGGTTGAGATTAAATGTCTTACTAAATCGAATCACATTATAAAATTTTTTGATATAACCAATGTTAATGATTTTTTTAATTTATATGAGAAATATAGTGTTCATTTTCAGGTCATTCCATCTACTATAGTCTTTAATGGCGATAATTGGTTCACTTTTTTTTGAGAGGTCTTTAGGAGGAACTGGTATTTTAGGCCTATTTGATTGTTCATTACAATCCAATATAGGATGGTAAAACAGAAAGAGCTATAATTATTCTTAAGGGCATTCTCCATGAATGAATTATTGACTTTGGTGGATCTAGGGATCATAAACCGGGTTTGGTTGAGTTTTATTATAACAATAGCTACCATTCTGCAATCAGAATGTCTCCTTTTGAGGCCTTGAATGTTTGGCCTTGTAAATATATTTAGTGTTATTTTGAGATTGGTCAATGCTACATATTGAGAAAAATATTTTTCAAATATATGACAAAAAATATTCAATTTATTCATCAGATAATTTTTACGGAATAGATATAGTATAATTATTATGTGGATCGTTATTGCAGAATGTTGGAATTTTCAGTGGGTGACCAGGTGTTCTTGAATGATTCACCATGTTTGGGTCATCGAAATCTTGAGAGGAAAGGAAAACCCTATCTCAATTTTATGGTATATTTTAGGGTTATTGAGTAGGTGTGGAAGGTGTATTAAAATTTTGAAGATCCACAATATTTGGCATCGATATATAATATGTTCCATGTATCTCTACTACGTTTTTTTTTCTGATCTATCACCTTTTCTAAGTTAGAGTTATCTTAATATTGAACCGGATTTATTTATTAATGGGAATCTATCTAGGACAGTTTATTATGAAACTATGATACTTTTTGGGTGGATGATACCTTTGTTTGACTTTTTTTGGCATCATTGTTTTAATACTCAATATTCATGAGAGACGGAGGCCCTGAGGAGAGAATAGAGGCCTCATCTTTTTTACATGGAAGCATATTTATGGGCTTTCTGGGGATAGAATTTTTCTACATCTGATAGGTTAAGAGATCATGTTATTATATTTATGTTATCTTTAACCCATATTTTGATCATTTTTTGGTTGGTTTTGTTTTATAGGAGATTCAAATTAAATTTTAAAAAAATTAAGGGCTTTTGGGATATGCAATGTTAGTGCATAATTCTCCCAAACTATGCACATTGCTAGTGAAAACAATGAAAACCCTTAAAAGGAGGTTGTTAATGTTTGGTGTATGATTTTTAAAACCGTGAATCCAAAAAGGAGAAACCATCAAACCCCATTAGTTTGGGAGCAAGGTTAGGGAGCATGATTTGTCTAATTGTCTTCTCCTTACCCAGAAACTACATGTGAAATTTGTAATTCATCTAAAATATTTTTTTGAAATTCATAAACACCTATTTAGACCCAATCTTATACCTAACTCGACCTATATCTATTTAAATGGTTTTGAGGGCTCTCAAGGATCAATTTTGACTCCTCTAAACCCCCTCGATGGTAGATCAATGCTATGGAATATTCATTTAGTCATTTCTTAGTATGTTTCCTCTTCCAATTATTTATATCCCACACTCTTCTTATCTCATCCATATGGTTTAATAGATCTATGCGTTGTTGGATGATCAAATACCTATTTTTTGGATCATAAATATAGGATTGTTTCTCAAAGAATTGATGTTGGCATTCTTAATTTGATTTTACTATTTAGGTCTTTGTGATTTGTGATCTTATGATCCTAAGGAAGGTGGGCCCATTTATGGTGGACAATTTTATTAACCCTAAATTTCATTAGTTAAATTAAATAGTTTGATTTAGAGGTAATTTCATTAAATTTGTTCATTAAAAACCCAATTCAATTGAATTGTGGATTTTAAGTGGATTTGGAATGAAAATTTGGAATACATAAAATTCCATTGAATTGGGGTGAATTTTGAAATTGGATGGAAAATTATCAAAATGAAAATATGGAATTTATTTTTGGAATCTCAATTATGAAATTTATTTGATGAATTGATTTCAAATTTTTATTTAATGAAAATATCTTATATTTTTAAAACAGAATGCCTTTTATCCTAAAAAATTATTTTATTAAAACTCCATTTTGGTTTTTAAATTTAAATTTACATATTGAAATATATATATGTGTTGAATTTTTTTTTATAAGGTTTGACATAAATTTCACATTATTGATTGTTGTTTGAGCACATTAAATTTTAGGTGATTAGTGTGTTATTAGGGTCAGACATGCTATAATGGGAAATACATATCACCATGTTGATGCTTTCTCAACATAAACACATTGTAAGAGCATATCCTCAGTAAAATTTTTGTTAGTCCACCTTGAACAGTGTCAAAAGGATGTGTATGAACATTTTTTTTCATTATATATATGTGTGATGATCCCATAACTAGGAGCTATCGTACAACATGGATGATGAACATGTTCCTCTCTTGTGATTATTTTGAAATATATCTCATTATTGAAATTAATTTTAAACATTCATTAATAATTTGTATAAAAAATTATATAAAATTTTTATTAATCCAATTGTGTAAATTTCATCAATCATTTTAAATGGAAATCATGATTTTATTTAAACATGATTTTAAACATCCATCATTTTTCATTTGTAAATGAAAGAATTATAATGATTACTAATAGTGGAATCTTATTATGGAATCCTTAGAGAGACCCTACTAAGATTTCATCTTATACCATTCCATTTTATTTGGATGTCTATAAATTATCTCCTTCAAGGTTTGAGAAAAGTTAATGTGCCACAGGAAGGTCATTATAGTTGTTGATCCATGAGATTAGATAGTTGTGTCTATGAGGATTTGGGTTGTTATAATATTTTACAGTACATTGTCATCATACTTTTGGATTTTTATGGTTTTTCATATTATGGTGCAATTCTCCTTAAGGAATTTTTATTGTATGCATACTAATTTAATCATCTTTATTCTATAGTATTTGTGGAAAATCTATTCCCACATTAATTTTGTATGATGTCTAGTTCTAGTTGTGAACCCATGTAGATGAGGAATTCCCTTTGGGATATTTCAGGACCTTCATGGTTATCATGTTACCAGGGCATCTGAGATTGATCATGATAATACACACCACATAATTTTTAATGTGTTCATATTAACATATTTATCTCTATAAATTGGGAAATGAGATAAAACCCCTTAACACTTGGTAAATTTCAATTCAAATCTCCTTTGTTGTAATAATTCAAATTCAGACATAATATATAGTGTATTATGAATTATTTATGACATTACATGTAAAAATGGGTATTTTTTACACCATATAAATGTTATTAGGTTCACAATAATACAATATGACTCAATGTAGGGAAATTGTGAGGAAGGCCTATATAATGAAAGTTACATTGATTTGATAATTAATCAATGAATTAATTTTGTGTATAAAATGTAAATGCACAAGAAAATGTTGTAAGACAATATAATATGTTGACATTTCATGACATACCCATTTTCTAAGAATTCCTTAGACAATAAAGAAGTAATATAAATCATTTAAAAACATTTAGTTAGGAATTTTTTTACCACATGGTAATTTTCAAGAAAAATCCCATTATAATAAATAATTATGATTGAAACATAAAATACAATGATTTATGGGGGTAGAATTATATTATAGTTAAAATATGCAGTATATACACCGTATAAATTATGTTAGGTGCATAACATTACAATATGCCTTAATAACAGGAAATTGAGGTGAAATCCCTCACCTTAGGCATCCTTTTCATGGAACATGTCTTAATGTCCTATATAATGGTTTCAAAAATGTTATTAATTTTTTTAAGAACCATATTCTTATTTATAATATTATATTTGATCCCATTAAAACATTTTTTCACCTATTTTTTATTAATTTTTCTTTATATTCATTTTTTCATGTGTTAATTTCGTTGTTTTCTCGAGCATGTTTTATTATGAAGGTTGTCATTATTCCACATATTATATAGTTAAATCATATATGGAAATATTTATATTTTCTAAATATAATTATTTTAGTTATTATATTTTATGAATCATTATATAAATTTGAACATGGATAATAGATCACATTTCTTTTGGAGAACGTGGTTCATACGTATTCACAAGAAATTCCATCATTTCCTTAATGGGTGAAAGGGAAAGAAATTTTATGGTAAATTAATTTTTCATAAATTATATAATTTAATATATATAACATAAATTAATTATTTTTCTTCTTATTATCTTCCATATAAAGTGTAAATGAAAAAAACCACATCACATTACGAGGTGGTAGTTTGATGTACACATGTGTGATGTTATCATATTCTAAATGACACTGAAAGTAACAAGATATATGTGATATTTTAATTAAAAAAGTACAATAATATATTAAATATCACATGAATGTTCTAAATAAATTAATATATCAATCCATAAAAGGTGTTTATAGAAAATAATTTACATCAGTTTGTGAGGTGTTAGTCCACATCATACAAGATCCAATAGTTTCATTTCCGATTTGATATAATAGGAGAGGGATATAGGTAATTACCCTAAAATAATAACATAATTATATGTAAGATACCTAGGTTGTAATATAATAATTTATTAAAATTATTTTAAGTATGAGGTAGATGAAACAAAATAGAAACTCTATTTTACAATGTTGCCACTTATTTAGAAGACCACATTAGTTATACACCATAAACCATTTTTCGAAATATTTATGATCAATGAATGGGAGCAAAGTTATTATGAGTGTACATTCAAATTGATTTGGGTATGAATTGAAAATGAAAATTTTATTTTTTTAGTGAGAATATGGGATGATAGGTGGTGTTCTTTTATTAGTGCAGTAGAGGACACTCATGGAATATTTGTAAAGAATTAATTATAACAACATCCTTATCATAAAAAATTCCAAAAAATGGTTCATGATAGACCCTTATAGGTTGTAAGGATTCATTATGGAGATACAATGGGTGTTTCATTTGTTGTTAGATTATGGTAACCTTTAAATTTTTAGTCTAACCCAAGTAAATCAACTTTTACCTTAAGAACATTAAATATGTTTTATAGTTTTTACTATTCATATTGAGTAAAACTTAATCATAAAATACTAGATAATATAAATTACTTCGATTCCAAATGTATTATAATTTTTTACATATTCCATCCACATGATTGGAAGAATCCAAATTAAAATAAAGCATAGACAAGTTATGAAAACGTAGGTTTCCAAAGAAAAAATTCTCATAATTATAGAAAGCTTAAATATAAAAAAGAAATTTTAAAATGATTCCACTTAAATAAATTTTAATAATTATTATATAATATATCTAATTATACACTAGAAAAATTTAAATATAATTTATCTTCTTACTTAATTCAAACATAGATCTACTTTTCACCAATAGTTAGTATTTTCACTATTAATCAAAAAATGAAACATTTTAGAAAAACCCAAAAATTCATTATAATATATTTCTAATATGCTGATTAAAAAAATTAATTTTATTGTAATAATTTAATCATATGTTCAAAATAATTGATGAAATAATTTTCATTGAAAAAATAGCTTTTCCAAAATTATTTAATCCACTTTAAAATAGATATTATTTAATTTAAAATCAATAGATAACCATAATTTTCATAATTTAGTTATCCATATTCATACCCACCAACATAAAATTTTTGTTATAATGTTAATTTTTTTAAAAATATTTTTATCAATTATCATGTTTCTTTTAATATTAATCTTGTCTGTATCATAATCTATCAAAAATATTGAATTTATTTAAAAGGAAATTAATCATGAAGTCTTGGGGTGTTACATTATTTAACCTTATGAAATTTACATATTATAATTTTTGTGTATATTAAATTGTAATTATATTTGGGTATTTATTATTCCTAAAAACTATTGGTTCTCATGTTTCTTCCTCTATTTTCTCATTTCCCAGTGTACCTTTACTAGACGAGTCATTTGATTCCTCAATTCATTCAATCTAATTTCATGAATATTGATATGTTCTTCATATTAAGAATTACTACACCCCAATTACAATTCCATATAGGTGATAAAAGGTTTTTTATCATGGAATTACTTCTTTAACAATGATATATAAAACACATAATATACTTTTGACAGGCTTGGTTTCATTGGAAATCGATGAGAAACAACTCTGATCCTTTCAAAAATATAAATTCTCCCCATATACATTGGTTATTGACCCTCTGTCTTATCACACCATATAACACCCATCCATGTAGATACTCCCATGAAAACATAATCTCCCTCATGAAATTCCAAATATTTCCTTTGAATGTATATAAGCCTCTTTTTCCTACATTCATCTACATTAAAATGAGTCTGAATAGTATTTAACATTTTTGTTATATCATAAATAATTTTTGGCCCTGAAATATTACTTTCACTAACTTCATCATAATAATTTCTATTATAAATTCTCTCTCTATATAATCTTTTGTATGGGGCTATTTGAATACATGAATGAAAACTTTTTTATAAAAAAATATTACAATATGTAAATATAGAAATCACATACCAGGAATGTCATGTGATCATTACCTCACCATGTCATCAATTTTTTGAATAGTTCATTAAAACTATATAGTGGATTGAGTATTTTATGAAGCGATTAAATAAATTTCAGTGTCCTGAACATTCTAAAGTCACTTCTAGAATTTTGATTTAAATCGGGGAGCACAGTCAGACACTATCAAAATAGGGAATCCCTGAATTCTTAAAAAATCATCAATATAAGTAATCACGAGGAAATCAATAGGTAAATATTATCTGATAGTGAGGAAATTAGTAGATTTGGTCAGTCAATAAATGACAAAAAAATTATCATGATTATTTATTAGATCCTTTAGTATTATTATAACAATGTCCATAATAATGTCATCCAATTTCTACACATTATTAAGACGAGGTTTCAGGACTCTTCTAGGATTTTTTCTCATATTTTCCACTTTTTTTACATAAAAACATATATACAAATAATCAAAAATTTCCCACTTCATGTTATCCCATAAAATATATTCCCAAAAATTTCTATATATCATGTTTCAACCATGGTTTATTTTGAAATTTGACTTATGAGGAGCATCCAAAAAGTCCCTTATTTGCACACCTATAGATGGAAAATATAATAAATTTTCAAATATCATAAAAAAATCGTCATCAATGATATATTATAGTTTCCCATCATTCACCCCATTAATTTTATTATAAAAGTTATTAATATCATATTTAGAATATTTTATCTTTTCAAATTAATATGGTTTCACAAACATTGAAAAAAAGAGTGAAGTCCTTGCTTCCATAATAATGTCCATGTCCACCTATAGTAGATCAGCGAACATATGGGCCCTCTCAATTCAAGTTTGGGTTAGAGTTCTGTGATCGTTCATACCAAATGCATATGATACATTATTTTCATTCCCTCAGTTGTATTTTATTAGTAAATAATCATCCTTGTATAAGGACATGACCATAAATATTACATAATCTTGTAAATTTATTTAGAATTCACATTCTTAGAGTCAAAAATATCTCCATTGTTAAGAGTTGTCGGGAATTAAGAAATAAATTATACGTGTCTACACAAAAGAATACAAAGTGGGTAATACTAAAATGGTGTGTAGATCTTTAATAATAATATTGTTTTTAACAAAAATTATAATTATTCAATGGAAATTATTCACAAAATCCATCTTGGCTTCCCCTTTTCTATTTCCCATCATTATACACATTAAATATCATGACTCGTCATAGTGGGTCGGACCTGCAGCACAGCGGGCCAGACCTATGGCTTATCGGGCCAACACTGGTAGACTGAGCCCCACCCAGTGAGCCAGGCCAACCATGGCCCGGGCCTGTGAATCACCCCCCCCCCCTCACCGTTGAAGGGCTGGAAATAGTGAACATGGCTGACCATTAATGGGTCGGACCCTGGCGGGGTCAGCTAGACCCCTGGACCGGTTGCATTGGGCCGGCTTGACCGAGTCGGACTGGGCCCAGACCCAACTTACCCCTGAATAACGAAATGCCCATAACTGACGAATTGGGTGTCCATTTTACACATAGTTAGTGGCATTGGGGCCCCTTTTGTGAAGCAGTCCATTTGACATATTTTGTCGGGCCCGAACGTGATAGCCCGGACCGAGAATTGATCACCCCTATTTCACTAGAAGGGGTTTAACTGAATGACCGGATGTTCGATTGATGCACCGTCTATGGAATAAAGACCCTTGTGGAAAGGAGGTCCTTTAGAGACACTCTAAGTGAGTTTTTATGGAGTTCTATATGCGATATGGGTTGGATAATACTTGAATCCAACAAATCACTTTTTACAAAAGTGCCCATATCTCACAGACCAAGCATCCGATCGATTCACCGTCTTTTGAATTGGGACCCCTATGAAAAGGAAATCCATTAGGTATTAATTTTGTGGGATTTATTACCAGTAGAAGTATGAATGATGGATTTAGGAGCAAAGTATTCTAGAGATTTGGCATGCTTCGTTCGGAGTTCCAATGGCTGGATGTGACATGAAGAAGAAGAGTGACCAATGTGGTTAGCATAAAAAACCCTAGCGTGGGATGATCTTTTTGTAAGACTAATCATACCTACCTCTGTACAGGTAACCAATATGGGTCCGCACCAGTGACCAATACGGGTCAGCACCAGCGACCAATATTGGTCAGCATCTACTGACCAATGCAGGTCAGTATACAATGACCTATACAGGTCAGTACTAGATTTACTATGGATAAGATGATATTTCATTACAACTAGTCATCAATATCCTAGTAACCTTGAAGTTATATCGTTAGAGTGAGATATCTATTTCTACTGGTGCTTCATGATTTAGATCATTCTTGTGATATTTTATTTGTAGTATTTCATGTTATGTTTTTCTTTTGTGGATTATTAAGATACCTTCGGGGGTCTCAGGGACCCCTACTAAGTTGTTATACTCACCCCTACATGGGCTCTTCCCACACATGTGTGTCTGGTGCAGAAAACTGATGCACTAAGGCAGACATTGGAGGTCTGAGACTTTATGGATAATGATACGATGGGTGAATTTGATATCCTCTTATTTGACTTTAGAATTAGAGCTACTCACCTCCAGGTAGAGCCCTAGGCTAGGTGTGATAGCTGGTTACATTCTTTTAGGTATATAGGGATTTTATTCCGACCCATTTTTTTCATTTTATAGTTGTACTCTTTTTTGTAAACTACTCTCATGGTTATACCTTACTTTTCTTGTTTGTTTACTTAATTTTTCTTTTTTAAGTGTTTATATATCTTTAAAGAAATGGAATGTATATTTTGGAACATCCTTCAGGTGCAGGTAACCAACCCCTGGCATGTGGAAGGGGGCTTGGGGTAGCCATGTCCGGGCCCCATAGGATAGGTCATGAAAAATTGGTATCATATGGTGGTCAGCTCTGCCAGAATAACTAAGAGTCTAATTTAAATGAGGCATTGGTGTAAAGTGTCTGGAGTTTTTTTTCTTATACAGGGAGTCTAGTTTTCGTGTCACAGCTGACATATCTATACACCAGGACCCTGAATTATATTTTCCAACTCAGTACATGAAAACAATATTTTCAAGTGTTTTGAGAAGTTTTCTTCATCTTTCTTGACTGAGGCCACTAGGTATAAATTATTGACCATAGATAAATTGTTTCTTATAGGATGCCTCTGTGAAGAAATACATCTAGGATTCTAATTTGAGATTGTCGAAGTGTCCCACATAGCGATGAGGCATTGTTCTAGGGATCGCTCACAGTGGTGGAACCTTCTGGTGGTGTACCAGGAGCATGACCACCCATTGAGTAGAATATGATACTATTGGATCCTACACACTGGCTGAGCACGTTGCACGAGTTCCAAAGACAGAGGCCTCAATGGTTTTTAGGCAAGACCGACCCCCGAAGCTGGATAGTACTGTAATGAGTCAATTTCATGGGTCATTCTATTAGTAGAGACACTGACCGAGAAGATGGCAATCTTGGATGCAAGCCTTCTTCAAGGGTCGACATGACGATGGTGGATCTCAACGCTCCAGGTGAATGAAAAGATGACCCTCTTATAGATGGACTTTGAGAGCCTTTTCAGGGTGTATTTCATGCCAGAGACACTATGCTCTGTGCATATTCAAAAGCTTTGCATCAGTAGAAGAGTATCCAGACTGTGGCTCAGTACTCAGCGAGATTTACTAACCTCCCTAGATACTCTAATGACACGGTACGTGACCCTTACTTCAGGGCCCATACTTTTGGTTAGGGGCTCCAACATGATATCAGAGCTGCGACAGTTTCTCTATGAATTCCGATGCAAGTTGGGGTGCTAGAGAGATTTTTGCTGATTGAAATCTTTATTTCTGAGAAGGCACCAATAGTTAGAGCCCCTACTGGATGACAGGTACCAGAGTCATCTACAAATGGTAGTAGACATGCGATGTGCAAGCCTAAATGGGTTAGTCATTCTAAAGGGTGACTCGGGGACATAAGGTAAGATTTGTAAGGCTTGAGAGGCCAAGAGATCCACCAGCGAGGCTTGATCTATTTTTCCTGCGGTGGACAGGGTCATAGATCTCATGACGGTCTGACTCCCCGCACTGATGATAGGCAGACAGTGGAGTGGCCACTGAGGCAGTGGGAGCAGTTGGAGCATGAGCATTATCCAGGAGGAGGATGAGGCATTGGAGAAGGACCTATAGTTATAGGAGATCGAGATCACTAGGCACTCCCACCACAACCCCTAGGTGGTCCACCACGAGATCAAGGAGCAGGTGGATGGGGATAGGCCTAGATACAGGCAGTATAGGCTCACGATCCGGATGTCCCAAAGATGATACGAGGTAAAATCTATATCTCTATACTTTAGTTACACTTCTTATAGAAAAAAGTGATAGAAACTCCATCCTTTCTACAGACTTAATTCTGGACTCTGAGATTCCGACTGATCTTTTATTTGACCTTTGTGTTTGGATAGTCTTACAGGAGGAGATTCAACAGTCACACATAGGTGCCAATAGTGTGATATTACTCACAGAGGATATAGTTTAAGATGGCATCTTCTAGTAGAGGCTTTGAACCTCTACAACATCATTTTAGGCATGGACTGGCTATCAGCAGTTCACACACATATTGACTGCTTGAGATGTACTATGGGATGTACACATAGAGATGGAGGCCAGTTTTCTTTTGTTGGTGAGAAGGAAAACAAAGCAGCATGAGACCGAATTTCTCTCAGGAGGGTTCAGCTGATTACGTATGAGTTGTCTTGCATGACTTTCAACATGATCGATGAGTTGAGTTCATAGTTTCCAGCAGTGGTGGACGAGTATGATGACGTATTTCCAGAAGACGTCCTATGACTACCTCTTCATAAAGAGGTAAAATTCTACATTGACTTTTACCCATTAATAACACTGATATCTACACCATCATATCGAAGGGCCCTTGTAGAGATTAGGGAGGTGAGGGTACAGTAGAAGGACATATATTTGAAGGGATTAGTAAGGCCTAGTGTTTCTCCAAGGGCAGACTCGATGTTGTTTTCTAGGAAGGCCGATGAACGTTTGAGGCTCTGCATAGAATTCCGGCACCAAAACCAAGTTACCATGAAGAAAAAGTATCTTATGCTGAAGATTGTTGATTTGTTTGATCAGTTTAAAGGTGAAATGTGGTTCTTGATGATAGACCTCGGATTAGGATATCATTGGATCAGGGTACGAGACGAGGACTTACCAAAGATAGCCTCCCGATATCGGGACGACCATTACGAGTTCTTGGTGATTCCTTTCGACATAACCAACTCTCCAGCAGTTTTCATGGGGCTTATGAATAGGCTCTTTCATCCATTCCTCGATCGCTTTGTGGTGGTCCTCAATGACGACATCTTGGTGTACTCAGCATCCGAGGAGGAGAAAGTTGTACACTTAAGGATAGTTCTGGACACACTATGGGAGCACCAGTTATATGGGAATCCCTCGAAGTGTTAGTTTTGGATACGAAAGGTCCACTTCATGGGGAAAATCATCTTATAGGCTAGAGTTGTAGTGAATCCAATGAATATCGAGGCATTACTTTCATGGGATCCACCCAAGAGTGTTACTGAGGTGCGGAGAATCCTTTGTTTATATCGCTATTATCGGAGGTTCATACCCAATTTCTCTAGAGTAGGAGAACCTATGACTGTCTTGAAAAAGAAAGGGAAACCCTTCTTTCTGTTAGAGAAATTCCAATAGGGCTTTTAACAGCTGATATAGATCTTTACCAGTGCGCCCATTATGTGGTTTCCAGAGGAGCGCATTGACTATGTGGTTTACTGTGATGCATCAGGGACCGAGCTCATTTTCATCCTTATGCATGATGATGAAGTGATTTCTTATGGATCACAATAGCTGAGGCCTCATGAGCAGAATTATGCGACTCATGACTTGGAGTTAGTAGCAGTAGTCAACACACTGAGGATGTCGTGACACTACTTGATGGGCGAGTGGTTCATTGTTTTCTAAAACCACAAGACTCTAATATATATCTACAAAAAGTAATATCTAAATTTGAGATAGGGACATTGACTAGGGATTCTACAAGACTATGACTTTGATATAGTATATAATCCTATGGAAGGGAATGTAGTGGCATATGCACATAGCGGGAGATCGGGTTTGCAGTTACTGAATAAGGCTACAAAGCAGTTATCCTCGTTTCAGATATCCTACATGGATAGAGTTGAGACAGTATACCTATAGTTGATGGTAGTTTCCCCTCCACTCCTTTATTGATTCAGAGAGGTGCATCTCTAAGACAGCATCTATGAGACTACACGTGCTCAGATATCCTTTGGCCATGCACTTGATTGATATTTTGAAGGTGGGATCACACTATAATTTTCAGAGGATGTATAGGTTTACCAGTGGTTCTATGAGAGGAGGTGATGATGGTGTTCCACACACCCCCCTTTCTATTCAATATAGTCATTCCAAAGATGTATCAGGACCTCTGGCATCGGTACTGGTGTCCAATGATGAAAAACTTTGTGTGTAGAGTTTGTTTCTAGATGCCTCACTTGCCTGCAAGTGAAGACCGAGCACCAGGTACCAGAAACATGACCCACACCTTGAGATACCAGAGTGGAAGTGGGAAGGGATATAGATGGAATTCATGATGGGGTTACCATGTACGTCCAGACAAAATGATACCATCTGGGTTATATTTGACTGACTCACCATGTTAGCACTCTTCCTTACTATTCGAGAGTAGGGTTTGGTGTAAGGTTTGAGACATCTTTACGTTCAAGAGATCATGCGACATCATGTGGTGAAATTGATGATAGTATTAGACCATGAGGCACAATTCACATCATGGTTGTGGTAAGGATAGGAGGAGGCTTTTGGGACTCAACTTCACTTGAGCACAACTTTTCACCCGCAGACAGATGGTCAGACAGAGCATACCATCCAGTCCATGGAGGACATGTTTCGCGCATGTGTCATATATTTTGGTCATGATTGGGAGGACCACCTACCCCTGTTGGAGTTTGCGTGCAACAAAAACTATCACTTCAACATTGGTATGACCCCTTTTGAGGCATTGTACAGACGACTGTGTAGATCACCCTTGTTTTGGATAGATCCATGATAGCCAGCACTCATGGGCCTAGAAATTGTACATGCTCCAACTGGGAAGGTGCAGGTCATCCGAGAGCGGATAAAGACTGCACAGAGTCTATAGATGTCCTATACTGATAAGAGAAGGAGACCACTAGAGATCCATGAGGGGTACCACGTATTCATGAGAGTCTCTCCTTGATGGGGAATATAGATATTTGGCTGAGGTGGAAAACTCTCACCGTGGTTTATCAAGCCATTCCTGATAATTCGGAAAATTGGAAAGGTGGCGTACTTCTTGGCACTACCACCACAGTTGGAGAGGGTTCATTATGCCTTCCATGTGTCCTAGCTGTGGAAATACGTGCATGACCCATCTTATTTCATCGACCATGGTGAGCTGGAGATTGACGACGGGGCGACATTTGTGGAGTACATAGTTAAGATAGAGGATCGATAGCTATGGATCCTTCATGGTCAGTCGATACCTCTGGAGTGCATTCAATGGAAGCATGATAATCTCTAGGAGATCACATGGGAGTTAGAGGTTCATATGAATCCCCAATACCCCTCTTTGTTTGGGTGGACTTGTTTGGATTTAGAGGATGTAAATCCACAAGGTGGGGAGAATGTAATGACCCAGAAAATTCCATGTAATTTTTTAATTATTTGGAATTATTATAAGTCTACGAAAAAATATGACATGTTATTAGGAGGCCCGGTGTTCCCAAAATGAATTTATAAAAAATTTTAAGGTACATTCAGTAAACACGTGGGCAGAATTTCTTATCTTTTGAACTGGTGATCAGATTAAATATCGTAGGGCACCGTTGAATCCGCTACCCTGAGATTCTCTTAGGAGAAACTTAACTTCGATGGAATTTAGTCAGGTGAAAAAGGTAGTTTTTTTGAATTTTTATTGAATAATAAAATTACATGCAATTGTTATTTTATTTTTCTCTAATAGATGACTGATGGTGGCGGGACCGGTGACTTATCAGGCCATTTAATTTATTGACTCCCCAACTGCGTAACACCAACATTGTGAATTAAAAGAGAGTCAATAATTCATTAATTGAATATCATTAATTATTCAACGTGTTACTCACCATTCCCCCTCTTATTTAGATGGATGTAGGGGTGGGGTTTCGGCACAACTTTTTCATGTGAGGAAACTCTAGAAGAGTTCTGTGGCAACATCCACTTACAGATAAAGGAATCTCAAGTCGTAACGGTCCAGGATTGACGAATGAAGATGACTCCATCCAACGTGGACCCTCCTCCCACCACAAACATGTCACCTCCAATGGATCTCTAGGTAGGAGGTTTAAATTGTTTATGTGTTTAAATTTTTTTCCCTCTCCATTCTTGATTAATACGAAGAACACTGATAAAAAAACTAATAGGTTGATATGTAAATGATTCGTTTTTACAGAATCTGGTCATGGGGTTTTGTTTTCGGGTTATATCAAATATTATGATGATTTTTAACCCATGTGGTATAATGTTAACACGGAGGGCACCAGCCAATCCCAACAAGGCCCAAACCCTCTACCAAACTTTTTCTTGATGCATTCATCGTGGGAAAATGATGAACTTTTCAGAAATGTGGAACTGAGGGTCAAACAGTGAAGGGGATGTCCTAGGAGGCTTGTAAGCGACGGAAACAATAGGAACAGACAACAGAAGCATGTCTGGTCGCCCGTGAAAAGAACTGTCGGTGCCCCACGAAGGTGGTGGCTGACGGTGGCTGGAGGAGGCCTGCGACAATCTAGTGTGGGCAGGGGGGAGGTGGCATGTTGTCGAGCACCATGACCATTAGAGGCATCGACACAAGATGACCTCATGGAAGGAGGGTGGCGCCCGCAGGCGTTGTCAGCGGTAGTAGCTGCAGCCAATGGGTCGCGGTATGAGGGGGCGGCGGGGTATGGCACCACACTATGTTGGTTGGGACTGGTTGGCCACTGGGCCAAACCCGGCTGGATGAAATGGCCCTACGTCCACAGGGCTAGGTTGTAGAGGAGGTCCTCCTTCAGGCGGACCGGGCCGGACGCAGGCCGGACCCACAGCCATGTGGTCCAACTTGGGTGATCCAGGGCAACCACTGTAGAGACCCGTATCCTGACGTACATGGACATTACATTACATTTGCGGAATACTTAGTACATAACAAAAACACACACACAAGGATCGTAATAGTTTAGTGTGTTTGGAAACTCGGAACATAATCTTCTAATCCTGGTGAAAGATCTTCAACATCTCCCATAAAGATCTTCCCTTTTTTTTACCTAAAACCTTTCTTTATGTCCTGGGGAAAAGAAAACATAAAAGGGTGAGCTCAAATGCTCAGTAAGGGTATACAAAAGAAATAAAAATCATATCATATCTTTTTGAAAATCATAACCTGCAAAAGAGATCATAAAATCTTAACATGGAACAAATCGTAGAAGTGAAAATGAGATCACCATAATCATAACATGAAACTTGAAACTTTGTGGCATGCACACATAATCATGGAAAATCATTTCTTGTTAGTCATGACTCATTGCCAATACTATCTTAGTGGACAAAGTCCCTTTCTGAATCGAGTAACCCTCGTTTCAGTCCTGTTTCACTGAACCGGTATAACCTACCATTCCAGCCATGTCTATCTCATGAGATATAAAATCTTTACCCAATGCATTGGAGGGAGATATAGGTCCCACCCATCTTATAATGAATGCTTTCTTATGTGTGCCACATAATCATAAACCATACATCATAGCGTAACCCATGTAATAAAAATGGGATTCTTAAACAACATGACATCATAAAACAATTCATATAAGATAAAGGAATTCATAAACACAATTCCATCACAACATAGTCAAATCAATGTAAAAATATGGATAGAAACAGAACCCTTTATTATCTTAGATGGAAAATAATTTTGATAAAACACTTGAATTGAATTCTTGAGGAAAATATCCTTTCTTCTTCAAAATCAATTTCTTTTCACAAAACATCATGCAATTTTAAAAGAAAAAGATTTTATTGAAAATAGTCATGAAATATTTTAGAGGAAGCTTCATGAAAATAAGGCTTTATAAAACAGTAGAAATCCGTTCGTGCCGTATAAGTTAAAAAAAACATTCTTCGTACTTTTGTCGGAAAAGTCAAAAAGTACCTTGTACGAAAAACGACAAAAGATTCCTTTCATACATATTACTAAAAACTCACCAAAGGGTAAAAATGGATTTAAACAATTGTAGGTGGATGGAAATAATATTACATATTGATGAAACATGGATGTGGATGATAAAATACACCCCAGTAAATACTTACGAATAAACAATCTCGGATAAAAATGAGATTGTGATATTTCCCTTACCTTAGGTCCGACTTGCTTTGTAAGTGTCCGAACCTCCTGTATAATGATTTAAATCATGTTATTGACTTATTACAGAATCATATTCATTGTTATGATATCATATATGGTTCACTTATGACATTATATTACCCGTTCTTTTGTAAATTCCATGTTAAAGAAGCGTTTTGGGTAAAATCGTTTCATTTATCGTAGGTGTTTTGACTTGTTGTTCTTGGCATCATTATTACTTATATCATGATTTACTTACTTCCAGAATATAAAATATGATTTATATATAATATATATTCAGTATATATATATATATAATAGATAGATAAATAAAATTAAAAACACCGTTCATGGAGACGGTAGTCCGTACGTACGCATGAACGCTGTTTTACTTTCCTTATTGTCTTGAAATGGAAGTAAGTAGATGACATACATACATATATATACATAAATCCAGTAGCTTTATAATGTCATATATTTCATTATTATTTCTTATATATACTTTATAATCATTCTTAAATGGTTAACATGGAGAATGAATCTCATCGCGTCGTGGAGACGGTAGTCCGTACGTACGCACGAGCGATGATATCATTCCTATAAATATTGAATTGAATTGGAGTGGATTATAAAATATATCAGAATCAATATTATGTTGTAATAACTATGTATAGTTATTCTTTACACCATTATACCCATCCATGTAAGGTGGTGGTGGAAAATAGATTACACCACGGCGTGGAGACGGTATTCCGTACGTACGCACGCGCGGTGATTTCTTTTTCCGTAGGATGGATAGATGGTGAAATAGGGTTGTTTCATACATATAATAACATATCAGTATATGAGTGATACTGATGTTATTACTTCATAATGAAACAACCTAAGAAGAAGAAGTGGAAGAAGAAATAAAGATGAAAGAATTGGTAACGGTAATTACCTCTTCTTTGAAGTGCCTCTTTGAGACCTCCTCTTAGGGCACTAGAATTGGTCTTTGAGGAAGACCAGAACCTCTAGGATGTTGCTAGGGAAGTCTAGAAGGGATTTTGGCAGGGTTTGGCCGAGCTTGAGTGCTCAAATTGGTGTGAGGAGGAGAGGGAGGAGGTGTCCTTTTATAGGGGAGGAGAGGGGCATCTTAGGAATATCTCAAAATATTATTTTATATTAAAGTCAAAATCGGTTTATAATGGTTCCAAAGGGTCTTATTTCGAAGCTAAAGTGGGGATGGGTCGAAATACTATCAACCAATAGAATTTAGACAAGTTTAGGATATTATTTTAACCTTATCAATTAGATTTAACTCTAAGTTAAATAATTTAACTTTTACCATGTCTTTTTGTTTTCTTTCACTATATGGTTAATACACTTACTATAATATGCCAAACGAACCCCAAATTGTTTATTATTAATATATATATCCTTATCTAAGTCATTTGGCCGAACCTTAGATTTTTAGGAATAATATAACAATTAATAATATAATATTTGATTTAAAAACTATTTTGTGTCAATTTTGACACTATTTGATATATGATTTTTGTGAGAGTCATAACAGAATTAAATGTTCGAACCAAGTTCATTACATCAACATTAATATATCATAGTAACCTAGAAAATTAGTGGAATTCATAAAAAGTCTCAAATTACATTTATTTTGGTGTTTATAACATCAATTATGTCAATATTTCATTAATAAGATAATTACTACATCATCATTGTGTCATAAATAAATTAAATTATTTAAAGTCTAAAAATTACAAATAAAATACCATTATATAGGAAATCTTTTTATCTTTCTAATTAATATTTATAATATAAAATCCAACATATATAACCCTATGTAACAATTGTTTTTCTAAAAGATATATGCTTGTGTCAATTTTGTATTCATTTTAACTTAATTAAAATAAAGTGTCATTATCACTTACAAGTGGATCAATGAGGTCCCAAAATCGACCCAAAGATTCCCATGGTCGACCATGTATCAACCAATGGGGTTAAGACACGTTTTAGGGTAATTTAATATTATTATAATATTATTTTTTAACCCTTATTTACCGGATTTACCCTTAACCGTGGTAAATAAAATATTTACCGCAGTAATTATTCAAAATGTCTAAAAATAAAAGTTACCTATTTACACAATTTGAACATCCTGATTCCAAATATGGAATCCATTTTTCTAAATTCAAAACACAGAAGTGTCAGAAATTAATTTAAAATTAATTCCCGCTGTCAAAACAAAAAGCGTGTTTTTAAGAGATAATAACTATCAAAAGATTGACATGTTCGGTTTAATTGTAAAATTGTGTCCAATGACCAACATTATATTAAGTGGTAAAAATATATTCTAAATATACTTTAAAACCATTCAATATTATAATTTAACCACATAAGATATTACGATGAAAAAAGTTGTTTTTAATTAAAATATAGCGTGTTTTTACTATTCATCAAAATATGAAAGTTGTCAGAAAAATATCAAAACTTTATCTAATGTAAATTTTTACATCCTGATTCAAAAGAAGAATATTATTTTGTCAAATTGAACATATAAACATGTCAAAAACTATATTTAAAGTGGGTGCTCCATCAAAAGGCGGTAAAACTGCATTTTTTTAAAAAATACTTATTTTACCTGAAAAATTTATTTTGTTCTTATACCATATTCTAGAAATGTGTAAGATGAATAATAATGTTATAAAATTAAAAATTTAGTTAATACTATTCATAACGGCTTGTTCATGACAATATTATAATAATATAACATTGTTTATTAAAACCCGGTATTGCGTACAACACACGCTATCGAGGAAGGTCGTGATTGCGTGTAATGCAAGCCAAGTCAGGGTTGCGTGTTGTGAAAGAATCCTTCGTTGTTTCGTATAACAGAATCCAACCATATTTCATTTATACATTTAATATATATATATATATATATACTCAATGTTGCGTAGAATAACTATTATCAAAATTGTGTGTAACACGGTCCAAGAATAGTGTTGCGTATACTGCAAGCTAATACGGTGTTGCGTATAGCGCAAGGTAATCTTGGTGTAGAATACAACATAAGACGTTAATGAAATTAAAATAATATTTTTCATAAAATCTCGGGGTGTTACATTCTACCCCCCTTAAAATGAATTTCGCCCTCGAAATTCATCGGGGTTATAAATGGTTTACTATTTGAAAGTTTCTTTGATAGAAACCCACATCGTAAAAAGGAATACCCAAACTTATCTTTAAAAAACAAAAGTATGAAACGTAACAGTTACCCAAATAAACTAATCACTGGGTTTCCACATAGGTAAAAATATGGATATGGAAGAGAAATCTAACCATCATGTTCTGATGGAGAGTGGTAGAGAACATGGCTATGGAAAAGCTAGCAATCACAAAGCCATAAATTTGTGATGATCTAGGGTATCATCTGATTCATCGGATATAAGGGCACTAGGACAACATTTTTGGTTTTCAAGATCATTTCCCTAAAGTTGAGAATTTGAATTACAATAAATACTTACTTTATTTTGGTACAATCTCACTGTTGTTCGTGACTTGAACAATTTCCACTTCATCTATTAAATAAATGACGTTGAATTTGTTATTCGTGAAGTGTTAGCAGATCATGTGATAGAATGACGAGTCATTCCATCTGTCTCAAACAAAAGGTTAGCAAAAAATTATATGCATAAATCGATGTATAGTGAGATTAATCATATATGGTTCCTAAAATGGACTTATACTTCATATATCATACTGCTTAATATAATAAAACTAGTTTCTACTAAACAGGGACTTCCTGTAGGCCAGTGGTAGGCGATAAAGGCCAGTCGCACTTCGGTTGTGGGTTCGATTCCCATAGCCTTGTCCGAAGCGATGGGTTGTCGCCCGTCCTGCAGGTTGTCCTTTTTCCAAAACTATATTACTATAACATCCCATCAATAATATCAAAATTTATATCCTTAAACAATACTAACTTATTTCCAACATAATCCATTCCAATCTTTAGGCTTATTCATAATACTGCAGTCCACTCTCATAACATAGTGAAAACGATTACCAGAGATTTAATACCATCGTTGATCCCCATATATCATAAGATATGTTTTGTTGGTCACATTCCAAACATTCAAAGTCCTTAATCATGTATTCTCTTGAATACCTTAGTGAAAACATGAATGCAATTAAAAGTTAACACTTTCCACATACCAAAATCCTCAAAATTCTATATACTCAAACCATGATATCACTTAGTCCTTATATCAATCATGAGCTCATGAATACTGTTAAACATTTCATTTTCTCCTTATCCCTTAATTATGGGCATATTATCTACTTTCCAAAATATTTTAATCACTTTTCATGGTTACCGGTACCTTAAAATTATTGAAAACCACAATAAACCAATATATAAATATTTCAATACACCATAAAAGTACCTCAACAACATTATTCTTGAATACCAATACATAAACACTTCAGTCCATCCTCTTCAATGATTGTCCTGGAAGAAGTCCTTCCTTGATTTAGAAGTATCTTTTTAGGTCAGGGCATTGAGTTGGGTAATGCCCATGTTCTCCACAAATAAGACATTTAACTCCATAACAGTCTGTCACTCTATGACACTTTTCTCCACACAGATAACATCGGTCCCTCCATTTGAGGTATTCCTCAAGGTTCTTCTTCCCTTCTTTATAAATCTCAATCTTCCTTTCTTTATGCTCCTCAACATGCGAACATGCATAATAGTTTATCTTCCTCTTCTTTGATGAATTAGTCATACCACTAAATTTCACCTTGTTAATCATATATCGCGATGACTGATTTGGCATAATCACAAGATCTTTCTCTCTAGGAATTACACAATTTGTTTTCTCATAGTCACCAATTTTTCCATTGGATTCAATGTTAACCGAATTCCTTCTGGTTCCCTCCATTAACTAAAACACAAAAAGAATCTTGTGAGAGGCAAAAATCATTCTTGGGAAAACAACATAGTAAAGGGGGAGTACCCTCAATATCTAACATCTTAGGTTAAATTCTAAGATCGTTAGCGCAATTCTAGCACTATAACCTATACGTATACTTAACCTTAGATACATCCCTAGACATACCATAGAAATATCTCTAGGGATCTCACTAAAGTTCTCGCATCCTAGTTTCCAAAGGTTGACTAAACCTTTCCTCTGATACCAACTGTAGAGACCCGTATCCTGACGTACATGGACATTACATTACATTTGCGGAATACTTAGTACATAACAAAAACACACACACAAGGATCGTAATAGTTTAGTGTCTTTGGAAACTCGGAACATAATCTTCTAATCCTGGTGAAAGATCTTCAACATCTCCCATAAAGATCTTCCCTTTTTTTTACCTAAAACCTTTCTTTATGTCCTGGGGAAAAGAAAACATAAAAGGGTGAGCTCAAATGCTCAGTAAGGGTATACAAAAGAAATTAAAATCATATCATATCTTTTTTAAAATCATAACCTGCAAAAGAAATCATAAAATCTTAACATGGAACAAATCATAGAAGTGAAAATGAGATCACCATAATCATAACATGAAACTTGAAACTTTGTGGCATGCACACATAATCATGGAAAATCATTTCTTGTTAGTCATGACTCATTGCCAAGACTATCTTAGTGGACAAAGTCCCTTTCTGAATCGAGTAACCCTCGTTTCAGTCCTGTTTCACTGAACCGGTATAACCTACCATTCCAGCCATGTCTATCTCATGAGATATAAAATCTTTACCCAATGCATTGGAGGTAGATATAGGTCCCACCAATCTTATAATGAATCATTTCTTATGTGTGCCACATAATCATAAACCATACATCATAGCGTAACCCATGTAATAAAAATAGGATTCTTAAACAACATGACATCATAAAACAATTCATATAAGATAAAGGAATTCATAAACATAATTCCATCACAACATAGTCAAATCAATGTAAAAATATGGATAGAAACATAACCCTTTATTATCTTAGATGGAAAATAATTTTGATAAAACACTTGAATTGAATTCTTGAGGAAAATATCCATTCTTCTTCAAAATCAATTTCTTTTCACAAAACATCATGCAATTTTTAAAGAAAGAGATTTTATTGAAAATAGTCATGAAATCTTTTAGAGGAAGCTTCATGAAAATAAGGCTTTATAAAACAGTAGAAATCCGTTCGTGCCGTATAAGTTAAAAAAAACATTCTTCGTACTTTTGTCGGAAAAGTCAAAAAGTACCTTGTACGAAAAACGACAAAAGATTCCTTTCATACATATTACTAAAAACTCACCGAAGGGTAAAAATGGATTTAAACAATTGTAGGTGGATGGAAATAATATTACATATTTATGAAACATGGATGTGGATGATAAAATGCACCCCAGTAAATACTTACGAATAAACAATCTCGGAAAAAAATGAGGTTGTGATATTTCCCTTACCTTAGGTCCGACTTGCTTTGTAAGTGTCCGAACCTCCTGTATAATGATTTAAATAATGTTATTGACTTATTACAGAATCATATTCATTGTTATGATATCATATATGGTTCACTTATGACATTATATTACCCGTTCTTTTGTAAATTCCATGTTAAAGAAGCGTTTTGGGTAAAATCGTTTCATTTATCGTAGGTGTTTTGACTTGTTGTTCTTGGCATCATTATTACTTATATCATGATTTACATACTTCCAGAATATAAAATATGATTTATATATCATATATATTCAGTATATATATATATATAATAGATAGATAAATAAAATGAAAAACACCGTTCATGGAGACGGTAGTCCGTACGTACGCATGAATGCTGTTTTACTTTCCTTATTGTCTTGAAATGGAAGTAAGTAGATGACATACATATATATATATACATAAATCCAGTAGCTTTATAATGTCATATATTTCATTATTATTTCTTATATATACTTTATAATCATTCTTAAATGGTTAACATGGAGAATGAATCTCATCGCGTCGTGGAGACGGTAGTCCGTACGTACGCACGAGCGATGATATCATTCCTATAAATATTGAATTGAATTGGAGTGGATTATACAATATATCAGAATCATAATGATGTTTTAATAACTATGTATAGTTATTCTTTACACCATTATACCCATCCATGTAAGGTGGTGGTGGAAAATAGATTACACCACGGCGTGGAGATGGTATTCCGTACGTACGCACGCGCAGTGATTTCTTTTTCCGTAGGATGGATAGATGCTGAAATAGGGTTGTTTCATAAATATAATAAAATATCAGTATATGAGTGATACTGATGTTAGTACTTCATAATGAAACAACCTAAGAAGAAGAAGTGGAAGAAGAAATAAAGATGAAAGAATTGGTAACGGTAATTACCTCTTCTTTGAAGTTCCTCTTTGAGACCTCCTCTTAGGGCACTAGAATTGGTCTTTGAGGAATCCCAGAACCTATAGGATGTTGCTAGGGAAGTGGATAAGGGATTTTGGCAGGGGTTGGCCGAGCTTGAGTGCTCAAATTGGTGTGAGGAGGAGAGGGAGGAGGTTTCCTTTTATAGGGGAGGAGAGGGGCATCTTAGGAATATCTCAAAATATTATTTTATATTAAAGTCAAAATCGGTTTATAATGGTTCCAAAGGGTCTTATTTCAAAGATAAAGTAGGGATGGGTCGAAATCCTATCAACCAATAGAATTTAGACAAGTTTAGGATATTATTTTAACCTTATCAATTAGATTTAACTCTAAGTTAAATAATTTAACTTTTACCATGTCTTTTTGTTTTCTTTCACTATATGGTTAATAAACTTACTATAACATGCCAAACGAACCCCAAATTGTTTATTATTAATATATATATTCTTATCTAAGTCATTTGGCCGATCCTTAGATTTTTAGGAATAAAATAACAATTAATAATATAATTTTTGATTTAAAAACTATTTTGTGTCAATTTTGACACTATTTGATATATGATTTTTTTGAGAGTCATAAAAGAATTAAATGTTTGAACCAAGTTAATTAAATCAACATTAATATATCATAGTAACCTAGAAAATTAGTGGAATTCATAAAAAGTCTCAAATTACATTTATTGTGGTGTTTATAACATCAATTATGTCAATATTTCATTAATAAGATAATTACTACATCATCATTGTGTCATAAATAAATTAAATTATTTAAAGTCTAAAAATTACAAATAAAATACCATTATGTATGAACTCTTTTTATCTTTCTAATGAATATTTATAATCTAAAATCCAACATATATAACCCTATGTAACAATTGTTTTTCTAAAAGATATATGCTTGTGTCAATTTTGTATTCATTTTAACTTAATTAAAATAAAGTGTCATTATCACTTACAAGTGGATCAATGGGGTCCCACAATCGACCCAAAGATGCCCATGGTCGACCATGTATCAACCAATGGGGTTAAGACACGTTTTAGGGTAATTTAATATTATTATAATATTATTTTTTAACCCTTATTTACCGGATTTACCCTTAACCATGGTAAATAAAATATTTACCGCAGTAATTATTCAAAATGTCTAAAAATAAAAGTTACCTATTTACACAATTTGAACATCCTGATTCCAAATATGGAATCCATTTTTCAAAATTCAAAACACAGAAGTGGCAGAAATTAATTTAAAATTAATTCCCGCTGTCAAAACAAAAAGCGTGTTTTTAAGAGATAATAACTATCAAAAGATTGACACTTGTTTATGTTCGGTTTAATTGTAAAATTGTGTCCAATGACCAACATTATATTAAGTGGTAAAAATATATTCTAAATATACTTTAAAACCATTCAATATTATAATTTAACCACATAAGATATTACGATGAAAAAAGTTGTTTTTAATTAAAATATAGCGTGTTTTTACTATTCATCAAAATATGAAAGTTGTCGGAAAAATATCAAAACTTTATCTAATGTAAATTTTTACATCCTGATTCAAACGAAGAATATTATTTTGTCAAATTGAACATATAAACATGTCAAAAACTATATTTAAAGTGGGTGCGCCATCAAAAGGCGGTAAAACTGCATTTTTTGAAAAAATACTTATTTTACCCGAAAAATTTATTTTGTTCTTATACCATATTCTAGAAATGTGTAAGATGAATAATAATGTTATAAAATTCAAAATTTAGTTAATACTATTCATAACGGCTAGTTCATGACAATATTATAATAATATAACATTGTTTATTAAAACCCGGTATTGCGTACAACACACGCTATCGAGGAAGGTCGTGATTGCGTGTAATGCAAGCCAAGTCAGGGTTGCGTGTTGTGAAAGAATCCTTCGTTGTTTCGTATAACAGAATCCAACCATATTTCATTTATACATTTAATATATATATATATATATACTCAATGTTGCGTAGAATAACTATTATCAAAATTGTGTGCAACACGGTCCAAGAATAGTGTTGCGTATACTGCAAGCTAATACGGTGTTGCGTATAGCGCAAGGTAATCTTGGTGTAGAATACAACATAAGACGTTAATGAAATTAAAATAATATTTTTCATAAAATCTCGGGGTGTTACATTCTACCCCCCTTAAAATGAATTTCGCCCTCGAAATTCATCGGGGTTATAAATGGTTTACTATTTGAAAGTTTCTTTGATAGAAACCCACATCGTAAAAAGGAATACCCAAACTTATCTTTAAAAAACAAAAGTATGAAACGTAACAGTTACCCAAATAAACTAATCACTGGGTTTCCACATAGGTGAAAATATGGATATGGAAGAGAAATCTAACCATCATGTTCTGATGGAGAGTGGTAGAGAACATGGCTATGGAAAAGCTAGCAATCACAAAGCCATAAATTTGTGATGATCTAGGGTATCATCTGATTCATCGGATATAAGGGCACTAGGACAACATTTTTGGTTTTCAAGATCATTTCCCTAAAGTTGAAAATTTGAATTACAATAAATACTTACTTTATTTTGGTACAATCTCACTGTTGTTCGTGCCTTGAACAATTTCCACTTCATCTCTTAAATAAATGAAGTTGAATTTGTTATTCGTGAAGTGTTAGCAGATCATGTGATAGAATGACGGGTCATTCCATCTGTCTCAAACAAAAAATTAGCAAAAAATTATATGCATAAATCGATCTATAGTGAGATTAATCATATATGGTTCCTAAAATGGACTTATACTTCATATATCATACTGCTTAATATAATAAAACTAGTTTCTACTAAACAGGGACTTCCTGTAGGCCAGTGGTAGGCGATAAAGGCCAGTCGCACTTCGGTTGTGGGTTCGATTCCCATAGCCTTGTCCAAAGCGATGGGCTGTCGCCCGTCCTGCAGGTTGTCCTTTTTCCAAAACTATATTACTATAACATCCCATCAATAATATCAAAATTTCTATCCTTAAACAACACTAACTTATGTCCAACATAATCCATTCCAATCTTTAGGCTTATTCATAATACTGCAGTCCACTCTCATAACATAGTGAAAACGATTACCAGAGATTTAATACCATCGTTGATCCCCATATATCATAAGATATGTTTTGTTGGTCACATTCCAAACATTCAATGTTCTTAATCATGTATTCTCTTGAATACCTTAGTGAAAACATGAACGCAGTTAAAAGTTAACACTTTCCACATACCAAAATCCTCAAAATTCTATATACTCAAACCATGATATCACTTAGTCCTTATATCAATCATGAGCTCATGAATACTGTTAAACATTTCATTTTCTCCTTATCCCTTAATTATGGGCATATTATCTACTTTCCAAAATATTTTAATCACTTTTCATGGTTACCGGTACCTTAAAATTATTGAAAACCACAATAAACCAATATATAAATATTTCAATACACCATAAAAGTACCTCAACAACATTATTCTTGAATACCAATACATAAACACTTCAGTCCATCCTCTTCAATGATTGTCCTGGAAGAAGTCCTTCCTTGATTTAGAAGTATTATTTTAGGTCAGGGCATTGAGTTGGGTAATGCCCATGTTCTCCACAAATAAGACATTGATCTCCATAACAGTCTGTCACTCTATGACCCTTTTCTCCACACAGATAACATCGGTCCCTCCATTTGAGGTATTCCTCAAGGTTCTTCTTCCCTTCTTTAGAAATCTCAATCTTCCTTTCTTTATGCTCCTCAACATGCGAACATGCATAATAGTTTATCTTCCTCTTCTTTGATGAATTAGTCATACCACTAAATTTCACCTTGTTAATCATATATCGCGATGACTGATTTGGCATAATCACAAGATCTTTCTCTCTAGGAATTACACAATTTGTTTTCTCATAGTCACCAATTTTTCCATTGGATTCAATGTTAACCGAATTCCTTCTGGTTCCCTCCATTAACTAAAACACAAAAAGAATCTTGTGAGAGGCAAAAATCATGCTTGGGAAAACAACATAGTAAAGGGGGAGTACCCTCAATATCTAACATCTTAGGTTAAATTCTAAGATCGTTAGCGCAATTATAGCACTATAACCTATACGTATACTTAACCTTAGATACATCCCTAGACATACCATAGAAATATCTCTAGGGATCTCACTAAAGTTATCGCATCCTAGTTTCCAAAGGTTGACTAAACCTTTCCTCTGATACCAACTGTAGAGACCCGTATCCTGACGTACTTGGACATTACATTACATTTGCGGAATACTTAGTACATAACAAAAACACACACACAAGGATCGTAATAGTTTAGTGTCTTTGGAAACTCGGAACATAATCTTCTAATCCTGGTGAAAGATCTTCAACATCTCCCATAAAGATCTTCCCTTTTTTTTTTACCTAAAACCTTTCTTTATGTCCTGGGGAAAAGAAAACATAAAAGGGTGAGCTCAAATGCTCAGTAAGGGTATACAAAAGAAATTAAAATCATATCATATCTTTTTGAAAATCATAACCTGCAAAATAGATCATAAAATCTTAACATGGAACAAATCATAGAAGTGAAAATGAGATCACCATAATCATAACATGAAACTTTAAACTTTGTGGCATGCACACATAATCATGGAAAATCATTTCTTGTTAGTCATGACTCATTTCCAAGACTATCTTAGTGGACAAAGTCCCTTTCTGAATCGAGTAACCCTCGTTTCAGTCCTGTTTCACTGAACCGGTATAACCTACCATTCCAGCCATGTCTATCTCATGAGATATAAAATCTTTACCCAATGCATTGGAGGGAGATATAGGTCCCACCCATCTTATAATGAATCCTTTCTTATGTGTGCCACATAATCATAAACCATACATCATAGCGTAACCCATGTAATAAAAATGGGATTCTTAAACAACATGACATCATAAAACAATTCATATAAGATAAAGGAATTCATAAACATAATTCCATCACAACATAGTCAAATCAATGTAAAAATATGGATAGAAACAGAACCCTTTATTATCTTAGATGGAAAATAATTTTGATAAAACACTTGAATTGAATTCTTGAGGAAAATATCCTTTCTTCTTCAAAATCAATTTCTTTTCACAAAACATCATGCAATTTTAAAAGAAAGAGATTTTATTGAAAATAGTCATGAAATCTTTTAGAGGAAGCTTCATGAAAATAAGGCTTTATAAAACAGTAGAAATCCGTTCGTGCCATATAAGTTAAAAAAAACATTCTTCGTACGTTTGTCGGAAAAGTCAAAAAGTACCTTGTACGAAAAACGACAAAAGATTCCTTTCATACATATTACTAAAAACTCACCGAAGGGTAAAAATGGATTTAAACAATTGTAGGTGGATGGAAATAATATTACATATTGATGAAACATGGATTTGGATGATAAAATACACCCGAGTAAATACTTATGAATAAACAATCTCGGATAAAAATGAGATTGTGATATTTCCCTTACCTTAGGTCCGACTTGCTTTGTAAGTGTCCGAACATCCTGTATAATGATTTAAATCATGTTATTGACTTATTACAGAATCATATTCATTGTTATGATATCATATATGGTTCACTTATGACATTATATTACCCGTTCTTTTGTAAATTCCATGTTAAAGAAGCGTTTTGGGTAAAATCGTTTCATTTATCGTAGGTGTTTTGACTTGTTGTTCTTGGCATCATTATTAATTATATCATGATTTACATACTTCCAGGATATAAAATATGATTTATATATCATATATATTCAGTATATATATATATATATAATAGATAGATAAATAAAATGAAAAACACCGTTCATGGAGACGGTAGTCCGTACGTACGCATGAACGCTGTTTTACTTTCCTTATTGTCTTGAAATGGAAGTAAGTAGATGACATACATATATATATATACATAAATCCAGTAGCTTTATAATGTCATATATTTCATTATTATTTCTTATATATACTTTATAATCATTCTTAAATGGTTAACATGGAGAATGAATCTCATCGCGTCGTGGAGACGGTAGTCCGTACGTACGCACGAGCGATGATATCATTCCTATAAATATTGAATTGAATTGGAGTGGATTATAAAATATATCAGAATCAATATGATGTTGTAATAACTATTTATAGTTATTCTTTACACCATTATACCCATCCATGTAAGGTGGTGGTGGAAAATAGATTACACCACGGCGTGGAGACGGTATTCCGTACGTACGCACGCGCGGTGATTTCTTTTTCCGTAGGATGGATAGATGGTGAAATAGGGTTGTTTCATACATATAATAACATATCAGTATATGAGTGATACTGATGTTATTACTTCATAATGAAACAACCTAAGAAGAAGAAGTGGAAGAAGAAATAAAGATGAAAGAATTGGTAACAGTAATTACCTCTTCTTTGAAGTGCCTCTTTGAGACCTCCTCTTAGGGCACTAGAATTGGTCTTTGAGGAAGACCAGAACCTCTAGGATGTTTCTAGGGAAGTGGAGAAGGGATTTTGGCAGGGGTTGGCCGAGCTTGAGTGCTCAAATTGGTGTGAGGAGGAGAGGGAGGAGGTGTCCTTTTATAGGGGAGGAGAGGGGCATCTTAGGAATATCTCAAAATATTATTTTATATTAAAGTCAAAATCGGTTTATAATGGTTCCAAAGGGTCTTATTTCGAAGATAAAGTGGGGATGGGTCGAAATCCTATCAACCAATAGAATTTAGACAAGTTTAGGATATTATTTTAACCTTATCAATTAGATTTAACTCTAAGTTAAATAATTTAACTTTTACCATGTCTTTTTGTTTTCTTTCACTATATGGTTAATACACTTACTATAACATGCCAAACGAACCCCAAATTGTTTATTATTAATATATATATCCTTATCTAAGTCATTTGGCCGAACCATAGATTTTTAGGAATAAAATAACAATTAATAATATAATATTTGATTTAAAAACTATTTTGTGTCAATTTTGACACTATTTGATATATGATTTTTGTGAGAGTCATAACAGAATTAAATGTTCAAACCAAGTTAATTACATCAACATTAATATATCATAGTAACCTAGAAAATTAGTGTAATTCATAAAAAGTCTCAAATTACATTTATTTTGGTGTTTATAACATCAATTATGTCAATATTTCATTAATAAGATAATTACTACATCATCATTGTGTCATAAATAAATTAAATTATTTAAAGTCTAAAAATTACAAATAAAATACCATTATGTAGAAAATATTTTTATCTTTCTAATGAATATTTATAATCTAAAATCCAACATATATAACCCTATGTAACAATTGTTTTTCTAAACGATATATGCTTGTGTCAATTTTGTATTCATTTTAACTTAATTAAAATAAAGTGTCATTATCACTTACAAGTGGATCAATGGGGTCCCAAAATCGACCCAAAGATGCCCATGGTCGACCATGTATCAACCAATGGGGTTAAGACACGTTTTAGGGTAATTTAATATTATTATAATATTATTTTTAACCCTTATTTACCGGATTTACCCTTAACCATGGTAAATAAAATATTTACCGCAGTAATTATTCAAAATGTATAAAAATAAAAGTTACCTATTTACACAATTTGAACATCCTGATTCCAAATATGGAATCCATTTTTCTAAATTCAAAACACAGAAGTGGCAGAAATTAATTTAAAATTAATTCCCGCTGTCAAAACAAAAAGCGTGTTTTTAAGAGATAATAACTATCAAAAGATTGACACTTGTTTATGTTCGGTTTAATTGTAAAATTGTGTCCAATGACCAAAATTATATTAAGAGGTAAAAATATATTCTAAATATACTTTAAAACCATTCAATATTATAATTTAACCACATAAGATATTACGATGAAAAAAGTTGTTTTTAATTAAAATATAGCGTGTTTTTACTATTCATCAAAATATGAAAGTTGTCGGAAAAATATCAAAACTTTATCTAATGTAAATTTTTACATCCTGATTCAAAAGAAGAATATTATTTTTTCAAATTGAACATATAAACATGTCAAAAACTATATTTAAAGTGGGTGCGCCATCAAAAGGCGGTAAAACTGCATTTTTTGAAAAAGTACTTATTTTACCCGAAAAATTTATTTTGTTCTTATACCATATTCTAGAAATGTGTAAGATGAATAATAATGTTATAAAATTCAGAATTTAGTTAATACTATTCATAACTTCTAGTTCCTGACAATATTATAATAATATAACATTGTTTATTAAAACCCGGTATTGCGTACAACACACGCTATCGAGGAAGGTCGTGATTGCGTGTAATGCAAGCCAAGTCAGGGTTGCGTGTTGTGAAAGAATCCTTCTTTGTTTCGTATAACAGAATCCAACCATATTTCATTTATACATTTAATATATATATATATATATACTCAATGTTGCGTAGAATAACTATTATCAAAATTGTGTGTAACACGGTCCAAGAATAGTGTTACGTATACTGCAAGCTAATACGGTGTTGCGTATAGCGCAAGGTAATCTTGGTGTAGAATACAACATAAGATGTTAATGAAATTAAAATAATATTTTTCATAAAATCTCGGGGTGTTACAACCACTGCCCATGCCAATGAACCAGCCAGGCCGACCCTGATGGGTGGGAACCAGTGAATCGGCCTGACCCTTAACGGGCCTGACCACGACGGGGTTATGAAGACCCTAGGACCCGTTTCGTCGGGCCTGCCTAACTGAGTTGGATCAATCCTAGACCCAACCAGCCCCCAAATAATGAAACAACTGTAACTGATGAACCGTGTGTCCGTTGGACACACCATCAGTGGTATTGGGACCCCTTTTGGAAAGCGGTCCCATTAGAATATTCTAGCAGGACCGGCCAAGCTAGGATAGACCGATGTGCGATCACCCCCGTTTCACTGGAAGGGGTATAACTGACATACTGGGAGTCTGATCGACGTGTCGTCTATGGAATAAGGACCTTTGTGACAAAGTGGTCCTTTTGAGATTCTCCATGTGAGTTTTGACAGAGATTGATGTGCAACCTATGATTTATCATACCTGAATCCAACCGGTCCCTTTTTACAAAAGTTCTCATATCTCACAGACTGGGTGTCTGATTGACACGTTGTCTATCACATAGGGATCCAAATAATGGATTTCTCCCTTGGGTATACGTTTTGGGGGACTTCGTACCAGTTGAAATATGACTGATGGCTTGAGGAGAAGAGTCTTCCAGATATCAGGCATGCTTTGTGCAGGAATCCAGTGGATGGCTGTGACATGGAGAAGATGAGTGACCAATGCATATTAGAATCAGAAACTCCAGAGTGAGATGATCTAGTAGTATGACTAATCATACATACCTCTATACAAGTGACCAACACTGGTCAGCACCAGCGACCAATACGGGTTAGTGCCATCAACCAATACTGGTTAGGACCAGCGACCAATACGGGTAAACATCTTGCAACCAATGCAGGTCAGCATAAATGGACCTATATGGTTCAGCAGAAGAGTTACTACAGATAAGATGTTTTAGCTATACAACTAGTCATCCCTATCCTAGTAAAATTGAGGTTATACAATTATAGTAGGTTGTCTCTTTTTCTTTGTTATTCATTATTTTGATCATGCTTGTGATAATACCTTTATGGTATCTCTTATGATATTTTCCTTTTTGGATTACCGAAAGACCTTCGGGGGTCTCGGGTTCCCCTACTTAGTTGTTAAACAAACCCCTACATGGGCTCTGCCCACACGTGTGTGTCTGGTGCAGACTACTGAAATTCTGAGGCAGACTATGGAGGTTTGGGACTTAGTGGAGCTTGGTTCAAGGGGAGAAGTTGAGATCCTCTTCTTCGACTTCAGACTTACAGATACTACCCTCTAGGTAGAGCTCCAGGGTAGATGTGATAGCTATTTACATTCTTTTAAGTTTCTATGGATTTTATTTCATCCCACTATTTTCAGTTTATAGTTGTAGTTCTGATTGTACATTAATCTCATGGTTAGACCATATTTTTTTGTTTGTTTACTTCAGTTACACTTTTTGAGTGTGTACAAATCTCTAAGTCAAGACCTTACCTGCTCTGAAAAAACCTTCAGGTGTTAGTCACCAACCCCTAGTCTATGGAAGGCGAGCTTGGGGTAGCCACATTTGGGGCCTGTGGGACCGGTCGTGCCAGTAAAAAACATTTTAAAATTTCAGATGATTTGAAAAATCATAGTTAGGTACATAAAATAAAATTAGGTTTTATTACATGCATACATATAAACATTTGAAATCAATTTTATAAAGATATAATTTTTTCACAAAAATAATTGTGTACATACTTTTTAAAAACAATAGATTTCCATAAAACCTAGAAAACATAAATAAAATATTTATTTGAAATGGGGCCTTACATCTGTAATAATTGTAACCTAATGTATACCATAAGAATTATAAAAATGGTGGATAACTTGTAATATAACTCTCATGTCTACCTTGTGATTTAACCCTCAAAACTATATTAGGGAATAACCATCACAATTACACTTGGAATAACAATTATGATTAATATCCAAAATAAAAATAACTAATAATTTGGATGGAGATGTAGGTCCCAACTATAATCATAAAAAATAAAAACAAACCTATCATAATCATAAAACAATAATACTTTCATAAAGTAATTTATTTTAAATTTCGTAAAAATAGAAATTTAAAAGATGATTCTTAAAGAAAAGTCCCTTACATCATGTTTGAATTCCTTGAAACATGTTCAAAACTACTGTATAATGGGATAAATAGTTTTACTAATTAATTAAATAACTATATTAATATTTATAGTTCCTTATATGATCATCTAATAACGTCCTTACATTGACTTATTAAGAATATTTTGTTACCTTTATTATTTTAGTGTATTAATTTTTTCATTTCTATGGTTTGTTCATTATTGCTTTTCATTTTAAATGGAAGAAAAACTACAGAAGTGGAATGAAATTTTGTTAATATGTTTCCATAATTATAAATACCATATATCATTTTTTCTGATATGAGGATGATTTATTACATAAAATGTCAATGAATATGATTTAATTTATTTTGGTTGGTTTTTTATAACCATCATGAACTCATATCATTTTATTTAATATCATTCTTAAATATATGTTCCAGAACATTATATAAATTATAATATGTATAATAAAATTTATTTAACAATAATAATGGTTTTATGACCATAATTTAAGGTTTTAAATGAAAATGAAAGGGTATTGTCCACGATGGTGATAAATCGACACATCATGGACAATTTTTTCATTTTTAGAATAAAAGTGATCGGAGAATGAGTTTGATGTTGATATATTTCCATAAACATGTTAAAATTATAGTATATATAAGATTATCAGGTTTTTTAGAACCTTGGATAAAGGGTGGTGAATATAAATGTATAAAATAAAATAAAATAAATGGAAAATAAAATAAAATAATAGTGGATTTAAACACTTGAATTATATTCATTGAGAACCTCCTTAAGGAACTATATTTTTTCCTTTTGGTGAGACCAGTAGGTATGTAACATGGGTAAGAGGTTTGGTAAGGGAATTTTGAATAAAATAATCATTCTATAATTCTTTGTGGTGTGAGGAGAAGAGATTGTGAGGGGTGGTATTTATACTGGAAGAGAGTAGTGTTTTTTGACTATTTTATGCATTAGATTAGTATTTTGGATCAAGACTATGAATTGGTTGAGAAATAATAATAACTATATTAAAATAAGAAATCTTAGTTCTATAATATGTGATTACATTTGACATAAATCATAAATAACTCAATAAATCCTGAATTTTTAAAATACTGTAAATTATCGTAATTTACTATTCATAAAAATGTAACTATTTTAAAATATCCCAAAAAATAACCCTTACACCTTTTTAAATGTATATTTATAAATTGAGCTCCATTTTATTATATTAATTTTCTATATTTGGGAAATTTAAAATTTTTATTAAAATAATCATTTATTTGAAAAATACCAATTTTAAAATTATAACTGGTTTTATAACACTTTGAAAAATCAATTAAAATCTCTTAAAATAAAATTATAATATTGAGGAAACAAAATATTAATTTATTATTATATTATGAAGAAAAAGTTTCAATTTAATCATTTTATTTATTATTTAATTAAAAAAAATTATGTGGCACAAAAATACCGAAACATAATTGAACATTTTCAAAATAAATATTAACATATTCCATGATATACATATATCAGGTTTTTATGTATAAGATTCATAAATTTTTTCCATACTCTCTTATGTGAGGTTTTTATTATATTATTATAGAATACGTTATTTATTAAGTACCACTTATTTCAGTATACATTTACAATAAATTTAAATATTTTATCCCATAAGGAGAAAAAATTATTTTATAAGTACTTGGGTTGTTACATTCTCCCCACATTCATGAAATTTATTTCCTACAATTTTTTATTTAAATATTATGCAAGTGCGGATAAATTTCCCTCATAACAATTTTATATTTTTATGTTTATTCTTCAACCATGTGAATTCTCTATAGAACATTAACCTTGTGAATGAACTTATTATGCAATACTTTCTCTCTTCAATCAATAATATAAATTGGTTTTTCCATTGAAGAATGGTTCACTTACAGCTGAACTACTTCTAGACTCAAAATATGATATGATTATAGAACATACATTATCATAATCAAAACATGAAATAAATTGTGTACTAGAGTTAAATTCGAGGGAAAGAATATTCAGTAGGCAAATGCTCTAACTTGCATTAGTATTTTTTAAGGTTGAATGAACCATAGACTTATCTTTCCTTTCATTAAAAAATAAATAGCACTTTACCATGTCAGGATTTCAAAGAAGAAATTATCACCTACATAGAAATAAAAGTATTTCCTCCTATTATTTACACATCTTTCTTGCTTGATCTTCATTTTCCTCATGTGTTCCTGGATAGTGTTCACTTTCTCAGCTGATTCCTCAACTAATTATGGTTCCATCAACCTTTTTCCTCAAATTCATCCCAAAACATTGGAGTTCTAAACATCTTTCCATATAATGCCTCAAAAAGTTACATCTGTATAATGGAATAAAAAATTATTAAAATAAAACCCAAGTAATGATATATATTGATCCCAACCTCAATGGTAATCCATTTAACAAGCACATAAAACGTCATCCAATGTCTAAATTATTCACTTGGACTTCTAATCAGATTTATGATGAATGGTTATGTTAAAATTTAATTCAGTTCACAATGACTTGTGAAGGCCTTTCTAAAAAATAGAAGTGATATTGGGATCATGTTCAGATAACATGGGTAGAGGAAATCACTATAACTTTAAAATATCTTTAATCTACAATCAATAAAGTGAATCCTAAATAGGAGAGTATCGAAAAGATTGGAAATGTGCATATTATGAAATGATCAAAAATAACCAAAATCACATTATTACCAAGAGATGTCTTTGTAAGTACCACCATGCATTCCAAGGATATATTTTACCATTCCCACTATAGAACTGGAAATATCATTATAATTACCTTTGGTAGTTGTCACTCTACATTAACCTATTTTCAGGTCAAACATGTCATTGTAAAATTAGAAATATATTTTTTAATTATATCCCACCAATAATAAAGCTGAAGGTCTATATATATCTTAGTGTTGTAATGATGAACTGAAAATGGAGAACTATGAGATTTACATAACAATTATTAAATCATCTTGGAATCACAAGGAAAACCAAATATATTCAAAAATATCAAGACACAATGTTTATCAACATTAAATTCATCAAATTTAACTTTCATAAAAAAATAAATCTTATTATTTTACTAAAAGACTTCTGTCTGCACTTCATTAATTCTGTTTCAAAGAGATGACTACAATAACCCATTAAACTAAACAATAGAACTTACTGCACCGACAACTTTCATGTCAAAATTCATCAAATAATAATTAATGGGATCTTGTTTTGAACATAATATGGTAAATGATGCATGATTTTTTTGACTGAAGTCATCTTAAACTTTGTTTTATTTTCCTTTATGGTCATTGATCATGTAATCATAATCCTTTATCAGTTCAATCAATCTTCTCAACCTCATGTTCAATTAATTATGAGTAAATATATAATCCAATCGTTTATGTTCTGTATATATTTCACAATTTATATATATAAAAGATGCCTTCATATTTTTATATATAAAGACACAAATATTAATTAAAAATTATGTGTGGTATAATTTAATTCACGGTATTTCAATTGTCTGGATGTATAATCAATTACCTGACCATTCTATATCATAACCCAACCAATTCTCTAAAATGAACCATCATTGTAGATAAAACAATTACTATTTATAGATGGTTGGTACAAAGCTATATCATTCACCGGTATTATTTTTATTTACTAAAAATAAACATCGTATTCTTTTTTCAAATAAAATTTAACCCCTTTTGTGTTAACATAGTTCACTGGGTAGATCGCCCTATAATGGTTTCCAAAAATCCTTCAGTAATATTTATCTATTCTACGAAAATTACGAATCTCTCAAACATTTTTAGGTCTTGGACATTCATCAACCACTAGTGTTTTGATGGGATCAACCATTATATTATACTTATTTCCAATGTTCCCATGAAAAAAATTTATTGCAACCAAAAATCACATTTTCTAAATTTATCGTATAAATTATTTTCTTTATATGATTGTAGATAAATCCTTTGAGTTTTTTGATGATCCACATTAATTTTCAAGTAAAAAATATAATCAATAAAAAAAATTATCCAAATAATCACAGAATATTCTATTCATAAGATACATCAAAACATCTTTAAAATGTTTCCAAACAAAAGTCATAACAACAAACTCATAATGTCTATAAGTTGTTCAAAATGTTGTTATTGGGAGGTTGACCTCTTTCACCATCAACTAATGGTTTTTAGATCTCATTCCAATCATGGAAAAATATTGACCTCCCTAGATCTAATAAAAAAAGGCATCGATAGGATGAAGATGATAAATGTTTATAAAATTAATGTTATTTTTATATCAATAATCAATTAATCACCTCATTAAAATATCTTTATTTTTGACAAAAAAAATAGGAGAAACACATTGTGAAGTTTCTAGAATAAATTAATTCTTTATCCACAAACACATGAAAATACTTTGTTAATTAATGAAGTTCAACTTGAGCCATTTGATTGTGGTGTATTGAAATATTATTAAAATGTATAACAAATTCAATATTAAATTAAACATCCTGATTAGGTATAATACTGGGAAAATCATTATAAAATACTTTTATGTATTCATTTTCCACTAGCATGTCATTAAACTAAAAATTTCACATGTTTTTTAAAAAATAATTATGATAACATTCATTTCCATATTTTAATAATTTTCTTAGCTTCCTGATATGTTACCAATGGTTTGTGTTCCTTCATGTCTAGAAATGAACACTCAATTAATAAAGAAGCTATTTTAACACTATAATCATTCATAGTAGGATGAAAATAAATCCATTCTATACCTATAATAACATTAAACTCTACTATGGGGAAAAAAGTTTGATTGTAATGACTTTCTAGAGAGAATAATATGAATATTCTCATAATTTCATTTTTCCATAATATTCTTCATTTATGATTTTACCATAAGTTAGGATTACATCTTTTTAGGTGGAATTGCCAATATACCTAAAAATTCATCAGAATTAAAGGAATGTATAGACCCTTTATAAAACAAGACTTTAGAGAAAATATGGGAAAAATCACTAGATACCACTTCATTGGATGGCCCAAAATCATATAACATATTTTCAATGGATTACACTACACGTTCTACATATACTCTTTTTCTTATCATCATTTAGATATTTCATTGGGTATGTATTTTAATAATGAATCATCTCACTACATTTGAAACACATTATGTTTTTCTTATCATAATTAAACATTCCAATAGAAAGGTATTTATTATTTAAATCCCATTCTATATTTCCATAAATAAAACATCAGACACACTTATTTTGGTATGAAATTCCCCATTGATATTTTTACCACACATTAAAAAAACTGGAAACTATTGTTTCATAAACTTAGATTTATATGATTGATTATTAATCATTTCCTAATATCTGGACCTTTTCATCCATTTGTTTTCCAAGTACATGTGATCATCATAACATTCCATTTCTGAACTATTAGAACATAGAAAAATCTTATCATAACATTGGAATTCAAGAGAGGCCAAATAACATCGATATCTGTACTTTAATCCTGTGAAAATTGATTGATTTTACTATTAGGATTCGGAATCATATTTGGAGTGTACCTTCCAAAAAAGGTAATTTTTATTGATACGCTACCATTAAATCCTCCTCCTTTTTTTAATTATAGTAATTTATTTCCCATATTAAATCAAGACAACTTAATTAAATTTTTTTGAGGAAAATATTCATAAATTCATCCCACTCCAAGGCATCAATTTCTTCATTATCCTTGATATTCTAGACCATTGAACCCCACTGGTCAGATTCACCTTCAATTCGATAAATAGAATGACTGTCCTATTGATTATATGAAAACCCCATGACATAAAATATCTTTTCATGGGATTTAATCCATTCTTCAAAATGACTAGTTTGTAATATTTACTAAATGATGAAGGTTGTTTCTGTATAAAATGTTCCACGGTAGTCATGCTCCAATATAGTAGCTCAGGTTTATCTCTAGCATGGATTACATCACCATTTATAGATTACTTAAAATACTCCATTACTATAACAAACTCCATGATTCTACTACCCACTATTCCATGTTTCCGATTTAGAAATATATAATCCTCTTGGTGCCTTCCTATTTTATCTTCCCTATATCTTCTATGAAAAACCATTCTGAGTATAATATCATAGGAGAATCTACATGGTAATCATTAAATGATTTTTCATTTAAATGTAACCATAGGGTAAAAATCATTGATATTATTCTATTAACATCATGATAACCCCAAAAGTATTCTATACAATTATATGATACCAATTTTAAGGACATGGGCTTTAACTTTACATAATCTAGTAAATTTCTTTATAATTTACTTTCATACATTCCCAAATATCTCATTAGTTTATAGTTTTAGTTTATTAAGAAAAAAATCATAAATATATAACAAAAATAATAAAAATTCGGTACAATTAAAATAGATTACATTTCATCCAAAATATAGTTTTTAATAAAACATGAAATATTTCATGAAAAATAATAACAACATTCATCTTGTCTTCTCTTTTTATCTTACCCATCCATAAACCCTATGAAAAAAATATTAAAATATAGTCATAGAACAAAAAATCTCATTAATGGACATAAATGAAAGGAATACATTATTCTATGAATATTTATAATACTATGAAATAGTTTTCAAAATGACATACTTCTCATCCATAATGTATCCTCCACTAAGTGTGTAAAAACAAGATATTTCCATAAACCATATGTAACATTAGAAAAATGGTTAGGTAAAGTAGGGGAACTAATTACAAAATAATTCTAACCCTGAATTCTAACATTTTATTTTCAACCCTCATTTATACCTTTAAATGTATCCCTCATAGCAACATTATCCTAGAACCCTCACGATTATCATATGGTGTAACCATCACAGTTACAGTTAGAATAAAAATTACGGTAAACTTCCAATATAAACATATAAATGAATCACCTGGAGATATAATTCCAACCACTAATCATAAAAAATTCCCTATAACAATAGCATAATCAGAAAAAAAATTGTTTAGAAACATTCTCTTTGAATTTATAAAAATAGAAATTTAAAAGAGGTTCTTTAATAAAAAGTCCCTTAAATAAGGTTCTACTTCGTTTAAATGAGTTTAAACCTATGGTATAATTGTTTAATGGGTGTTATTAATTTATTATAGAACTATAATCATGTTTATAATTTCATATATGATCTTATAATAAATTTTTTTCACCAATTATTTTTTAATATTTTGTTATTTTTTTAGTTGCATTTATTTCATGGTTTCCGTGGTTGGTTCATTATGTATATTCTTGTTGAGTGGAAGAGAAACTCCAGAAGTGGAATGAAATAATGTCTATATGTTATTATAATTTTAAATGATATATTAAATAATATTTTTTCTAACATGAGTATGATTTACTAGATTAAATTTTATTGAAAATGGATTAATTTATTTTGGGGATCTTTTTACGACCATCATAAACTCATATCATTTTATTTAATATCTTATATAAATATTGGATCAAAAAACTCATATAACCTATTATATGTATAATAAAATATTTTTAAACCATAATAATTGACTTATTACCAACCTTGAAGGTGGTAATGGAAAATGAAATGGAATTGTACACGATCGCAGTAAATCGACACATCACAGATTAAGTTCTCATTTTCTAAATAAAAGGATGGGGAGAAGTAGTTTGATGATGAAATTTTAAATTTAAACCCTAAAATTAAATTATATATAATATAATTTATTATTCATTCCACATGGATAAGGGGAGGTGAAGAGAAATTTACGAAATAAAATAAATTAAAAATAAAAATTAATGAAAATGATAGAGGATTTTACCTCTTGAATTCTACCCCATGAGAACCTACATATGGATCATGGATTTTGGATTTTGGAGAGTGAATAATTTCATTCAATATTGAGGAGTCTTGGTATGGTAATTAGGATGAAATTAAACAAAATAAAATTCTTTGAGGTTTGAAGAGAAGATGTGGTGGGAGATAGTATTTATACTTTCAAAGGGGTGTTTTTTATCATTTTTTAATTTGATTATTATTTTGGGAAAAAACTATGAATAGTTTGAGAAAAATAAATAAATATATTAAAACAATTATTTATTGTTTTAGATTATGTGAATACATCATCCATACTTCATATATTACTCAATAAATCATGTATTTTTTTAATACCCTAAATTACTGAATTATAAAATCCAACAAAAAATCAACTATTTATGAAATATCTCAAATATCACATTTATCTATTTTTTCATATATATAATTAAAGACATTTCTCCATTTTATGAAATTAATTTTCTAAATATGAAAAATTAAATTTTTAAATAAAATCACCATTTATTTTAAAAAACAAATTTTAATATTTTAACAGATTTTATAACTCTTTAAGAAAATAATTAAACTCACATAAAATTATCTTATAATCATATGAAAACAAAATATTAATATACTTATCAATTTAATGATGACAAGTTTTATTTTATATAGTTATACTAGTTATGAAATTGTAAATAGCTATTTATGTTTCAAAAAAATACCAACACTTAATTGATCATTTTAAAATTATTTTTTAACATAGCCCATGTTATAAATATATAATATTTTCACATATAAGACTCATAAATTATATTTATACTCTTATATTTGAGGTTACTATTAAATTAGTATAGATTCCATAATTTTGTTAAATACAACTTATTTCATTATAAATTTACAATATAATTATCTATTTAAATATAGAATGGAGAAATGTTTTTATAAGACCTAAGTTGTTACACCTCGATTAGCCCGAGCCATCACCTTTGTCTCATAATGATTTTTTTTGTGAAATGATGTATTTTAGTCATTGATGAACCAATTATGCCTCATATATTTCACCACAGAGATAATTTTTTTATATCTTTGATATAAAGATAACAATTGTCAACTCAATATCAAGACTTTGATAGTTATTTTCAAGAGTCTTCAATTTCCTAGATGCATATGTAGTAAAATTATTATTTTACATTTTTATACAATCGAGTAACATATATGATGCATCATTATATATCTCAAAACCATTATTTCTAGATGGTAGAGTCAAAATTTAAGTATTTACCAATATATTATTTAGTTAATAAAAACATTATTTACATTACTTTTTCCAAATAAACATAACTAATTTACATGCAATCTTGGTTAACTGCTTATCCAATTGAGAAAAATTACTAATGAATCACCACTATAATCCTTCTAATACAATTAAACTATGAAAATAAATTATTTTAATTTGTGTAATCCATTTTCTAACTTCCTTTATTCCCAATATCCATTTAGAGTCCATCCATAGAGAAAATATTGCTAAGAAAAGAGACTTTTTGATGAAAAAAAGAACACATACTAAAATTATTATATAACTAATCCTATTTAATAGTCTTAAGAATGATCCACAAGTTATTATAATGATCATAATGTTATCTATAATACAAACATATTCCATTAATGAATACTATAAAATTTCATCAATATATTCCTCTAATTATTTGTTCATTGAATGTATAAAAATTGAGGTAGAAATAGTCAATTCAAATGGAATTACAGAAAACATGTAATTTCTATACCTCATATGAAATATTATATTCAGAATGATTTCTTTATTTATATTCAATTGATGATAACCATAATGATGGTCCATATTTTTAAAATACTATTCCCAATGAATTTGAACAAATTAGTAATCAATGATGGGTATAAGATAAATTTTTTATTATAACATCATTAATTACTCTATAAAAAATCTCCATCCTCATTGATATATATTTCTTATTATTGAAGAGACCATGGGGTACCCATGGATAATAAAAATGATAAATAAATCCTTTATAACATAAATCATGTAGTTGTCTCTTCAACTCTACTAATTCTATAGTGTCTATTCTAGAGGGAGTATTTGATATTGGTCTTACATTAGGGATTTAATAAAATGAAGTCCAAAAATCATGCTTTGGTGGACGGACATGCAATCCCTAATGAAATTAATAAATGTATTCATGAAAAAGAGGTTCACTCTCAATATTATTATTACATTTTTTATCCACATTGTTTTTCTTCTTCCATAATAATATAATTTCAAATAGATACAGGGGGTTGATCTAAATATGACTAGATGATGAAGTCAATTTCTAATGATAATGAATTATATATCATTATCACAAATCCTAATTTATTTATTATTATAGTAAGGTTTTGACTCATATTATTAAACATAGTCTATACCAAGTATTATATGAACATGGGTGATAAAAAAAATTGAGAAAATAAAGCCAATTTATGTGTTAAAATGAGGATTTACTGACACATCATTATTACAGTGAGGAACCCACTAGAATGTTTGACTAACATATCCCTTATTACTGTTATTGGGAAATTATATATATTTTTTATAAAACATGAAATAGATAAAAGAGTTTAAAGGTTTAGAATTAAATAAATAACAACCAAAATTTGAAGATAATATTATTATATCTTCCTCTACATCATTGTGTATATCTACCTCAATAGTAGTGATCGCATATGCTTAGTCTTCTCCCCTTGGCCTCTCTAGTGTTTGATTCCCTTGATTCTTGGTGAATTCAAATGTTTAGTTCCCCGTATCCATAGATTCAAAACATATAATTTCAATTTTTTATATTCTCATTTTCATTATTTATAAAAATGACCCTTATATCTACAATTATAAAAAATGTGCCAATGCCTTTTATAATTTCCATGGATGATTCTTTCCACAGTTGTCATAGGAATCAATTTTCTTCATTTTTTTATTATTTGATGAATTAAATTTTTAATGGATATCATTATAAATCTTATATTTTCAACTTCCTTTGAACAGGTAGGATATAGATAATTCCATCTCCATTTTGATGGCACATTAAACTATTTTATCATTTGAAAAAACATGGGAAATAAACACTATTTAGAGACTTGTCATAATGATCTCAAATAAATGGTGAATCATGAACTCATTTTTGTGTATGTAATCTGTATAATACCTAGATAACCATAATAGGTATCTTCTTACTCATAAGTTACTTCATTTTTTTTCTTTAAGCAGTATGACTCTCTCTTCATTGAAGTTAGTTTCTCATGAGGGAAATATTCATCAAGGAGTGTCTCCTTTAATGCATTCCATTCAATGAATTCAATTTCATTTTTTCCTCTATTGTATTTTGAATTAATGATCGCCTTTGATCAACATCACCTTTCAAAAAACACATTAAATTTTAACATTCTCATTCTCCACACATACCGTAGACAAAATCTCTTATCAATATATTTAATCCATTTATAAACGGACATAGGTCAAGTAGTCCCACCAAATAATTGGGTCTTCTCTTGATTGAAGTCATCCAACATTGGAGAATCAAACTATGGAATTGGATTGTCTATCAGGAAAGGTTATTTTTCATCACATGATTAGGATTTCCATTTATAGCTTGGTGTTTCTTTGTTTGAATACTATTTCTACTATATTTTTAAGCTAGGAAATTTAAATATTGAACACAGCAATTGATACCATTATTTTATCTAGTTAAAGATTCTAAAAAATGGCTTACAATATATTCTCTTATAAAATTTTTAATTTTAAATCAAACTATATAATTATGTATATGGTGCGACGATTAACATAAATTAAAAATTAATACACTATTAATATAAAAATTGGAAACATATTTTCATTGTATATATGTTTATTTCCAAATCATTCCTAATGTTTATTTAATAAAATATAAAATATCGTATGAATATCCCCTAGGGGTTTCAATATGAGTTTACAATAAGACCCTTTGTTAGGCACCCAGAGATGATCATGTCAATCCCAATGAACCCTTTTCAGGTCTAGTTCACTTAGGTACATTTATTCTAGAATAAAATACAATTATAGTATTTATAAAATTATTTACTACTAGTAAAATAGATAATTTCTTAATAATAATAAAATTTGGATGTTTTTATATACATATCTTGAATTTATATTATATGGTTATATTACCTGATATTTTTTGCATTAATCAAGTTGTTGAGGTTTCTAATAACCTCTCCATGAAACCAACTATAATGACTCCACTCTATTAACAAGTAACCTTTTCCTAGATTATAACATTAGCACATATACATGGGTCAAATCCAAAATGACTGATGAATTTAGCTGTGTAAGAGAACTAGATACAAACATGATACCCATTTTGCATATATAAATAAAAGTAAAAACTAATAATTAAAAAAATAAATTGATTTTTATCACCGAAAATCATTCTAATATTTCTTCTTTTTATCATGGGGAAAGGAAACAAAATATGGGTGATCTCAAAAGCTCATCAAGGATTACATACTTTGAAAGATTCCAAGAATCAATAAAGAATAATATATATGTAAATCTAAAAAACTAAACACATGTTCCATGTATTAAATAACTTGAATATCATAATTGGATTAGTTGAAATTAATATGGAATGATAAATAACTGAAACCACATAAAATTTAATAACATAAATTAGAATGAAATTAATATAGAGAGAATATCATTGAGAAAATATCATGGATAAATATAAAAAGTAAATTATCAATGATGTAAATGATAAATTATTTTTCATCAGGATCTCAAACACCATGATAGCTTAACTATCATATACTTTCACAATAAAATTCAAAACTACTAGGTAAAAAACCATAAGATTTGTCCAATTGATTTATCTCATGTGGCTCATCGATGCCTCAACGGGATATATATACCGAGGACCCACCCATATCATCATTTACAAATCATTCCTCATTTATCTAATAGTCAATTTAAAATATGAATTAATATTAATTATCATAAAATATAGTAATTTTGTAAAGGATACATATTTTTTAATATTTCCCAATTTAGTAAAAAACATTCAAAGAAGAAAATTTATGTAAAAATGGTATACAGTTTTTGAAATAATCCATATCCATCATAAAATAATACACATATTTAAGATAAACATAATTTATAATGAAAAATATCCTATGTAAGTGATAGATTCAAGAGAAGGTAAACAATCACAAACGAATGTGAGATTGTAGAATAATTTTTACCGGTTTGGTAAAATTTAAATCTTACCACCTAAATGAATAAACATTAAATGAGATAAAAATAATCACCAAAAAATAGTAATTAATTTTAAAAACATTAAAAGTGAAATATATACACAACAAAAAAGTGAATAGGTGTATATTTACAAATATTTTATAATGAAATGTAAATTGAAATGAAATCCTTTACAATATAGTAATTTTCAAGTAAAATAAAATGTGATGAAATAATTGAAATTGAAAGATAAAATATAATAAACTATGAATTATTTTTGAATTAGCATATAAAAGCGGTAGAATATAAATTTTATTAATGAAATTAAGTTCATAACATGAAAATATGCCTCAATTATAGGAAATTTAAATAATGTATCTTACAATAACAATAACATTGATATGATAATTAATTAATGAATTGATTATTGATGTCAAATTTAAATCCAAATTTAAAAGTTGAAATTAAAAATAATATTTAAAACATTAATTACACACATAATATAAGAACATCATAGAAACATTAAGAATGAATACAAATCAATGAAAAGAAATTGATTTTTTTAATTCTTTACCTCATGGAAAATTCCATGTTAATTCACCTTAAACGATATAAATAAAATGTAATCATAATACAAGATTAGGTATGATGGATTAATTATATTATATGAAAAAGTAAAATTTCATACACTATAATAAAATAAATTAGGATCATAACATTGCAATATACCACAAATGATGGGAAATTGAGATAAAGTAACTTACCGCATGAATACTTTTGGTTGAACATGATTTACCCTCTTGTATGATGGTTTTAAGAATGTTATAAATTTATAATAGAAACATATTAATTTTTATAATTTTATATATGACCACTTTTAATCTTTTACCACCCATTGGTTGATAATATTTCAATATTTTCTGTTTTTCATGTGACAGTTTCCTTGCTTCTTCATGCATGTTTTTTAATCAAATATCTGGTTCATTAAAATTTAATATAGCTAAATAATCCCAAGACTGATATTAATTATATTAATAAATCTTTCCATTATATAAATTTTTATATTCATTATTTAAATTTGATCGTGGAAAATGCATTATATCGTTTCGTGGAGATGGTTGGTCATAGGTATGCATGGCGGAGGTTATAATTTCCTTAATGGGTAATATGAAATTGAATGATATATTAATTTTACATAATTTATATAATTCTATATAAATCACATATATTTTTCAAAAATATCCTTATTACATTCCATTTAAATCATTAGTGAAAAATGAATAACACCGCTTTGCGAGGTGGTGGTCTTCCATTCAAATAAGAAACATTATCAGATTTTAAATGGCCTATAAAAATTGAAAGTATATGTGATATTGTGATTCCATAAGTATAATAAAACCATAAATATAATATAAATCTGTACACTCCATCATTATATCCTTCTATTAAAGGTGGTGATAGAAACTGAATTACATTGATTCATGAGGCGGTAGACTTACGTACACATGATCAACTGTTTTGATTCCAATTTTATGGAAGAGGATATTGTTATAGGTCATTAACATAAACCAATAAAATATTGTTATATTTAATATAGATAGTTTATTATATAATCATTGTTTCCTTATATTTGAAGTATTTGGTAGAAGAATCAAAATAAAAATTCTTGTTAATGAATGTTACCTATTCTTTGGATGACCTCATTAGGAATACACACAAAACCACCCTATAATAGATTTAGGATAAAAACATTAATCTAGAATGTTTTATGGAGATTAACTATTTATTTATTTAAGTTATTTTATGATCCAAATAAATTTTTATTGGTGATTTGGGGAGGATTGGGGCCGACCTTTTATAAACGGGGGAGAGGAAACACATTCAAAATTTGAAAAAAAATTCAACGTACCGAAATTTTTATCATGAAACAACCCTCCTTTAGTTTTAACTGTACGCCATTAGAGGTGATAAAATCTAAATATTTCCGTAAAATCGTTATTTTTCGGGTTTATAAGTCATTTTAACCATTATATATTTTCTTTAAACACACAGAAAAATATTTTTCACCTTAACAAATGTAATTAAATATTACCTCTATTAAATTTCAAAAATATAAAAAATTAATTTTTCTTTATTAGATAATATAAATAAATTTTATTCCAAATATTAAATAAATGGTTCAAAATTCAATTCAATGAAGTGGTAAGAACCAATTTAAAATTATACACATATATGCGATGAAAACCGAGTTTCCAAAATGATAGTTCTAATATGTATTTGATGTTTTAAAATAAAACACTAAAATTGAATTGTTTAAAATAGGATAAATCATACTGATTACAATTCAATGGAAATAATTTATCATTACCAGTAGTTTAATAATTTTGTTTTCATTTTTAAATAATTTAAACAGAAAGGTAATCTTCTATAAAATTTAATAGTTTTCCCAATTCATAGAAAATAATCCTTTTAAAAAATTACCAAAACATCACCATAATATAATTTTAATATTATAATTCAAAAAATGATGGTCATTTTATCAATTAATTTTCAAAATGTGTATAAAATTTATTTAATCCCAATTTTTCAGGAAGCGAATAATGCATTTTTCTAGGAAAAAATTATTTTTAAGATAACACTGATTTTACTTAAAAATTACTCTTATTTTTTTTATATTAAATGGATAACCATAATTTTCATAATTTAGTTATACTAATTCACACCTTCAAACAAAATATTTGGGTTAAAATGGTCCTGTATAAATAATATTTTAGTAATATATGACATTTTGTGTAAGACAGATGTTTCTTCCATTTACATCTATTAAATAGATTAAATTTATTTAAAAGTAAATATATCATAAAGTATCATGCTGTTAAAATTTTACCATTAAATTCACTTTTTATTTGAATATTTTTGCTATAATATTACTAAATAATCATTAATCTTGTCTCCTACTATTAACATAGCTTAGTTATATCTATTTTTAGACTTCATCCGTCTATTCACATTCTTTTTTTGAATTTCTATAATTCCCATACCTTTTTAGTATATTCATTTATTATGAATCACATCAAAAAAATAACACAATTCTAACGTTTTTGAACCTTCTAATATTTTAATAGGGTGTTTGAAAATATAAATTTTATTTTTCTACATTGACATGAAATTCTTATAAAATGTGGAATCATTTTAAAGTAAGGCACATATTTGGAATCTTAGGGTAACAAAATTAAATGAACACATAATATATAAAAATCCCAACAAATTTTTGTAAAGAAATTCTTCATTATACTAGAAAATAAAAGCATTTTTTGTTTGTGATCAATGAGAGGAAATATATTTGGGTTTATTTTGATATTACTACCACACTACTTGGTAATGTTCCTAATGTCATAAACATTATATACTTATCAGATAGAAATTGAACAAGAATATTTTGAGCCAAAACCAAAATATTAGTAAATAGAAAGATGTATTTTAATTGGAAATAAAGTTGACTATTACCAAAATTGATCATCCCATGAAAAATTAATATGAAAATAAAATATTAAAATTTTCGAAATTTGGGAACAAATAAAAAAAATAAATAAATGAATAAACATAAATACGTAATGATGAAAATAAATTTGGCAAGTTTTAGTGTGAGATTACTATGGAAAATGAAAAATACTTCTAAATGAGTGAGAAATAAAAAAATTAAATTTTAAAAATATTTTTTAATTTAATTAAATAAGATTAAATGGTTGAAAAATAACAAAAATAAAAATGCATTAAATTTACACCTATATATTAACAATTCAAAAATCGTTTTGGAATGTTATCCATGTTTGAGGAGAAACTTGATATTGACAATTGAAGTTGAAAAAAACATCCACAAATTTATCTACAAATTTGAGAAATGACCAAGAAATTAATTTGGTGAGATTTTAGATTAAAAAAATTGTGTTCACTTATTTAATAAAAATCAAAATAGCAATTCAATGTTTTTGTAAATATTTTAAAAATATAATCCCAATTAGTGATTATTTGGTATTTATATTACGTATGAGGGAATTCACTTTGAAATAAAATAATTTGATAAACGTTCAATTTTTTATTATCTTTTTCATGATTAATATAAATATTTACACAATTTAGTGGAAGTTAATGTTACAAAACTATGAAAAAATAATTTAAATAAGGATTATTTTTATTTAATTTTCTTAAGACTAAAATGGATTATTTATTCCATATACATAAAATAAGAATGCTCAAAATATATATCTTTAGAGGTTGATGAATTTGAAATTAAATTTGAAACTAAGGTTTAGAACACAATCTATCATAAAAAATAAATAATTCATTAAGGGTAGTGATTACTAAATTTCTATCATTAAAAACAAAAATCTTGGATGATGATCATAATTTTTGTAAAACATAAATTTTTTATAATAAAATATTAATTCATAAAATTTTTAAAGCCAAAACAAACTCAACATGTTTTTAAATTTATTTAGAAGCTAATATTCATTCATAATATATAAATTTTTTATTTATAATGATTCAAAAACATCATAGAATTATTTTCAAAAACCTCTTTCTAATTTTTTTTATGATAACTCATCCAATTTAAGAATATTATTTGGGAAAATTGAAAATGAAAATGAAATGGAGAGCTATAAAGATCATAACACATCCCTAGAATCCACTAGTTCATTGTACTACCTTTAAGAAAACTCAAAAATTTATTAAATCATAGTAAAATCTATAAGTGAATAGTATACATGTTTCTACTTCCATGAATTTTTGTAATGATATATTTTCATTTCACGACCTCAACGAATTCATGAAAGATCTTAATGGAGTCCCTTATTTTTTACATATTGCAAATTATCTTGAATCAATTGATGTAGACATATTTTATGATGTAATTTCTATATCTATTGGAGATTTTTGAGAAGTTATTAATTTTTAAATGGTGATTCTATAACACCACATTATTTTACAATACATTTTTCTTTAAATAATGATCTGTGGAATAACTTATTTAACATATATTAATGAACAAAAATATACTACAATACTCTGAGGAATATATATTACTGACAATTATATATTATGAATTTAATTAGATGTCATAAATAGAAGTAATAACACTATAATATATATATATATATATAATGAAAAAAATGAAAATTATTGATATTAATACATTCATAAAATTTAATAAGTTTATCTAAATAAATAAAAAGATCATTTTAGTCTTAAAAATAAATTTTATGAAAAAAATTCATTTTTGTACACTGTGAAATTTTATTTCATGAATCTAAATAAATTATTTTTAAATTTAGATAAATAATATTTTTGAATTGAATTATTATAATTAATTTAATTTCTAATTGATATCAAGTAATAATGAGAACATTTATTATTTAAAAATGTTATTTTTCAATAAAAAAGGGGTTTCATTATATTCCATGTTTCCCTTTATAAGGTAAATTCTTATATTTTAATATTTTAATTTGAGAAAATTATTAGGGGTTTTTTTATTATTAAAATATTATATAAGGATGAAATTTTATATTTTTTTAAAATGATTGATTTTTTGTGAATATTGATAAATACAGTTTTTACAAATAAAATTTATTTTCAATATTCATTAGGATATAAACGTGAAATAAAAATTAATGAAACCATTTAATTGATATAATATGCATTTAATAAAAAAATTATAAGTTTAAAAGTATTTTGTTTAATTTATAAACCTATATTTTATATTCAAGATCCTAATTTATATTTTTTATAAATATGTTTTTATGCATTGTACTTTTATTATTTTAAATTATTTGTTTATAACCTTCTGAAATAAATATTATGAATTTTTTTATTTTTTATAATCAATTTAATAAAATTATCTAATAAATTTGATTTTATTTGTTTCCCTAAAAATGCGATATCGATGCTAAAAAATTGGTTTTCATGATAAAAGTAAAAAATGTTAAAAATGTAGTATTGTTTTAAGAGGCCAAAAAATGATAATAACATGTATCTAAGGGATTATTTGAGGTAATTATTGTCAAATACCTTCCCCTAATCCATTATTTTCCACTTTTATTTCAAATTTCCTTGAATAGTCCACCTATTATTCCAAAAATGAACCTCCTATCACATATGAAAGGATTACCTGACCACTCCACATCTCCTAACACATTAGGTATCTTAGTTTAAAAAACCTATGAAAAATTCCTTCCCAAAACTCATATCCACTTCCAATATTTGATTAACTCATAAAAGGAACACCCTTTAAAGTCTTAATATAGTTTTGAAAGGAATTATTCGAGGGGTAAGTTAAAAATCCATACTCACTCATATTAAATTTATATTCCCTAATTTATTTTCAAATACTCTCTAAAAATATTTTATCCATGAAAAAATAATTACATAAATATTATAAGTATAGAAAATTTTTATTATGGTAATTTAAAAATAATTTTTTACATTCCTCCTAACCATTCATAAAATCAAATCGTTTGTCATGGTTTCTTTTAAACTACAACCTATAGGAATAGTGTCCTTGTGTTTTATCAACCCATCACATGTATGGTTATGAAAATTTATTTAATTAATAAAAATGATATTTATGACTTAAAAAAGATTTTATAGAAATAAATTATCTATTATGTTAATAATCTCATTCACTAGAAAATTGAAAGGCCACTCATGTTATGTGCAGACTACCTGCCCAATAGATAACACCTATCATTTACATCCCCACCTTAACTGGATGGTAAAAAAAGTTTATTAATCAATATATGATATTTAGGATTAATATATTTTATTAATAAGGTTCCAAAAATATGAAATAAACAATAATGATCATAGTAATGTACTCAAATGATACTAGTAAACTGTCTAAAATAAACTTTTCATGGATCCTAATTTTTGGAACCATGCTCATAGTTTCTTGATAATGTTTCTAGGGATTTGTCAATAATTTAAAAAAAACAATATTTTTTTATAATTTAATACTGATGAAAATTATATCAAATAATATTTCATTGTGTTTCTGTGAGAAACCATTTACATTTAATTTTATTACAAATATATGATAATAAAAACACATTATCTAGTTAATTAATTTATTATTAATTGTTATAATTAGATTTATGAAATGTAAAATTATATGAAAAATTATTTTAAATATTATATTAATATGTGTATTTTTTATATAAATGATGTTATATTTTTTTCATGGAATTAATGTGTAACTTGGAAAGGGATTTTCATCTACACTCTCTTCAATGCAAAAAAAATACCATATCCACTAATTTTTTCTTTTTAAATGGTGTATATAATTACCTAGAAATTAATTTTATCAAAAATTTAATTAATTTATTAAAAAGAAAATATCATGGTATCTCTTACAATGTATTTTGACTCAATGGTTACAAATTTGTAAGGGGGTTTTTCGAATCACATGTCCAAATTTATTTTTTTCTTATAACATTTTAAAATTGAAAATAATTATATGAAATTTCTATATCAAACCCCTAATGTTTTCTTCTTCGCTTTTTATTTTTGGGGTTTTAATTCCATAACACAATTTCATTTCCCATGTAAAATACTTTTTCCGATATAATTCTTTTATAGAAGTCCAATAATAGCTCTTATTTTTAGATAAAATTCTTCCTCACCTATTTTCATAATTAGTAGAATAATTTTTTGAAATCCTTATATATGATTCCATTATTTGTAAAAAAATTACACTTTTTTTATTTTATTTAAAAAAAATTTAAATGGATATTTTAGATTTTCCGAAATATTTTTTTTCAAATTTTTAATTATATTTTTTTCAAAAAATTTCCATCAAAACGTATTATTTTATGAAGATTATTTTTCATAAATATTCTTCATATTATGTTTAGGTTTTAAAAATATTCAAAATTATTATGATTTTTAAAAATAAATGTATTATTTATAATATTTTCAAATTGATTTAATCAATAATCATTAAAATTTATTTTTCATATATGTTAACATATTTTGTTGTTAGTTATGTTAAATATGGGATATGTTCTTAATCTAATATCTACATTCTTTCAATTAGTGGATTATAATTTTGTTTCAGACTTTTTCATCAAACCCATCTATTTTATATGGGATAAAAATGTTATGTCGAAATATTAGTGTTTTTTATCTTTTAATGGTACACATGTACAAGGTTATTATTATGTGATAGGTGAGACCTATAAAAACCTAGAGTTTATAACTGGTAATTTATTTATTGAAATGAATTTCTATTATATTATATTATAAAATTTTATATATATAAAACATATAGAGAAACTAATAATACATTATTTAATTAATGAAAATCATTACATTATTGAATGAATAAACCAAATAAAACTCCAATTATTATAAGATGACAAAAAATAGAAAATAGAAAAACTATAATGGAAAAATATGAATCACCCCAATATGCTAGAATCATCCCTCTATTGAAAAATAATATAAAAATGGAAGAAAATATATGTAAAAAAATAAACATCTTATAAAAACACATATAACCATGGTAGGAATATTATTGAATATTTATTTAAAGAATGAAGTTGTATTTATAAGAGTTAAAAGAACTATTGGAATAGTAATGTAACTAAGAGAATAGTTACATAACAATTGGGAATAGTAATATTTTGGTTTGGAATATTAACCCGATTGTTGGAATAGTATTTCAAACTCAAAATAATAAAATGTGAAATAATTAATATTTTTGATTATTAATATAATTAAATATAAATATTATAATTTGAAAAAATAAATATCATGACTAAAATTCTTAATGAAAATATAGGGACATTTTTTATAATCATAATTTTAAAGTATTTTGTAAAAAGAAAAAAAAATATATTAAAAACAAAATTACATATGGTAGAAATTTTTTTGATAAAATGAATATCATTTTTGAAATTATAACATCGAAATTTTTTATGGGTGATTTTTTTAATTTTCTAAAACTCTTCAATTTGAGTTGAATAGTAAAAAATATAGTTATAGCGTAATCGATGTATCTTAAATTAAATTATTGGTTATTTAATAATGACCTCATAATATATAGAAATTGAGGTTCGTAAAAAAAATTAATTTTATAAATAATATATTAAAATAAAATAAAATTATTTTCTAAACATGAATTTCATTTTCCCAAACCTAAAGTAAAAAAAAGGGATCCCATAAAATAACATTTTTATTTTTTTTTACAATCCATTTTATTAAACTAATTAATAATATTTAAAATGTGTTTTAAAGTATTAAAATAAATTATATTATATTTTTCTATTATTTTTATGGTAAAAAGTTCTATATTTCCATTTTAACTTTTATAAGTTATTTTATTTAATATATTATTCTAAAAACACCCCCGCTTCTTATGTATAAATTAGACCTTTTGACTACCGTTAAAAACCATCATACCTCACTTATAAAAGCTAATTTTCTTCCAAAATTATCCCTCTCAAGACACTTTTAATACCTAGGGACGTTCTAGAAAAAACAAACTCCAAAAATCCACGGTGTTTTAGTGTCAAAAAAGAGAAACTACACTGAGGAAATAAAAGGGTTTTTTTCAAACTCTTTGATTTTATTCTTCTTCACACTCTTTTACAAATTGATATCTTAATATAAACATAAAATATTTGATTATGAATAATTTTAAAGATATATTTATGATGTGAAATTACTATAAACATTATATTTTTGATTTATTTTTATTGTACACCTATTTTTCTTCATATTTGGACAATGTTTCCGTTAACAATTGGTTATCCACCAATGAGGACATTTCGAATTATTTTATTAACAAAAACCAAATAGTTAGTTCTTATAATCTATTTCTTATATATAAATGTATAAATATGTGTATTTTATTCTTCTATAATTAATTCTAATAACGAATATATTTCATGTGAACAAAATAGAGAAATAGAATAAAAAAGAGAATCGTTTAAAGAAAACATGATATCGAAATGTATACCATCTAACCATGGAAATTAAGAAATATAAACAAATGAATCTAATTTATAAATATTAGTGGAAATGAAAATAATCTACTTCTGTATCAATGTTTTAAAAAATATAAGTTTATTATGATGGAGGCATAAACCCGATGAAATAAAACTGGAATTATGGTAAGGGGTTCTCAAATCCAACTCCATTTCTTGGGTTATCAATATTTCACATTAATTTTAGTACTGGTTTTCCCCTAAATTATTATCAAATATCATTTCACATTTTTTACCCTTTATTTCATTTATATAATTGTTATCACATTTATTTATAAAAAAATACAATGATACTCAAAAAATAAATTTCCTTCCAAAACATATCTTTTACACCCCTTTAGTCATTTATTCTTCAATAAATAATTTTGAGGTAAATTACAAGTATGTTTTCCATTATTCATTATTTAATCCCATTATTATTCATGGAATTATTATTGACGAAATCCTTATGTTACCCATTACATTTTATAGGTTATTTCAAGAATGCAGTTGTTATATATTTTTTGTTGTTTGCAAGATTATGTGAATATTCTGATGTGATAAGTGAGACCAGAATAATATATCCCTTCAATACATTGGGTAATGTAATGTATCTTATTATGTTATGTTTATTATGCATAAACATTATACTTTGTTTGTTCACTATGATTATATTAGGATTTATTCACATATGCCATACATTGACAATATACTAGATTTTCCCTAACTATTTATGATTTTTGATCACTATGACATGATGTTTAATATTTATGAATTTCTACATTCAATTCCATTATCAAATGCATACCTCATGATATTGATGATGTACTTATGATTATGATATGATAATGAAGATTATACTCACCCATTTTATATTAATTTATGTCCCTTATTCATCATCTTACCAGAATTTTAGCCCACCCCTTTCTTAGAAGTACATCCTTATGTGACTACATATACAAAGGAGAACATGGGAGATTTAATGTGGATATAGTTGGTATCAGATGCACAATTTAGTGAAATTGGGAATTATGATTATAATTTTTTTTAAACCATTAGTATAATTCTATATATATCTTAAAATCATAAGTCATTGTAATGTAATATAGTGTTTCAATTCCAGTAAATGAAATATCTTTCTAAATACTACACATGTATGTGGCTCATGCATATATGCAAATATGTTTAAAAAACTTGAAATCACTTTATCGAGATGTACAGGATTGTGAAATGGTTCATGAAAATGGTCTCATATGCACAACTGAATTAACACTAATGGGGATGTTCTTCGGTTAATCAAAAAAATAAAACAAACCATTATAATTTATATAGAGATAAATTAAATATTCCTTTAAAAATTAGATATGTATAAACATACCTGATCCTAGAAGTATCATTTAAGGAATTTCATAATCATTGGTACCCCATAAGATGTATATTAAGAATTAAATTTCTCTTTCAAATAAATAAATTAATCATGAATTTTTTACTTATGTTTTTTCAAACCTTTTTTATTTTATAAAATCATGTGAGCCAGGAGAAATCCGACCAACAAACTGTGTGAGGGGAAATGCACTGATTTCTTAAATGAAACTCCTGTTATATTAGGATGTTGAGTTCCAAACATCATACAGATTCTTACCTAGTTGTCTTGGGCAATGAATAATAACCAAAAACATATGGAGCATCCAAATTCCCCTAATAAGGGGAAACTAGACGTTGAGTCCTTTATGTGGAAACATCCACCAACATTTAGTAGTTCTTATTGTCCACTTATCACAAAAAATAGTGGGTTATGTAATAGGAGAATATCTTTTCTATGCTCAACTATTTGTAGAAGGAGAAGGTGACTCTTGATGTGTATCACTTATATATAGAGGTTGATCTATGTAGGGTTTTTCTAAAGAAAACTAAATCAATGAATTAAATGGAATAAATAGAATGGGATGACATAAAAAGTTTTTCTTAATATTTACTTCCATTGAAATCTTCGAGAAATATGAAGATAGAGTTCCAGGAGCTTAATCGAAAGGATGGTGAATTTTTCACTGCTTACGAGGCTACATAACAAGGATTCCAATATATGCATCATTTTTTTTATCAACAATGATAGAAAAATAAATGCATTTTACAGTAGTTCAAAAATACACCTCTAAAAGGGTCTACATAACCAATACATTAGGATATATGAATAGGTTTTGTATATTTTATAATTGTAGATATAGAATTTAAAAAATAGTTCCATGGTTATGGAGATATGAACTGAAATATGATGTTTCATGTATGAATATTAAATTAAAAAGGTAGAAGAAGGACCAACCACCCACTTGACAAAATATGAGGAAAAGTGTAACACCCCAAACATCCACAGTATACTTCTCTTTGAATAATACAGTAGCATGTGTTGTACGCAACCTCAAGTTCTAACACACACCACAACCAATAAAAATAGCTGTTATGAATAGTAATACCCAATTTTTGAAATTATATAAATTTTATCTTTCAAAATTGACTTCATTTTTGGATTCTAAATATTGAAATTAGCCTAGGGTGAATTTTTGGTATTTTTCTGAAAACATTCAATTTTTGATAAATAGTGAAAAACACTGAGTTATTGGTTAAAACCGACTTTTTATTTAAATAATTATTTATTTTACTTAAATTTAATTAAGGTCAAAATAGATATATAATACCTATATAAGTTCAATGTAATTATTTGGAGTTAGTTTAGAATAATTTTAGATATATAAAAATTTTATTGAACTTTTCACCGTCTTTTAGCCACCTCCTAGGATAATTTGCAAATTCACATAAAACATAATTTTACCGCTTCTGTGAGTGGAATTTCAAAAATCCTAGAGACGCGGTTAATATTAAGCAGTAAAATGTGGTTCAATAAGTTAAATATAATTTTTGGTGAATAGTAACTGTTTACTTTTATTTACCCCAGTTAAAAGTAAATAGGATAATTAAGGGTAAAAATGATATTAATATTAACCTAACACATGTCCTAATTTTATTGGACAACTGTATCTCGACCAAAAACATCCTTATAAATAAAATATTATCATTTAGGTCCACTTGGATTAGATTAGGACATTTATTATTATTTAATTCAAAGAAGAGTTAAAAGAGTTAAAATCAAAGTTTAATTACTAAAACATTCTTCATATAGGTTTATACATAAGATAAATTCAATTGTAAATATTAATTAGAAAGATAAAAATATTTCCTAAATAATGGAATTTTATTTACAATTTTTATACATTAAATAATTTAATTTATTTATGACGCAATGGTGATGCAGTAATTACATAATTAATGAAATATTAAAATAATTGATATTATAAATATCCAAATAAATGTAATTTGAAACTTTTTATGAATTACACTAATTTTAAAGGTAATTATGACATGTTAGTATTGATTTAAATCTGTTTTTTTATGTAATAATGTGGTTATGATTATCACCAAAATCAAATACCAAATAGTGTCAAAATTGATATAAAAGTGTTTTTTTAAAACAAATATTATATTATTAATTGATATTAAATTCTTAAAAATATAAGGATCGCCAAGAAACTTATATAATTATAGTTGTATCATTAATGGACCACTTTGGGGTCTCCTGTACTTATATAGTATGTTTAGTAACTATATTATATAAAAATACAAAGTGACATGGTAAATGTCAAACTAATTAACTAAGAGTAAAAACTAAAAGATAAGGTTAATATAATAACACAAACCTGTCTAATTTCTATTGGTTGAAATTATTTCAACCCATCCCCACCTTATACATTGAATAATCCACTTTGGAGCCATTAGAAACCGAATATGAATTTATTATAAAATAATATTTCCAGCTTTTCCAAAGGTTCCCCTCACCCCTCTTATAAAAGGTCACTCCCCCTTCTCACTAATTCACACATTCATAGCCTTTTTGATCAGCCAAACCCTACCCAAATACTCTCTCAAATTCTCTCACTTCAACCTAGAGGCTTTAGTTTGATGTGAAATCCTACCTAAGGAGCCCTTTTGATCAAATCAAAAGGAAGAACCCGAAGAAGAGGTAATGTTTTCACAACCCTTTTTCAAGTTCATTTCTTCTTCAACTTATTATTTCCTTGTTATTTCCATTAGAAAATAATAAATATTTTATATTATATATACTATGATGTTATTATAAATATGTAACAACAAAATTCATTATTCTATCCATCCCTTGAATGACATGTCACCATACGTGCATATGTACGGCCTACCGTCTCCACGTCGTGGTGTAATTGTTATTCAATATATTATTATTAAGATGGGTATAATAATGATGTATAATTCATGTAATTAATAAATATAACATTATAAGGATTCTTTTTATATTATATACCATCCAATTATATATTATATTAATATCAAAAGAATGATATTATCGCTCGTGTGTACATACGGACTACCGTCTCCACGAACGCGATGAGATTCATTTCCCATCATATCCACTCAAGTATAATTCTCATTTTATGATTAAAAATAATTTTTAAGGACTTGATATCATTATGGATATGAATAAAATAAAACCTATCCATAAAAAACATGCCTTATGTAACAAAACATATATAAGAAAACGATTAAGTTAACACCTGAAACAACAATAATACTAAAATATTATTAACAAAGCATTAATTGAAGATAAAATATGATATCATAATTATGTATATGGTTCTTGTATAACAAAATAACAATGTGTTAACTATTATACATGATGTTAACATACCATCGTCTAATGAAAAGTACAAGGTAAGGGTTATTTCACAATCTCTTCATTATCTGAGGTTGTTTATACGTGATTATCTACTAGGGACCTCTTTATCATCCACATCCATGTTTATTAAAAATGAATCTCATATAATTCATACTATTTTAAAGACTATGGTATAATGTCAATTATACCCTTTTTAACTTTTTATAATAAGTTTATAAAGTAATATTTGTGTCGTTTTCCAAACAAGGTCCTTTTTAACCATTTCGACATAATTAAGGTAAAAATGTATTTTTTTTAACTTATACGGTGGGTGCGGCTATTTTCCGTCATTATAAAATTGTTGAATCTTACCTTACAATATTATAAGAATATTTTCAAATTAAATGTTTTATTTTATAATTATGTGACTTTTAAATGATTTCATAAAAAGAGAGATATTTCTCTCAAATAGTTTTGATTTCATCTTTGTCAACATCCTTTGATGGTTTTTAAGATTATATGAAGTTTATTTATTATGATACAAAACTTCCATATATTATTGAAGGTTTTGTGATATGTTTGACTGTGGATTTGTTATTTTTATACCATTCATGGTTTATGGTGAAAGTATTGACATTTCGTATGATAGTTTTAATACGAATGTTTATGTTTAAACCTGTTCATATGAGGAATGCATTGGACTAAATATGTGACAGGTGGAGCCCGTTATAGCTCCTCGATGCATCTGTAGGTCTCATGAGACAAACTAGTGTCTTGGCACAAGGCCTTGAAAAAATCATATTTGTAGTCTTGGCATGAGGCATTGGCTATGTGGTTATGATAGTCTGTAATTATGCATTCCATCATTATGAAAGTGGTTATTGATATTTTATGTAATTATTCGACTAGTAAAATATCCATGTGAATAAGTAAATGGAATTTTTTCATTTTATATTTGCCATATTATGCTGAAGTTAAAGTTTAAAAGGCTTTTGTTTTAGTTATACATTGCCTTACATGTTTATTTTTATTTATGAATGTTTCCGCTATATTGTTATCCTTACTGAGCATCTAAGCTCACCCCATTAAATGTTTTATTTTTCCCATTATGAGATGAAGTAATTTATGAATGAACTACAGGGATAGTATGTGGGGACATGAGTGTGGACTAGGGAGACTATGTTTTTGTAGTTTTCATTTTTTTCATGTAATGTAATAGTTTATGAATATATATAGTGTTTCCAAGGCTACTAAACTAATCAATATTTGGAGATTTGATCTTTCTTGTGATCATGCCAGTGTTTTGTAATAATGCATCAACTCTGGGTAACTAGGGTCAGGGCGTTATAGTTGGTATCAGAGGAAGTTTAGTACAAACCTTGGAAGCTAGATTTAGATAAACTCTGATTAGGGCACATAGACCTAAGATGGACTTTGAGGATTAGTATAGAAGAACTTCCTAGAATTTTGGTATTGTAGATATTTTGTGAGTTTTCTAAGAAATACATCCCTGTCTGGATACGAGCAGGTAGAGGCAGCTCTAGCACAGATGTACCTAGGGGTAAAACCCGAAAACACAACGTTGAGCTAGACTCGAACGGGAATAGGTTCATGACAATGGGCCTTAATGCACTCTTGGTTATGACACTCCCTGGGGATATGCTTAGGATAACTCTCATTTTCATTGCAAACCATTATGAAGGGTTTATGAGTATATACTTCCCCAAAGAAAACATTTTAATTATTATGGATTATATTGATAAATAGTTCAATTTATGTAAAGTGTTTTATAAATATGGAATTATGTATTTTGATTCATAAACAGATCTAGTTTATTCCATTGTTTAGAAATGGTACCTAGTGGAAGAAATGGAAACTACATCAATGCACGAACTCCATGTAGGGATTTCCCGCCACCCCAAAATATTTATAGTGGATCTGGTCATACAACTGGTGCTGATCACCTTATCACCATACTAGGACAACTCACTCAGGTTATGAATAAGAAACTTACCCATATGGAGCACCCTTATCCACAGTGTGGAGGATTAATTTTAGATCGCTTCATGAGGAAACAACCACCAACATTCAATGGAATTACAAATCCATTAGTAGCTGAGCAATGGATAAGTTCCCTAGAGAAAATATTTCAGGCTTTGGGGATTAGTGAAAGTGAAAAGTTATCATGGTAGTTTAACAGCTCATTAGAGATGCTGATCAATGGTGTTCATTGATTCAAAACACGAAGGAAGATGATGAAGTATCAAATATGGAATGGAGGGAGTTCAAAGATCTATTTTTAGAAAAATAATTTCCTCATTACCATTGAGCAGATATGGAAATACAATTTCTGAGTCTGAGATAAAAGGAGGATGAGAATGTCACAAATTATAAAGCTAACAGTACAAGGTTAGAAAGGTATGCTTAAGATTATATACGTAAACCAATAAGTGAGATTGATCGTTTCTTTGATGGGTTAAAACCATTTCTTCATCGAGCATTAGTGTCACAATACTTCTCGTCGTACAAATATATTGTCTCATGTGCTATCAAGACATAAAAAAGAATTATCTAAGTCTTATGACTTAAAATCAAAGCAAGAGAAGAAGAGATCTTCGGATCAATCTGGGAATAGAAATAAAGGGAATAAGGAAAAAGTTGAATATCTATCCTGCAGTAAATGTGGGAAGAAACACCCTGGTACTTGCTTGAAGGGAATGGGAGTCTGTTACAAGTGTGGTGAAAAAGGCCACCAAGCTCTTGATTGAAAGGGGAATAAATGAGATACCGATGTTAAATGCTACAACTGCAAAGAGATGGGACATTATTCCAAGGAATGTCCTAAGCATCAGGGGAACTTACCTCAGAAAGGCCAATGGATAAAGTCTAAGCTTATGCTATCACTACTGATGAGGTAGAAGAACCGAAATACGTGGTGGCAGGTAATTTAATGGTTTCCTCAAGTTTATCAAATGCATTATTTGATTCTGGATCATCGCATTGTTTCATATTTTCCTAGTTTTCTAAGAAAATTAGATATTTCCAATTTGATTTAACAAGGGAGTTGTCAGTTAAAACTCCTGGGGGAAGTATCATTGCAATAATGTTTTCTGAATCAGTCCCCATTAGAGCACATAAATGTTATTTATCCGCTAATCTCATCATCATACCTATGGTTGAGTTTGATATAATCCTCGGTATGGATTGGCTTTTGGACCACGATGAAAAAATTTATTGTAAGAAGAAGGAGGTTAATATTTTTTATGATGGTGATAAGGAACACCTTATCTTTAGAGCGGAATCATTATCATCTATATCTTATCTATATCCACCCCTATTAGCTCAACGAAATTCAATTATTGGGGAAGAAGATAATGAAATGACTATGGGCGAGGAAAGGAATGTTCAAATAGAGGATGTACCTGTTGTAAAAGAATATATAGATGTGTTTCCAGAAGATTTACATGGACATCCTCCAGAAGGAGAAGTTGAGTTTTCCATTGATTGAATTCTTAGATCAAGGCTTATATCGAAGAACCCTTATAGAATGGCCAATGTGGAATTAATTTAACTAAAGAAACAAATAGAGTAATTGAGTAATAAAGGATTTATTTGACCTAGTGTTTCTCCATGGGGAGCCCCTATCCTTTTTGTTAAGAAGAAAGATGGATCTATGTGGTTATGTATCAACTACAGGGAAATCAATGCTATAACAATAAAGAACAAGTCTCCCCTACCTCGCATTGATGATTTATTTGACCAACTTCATGGAGCTCAATACTTTTCAAACATATACCTTCGGTTTGGATACCATCAGTTCTGTGTAAAGAAGGAATACATTCCGAAGACAGCATTTTGAACCAGGTACAGGCATTACGAGTTTACGGTAATGCCTTTTGGATTGACTAATTCACCCTCTGTATTCATGGATCTAATGAATATAGTTTTAAAGGAATATCTAGATGAGTTTTTAGTGGTATTTATTGATGATATCTTGGTATACTCAAAAAGCTAAGAAGATCAGGAAAATCACTTGCGCATTATCCTGAAGACTCTTAGAGGACATGATTTATATGGGAAGTTTATCAAGTGTGAATTATGGATTCATGATATTTCTTGTCTTGGCCATATTATCTCTAACGATATAATTTCCGTTGATCCTTCTAAGACCAAGGAAATCCAAGAATGGCCAGTACCGACGAGTATAACTGAGGTACACCGTTTTATGGGTTTAGCAGGTTATTATCAACGTTTCATCCAGAATGTTTCCCGATTGGCTAACCCATTAATGAAGGTCACACATAAAGGGGTTAAATTTGTTTGTAAACAATATTGTGAAGAATGTTTTGAAGAACTGAAGAGAAGATTAGTCAATGCTCCTATATTTACTCTTCCTCATGGAATGATGGGTTCGTTATTTATAGTGATGCATCGAAGAAAGGACTTGGTTTTGTCCTTATGCAGAATGATAGGGTTATCACCTATACATCAAAACAGCTAAAAATTCATGAGAAAAACAATCCTACTCCTGATCTTGAGTTAGCTAATTTAATCTCTTCTTTGAAGATATTGAGACATTATCTCTAAGGTGAAAAATGTGAGATGTATACTGATCACACAAGTTTGAAGTATATTTTCTCACAAAAAGAACTCAACTTGAGGAAAATGAAATGGATTGAACTACTCAAAGATTATGATTGCATGATACACAACCACCTGGGGAAGGAAAATAAGGTGGAATATTCTTTGAGCAGAAATGATCATGGAGTTTTGAACATGATGAGAATTGAAAGGGGTCCTATTTTTATGTATCTAGTAATATTGGATATGGGAATCACCATGGAAGGTGAAACATCAATGATTTTTCAAATGGTTTCCAAACCATCAATACTATAAAGGATAAAGAGTTCTCAGACCGATAATGAAGAGTTTCAGAAGAAGATTAAAGCTGTGAATGATGCGAGATTGAGAGACTTTGTGTATGAAGAAGAAACTTTAAAATTTGGGAAGAGACATTGTGTTCCCAATATACCTGATCTAAAAAGGAAATTGTTGGATGATGCTCATAGTTCCAATTTTTCTATACAACCTGGGAGCACCAAAATGTATAGACATTTGAAGGAAAATTTTTGGTGGGGAAACATGAAGAGGGAGATTATTGATTCTGTGTCAAGATGTACGGTTTTTCAACAAGTGAAACTTGGAAGGAAACATCCTAGTGGAGTATTGCAACATCTTCCCATACCTGAGTGGAAATGGGATAATATCACGATGGAATTTTTCATGGGACTACCAAAGACTCCTAGAAGGAACGATGTAGTATGGGTCATTATTGATCATCTTACCAAGTCATCACATTTTCTTGTTATAAGAGAAGATTTACCACTTGAACGTCTAGAAAGACTATTTAGTAATGAAGTTGTGAGACTTCATGGAGTACCCCTAACGATTGTTTCGGATCGATATCCCCATTTTACTTCGAGATTTTTGAAGAGTATTCAGAAGGCCTTGGATAGTGAACTTCATTTGATCACTGCTTACCACCCTCAAATAGATGGACAATCAGAACTGACTATTCAAACCTTAGAGAAGATGTTGAGATCTTTCTCACTTGACTTTCAGGGTATGGGGGATAAATATTTACCTCTGGTAGAATTTTACTATAACAATAGCTTCCATTAGTGTATTAAGATGGCACCATATGAAGCGTTATACGGAAAGAGATGTCGCACACCATCCTGTTGGGATGACGTTGGTGAAAGAAAACTCTTAGGTCCAGAACTAGTGGAGGAAACGATGGAAAAGGTGAAGGTAATCCAAAACAACATCAAAGCAACTCAAAGTAGGAAGAAGAGCTATGCCAATAACCAAAGGAAGGATTTGGAATTTCAGGTAGGAAATCATGTTTTCTTGAAGGTATCTACATGGAAGGGAGTTACATGTTTCGGTAAGAAAGTTAAATTGAGTCCCAGGTACATCGGACCTTGCGAAATTATAGAACGAATTGGGGTTGTAGCTTACTGTTTGTAAATTCCACAAAGTCTCTCCAAAGTTCATGATGTGTTCCACGTATCACTGTTGAGGAAATAAATGCCTGACCCAACGCATGTACTCACTTACATGGAATTAGAACTGGAACCCGATTTGTCTTATTTCTAAGATCCCATCAGGATTCTTGATACCAAATAACAAGTGATGAGAAACCGGACGACTCGTCTGGTAAAAGTTCTATGGAGATACCATATGATGGAAGAGGCAACGTGGGAACCCGAGGAAATTATGATGAAGAATCACCCGAGTCCTTTTAAATATTAATGTTCTAGAAATTTTGAGGATGAAATTATTTGAAGGAGGGGAGAATGTAACACCCCAAGCTTTCATGGTACGCTTCTCTTTGAATAATACAGTAGTGTGTGTTGTACACAACCTCGAGTTCTAACACACACCACAACCAATCAAACTATCCGGTATGAATAGTAATACCCACTTTTTGAAATTTTATAATTTTATCCTTCAAAATGGACTTCATTTTTGGATTCGTAATATCGAAATTATCCTAGGGTGAATTTTTGGTATTTTTCTGAACACTTTCAATTTTTGATGAATAGTGAAAAACACTGAGTTATTGGTTAAAACCGACATTTTATTTAAATAATTATTTATTTTATTTAAATTTAATTAAGGTCAAAATATATACATAATACCTATATAAGTTTAATTTAATTCATTGGAGTTAGTTTAGAATAATTTTTGATATATTAAAATTTTATTAAACTTTTCACCGTCTTTTACCCACCTCCTAGGAGAATTTGAAAATTCACATAAAACATAATTTTACCACTTATGTGAGTAGAATTTCAAGAATCCTAGAGACTTGGATAATATTAAGGAGTAAAATGTGGTTCAATAAGATACAAATAATTTTTGGTGAATACTAACTTTTTACTTTTATTTACCACGGTTAAAAGTAAATAGGATAATTAAGGGTAAAAAGGATATTAATATTACCCTAACACATGTCCTAATTCTATTTTACAAGAGTATATCGACCAAAAACAACCTTATGAATAAAATTTTATCATTTAGGTCCACTTGGATTAGATTAGGACATTTATTATAATTTAATTCAAAGAAGAGTTAAAAGAGTTAAAATCAATGTTTAATTACTAAAAACAATTAATATAGGGTTATACATAAGATAAATTCAATTTTAAATATTCATTAGAATGCTAAAAATATTTCCTACATAATGGTATTTTATTTATAATTTTTAGACATAAAATAATTTAATTTATTTATGACACAATGGTGATGTAGTAATTACCTAATTGATGAAATATTAAAATAATTGATATTATAAATATCCAAATAAATTTAATTTGAGACTTTTTATGAATTAAAATAATTTTATAGGTTAATATGACATTTTAGTATTTATTTAATTATGTTTTTTTGAGGTAATAAATCTATTATGATTGTCACAAAAATAAAATACCAAATAGTGTCAAAATTGACATAAAATAGTTTTTTTAAGACAAATATTATATTATTAATTGATATTCAATTGCTAAAAATATAAGGTTCGGCCAAGAGACTTATATAATTATAGGTGTATCATTGTTGGACCACTTGGGGGTCTCTTGGTTGTATATATTATGTTTATTAACTATATAATATAAAAATACAAAGTGACATGATAAATGTCAAACTAATTAACTATGAGTTAAAACTACAAGATAAGGTTAATATAATAACGCAAACTGGTCTAAATTCTCTTGGTTGAAAGTATTTAGACCCATACCTACCTTAGAATTTGAATAATACATTTTTTATCCATTAGAAACCGAATATGAATTTATTATAAAATAATATTTCTAGCTTTTCCAAAGGTGCCCCTCACCCCTCTTATAAAAGGGCACTCCCCCTTCTCACAAATTCACACGTTCAAAGCCTTTTGGCTCAGCCAAACCCTGCCCAAATACTCTATAAAATTCCATCACTTCAACATAGAGGCCTTATTTTTATCATAAATCCAACCTAAGGATCCCTTTTGATCAAACCAAAAGGAAGAACCCGAAGAAGAGGTAATGTTTTCACCACCCTTTTCAAGTTCATTTCTTCTCCAACTTCTTCTTTCCTTGTTATTTCAAATATAAAATAATAACTCCTTTATATTCTATATACTATGATGTTATTATAAATATGTAAAAACAAAATTCATTATTCTATCCATCCCTTGAATGACATGTCACCGTACGTGCGTACGTACAACCTACCGTCTCCACGTCATGGTGTAATTGTTATTCAATATTTTATTGTTTAGATGGGTATAATAATGATTTATAATTCATGTAAATAAAAAATATAACATGATAAGGATCCTTTTTATATTATATACCATCCAATTATGTATTATATTAATATCAAAATAATGATATTTTCACTCGTGCGTACGTACGGACTACCGTCTCCACGAACGCGATGAGATTCATTCCCCATCGTATCCGTTCAAGTATAATTCTCATTTTTTGATTAAAAATAACATTTAAGGAATTGATATCATTATGGATATGAATAAAATACAACTTATCCATTACAAACATGCCTTATGTAACAAAACATATATAAGAAAACGATTAAGTTAACACCCGAAACGACAATATTACTAAAATATTATTAACAAAGCATTAATATAAGATCATATATGATATCATAATTATGTATATGGTTCTTTTATAACTTAATAAAAATGTTTTAACTATTATACAGGAGGTCAACATACCATAGACTAAGTAAAAGTACATGGTATGGGTTATTTCACAATCTCTTCATTATCCGAGGTTGTTTATACATGATTATATACTGGGACCTCCTTATCATCCACATCCATGTTTCTTAAAAATGTATCTCAAATCAATATTACTGTTTTAAAAACTCTGGTATAAAGTCATTTATACACTTTTTGACTTTTTAGAATATTTTTATAAAGGACTCATTCTTTCATTTTCCAAACAAGGTCCTTTTTAACCTTTTCGACAGAATTAAGTTAAGAATGTCTTTTTTTAACTTATACAGTGGGTGCAGTTATTTTTTGCCATTATAAAATTGTCGAAGAATCCCTTACAAGCTTATAAGAATATTTTCAAAGTAAATGTTTTATTTTATAATTATGTGACTTTTAAATGATTAAAAAATATATTTCTCTCAAATAGTTTTGATTTCATCTATGTCAACATACTTTGATGGATTTTAAACTTATTTTAAGTTTATTTATTATGATACAAAACTTCCATATATTATTGAAGGTTTTGTGATATGTTTGACTGTGGATGTGTTATTTTTATACCTTTCATGGTTTATGGTAAAAGTATTTACATTTGGTATTCTAGTTTTAATACGAATTTTTATGTTTAAACCTGTTCATATGAGGAATGCATTGGACTAAATAAGTGATGGGTGGAGCCCGCTATAGCTCCTAGATGCATGGATAGGTCTCATGAGACAAACTAGTGTATTGGCACAAGGCCTTGAAAAAATCTTATTTTTAGTCTTGGAACGAGGCCTTGGCTATGTGGTTATGATATTCTGGCATTATGCATTCCATCATTATGAAAGTGGTTATTGATATTGCATGTGATTATTCAACTAGTATAAAATCCATGTGAATAAGTAAATAGAATTATTTTATTTTATCTTTTCCATATTATGTTGAAGTTAAAGTTTAAAAGGATTTTGTTTTAGTTATACATTGCCTTAAATGTTTATGTTTATTTATGAAAGTTTATTCTATATTGTTATCCTTACGGAACATCTGAACTCACCTATTTCAATGTTTTGTTTTTCACAGGATATGAAGAAATAATTTATGAATGACCTGCAGGGATAGTCTGTGGGGACACGAGTGTAGACTATGGAGACTATGTTGTTGTAGTTTTCATTTTTATGATGTAATGTAAAACTTTATGAATATATCTACTGATTCCAAGGATATTAAACTAATCGATCTTTAGAGATTTGATCTTTCTTGTGATCCTGCCACTGCTTTGTAATAATGTATTGAATATGGGTAACTGGGGTCGAGGCATTACAAAAAGAATCATTGGAGCTGCATTAATGGGATATATAAATTTTTCAATTGTAGAAATATTGGTCACCAAGCCCATGAATTTTTAATATACATGAAGAAGATGGAAAACTTGATGGAGGAAAGGAAGATACATCCTAATTCACCACCCATGGTTCAACGCTTCAATTAAAGGGATTAATGGAGCAATTCAAGGAAAATTCATAATCCACAGGTCTTTGATTGTAATCAGTGTTAAGAACCACTAAATCATAAGGAGAATGGTAATGATTATTCCATCACCCCTGTTGAGGTGGAACATCAAAATGAGGTTGTATAAGGTTCACTTTATATTCCCTCAAGAATGGAAAATGTTTTATTAGATTCTACTTCTATACAATACATTATGTCTTATAGGTTTTCTAGACCTTTTGAGTCAAACCCCAATACCTTAACCGATATATATCTTTATAAAATATACTAGTGAAATCCTTTCTACCCTAGTGTTTTACTCTTCTTCAATAATTTTTTTTGGAAGATCATTCTATTGAATATTATGATCCTTCACTTCTTGTAATGTGATGTAATGCTGGGCATGGATTGACCTTCATTATTGAGATCACACATGAACTGTAGTGAAAATAATATATATTTTCATATTATGAACTATCCCACACTCCATTACACAATCAAGTAAGACCACAAATTTATGATGGAAAATACTTCAACGATATGGACGTTGATACCCTATGAATATGTATACCTTTCCACAGTAGTTTAGTTAAGGGAAGGAATCAACCTAGAGTAAATTTCCATTCTGAGGGAATACTGACTGAAAATCCATTTTTAATTTATTTCCTAAAAACCCTCTATATGAATTAGCAGTAACCATCACACCAGTTCATTAGGTAGCATAAAGAGACAACAGACCCATTTGAAATTCAAAAATCAGAAAGAAATATTGTACAAAAAAATTGAGAAGATCATGATTCAGAATTCTCTAGCATCATTATTTGAGATTTCACCACCCAATACTCAATATGAAAGACCAACATAATTGAAATCATCCCATACCAATATCATTGTCAACAAAAAACATTACACCAGTAATTTTGTGATCAATGGAGACAATATATCCATCCCCATTGGCAAGAGCTATGCCTTGAATCCAATGTCGATGTCAAAGAAACTCCTAACATAACACCACAAAGTCTACCAAATGAATATATACACACCAATTAATGGAGATATTAAAAAAACCAAACATACATATACATAAACAATCCTTCATGAAAAAACCACAAGAAGATCCAAAGCAGAGCAGCCACTTGGAATGTCTTCAACCACTCGAACCCACCTCCCAAGACACCTTGAAAACCACCATGTAAACTTCACATATAGGGGGGTGGTGGAGTCCCTAAGAAATAGTAGACTCAGAGAAAAAACAATTGAGTATAAACACCATCGCTGAAAACTTCTATAGTCATCAAGGAGAAAAAAATTTGTAGATCCAAACCTCATGAGACCAAATTCCAATCTCATTAAAAAAGAAAGCACCATGAGTGAAAAAAACTGGATAAAATCGAAATAAATCTGGGAACCCATAGAAATAAAATTCCTAGAAAATTGAATATCTTTCTACGAGAACATTCCAAACACCTCATGAGATCAAATAAATTAAACATAAATAGAGTCAAGTGAAGTAGATCTTGGATTTAGAGAAGAGAATGAGAAAAATAATACATTGGCAGTGAAAAAAAATGTAGTGAGAAAGAAAAATAATACTGGATGGATGAGAAGAGAACAAATGATAGTATCAAAGGCTTAAAAGTTGAACCGAAAGAAGGGATCATCCTTGGAAAAAACAAATTTTACCACCAGAGAAAATTCCATCAAATAAGGATAAGCTAGAGATAAATTTTCCTATAATAAATCCCTGATTAAACTAGAGTAGATAAAGAGGTAGTAGAAAAAAAATGGACCAATGGTTCACACATCCAAGTGAATCACCATTGGGTGTGTTGGTTCTCTTCGACACTAAGAAGGATGAATCAATTAGGAAATTCATCAATATTTGGGATCACAATACGATCCCCATAATGAACAAGTATCATTTACCAAGGATTTTTGACCTTTTTCATCAACTTCACAGAGTTCCTTACATATCATAGGTTACACTTCATTCTATTTATCATTAATTGAAGATGAAAGAGGATGATATTCAAAATTATAAAATCATTACATCTTTCAGATACTATTAATTCATAGAAATTCCCTTTAGACTTACTAATTCCCAAAAAATATTCACGGATTTGTTGAATAATATATTTAAAGACTAGATTGAAATTTTTTTGGTAGTTTTTATCAATGATATTATAATTTTATCTATGGTAAAGGAGATACATTAAGAAAATTAATGGATTGTTCTATAAATGTTATGGAAGGGAGAAATGAACACTATGTTTAAAAGGTGTGATTTTTAGATGTTCTAAGTCACATTATTAGGGAACATTATCACATGTGAGGGAATTTCTATGAAAAAATCACTAAAAATGTAATTTAGGAATGGAAAAGGCCAACTAGTGTCGTGGAAACCCTTAGTTTTCATATCTTATTTGGGAACTACTGATGTTTTTTAGAAATATATCAAGAGTTTCTATCCCATTAAGAAAGTTAACATTGGAAGGAATAAATTATGTATAGACTGAACAATGTAAGGAATGATTCTTAGAGATCAAGAAGAAGTTAATAAATTAACATGTACTCACAATAAAAATAATTGAATAATTTTTTTGTATACACAATGATTATTAAAAGAATGGATTGGGGTTCTTACTCATTCAGAATGATAATGTGATATCTTACACCACAGAAGTAGTTAAAGATTAATGAGAAGAACTATCTTATACATGTTATAGAAACCCTTATCTTAATTACATATTATTACATGATTTATTACATAAAATTATTCATAATAAATCTTAGATAATCATAAAACCTACTTTCATGGGGAAATGGAATCATTAAATAAAAATTTAAAATTGGAAAACACCTTCTTTATTGAAAACATTCTTAACATAATCTCACGTACAACGGAATGGGATAACCTAGGGGAATTCATAACGAATTGGTGAGCTATAAATCCCATTAAGGGAATATACATGGGGTAACATGAAGAGAATAATATGTGTTGTATAATAGGAATATAAATAAGTCATAAAATGAGTATGTATCATAAACATTAACAATTAAACTTAATATAGCATGATAATCATAATGGAAATATGGAAATGTGTAAACAATGTAAGATATTCAATCATAAACATAGGTCATAAAATAAATGATAATAAATCATGAGGGTAAAAGTCCCATAATGGAATCCGGTTTACTCTATTTCCCAACATGATGTCTCATGATACTAAAAATTACCCAATTCATTGGAGTACTATATAATTCTTGGAACTCTTATAATTTTTTTTATTCTCATGCATAAGTGTTCAACATAGATCATACAACATGGATTCATTCAACATCATATTTTATAGAATTATAAAGGAGTGTGGAATAAGTACATAAATTTTTTTATCAAATGATGTATAAGTGTATAAATTTGAACCCACCTGATAGGAAGTGGTTATAGTGTTAACTAATAAATTATTTTGGCACGGAAAATCATGGTGAAATATCAGTACTATAAAAACATCAATTAAAAATTTAAAAAATTGGTTTTTGAGAGAGAAAGGGTCTAAAATATTTTGGACAAAAAAGGGAAGTAACAAGGACAAAGAAAGACATATAATATTATTTATGACTAGAAATATAAGGCATAAGATAAGAAAGAAACCTGAATAATGAAGAGAAGGTGAAGATCCTTATGTGGGTGTCTGAAACCATATGCTTGGGATGAGCTTCTTGGGAACTTTTAGAACCTTGGGAGGACTCTAAAGAGGGGAATTAAGAGCAAGTATGTGATACAAAGAATTTTATAGAAGATATATGGTATTTTAGGTTGGTTTATATAATATAATTTTGTGAATTGTTTTTATAATTCTCCAACATAGGTGTTGGTCTCTGTATAATGAAATAATAAAAACCACAAGACATTCAATGGTTTTCGCCCATGGATATTATCAATGGGATGGGTTTCATTATTTTCTATTGATATGGTATGAAAATAATAATATACTACCCGTTCTTTCGTGGAGGTGAGACATATTTATGACGATGTGATTTGAAATCCTTAAAATATATTAATAGTTTTAGAAGATAAATAAAGTCATTATAAAATTAATTAAATAAACATAAAATAATATTATTTTATAGGTAATACATATATTAAGTCGATGATACCCTTTATGGTATTTATTAAATTACTTTTTGGTCATTATGATATCAGGATACCGACCATATTTTTATACGATATTTAATTTCTACCCAAAAATTTGACTGTCTTGGAAAATTATGAAAAATTCATAGTTGGAGAATTTAGATGTTCTGAATCCAAAAATAATATTCATTTTGACTATAAAATATTCTAAATGAAATTCCTGATCCTATTTACCTAGAGTTAGTGCATTATTACATAACATTACCATGACTACAAGAGATAAATTCTCAAAATACTAATTAGTTTATTATCCCTAGAAGTACTAGATACATACATAAGTTTTACATTACATAATGAAATAGAAAAAAACAACATTGTGTCCCCTTTGAACACACTAATATACTTAAGCCTATCCATTCATGTTAATCATAATATATTTCTTTACATCCTGGTAAAAATAAAACATAATAAAGGGGTGAGCTCAGATGCTCAGTAAGGATAACAATATTGCAGAAACTATCATAAATATGCATAGACATTTAAGGAAATGTATAAGACAAAAAACACAAGAATTTTAAGCATAAACTTCATCATAATATGGAAAATATAAATCAAATAATTTCATTTACTTATTCACAAAGATATTCTACTAGTCGAATAATTACATGTAATATCAATAACTAATTTCATAATGTTGGAATATATAATGCCAGAAATCATAACCACATTGTTAATTCTTCATGCCAAGACTACCAATATAATTTTGTCAAAGCCTTGTGCCAAGACACTATATTGTCTCATGAGACCTATTGATGCATCGAGGAGCTATAGTAATCTCCACCTGTCAAATACTAATTCTAATGAAATCCTCATATGAAAAGTATGAAATATGACATAAACAATAATATAAATACTATCATATGAAATTTTAATACTTTAACCATAAAGAATTTATTGTTTAAAAACATCCATAGTAAAAAATATCTCCAAACCATCAATACAATCTGAATGATTGCATCATAATAAATCAACTTCAAATAAGTGTAAAATCCATCAAAATATATTGTCATAGATGAAATAAAAACTATTTTATAGAAATATCTCGTTATATTTTGAAATCATTTAAAAGTAACTTAATTATAATAGAAAAGATTTAGTCTGAAAATATTCCTATAATCTTGTAAGGGATTCTTTGAAGTTTTTATAAAGGTGAAAAATATCTACCCCCGCCGTAAATGTTGAAAAAATATTCTTACCATAATTTTTCAAAAAGGACATAAATTGCCTTGTTTTGAAAATGATGAAAATATTCCTCTCAAAAAAATTATAAAAGTAAAACAAAGGTATAAATGACTTTAAACCATATTCTAGGAAATAGTAAAAATGAGGTGAAATACATTTTTAAGAAACACGAATTTGGATGATAAATAATCCCCAATAGATACTTAAGTATAAACAACCTTGGATAAATAAAAAGGATTTGTAAAATTATTAAATAACTAGTAATTTTACATATTTGAGTGTATTTTAACCTCCTATATAATAGTTTAATAATTTTTATTAAATTATACAAGTACCACATACATATATATGATATCATATATGATATTCTAATATTTCTTTGTTAATAATATTTTAGTAGTATCATTGTATCGGGTGCTAACTGATTCATTTTCCTTTATATGTTTTTTAACATATGTCATGTTTGTTAAGTATATGATGTATTTGATTAATATACACAATGATATTATGTTCTTAAAAATAATTTTTAATTATAATATCAAAATTTTTCTTGAATGGTTACTATGGGGAATGTATCTCATCACGTTCGTGGAGACGGTAATCTGTATGTATGCAAGAGCGAAAATATCATTATATTGAAGGTAAAATCATATGTAATTGGATGGTTTATCATATATACAAAATTATTAACCTGTTATATTTATTATTTACATCAATTATTCTCATTATTATACCCATCCAAATAAGGAAGTATTGAATAACAAACTACACCACGACGTGGAGGTGATAAGTCATACCTACACACATATGGTGACTTTGTAATTCATAAAATAGATAGAATAATGAATATGGTTGTAACATATTTATAATAACATCATAGTATGTAGGTGGTGTTGGAGTTATTATTTTTGTATGGAAACAACAATGAAAGAGGACGTTGATGAAGAAAAGAGCTTTGAAAGAGGTGATGAAATTTACACGTCTTCTCTGGGTGCTTCCTTTTGATTTGAACAAAAGGGATCCTTATGATGGATTTATGATCAATTTAAGGACTATAGATTTAATTTAACGTAGTTGGGAGGATATTGGATCAGGTTTTGGCCGACCCAAATGACGTTGGAGGTGTGAAATTTTGAGATGGGGAAGTACCCTTTTATAAGAGAGGTGGGGTCACTTTAAAAAAAACATGAAATATTATTTTATTATATAATCATTTTATGTTTATAATGTCCCAAAATATATTTATTTCTAGGTTATGCTAGATTTGGGTCAAAATATTATAAACCAATAGGTTTTAGACAAGTTTAGGGAAGCAGCGTATTAACCTTAACTTTTATATTTAATTCTTAGTTAAATAGTTTAACTTTTACCATGTCTTTTTGTATTTTTATATTACATGGTTAATAAACATACTATAAAATTACAGGAGAACCTAAACTGGTGAATTAATTATATTTATATAATTATATAAGTCCTTTGGATGAACATTATATTTTTTTGGAATATTATATCATTTAATAATATAGTATTTGTTTTAAAATCTCATTTATGTCAATTTTGACACTATTTAGTACTTGGTTTCTATGAAAGTCATAAAAACTTGATTACTTTAAAAAAATACATTAAAAAAACCCTAACATGTCACATTAACCTATAAAATTAGTCTAATTAGTCAAATGTCCCAATTTACATTCATTATGATATTTTTAATATCAATTGTTTTAATCATTCCTTAATAAGGTAATTCTTGTATCAATGTTGTGTCATATATAAATTTAATTATTTAATGTCTAAAATTTATTAATAAAATACCATTATGTAGGAAATATATTTATTTTCCTAATGAATATTTATAGTCAAAATTAATTTATGTATAACCCTGTATTAAAAATGGTTTAGTTGTTAAACTTTTAATTTTACACATTTAACTTTTTTATAAATAAAATAATATAAAATGTCATAATACAATCCAAATTGATCAAAGAGAATCATATTTTAGTCCTAGTGATTATTTTGGTCTAGAAAACACTTATCTAATATAATTAGTACTTGTGTTATGGTAATTATAATATCATTATTACATTTTATTAACCTATTTACTTTTAATTATGGTAAATAAAATATAAAAGTTTCTATTCAAAAAACAATATTTTCCTCCTATTGAACAACGTCTTAATTACTGCTATCAACCGTGTCTCTCAGAATTTTGAAATTCAAATCACTGATGTGGTAAAATTACATTTTATGCAAATTTATATTCACACATCTCATATTATTATAAAATACCTCCAATGAATTAGATTAAACTAATATTGGTATTATGTATCTATTTTTACTTTAAAATAAATTTAAATAATAATAATTTTTTAAATAAAAATATGTTTTAAATAATAACGCAGTGTTTTCCACTATTCATTCAAAGTTGAATGTTTTCAGAAATATACCAAAAAATCCCTGTAAGCTAATATTGATATTCCGAATCCAAAAATAAAGTCCATTTTGAAAAATAAAATATAAACATTTTTAAAAAGTAGTTATTACTTTTTATAATGGCTAGTTTCATTGGTCGTGCTGTGCTAGAACTCAAAGTTTCATACAACGCAAGAAATTATATTATTCAAAGAGAAGAATATCATGGAAGCTTGGGCTGGTACTTTCTTACCTCCTTCAAATCACTTATTCATTCTAATTTCTATAATATTACTAAATAAAATGATTCGGGTGGTTCTACATCAAACATTCATCAGGTTTCCATGCCGCCTCTTCCATATTATCGTTTCTCCATAGAACTTTCACCAAACGAGTTGTGTAGTTTCTCAACACTTGTTCTTTAATATCAAAATTTTTGATAGGATCTTTATAATAAGACCGACCGAGTTCCAGTTCTATTTCTTCATCGGTGAGTTCATGCATTGGGTCGGGCATGCATTTTCCCAATAGTGATATGTGGAAAACATTATGAACATTGGAGAGACTTGGTCGCATTTCCAAACTGTAACCTAAAACTCCAATTCTTTCAATAATTTTGAAAGGTCCAATTTACCTGGGAGTTAATTTACACTTTTATTGAATCATATAACACCCTTCCAAGGATATACGATCAAGAAAACATGATTTCTTGAATTAAATTCAAAATCCTTTCTTTGGTTATCAGCATATATCTTTTGCCTAAATTGGCCTGCTTTGATGTGGGCTCAGATAATCTTTAACTTTCCAATTTTCTCCTCAACATGTTCTAATCCTTCCAATTTTATTTCACCAACATCATCCCAAATCATTGTTTTGTGACATCTCTTTCCATACAATGCTTTATATGGTGCCATCTGAATATTTGAATAGAAGTTATTTTCATAGAAAAATTCTACTAGAGGTAAATAATGATCCTATATACCTTTAAATTAAAGTGAGATAGATATCAACATGTCTTATAAGCCTTGAATAGTCAGTTCTGATAGTCCATTAATTTGAGGGTGGTAGGTAGTGCTCAAATGATGTTCAGTATCAAAGGATTTCTAAATTAATTTCCAGAATCTTGAGGTAAAATTTTTTGGAAGATCGGAAATAATTGGTAGGGGTACACCATGAATTCTTAAAATTTCCTCAATATATAGTATTTATAAATTTTCATGTGGTAAATATTCTTTTATCATAAGAAAATGTGCTGAGTTGGAAAGACGATCAACATTGAACCATATTGCAGCATTCCTTCCAAGAGTCTTTGGTAGGCCCATGAAAGAGTCCATCATAATATCAACCCATTTCTACTCAATTATGGGGAGAGGTTTCGTGACTCTTCTAGGATTTTGTCTTCCAGCCTTCACCCATTGACCAACCATACATCTTGACACATAATCAGAAATCTCCTTCTTTCTTGTTTTCCCAAAAAAAATGTTCCTTCAAATCTCTATAGATCTTAGTTCTACTAGGGTGTATTGAGAAATTCGAGCTATGAGCATCATCCAAAAATTCACTTTTTAGATCTGGTATGTTAGGAACACAAAGTCTCTTCCCTATTTTCAAAATTCCATCTTTATATACGAAGTCAATAAATCTCCCAACATTCACATCTTTAATTATCTTTTGAAACTCTTCATCATCAGTCTGAAAACTTTTTATTCTTTCTAGTAAAGATGGTTTCGCAACCATTGAAAATATTATTGATGTTTCACCTTCCATTACTATTCCCATATCCATGTTTACTATATCTTAGAATATTAGATCCCTTTCGAATCTCATCTTGTTATTTAATCTATGATTATTTATGCTCAACACATCGACCACCTTATTTTCCTTCCCCGGGTGATAGTGTATAGTGAAATCATAATCTTTCGGTAGTTCAATCCATCGCCATTTCCTCATGTTGAGTTATTTATTTTGTGAAAATATACTTCAAATTATTGTGATCAGAATAATTCTCACATTTTTCACCATAGAGATAGTGTCTCTATGTCTTTAGAGAAAATATTACAGCTTCTATATCAAGATACAAAGTGGGATAGGTTTTTTTATTAATTTTTAGCTTATGTGATGCATAGGCATCAACCCTGTCATTCTGCATAAGGACACGACCCAGCCCTTTTTGGATGAATCCCAAAAGTAACAAACCCATAATTCCCTGATGGTAGAGTCAAGATAGAATCATTGCCTAATATTCTATTCAGTTCTTCAAAAAATTCTTCACACACTTTTTTTGAAAAAAATAACCCATTTACGTGCAAGCTTGGTTAATGGGTTATCCAATCGAGAAAAATTATGGAAGAAACACCGATAGTAACCTGAAAACAATCAAAACTATGTACTTCAGTTAAAATTTTCATTGTTATACATTCTTGGTTTCCCTTGGTCTTTGAAAGATCGACAAAGATTAAATCCTTAGAGACAATATTGCCATGAAAAAATATCCTAAATACAGAATCCACACGTTCTAACCTTCCAATATAATTTATTTCATCTAAGAGATTTTAGAATAGTGCTCAAGTGATTTTCATGATATTCATAGCATTTATAGTATACCGAGATATCTTCAATAAATACCACTACAATGTCATCAAGATATTTATTGAATACTCTATTCATTAGATCTATAAAGACATAGGGTGCATTAGTCAGTTCAAAAATAATTATTGTAAACTTGTAATGCCCATACCTGGTATGAAATGTTATCTTTCAAATGTATTCCTTCTTCACTCACAGCTGATGATATCCAGATCGAAGGTCAATCATTGAAAAATATTCATCTTCATGAAGTTGATCAAATAAATTATCAATGTGATGTATGAGAAACTTGTTCTTTATTATTGTAGCATTTATCTTATTGTAGTCAATGCACAACCGCATAGATCCATCTTTCTTCTTAACAAAAAGTGCAACGGCTCCCCATGGAGAAACACAAGGGTGGATGAATCCTTTATTACTCAATTCTTATACTTGTTTCTTTAGTTACACTAATTCCATATTTTCTATTATATAAGGGGTCTTTGATATGGTCCTTGAACTAGGAATTAAGTCAATGGAAATTTATATTCCTCCTTCTAAAGGATATTCGGATACATCCACTAAAAATACATCAACATATTCTTAAACACTAGGTATATACTCAATTTTTACATTCCTATACTCACCCAATGTTATTTCACTCACTTCCACACTAATAATGAAATTTATTAGAGCTGGTCGGGGTGTATCTAGATTAGATGTATATGGTGATGTTTCTGCTCAAAAGATAAGGGATTCCTTATCAACATCAAAAAAACCTCCATCTTAAAAAAATTGATTTGTGCATCATGGTTAGAAATACAATCCATGCTAATGATTATATAAAATTAAATCATGGGAATGAAAATATGATCAGAAGATAAGTCATATCTATATTCTATAATGGTAACTTATTGAAAAAAACTTGTTGCAATGATACTTCTCTTAGAATTTTTGACTGACAACTACCTTGTAAAATAAAATTGTAAATATCTAATTTTCTTAGAAAACTAGGAAGATATAAAGGAATACGATGATCTCGAATCAAATAATGCATTGGATAAATTTGAGGAAATGATTAAAGTACCTTTCACCATATCATTAGGAGATTCAACCTTAGTAGTAGTGATCACATAAGCTTGGCCTTTCCCCCTTGGCCTTTACTGAGGTAAGTTTCAGTGCCGCTTAGGACATTCATTTTCATAATTACCCATTTCTCTATAATTATAGCATTCAATATTGGCAGCCTCTTTTTTCCCTTGCAATCAGGTGCTTAGTGGCCTTTTTCACCACACTAGTAGCAAAATCTCAATCCATTCAGACATGTACCAAGGTGTTTTCCCCAAATTTACTACATGATAGAAATTAAACTTCTCCCTACTTCTCTTTATATCTATTTTTAGAGTGTTCAAAAAATCACTTCTTCTCCTACTTTTATTTAATGTTGTAAGACTTAGAGAATTGTTTTTCTGTCTTGATAGCACATGAGACGATATATTCATTCGATGAGAAGGATTGTGAGACTAATTCATGAGGGATAAATAGTTTTAACCCATCAAATAATCGATCAATATTACTCCTTAGGTTACATATATAATTTGATGCATGCCTTTATGACCTTGTAATGTTAGCCTTATACTTTGTGACATTCTCATCCATCTTTTTACATAATCTCAGAAATTGGCTTTCTTAATCTTATCAATGGTCACGAGGAATGTATTTTTCTAAAAAATGCTCCTTAAACTCCCTCCATTCCATATTTGACACCTTTTTATCCTCATTTGTGATTTTAGTTAATGACCCCCATTGATCATCATCCCTTGTGAGGAGATAAACTTCAATGATATTTTTTTCCCTTTCGCTACTCCCCAAAGCATGAAACATGTTCTCTTAGGAACATATCAATTGTTCAGCTACAAATGGATTTTAGACCCATTGAATGTTTGTGGTTGTTTCCTCGTGAAGTGTTATAGCATTGATACTATGATTTATGGATCAGGGTGATCCATATAGGTAAGGTTATTATTCATAACCTGAGTGAGTGGTCCCAATATTGTTGTAAGCTGTTCAGCACCAGTTTCATCATTAGTTCCACTGTAATTATATTTAGTAGGAGGTAAATACCTACATAGATTACATGCATTGATACGGTTTCCATTCCATCCACTCTATGCCATTTTTTAACAATGTAATACACTGAGACATATTATGATTCGCAATGCATAATTCAAAACTTTCAAAACACCTAACATAGATTGAATAATTTTTTCATATAATCCATAATCATAAAAATTATTATTTGAGAAGTATTTTCTCTTAAATCGTTTATATTGGGTTTTTAAAAAAATTGAATTATCTTAAGAATAGCCCATGGGAGTATCAATACCAAGAGTTAAGAAAGGCTCATTCTCATGTACCAGGATACCCAGGGTCAAGCACGAAACTCTTTGTCAGAGTTTTCACTCCTAGTTACATCTATGACAAAGACAAATCTTCTTATTTGTATCCAGAAAGGGATTTATTTTCTTTAAAAAATCACAAAATCTCTACATTACCAAAATTCCAGGATGTACTTATATTCTAATCCACAAAGTCTATCATAGGGTAATGTTCCTAATTATAGTTTTTCAAAATCTAGTTTCCAAGGTTCAAACTAAACATCCTTTGATACCAACTGTTATGCCCCAACCCTAGTAACCTAGATTCGGTGCATTATTACATAACATTAGCATGGTCACAAGAGATCATGTCTTGAAATACCAATTAGTTTAGTAGCCATGGAAGTACTAGATGCATTCATAAGTTTTACATTACAACATGAAATAGAAAACAACAACATTGTGTCTCCTTTGAACACACTCATATCTATTATCCTATCCCTGTAGGTCAATCATAATATAATTCTCCACATACTGGGAAAAGGAAAACATATGAAAGGGGTGATCTCAGATGCTCAGTAAGAATAACAATATAGCAGAAACTGTCATAATTAAGCATAGAAAATTAATGCGATGTATAAGATATAAAACATAGTCTTTTTAAACATAAATCTCATCATAACATGGCAATTATAGATCAAATAATGTCATATAATTATTCACATGGATACTCTACTCGTTCAAAAATGCCATGTAATAAAAATATCTAATTTTATAATGATGGAATGAATAATGCAGGACATCATAACCACATAGTCAAGGCCTCGTTCTGAGACTAAAAATAAGATTTTGTAAAGGCCTTGTTCCAAGACACTAATATGTTTAATTAGACCTACTGATGCATCGAGTATTTATAGCGGGCTCCACCCATCACTTACTAAGTCTAATGCGTTACTAATATGAAAATGTTGAAACATAACATAAACATTCATATTTAAACTGGAATACAAAATATTAATACTTTAACGATAAACCATGAATGGTATAAAAATAACACATCCACAGTCCAATATATCACAAAACCATAAATAAAATATGGAAAATTTTATCATAATAAATTAACTTCAAATAAGTGTAAAATCCATCAAAGGATGTTGACAAAGATGATATCCAAACTATTTGAGAAAAATATCTCTTTCTATTTTGAAATAATTTAAATGCCATATAATTATAAAAGAAAACATTTATTTATAATATATTATTATAAGGTTGTAAGGGAATCTTCTAAGGAGTTATAATTGTGGAAAATAGCCTCACCTATCGTATTTGTTAAAATAATATTCTTACCATAATTTTTCGAAAAGGTCACAATGTACCTTGTTTGAAAAAATATTGAATGATTCTTTTAATAACATTTTATAAAAAATTAAACAAGCATATAAATGAAATTAACCCATATTCTAGGAAATAGGAAAAATGTTTTGAGATACATTTTTAAGAAACATAGATGTGGATGATAAAGAAGTCCCAGTAGATACTTACGTATAAAAAACATCGGATAAATAAAGAGATTGTAAAATTTACTCTTACCTTGTATGATTCCTTGGTTGAGGTTATGTTAACCACCAGTATAATAGTTAAATCATTTTTATTAAATTATACAAGAACCACATACCTAAATATGATATCATATATGATCTTCTAATATTTCTTTGATAATTATATTTCAGTAGTATCATTGTTTCTAGTGTTAACTGATTCATTTTCCTTTATATATGTTGATACATAAGTCATGTATTTATGGATAGGGTTTATTTTATTCATATCCATAACTATATTACGTTCTTATAAAAAATTCACCCTAAAATGAAAAATATTATTGAATGGTTATGATGGGGAATGAATCTCATTGCGTTCGTGGTGATGGTAATATGTATGTACGTACGAGCGACAATATCATTATATTATTAGAAAAATCATATGTAATTTGATGGTATATCATAGATACAAGATCATTAACATGTAATATTTATTATTTTCAGCAAATATACTCATTATAATACCCATACAAATAATGATATTTTGAATAACAAACTAAACCACGACGTGGAGACAGTAAGTCGTATGTACGCACATATGGTGACATTGTCATTCATAAGATGGATAGAATAATTAATATGGTTGTACCATATTTATAATAACGTCACTTAATGTATAAGTTACTGGAGTAATTATTTTGGTATAGAAACAACAACGAAAGAGGATGTGGAGGAAGAAAAGAACTTTGAAAGAGGTTATGAAATTATTACCTCTTCTTCATATGCTTACGTTTGATTTTCTCAAAAGGGATCCTTATGTTGACATTCTTGTAAAATTAAGACATAAAGGTTGAATTTAGGGTAGATGGGATAATATTTTAGAAGGGTTTGTCTGGGGAAAATGTATTTGGAGGTGTGAAATTAAGAGAAGTGGAAGTGTCGTTTTATAAGAGAGGTGAGGGTCACTTTAGGAAAAGATGAAAATAGTATTTTATTATAAAATCATTTTCAATTTCTAATGGCTATAAATGGATTTATTTCTAGGATAAGGTGGGTATGTTTCGTAATATTCTTAACCAGTATGTTTTATAAATGTTTTGGTCACCATATTAACCTTATCATTTAGATTTAATTCTTAGCTAAATAGTTTTACTTTTACCATGTCTTTTTGTATTTTTATATAACATGGTTAACAATCTTACTATAAATGACTAAAAAACCTCAAATAGTTCATTAATGACATATATATCATTATATATGTCCTTTCTCTGAACATTATATTTTTATAAATGTTATATCATTTAATAATATAGTATTTTTTTTTAAAACTCATTTATGTCAGTTTTCACACTATTTACTATTTGGTTTTTTTGTGAAAGTCATAAAAACATGATTAATTAAAAAAGTTCATTAAATAAATCCTAACATTTCATATTAACCTATAAAATTAGTTTAATTAATCAATATTCTCAATTTATATTTATTTGGATATTTATAATATCAATTATTTTAATCATTCATTAATAATGTAATTATTTAATTGTCATTGTGTCACTAATAAACACAATTATTTAATGTATAAACAATATAAATAAAATACTATGATGTAGGAAATATATTTATATTTTTAATGAATATTTACAGTCAAATATTTCTTATGAATAACTCTATATTAAATATGGTTTAGTTATTAAACATTGAATTTTACACATTTAACTCTTCTTTAAATAAAATCATATTACATATCCTAATATAATACAAGTGGATCAAAGAGGATAATATTTTATTCCTATGTTTTAATTTGCTAGAAAAAAAATTATCCAATATAATTAGACCATGTGTTGTAGTAATTATAATCTGATTTTTACCTTTAATTACCCTATTTACTTTTAACTATGGTAAATAAAATTCAAATGTTATTATTCAGAAAAAATTATTTTCATCCTAATGAACTACAATTTACTTACTAATGTCAGACATGTATATAAGATTATTTAAATTCAAATCACATATGTGTAAAAATTATGTTTTATGAAAATCTTCAAATGTACCTAGAAGGTGGGTAAAAGATGATAAAAAGCTCAATAAAATTTTGTACATCTAATATTATTATAAAATTACTTCAATGAATTAAATTGAACTAATATAGGTATTATGTATCTATTTTGACATTAAAATTAATTTAAATAAAAAATAATTATTATTTAAATAAAAGTTTTTTTTAAACAATAACGTAGTGTTTTCACTATTCATCAAAAATTAATAATTTTCAGAAAAATACAAAAAATTCACCCTAAGATAATTTTGATATTCTGAATCCAAAAATTGAGTCTATTTTTTAAAATAAAATTTATAAAATTTCAAAAAGTGGATATTACTATTTATAATGGCTAGTTTGATTGGTTGTGGTGTGATAAAACTCGAAGTTGCGTACAGTGTAAGCTACTGCATTATTCAAAGAAAAGCGTACCATGGATTCTTGGGGTGTTACATTGAATATTTTTTTTAGTTTTAAAATCATAATGTATTTTTTAGAAATGTTTGGTTTTTTATAATAATAGTTTTTTAACCCTTATAAACATTCCATTTGACTTAATAAAAATAATATGATCATTTATATTTCATAAAAAATATTTAATAACTCTTTTTAAAAATAGTATTTATTTCAAAAAAAAATTAATTTTAAAATATAAATTCCATAATTGAATTTGAATATTACCCAACAATTCAATTTTTGTCTTATTGTATGAAAATAAAAATCATTTATAAAGTTACAACAATAGGATGAAAATATATTCATTATTCTATATAAATAATTTACACAATAAAATTTCTATGGTCTTGATATAGATCCCTCTAATGCACCATAAAACTCTATAAGAGTATGTTGGGAGATGGTGATACTTTCTTGGGGTGGCTCAGGGAACATGGTTTGGGTCGTGATCTCGATGAGCTTAAAATTTCCATATAAATAGTTTCAATCATGCTTATGTAATTTGATTGTATCCTGGTATTGGTTAATTGAAAATCCATGAGATGTTTTCTCCATTAAATGATAAAACAAATGGGCTTTATAGGGTATGATCATACTATTTTAGTCCATCGCATACTTTTTTAATGTCAATAAGATTTTTTAAACCCAATATTTATATAAATCATATGATAAAAGTTCAATGACTATATTATCAATAGTAATAATTCCTAATGGTATTTTAAATAATATAAATTATAATAAAACAATATAACTTCATGATTATTCAATAACCATATTACATAATAATACATTTAATTAAAACATAAGGATAAATTTTATTTATAACAGTTTTAGTTGCTAAAATTGTTCCCACATCAAAAACATTACCTTTGAAATTTTCATTTCCAACATTAAATAAATGAGGGTTAATATGTTTCATTACATCCATTGATTCCATCATTTATTTTTCTTCTTAAACATATTTTTAGGTTTTCCAACACCCTTTGACCAAGGTCATTTTCATATTACATTTATTTTTTTCACTATGATATAAGATCTTCACTAGATGCCCTTCGTCAGAACGACCATTCTCCAACAATACCACCTCTGTATTGAGCACATGATAGGGTTTTAGTATATTTTTCCTCAAGAGGGATACATGGAATACATCATGTACATTAGATATATTAGGTTATAGTTCTAGTTGATTGACCACCGCTCAAATGTGATGAAGGATATCAAAGGGGCTGATGTATCTTGCACTATTATTTCCCTTCTTTTTAAATCCTATGAATTTCAGTCATTAAGATACAAAAAAATTAATTCCACATTTACAACATCAAAATATTGGCATCATCGTTGGTTATTATCAGAGCTCTTCTGTTGACTTTGAGAAACCTTGATGTGTTGTTCAGTGGTTACAAGCATTTTTACTATTTCCTGGACCATTTAAGGGTAAATTTTTTTTTTCTCAAATTCACAACAACATGAAGGTTTTCTGTATCTAATCCCTAAAAGGGATTTATTGGGAGACATTTGGATGGTTGAGTGGAAACAATTTTTTAGAAATAACTCAACAAGAGGAATATTTTTATCCAATCCTCCATTGAAGATCATTTAGCTTGTTTGAAACATAGCCTCATGTGTTAGGAACGTTCTCTGAGATTAGACAAAAATTTTAGTTTGATAAAATTTTCTGAAGTTCAACATAATATTTAAATCAAGTAGAGACATTTTTAGAACATGCATCAGAATCAAATATCATGATTAGATACAATCGATAGTGGTACTCTATGAAACCTCACTACTTATCTGATTTATATCCATTCATGTTTATCCAATGATAATTCCACTCAAATCACAATGAAGTTCTGAGTCTTTGTAATAAAATTCTCCACAACCATGATAGCATTGTTTCTTACAAATGTATTTGGATGTTTGGTGATAAAGTCAATGGTGATGAATTCCTATTTCCATGATGGTATGTTTAGTGGTTTTATCATCCCTTTTTTATTTTCATTCTATATTTACTTTATTAAATACAATAAATCATTAAGAATATTATGTGATCTCCTTCAACATATTGTCCCCAAAATAGTTATTTCAAAACAAGATATTACTTTTTTTTCTAGGTTGAATGAATAATTTGAGCTATGTAAATCTTCCAATAACTCTTTCTTTAACATAGGTTTTGATGGTATACATATTATTGACCCAAATAATACAATACCTTGTTCATTAACATTGAACTGGAGATTTTAATTTTCATATAGTTTTCACATTCTTCAAAATTTCTTCATCATCTATTTGATCATGCATTAATTTACCTATAAAGTAAATTTGATAAATCATTTGAAAATGGATTGGTGATGACCCTTACATTATGATTCCAATATCCATACATTACAAATCTAATAAGATTTGATCCATATCAATTATCATCAATGATAGAATTTATAGATCCTTTATAATTATAGTGTTTGAAATTTATTCCCCTTGCAAGGATGGTAGTGAATAAAGAATTCATAGTCCTTTATCATCTAAAACTATATTTGTTGGCGCATATTCATATCCTTATGTGGGAATATATATTTCAGTTTTTTTATCCATATGTATTTCAAAAATATACCCAAAGAAAAATTTCAACATTATTTTCAAAGTGAAGATAACAATATCCAACTCCAGATCTTGTGTTGGGTTGTTTTGATCATGAAGTTTCAACATCCTTAATGAATAGACTATGACATTTTCATTCATCATTAATACACAGCCCAATCCATTCCTCAAAGAATCACTGAATACCATGAAATATTTTCCATATACAGATACTGTGATAAATGGATATTTGATCCTCCTTTCTTAAAACTCTTTTATGATCTCTTCTCATCCATCATTCCCTGAAAATTTGACTTCCTTCCATGTTATCTTGGATAGGGGGTTTGAAAATTGTGAAAATTTCCCAAAAATCGATTGTAATACCCATAAATTCCAAGGAAGCTATGGATATCTATTAGAGATGTTTAACACATCCATCCTTCAATTTCTTCCATCATTGAAGAGTAAATATAAATTTAATTTATTACAATTATATGCCCCAAAAAATGATACATTCTTTATCCAGAACTCACATTTATTTAAATTTTTCATAAAGCTTATGCTTTTTAAGGTCTTTATCATGGTGCCTATATGCTCCTCATGCTCCTCTTTAGCATTGGATAATATTAGAATATCATCAATAGATACTACCAAAAAAAATTCAAGGTATTATCTAAAAAATATATTCATCATTACCATGAATAGTTTTAGATAATTAGTGAGTCCATGTGGAATTACTGTGAACTCATGGTGCTCATACATTGTACGGAAGGAAGTCTTGGTGATATCCTCCTTCTTCACCCTTATATGATAATATCCCAACAATAGATCCGCCTTGGATTAGTATTGTGCTCATAAAACAAGCAATAAATCTTTGACAGAGGATACCTGTAATTTATTATTATTGTGTTGAGCACTTAATAATCAATTTAATGTAGCATTGACTCATCCTTCTTCATGAAGTAGAGGAATGGTGCACCCCAAGTTGAGGCACTTGTGTGTTGTGACCCCTTTATTCATATTCTCCTGTAGTTGTTTCATTATCTAATGACATTCCACAACAACCATTCTATATGTATTCTTTGATAATGAAAATTACCCAATTATAAGATCGATTGAAAATTCTACCTTTCAACTAAGAGGAATACTAGGCAATTCCATTAGAAACACATCAACATACTCCCTCACATTGGGTATGTTATCAAGTATGATCTTTTCCTTTGAACCTATTATTTGAGATTGAGACGCTCGATCGTAGGGAAATAACATCAATTCAAGATATTTTTGTGATAATGAATATTCATCCACCTCTTTTACCTTATATAGAATCAGGGGTCAATTTGAAATATGGATAGTGATTTATTTGTCAAGAAAATTTATGTTGTTTATATACAGGGAAAGCCTATACATGACCATATTTTTACCAAATTACACAAAAGTGAGTATGATATGGTTCACTAAGAATTTAAACCTGATACTTTTGATTGGGGAGGAGTTATATACTTGAGATTAAATAATTTCCCCATTTTCCGTTTACATCAACAAAACAACTTCTATAACTTGTGTAGGTGTTTAGATTGTACAAATAAAAATTCATGATTTGAAGAAATGCATAGAACAAAAAATCCTATTTTTTAATGAATAACTTTCATACTTTTCCCCACATCTTTTTCGGTATCCAACTCAGTGGTTGTGATAGAAAATTCAATCCCTTGCAGCCATGGAGTTTGATGGTTATCTTAAAAATCCTTATCTTAGGGAATTTATTTGAAAAGTTCAATGGTTCATTATAGCTGAAGCAATGAAAAATGTTGTAATGGTTGATTAGATCATTCTCATACTATGTCATATTTTTGTGTTTCTCCTATCATCAATATCTATTAAGGTGACCTTCCTTCCTGCAACTAAATATAATCATCATTCCCCTTAGGAAATTTTCAATGGTGTTTCATTCCACACCTTTAACAAGTGGGATGCTGAAATTTAATGGCACCATTATATTTCTCCCTCAAACCCATAGAATTAAACTGCACATTACACTTTTTATCCGTTTAACAGCCATGATATTTGATGTTCTCTATTTCGACCTTGAGGGCCCATCAAAAAATTCCTTCATAGCTATCAAAGTCATCGATTGCTGGGGATTTTTGTAGACATGGTTTTTTCCAATAAACAAGAGTTAAACCTTTAATTATAGGGTCACAATAATGACTGAGTCATATCTTCAAAGTATTGTGTTATTTATCTCGAATTATTTAACAAATGTATCTTCTTTATTATTGAGGAAAAGAAAATCCAATTATATTTTAAGTTGATTAGTGAGAGGAAAATTTTTATAGAATTTTCTTTCTATAATTCCTTCAACCCAATCACATTGATCTCTTCCATAGCCTTTATTTTCTTTATTAATAACCAACACTAATTTTATTTTCACTCAATACAATAATTAGCCAGTACTACCTTCTCTTTTTCAGAACATTTAATGATGGAAAAGATCTTAACAATGGATTTAATCCTTTGTTCTTTCATTAAGGGATCAAATGATATATAAAATATTGTGGAACTTTTTTGGATTAAGATCACAATTACTATATTTTATTTCCTTAGGGAATCTGGGAAATCCACTTGAACTAGGTTTTTATTCTGAGCCTAAATTTGTGGAGAGAGTGTCATGGCAATGTTCATAATTCCTTCTCCTATTGGGTTTGGTATCTCATTAGGGATGTCATTATATTGTCAATAAAATTAATTGTTTACCCAATTCATCCTATTTATGGCTATTCTATAGAAGAAAGGAATTTTAGGGATTAATATTTTTAAACTATTAATCACATTAAAGGGAACCCGTTGTCATTAATGAGATAACATATATATTACATGTATTTCTTAACTTTTCCATTTTTAGGCTTCAATATATGTTATCCATTATCTATATCCTGACATACACTCTTGTGGTTTTTATTTATTTCATTAATAATTTATTTTTATGAGATTATTAATTTACCTAAGAATATTCCTTAAGAGTGTCAAACTAAGTGTGCAGTAAGACCCATTCTCATGCACCAGTTATTGGTCGAGTATAGCTCAACATAGTGTTTTCTGGTTTTATGACCATGTACATCTACGTAAGAGCCACACCAACATATCACATCAAGACAGGGATGTATTTTATTGATAAACTAATTACTCTATACTCAACAATATATTGGATTGTTTTAGTATACTTGGTGTTATCTCTAATGATTTATCTAGTGTTTTATAATCCTAAACCCAAGAATGACTATACTTTTCCTTTCATAAAAACTATTAAAAACCATATATTTATTATGTATTAATAAAGGATTTATAACTTAATGTTACAAATAATAAATACGTAAATATTTGGATGTCTACAGTCTTTGGGAATTTGGTTCTCAACACAATAATTTAAAATAGTAAAACAACATCTTTATTAAAACATATTTAACATGTTGTCACTTAAATCTCTATGGGATAACTAGGGGAAATACATAAGAAATGGTTGAGAAATAAATTCTAGTAGAAGAAAAAATATGGAATTACATAAAAAGAATAATACATGTTATACAAAAAGTTTATCAATAGGGTATAAAAAGAGTATGGATCATAAACAAGAACAATGAAACAAGATATAGTGTGCTAATCATAATGGAAACATGGGTAATGTGGAAATAATATAAAAAATGGTATAATAAGCTTATTTATATGATAACTACAAATAAATTATGATGGAAAATGTCTCGTAAAGGAATCATGTTAACTATATGTTCCAACATGACATCTCATGAGACTAAAAAGTACCAAATGCAATGGATCACTATATAAATTTGGGTTCACCAATCACTTTCATTTAATTATATTGATTCTGTGTGACAAATAGATGATTAATAAAGTTTTCATTTATCATCATATTTTATTCCACAATCAAGAATCATGGAATAAATACCTATAATTCCCAATTCAAATAATTACATGTAATTAACCAGGTTGTTGTAAATAAAATTCCTTAACAAATTTAATAAAATTTATTATTATATAGAATTGTTATAGATAAAATTGAACTCTTTTATTTTACTATATCTTATTGGATATAAATGACAATTTATAATCTTTACCATTAAAAAAATATAGTTGTTCAACAATGATCACAATATTAGTAAAAATATATGGTTTTATCAAATCCAATAGATATAGAAAAATTAATTGATATGCTCAACCAGTAGTATAATACCATATGAAGACCATTAATAGGTCTTCTTAGGGATATATCTTCACATGGGATTTTCCATTGACCAATCCCAAGCTGATACACAAAAACATATGCTTGAATGAAACTATTTATTATAGAGCTTCAAGCGCATTGATATCACAACAAAAATAATGTACTTCGAACCACCAAAAAAAATTCACCATCTCACACCATAATCTTATTGTATTTTTTGTATTAAAGGGATATGTATCAATACAAAAAAATATGTGTATATACCTTTTTTATAGAATATTGAATATATTTCCATCATATTATTGTTAATTTAAACATGGTTTATATTTTGACTAAAAAAAAAAGATAATATTTGTGTTAATATTAAAATTTAATAACGGAATTAATTTTGATAAAATAATTAATTTTTAAAATCAATAATATTTTAATAAATAATTTTTATTAAATAATTTTTAATAAATATAAATAATCAAAAAAATTATGAAGTAAAATTTAATTTCTATAAGGTTTCAAGAACTATTATTCTCAAAAACCAAGAATTTCATAATATATATCAATTTTATTTTAAAATTGAAAATTCCAATATATAGAAAATCAATTTTTCTAAAATGAATATTATTTTTTTAATCCAGATGTTGAAATTATTCAATGTTGAATTGTTCATAATTTTCAATTACATAAATATTATTATGTAAAAATTAAATATCTTCTAAGTATACTTTGTGTATTATGACATCATAATGACCAAAAATTATTGTAATAAATTCACTAAAATTTGTACATGTATAAATAAATGTTTTCTATTTAAAGCAATGATATTTTTATTTTATTTTTTAAATTTTATAAATCCATTATGAATCCTCAAAACCATTACAATATTTTAAGGTTTGAAAATCATTTCATTAAGAGTATGACTCACCTATATGTAAGAATGGGAATTATTTTCTTAAATTAGTACATTTTTATTAAAAAATAATTAAAACCACTAACATTTGGTATAAATAATTTGAAAAACCGTGTGATGTTTTTTTAATTTGTTTATTTTATTATATAGAGTCTAAATCCTTTATTTGAAAAATATTAGAAAATACCCACTCCTTTCCTATATAAACCAACAAAATATCCCATTTATCATAAATAAAAATACTTAGATCACATCCTTAATCTTCCATACCCTCTCTAGAGTCCTCCCAAGTCACCCCAAAATCTTAAAAAGCTCCGACTTGGAAACTGGAGTTACACACTCAAGTACGAGATTCTCACCTTCTCTTCTTTATTCATGTTTGTTTATTACATTATGCTTTATATTTTCAATTCCTAATGTGGGGATATTTCATTACCTGTCCCTATTACAATAAATTGGATTTGAAAATTATGATATACCCATTTCACTCTAATTAATCCCACTAATTATCCATTATTTACACCCATTTACATGCCTAAATTTAGTAAGGGATCCTCATTTTCTTTTATTTATTCATTTTTACTAATTATCTTATAAATTCTATTTCCAATTACGGTGGTTGGGGAATGTATTCGAATTTCACTATTACATCCAATATTATGTCCAAATGAAAAACACCCATTTCACTCTCATAAACTCTATTTATGAATATTTATGTGACATCATCATGCTGTCGAAATTGCACCATGATTTTCCATGCCAAAACAATTGTGTACTGAATACCATAACCATTTCCTATCATTTGGATTCATATTTATAAACATATAGTTATTGTACATGGGAATTACATATAAGAATTTTACACTACATGATAGTATAATAAAATATCATAATGAATGAATCCATGTTTTATGATCTATTTTGCACACTTAAGCATAATAATGAGATGAATTTGATGGGAGCGATCAGAATTATACAGCGCTCCAATGCATTGGGTAATGTTTAGTCTCCTGATACATCGTGTTATGGTAGTTTGTGATTTAGATTCATTTATGGATATTTTTCCACCATGTTGTAATGTGGGTTTATCCTTGACCTAATTTTATGATATTGTGTTTTATATTGATTCCACATTTCTTATGTTCTGATTATCATGATATATCATGTCTCATTGTTAATTTTTATCATTTCTACTATTTTTATGCCCCATTGATATAAATATTTTCTAACATGCATGAATTTATTCCATGTTTATTCACTTAATAGGATTAATAGATCACCCCTTTCTTATGTATGTCTCCAGGTTTTCCCATGTAGATTTAATATTCATGAAATTTTATAAGCATGTTACAGAAGTTTTCAATAATGTTGTTGTAACCTATGTTCGAGATTAATGTTATGTACCTAATTACAAAATTCACTATAATTATAAATATTTTAGGTTGTGTTATTTCTAATTTTATACAATAAATTAAGTATTAATATGACATAAATATATGTTTTATAATAGTATATTTGTGTAAAAGAGAACACACTTAATAAGAAATGGGTATGGTGGTCACTACACTATTGTTTTGGCATTGAAAATCATTGTGAAATTTCAGTACCTTAACGACTTCAAATAAAATTTAATAAAATTGATTGATGAGAGATAAATGGGGGTCTCATAATTTTTACAAAAACAGATCTGTAATAGGGAAATGCAAATAAATATCACAAAATTTTTAATTTTAAATAGATGGAAGAAGATAATAAAGAAAAATGAATTTAGAAGATAAGATGGGGATCCTGACATGAGTGGGTGACACCAAATACTTCAAATTTGATTCATGAGAGCATAGGGGAACCAAGGGAGTACAATAGAGAGTGTATGGAATAGTATTGACGTACTATATGTATTTCTGGTTAATAGAAGTTTGATATTTTGGGGGATTATATTGGAAAAGAGTGTGGATTTTCTTAAAATTTATCAAACAAGGGTTTTAGAATCTATATAACAAAATAACCAAAACAACTAACCTTCTACGGTTTTTGGCCATTTTTATGCGAAAAGATATTTTTCTAATTGTTTTATATTGTTTAATGGGGAAACATAATAATATAATACCCTTTATTATGTTAAGGTGAGTCATACTCTTAAAAAGTGATTTTAAAACCATGATATATGTTAGTAGTTCTTATTATAAATAATTTAGCTGTAAAATTATCAAATAAACATAAAATAAAATCATTTTAAAGTCAAAATATATATTAATTTGAGGATACATATTAATGTATTTATTACATCACTTTTTGTTATTTAGGATGTCGTAATACACATTTTATATTTATACGGTTTTCAATTTCTACACAAAAAATAAAGATTCTCATAATTTTTTGAAAAATTCAGCAATGGAATATTTTGATATTATTATTCAAAAAATAATATTCATTATATAAAAATATTTCTATAAATATTTTTATTTTCAATTGGAGTATACTAATTGACATGTGTTGGGAAATGCTGGCTTTTTTGACAATAACAGTTTTTGAACCCTTATAAAAATCTAATTTTACATCAATAAGAATAATTTGAAAATTTATTTCTAATAAAAATAATTCAATAATAATATTTTAATAAAATATTATTAATTTAAAAAATCCTTTAATTCATAAATATAAATTCATTAATGAAATTTGAATATTACCCAAAATTAAAAATTGTGTTTTATTGTATCAAAATAAAAATTATTTATAAAGATACAATAATAGGATTAAAATATATTAATTATTTTAAAAATGTAATGCACATACTTATATTCCTATGTTATTAATACCTATCCCTTTAATATGCCAGAAAATATCTAATAGTAAGGTGAATGACTGTGAGACTTTCAGGGGGTGGTTTGGCGTGCATGGTTTGGATCGTGATCTCAATGAGCTTGAACTTCTATCATAAATGGTTTCCCTCGTACTTAAGTTACTGGATCTCATTTTGTTATTGGTCAAAGGGAAAGCTCAGAGATATTTTCTCCCTCATATTCTCTTATAAATTCGTGTTATAATGATCAATCCTACTAGCTGAGGCCATCACTTCCATTTTCTATGTAAATTGGATTAGATAAATCCCTATATTTATATTAATCATATGATCACTTTTCAACTACTATACTATCAATTTTGATGATGCTTATGTGTTTCTTTAATCTGATAGAATATAATAAAACCAAATAAGAGTATGTGTTTTCTATAATCATATTACATATTTATACATTTACTTAAAACATAAGGGGATATTTCATTTATAATAGTTCAGTCCATTAAATATGATCTAAAGATAGAATATGTGATCATCACTCAAAATATATGGCATCACTACCTCTATGTAGATAGGTTTGAAATATGTTAAAATCATAAGATTCTAATGTATATATTCACATAGATGTAGATCAACATGAGTCAAATAAGTTATTTAGTGTTAATCAATGACTACAATTGTTCTATTAACTACCATCAAGAAAAGGTGAACAAGGTATCTCATTCTATAAGTATAAAAAACATACTACTTTATCTCTGATGATGATTAAAAAATACTCTACCATTAAAAATATAAAAAATATAGATCTAGAAAAAAAAATGTTTGGTAATACAACCTACACTTCCCATATTATTTTCCAACCATCTATCCATGAGGAGATCAAGGAGTCAAAAAGTGATGATCTAAAGATTAAAAACAATGACAATGTATTAAATTAATGGATGATACATGAGTTCCACATTTATGAGGATTGTCTCATACTATTTGGATATATAATTTGTATTCCATAATCACCTAATATAATATAGGAGCAACATGATATTTTATATAGCCCACATTTCTCTATTCATCAAAAATTTACCAAGTTGCGTTATGATATTTTGGTGAAATTATGGTGGAAACAATTATGAAAGAGATTATGAAGTATATATCATGGTGTTTAGTATGTCATCATGTTAAATCGGCGTGACATGAGAACAATTGAATGATGTAACCATTGCCTATTAACATGTGGAAATGGGAGAATATCACTTGAACTATTTTAGTGGTATCTTGACGAAATATAATGAAAACAATATGACATGGATATTGGTGGATTGCCTCACCAATATTTCCTGATTCATCACTACATAGGAATATTTCTCAATTTGGAAACTTCACAAGATATAAGTAATGGAATTCATGGATCTGATTAGGGTTCCACATCCAAAATCATATAATCATGATCCACATTTTACTTTTAAATTATGGATAATTATTGTAAAGACCCGTAAAATTCAAGGGAATTTTTTTTTATTAATTTTCTTTAGAATTTTACAAGAGCGCAGTTTCTGACGGCAGCTGATTCCGAGGCCCGGAGTGCCCGGAATCAATTTCTGAAGTTTGGCTCGGGTACGTTCAGTGAACGAACGAGCGGGAATTTCTAACTTTTGATCCGGTGCTCGGAATTGAAATCCTAGGGCACCGATGAACTCGCAGCGCCGATATTCGCTTAAAGAGACCTTTTCAGAAGTTGCGTTTGTTGCGGGACGAAAGTTAGTTTTTGGGAGATTTATAAAAAGTTGAATAAAAAAATGTGAATTCTTTTTATTTTACTTTTGTAGGTTAACTCCTCTCAAAGGGAGTTAGGAGTGGGACCCACACCCACTTAACCTCTCTTGAGAGGATTAAGTGTGGTGGGACCCACACGAACCCTAAACTTTTCATCTTCTCCCAACTCCCTTAACCCCTCTTTAAATGACATGAGTTAATTAATTTTTTGGAGTTATCCTTTTTGAATTTCAAACCTTTGAAATTCATTTGTTAAGTTTTTGATTAAATTAAGCTCTTCTCTCTTTTTGTTGGGTTAGAACTCTTTAGCCAACTTGAGAGCTTTTGAGAGCTTTTCCTTTTTCTTCAACTTTGACGAAGAACGCTCAAGCCTTGACGAAGAACGCTCAAGCTCCGACGAAGACGCCGCTCCTCTCTTCTTCGTCTTCCGTGTTAACAAGAGGGAATGCCGCTTCCTCCTCGGACCATCTTCGCCGGCATACGAAGATTCGCCAACGACGTATCTCTTCGGGCGTATCTCTTCGTCAACGGATTTGATGAACGACTACCGCGACGCCCGACCTCCGCGACGTTGTCTTCCGCGGGATGTTGACAAATCTTCGAACCTATACCCAAGGTAGGGGTTGTTGATTATTGTTTAATTATTCTATTCTTGCTCGTGGTTCGTATGACTAACGTGAGGAATTTGAATATTTTTAAGTTGTGTTATTATTTAACGTGAGGGGGGTCGGACCGCATGAACACGGCCGAACCCCCTCCACCGTTCTTGTTGATTTACCTTGCGGGTGGAAACAAGGTGGCGTGGTGCCGTCGCACCACGCGGTTAATCGTGCGATTATATTACGCGACGCCATCGCGCGCGCACCTTGGAAGAATCATCATGAACGCGACACCGTCGCGCCGCGTTGAAAGAAATCAGAGGCACGACGGAGGAACGCGGTGCCGTCGCACCGCGCCGGACGACGAACACCGCGGCCGGTTCCGGGCCGCGGCGGAACGAGAAGACCAGCGGCCGGGCCGCCGGGGTCGGAAGCCGAAAAGGGGACCGGATTTTTCCGGTCCCGTTGGAGAAAACCGGTCGGCAGTTGGCCGGCCGGAAGGTCAAAGGCCGGCGGAAACGCTCATATCTTGAGCTACGGACGTCCGATTGACGTGCCGTCAGCCGTGTTGTGTTCCTCTTAGTGAGACAGATCTTTTGGCATACTCCGCCCGAGGTTTGGACGCAGGTGGAGTACGGTCGGGTTGGTTTTTCCTTAAAAACCAACCGGGCCCCGGGGACGAAAATGTCAATAACTCTCAGACCGGGCGTCCGATCGACGCGCCGTCTGTTGCGTTGAGTTCCTGTTGGCGATACGGAACTTTTGGATACATCAACTCTGGACTTTGTGACAGTTGATGTATCAGCCTCTCGGCTCGTGGAGCGGACCCTCCGAACGAGCTTGCTGTGTGCGGGAACCCTAGTGCTGGCTGCGACTGTTACTGTGACTACTACTGCTACTACTGCTACTGTGACTGCGACGACGACAGTACAGAGATCCTGTGTGGATTCGATGACGACGACTACAGCACTCAGCGATCCTACGTGGATCAGTGCTACAGGTCCTGTGTGGGCCCGATCCTGTGTGGGTCCGATCCTGTGTGGGTCCTTGCGCTCAGCGGTCCTGTGTGAACCAGCGCCTACAGGTCCTGTGTGGGCCCGATCCTGTGTGGGTCTTTTGCGGGGGTTAGTTACCTATCGATCCTTCGTGGGTCCGACGACTTAGATGGATCAGAGATCATCTTTATCGTCCTTTGAAGAAGTATACCTGTGTGAGCTGAATCCTGTTGCTTTCCTATGTGGATTGTGTTGTGCAATCCTGTGTGGATTACGTTTTGCTTTCCTATGTGGAATACGTTTACTTTCCTGTGTGGATTGAGTTGTACTTGGGCTCAGAGGTTGGAGCGTATTTGAATTTGATGACTTAGGTATATGTATGGGCATATACTTCAGCAATGTCGATTGTTACTTCGTGATTGTACCTTTCTTCGTGGTTATCCTTTGTGGATTTTGAGAGACCTTCAGGGGTCTCGGGGTCCCTACTGAGTAGCTTATACTCACCCCTGCATGGGCTTTGCCCGCACTACGTTGTGTTGGTTGCAGACAACGGACAGCGTTGATCTTAGCTGAGGCTTGCAGAGCAGGACGGTACCTGGAGGTGGACCACTGGGAGGGACGTGCTCGGAGCGGACGGCGGGACCCGTGGAGCAGTGGATCTTTCTGTACCCACCCTTCAGGTGGGATTTCCAGTGGACAGCTCGGTGTAGCGGCTTTTACTTTTCAGTTGCCGTTTTCCCTTTCGAGTTGTACTTTACTTTCAGTTTGGGTTTGTATACTGGCCCATTTACTTTTCCGCACTTTCAGTTGTACTCTGCTTTTTCTTAGTGTTTACTTTCCTCTTGCTTACTCTGTGGTGTGTGTTTACTTTACAAAGGCAATGCCTTCCCTTTTTACCGGGATTTACGCCTTGGTGCAGGTCGCCAGCCCCTGGCCTATGGAAGGCGGGCTTGGGGTAGTCACGGCACGGACCCCGAGGGCGGGTCGTGACAAATTGGTATCAGAGGAGTTCGGTTCAACCGCGAACTTTGATCTTTTCTATGTGAAGCAATAATGTTTAGTGTATTGAGTGTGGTTATCAGTCCAGGGAGTCCAGTGTTGGTGCGGCGGCCGACGTATCCGTACACCAGGACCCTGACTTCTGATTTCCGACTTAATGCACGAAAACATTGATTGCGTGTGTGTTTCAAAGTTTTCTTTGTGATTTCCTTGTGTCAGCTCACCAGGTATACTGTTTGATCGTGGAGAACCTGTTTCCTATTCAGGATGGCCCCACGACGGCAGCCTGCTAGGGTTCCGAGAGTCGAGTGTGACGACAGCCCACCGAGCGACGAGGCTTCGGTGCAGGGCCCTTTGTCAGCAGTGGCACCGGCGGTAGTTCTACCCGCCGAGCCCCCGATGCTTCCTGCATCAGCCGTTGACGATGCGCGTCGCCTCAGCGCACTGCATGAGTTTCAGCGCCAGCGACCACCCAGGTTTCGCGGGGAGACGGATCCCCAGGCAGCTGAGGACTGGCTGGAGGTCGTGGTACGTGTGTTTAGGCTAGTGAGGACACCAGCAGACCTCATGGTGATCCTCTCTTCTAGCCTACTACACGCAGCAGAAGGACGATGGTGGAGCATGATGCTCCAGGTGCACGATGAGGCATCTCTACTTTGGACGGACTTTGAGACCCTCTTCCGCTCGGAGTTCGTCCCAGCCACCCTTCGTGCGGTGCGTATCCAGGAGCTTCTTCAGCTACGGCAGGGCAGCATGACGGTCGCTCAGTACTTGGCGAGATTTACCGATCTCTCGCGCTACTCGACTGACATGGTACGGGACCCATTCTTTCGGGCCCGGACCTTCGAGAAGGGTTTGAGACACGAGATCAGGGCATCGCTGATCTCCCTCAGCATACCGACTCAGACAGGAGTACTGGAGCTGGCCCTTCTGATCGAGAGCTTCCTTGCTGAGTCTACACCAGCGCAGCGACCCACCGCAGGGCGGCACATGGCAGAGTCATCTGCAGCAGACAGTCGACGGATGACTCAGGGGTCCAGACAGACCAGACCTTCAGGCAGACGACCTCAGGACACTGGCTCAGCAGTGCGGGGCACACAGCGCGGAGCTAGTCTTTTGAGTGGAAGACAGTGCTATGCATGCGGCGGGCAAGGTCACATGGCTCGTGACTGCCCGACCCGCCATGCAGAGGAGCAGCAGACGGTTGAGGAACCACCTAGGCAGAGGCAGAGGTCTGACCGTGGCGGCCCGCAGGGAGGAGGCGGACGGGGCAGAGGAGCTGGCCGAGTAGCAGGTGGTGGGAAACGTTTTTGGGCTCTACCACCACCACCACCAGGAGGTCCACCCCAACCTCAGGGGAGAGCACAGCTTCAGGCAGCTGATGCTTACGATCATGGAGCTCCGGAAGCGGGTGGACTAGTGTGGGACTAGCTCTAGGCATAGAGGCCTTTGCCCATAATGCCTCTAGCGTCGTAGTTTGTGTTGCTTTGTGACCTTGTTCTTTAAGTTGAAGTAATAAAAGACACTTGCCTTGGTGACTTTTGTTTTCTTGTCTTTTGTTTGTTTTTACTAAGAGGTGCCGGTTAAAAAAACTGTTGACTTGACCCTCACTTGCGAGATTCGTACTGGAGGAAACCCAGTGACCACACACTGATGCCGACAGTGTGACTCAACCCTTGGAGGCGAGAGTAACGGTTGGATCTCTTGGTAGCAGCGTCGAGGCCTTACGACGTCATCTATGCCATGAATTAACTAATCATGACGGGATTGACTGTTTTAGGAAAGGAACGTGGTTCATCCAGGGGATGAGACCGGATTTCACTTTTCGGCAAAGGAGAAATCTTTGCAGCTAGTCTCTTTGCAGATATCCTTCGTGGATAGAGATGGAGCAGCCTTCCTCTAGTCTCTCATAGTCACCCCTCCTCTACTACAACAGGTCAGAGAGGCACAGTGTGAGGACGCTGACTGTGAGACATGGCGTGCACAAATATCCTCGGGACAGGCACCTGTTGGTTTCTCCCTTGGAGCAGAGCACGACATCCTTTTCAGAGGATGTACCATGGTACCAGTCGCTTTACGAGAGGAAGTGCTGAGAGAGTTTCACACTTCTCCTTTGGCGGTACATCCTGGAGTGGAAAAGATGTACCAGGACCTTAGACGACAGCACTGGTGGCCGGGCATGAGGAAGGTTGTAGCAGAGTTCGTTTCTCGATGCCTCACCTGCCAGCAGGTGAAGGCAGAGCATCAGGTACCAGCGGGCTTGGTACAGCCCTTGGAGGTTCCGGAGTGGAAGTGGGATGGCATATCTATAGACTTCATGACTGGACTTCCACGCACTTCCAGAGGTCACGACTCCATATGGGTGATTGTTGACCAACTCACCAAGTCGGCACACTTCTTACCCATCAGCGAGCAGGGCTCAGTGGAGAGCATGAGACGTCTCTACGTTCAGGAGATTGTGCGGCTCCACGGTGTTCCAACATCTATCGTCTCCGATCAAGATGCTCGCTTTACTTCCCAGCTTTGGAAGGGGTTAGAGGAGGCGTTCGGGACGCAGCTACGTCTGAGCACAGCCTTTCACCCTCAGAAGGATGGTCAGACGGAGAGGACCATTCAGACTCTCGAGGACATGCTCCGCGCATGTGTCCTCGACTTTGGTCGTAGCTGGGAGGACCACCTACCCTTGGTGGAGTTTGCGTACAACAACAGCTACCACTCCACCATCGGGATGGCACCGTACGAGGCATTGTATGGCCGACCTTGTAGATCTCCTTTGTGCTGGACAGACCCAGGGGAGTCAGCACTGGTGGGACCGGAGATGGTCCAGGCCACGACAGAGAAGGTCCAGGTCATCCAGGAGCGGATGAGGACAGCTCAGAGCCGGCAGAAGTCATATGCTGACAGGAGGCGGAGGCCACTGGAGTTCGAGGATGGCGACCACGTCTTCTTGCGGGTCTCACCTCGACGTGGTATTCGGAGATTTGGCCGAGGCGGCAAGTTATCTCCGCGCTTCATCGGACCCTTCCAGGTCCTCAGCAGGGTTGGCGAGGTGGCTTATCGCCTAGCTCTTCCACCTCAGTTTCACCGGGTGCACGATGTCTTCCACGTATCCCAGCTGAGGAGATACGTGCACGACCCGACGCACATCTTTGACCATGGGGAGCTTGACGTTGACGATGGGGCGACTTTCACGGAGGTCCCGGTAGAGATAGAGGATCGACAGGAGCGGGTTCTGCGTGGGCGATCGATTCCTCTTGTGCGCATCAGATGACAGCACAGGAACCTCCAAGAGAGCACATGGGATCGGGAGGCTCAGATGCGTGCTCAGTACCCTCATTTGATTCCCTTGTTTTTGATGTATCTTTACGGGGACGTAAAGACCTGAGGTGGGATTAATGTAAAGACCCGTAAAACTCAAGGGAAATTTTTTTTTCTGAATTTTCTTTAGAATTTTACAAGAGCGCGGTTTCTGACGGCACCTGATTCCGAGGCCTGGAGTGCCCGGAATCAATTTCTGAAGTTTGGCTCGGGTACGTTCAGTGAACGAATGAGCGGGAATTCCTAACTTTTGATCCATTGCTCGGAATTGAAATCCGAGGGCACCGATTAACTCGCAGCGCCGATATTCGCTTAAAGAGACCTTTTCGGAAGTTGCGTTTGTTGCGGGACGAAAGTTAGTTTTGGGGAGATTTATAAAAAGTTGAATAAAAAAATGTGAATTCTTTTTATTTTACTTTTTTAGGTTAACTGCTCTCAAAGGGAGTTAGGAGTGGGACCCACACCCACTTAACCTCTCATGAGAGGATTAAGTGTGGTGGGACCCACACGAACCCTAAAGTTTTCATCTTCTCCCAACTCTTCATCTTCTCCCAACTCCCTTAACCCCTCTTTAAATGACATGAGTTAATTAATTTTTTGGAGTTATCCTTTTTGAATTTCAAACCTTTGAAATTCATTTGTTAAGTTTTTGATTAAATTAAGCTCTTCTCTCTTTTTGTTGGGTTAGAACTCTTTAGCCAACTTGAGAGCTTTTGAGAGCTTTTCCTTTTTCTTCAACTTTGACGAAGAACGCTCAAGCCTTGACGAAGAACGCTCAAGCTCCGACGAAGACGCCGCTCCTCTCTTCTTCGTCTTCCGTGTCAACAAGAGGGAACACCGCTTCCTTCTCGGACCTTCTTCATCGGCATACGAAGATTCGCCAACGACGTATCTCTTCGGGCGTATCTCTTCATCAATGGATTTGACGAACGACTACCGCAACGCCCAACCTCTGCGAAGTTGTCTTCCGCGGGACGTTGACAAATCTTTGAACCTATACCCAAGGTAGGGGTTGTTGATTATTGTTTAATTATTCTATTCTTGCTCGTGGTTCGCATGACTAACGTGAGGAATTTGAATATTTTTAAGTTGTGTTATTATTTAACGTGAGGGGGGCCGGACCGCATGAACACGGCCGAACCCCCTCCATCGTTCTTGTTGATTTACCTTGCGGGTGGAAACAAGGTGGCGTGGTGCCGTCACACCACGCGGTTAATCGTGCGATTATATTACGCGACGCCGTCGCGCTCGCACCTTGGAAGAATCATCATGAACGCGACGTTGTCGCGCCGCGTTGAAAGAAATCAGAGGCACGGCAGAGGAACGCGGTGCCGTCGCACCGCGCCGGACGACGAACACCGCGGCCGGTTCCGGGCCGCGGCGGAACGAGAAGACCGGCGGCCGGGCCGCCGGTGTCGGAAGCCGAAAAGGGGACCGGATTTTTCCGGTCCCGTTGGAGAAAACCGGCCGGCAGTTGGCCGGCCGGAAGGTCAAAGGCCGGGGGAAATAAATTCCCCCGGCCAGCATTAAAACCCTCCTCATTTAAGAGGAGGGCGGTTCCCTTGAGGGGGGGCAGGAGGCCCCCCGGTTTTTCAACAAGCCGGCCCCCACATGGGGGCCGTTTTTTTTCAAAGGGCGCGGCATATAGCCGCGCCGCCCCTTCAATCAGCGGGGGATTGATTCCCCCCGCGTGCCGCCTCCGTGCGGCGCCAGGCCGCCAGGCCGCCGCGCCGCCACGCCGGGTCGGACCCGGGTCGGGTCGACCCGGTTCGGGTCGACCTGGTTCGGGCCGACCCAGGGGGGGTCGGGCCGGGTCGGCCCGGACCCGGACCCCCCCGTTTCAAATCAGATTCGGTCTTTTGGCCATATCTTGAGCCACGGACCTCCGATTGACAAACCGTCTGCGGCAACGCGATCCTTGGATCGAGACGGTCGTTTCGGTATATCGCACTCAAGGTTTCAGATTACTTTGAGTTCGGCCGGGTTGGTTCGTTCACGAAACCAACCGGGCCTTTGGAGCGGAAACGCTCATATCTTGAGCTACGGACGTCCGATTGACGTGTCGTCAGCCGTGTTGTGTTCCTCTTAGTGAGACGGATCTTTTGGCATACTCCGCCCGAGGTTTGGACGCAGGTGGAGTACAGTCGGGTTGGTTTTGCCTTAAAAACCAACCGGGCCCCGGGGACGAAAATGCCAATAACTCCCAGACCGGGCGTCCGATCGACGCGCCGTCTGTTGCGTTGAGTTCCTGTTGGCGATACGGAACTTTTCGATACATCAACTCTGGACTTTGTGATAGTTGATGTATCAGCCTCTCGGCTCGTGGAGCGGACCCTCCGAACGAGCTTGCTGTGTGCGGGAACCCTAGTGCTGGCTGCGACTGTTACTGTGACTACTACTGCTACTACTGCTACTGTGACTGCGACGACGACAGTACAGAGATCCTGTGTGGATTCGACGACGACGACTACAGCACTCAGCGATCCTACGTGGATCAGTGCTACAGGTCCTGTGTGGGCCCGATCCTGTGTGGGTCTGATCCTGTGTGGGTCCTTGCGCTCAGCGGTCCTGTGTGAACCAGCGCCTACAGGTCCTGTGTGGGCCCGATCCTGTGTGGGTCTTTTGCGGGGGTTAGTTACCTATCGATCCTTCGTGGGTCCGACGACTTAGATGGATCAGAGATCATCTTTATCGTCCTTTGAAAAAGTATACCTGTGTGAGCTGAATCCTGTTGCTTTCCTGTGTGGATTGTGTTGTGCAATCCTGTGTGGATTACGTTTTGCTTTCCTGTGTGGAATACGTTTACTTTCCTGTGTGGACTGAGTTGTAATTGGGCTCGGAGGTTGGAGAGTATTTGAATTTGATGACTTAGGTATATGTATGGGCATATACCTAAGAAGTGTCGATTGTTACTTCGTGATTGTACCTTTCTTCGTGGTTATCCTTTTTGGATTTTGAGAGACCTTCAGGGGTCTCGGGGTCCCTACTGAGTAGCTTATACTCACCCCTGCACGGGCTTTGCCCGCACTACGTTGTGTTGGTTGCAGACAACGGACAGCGTTGATCTTAGCTGAGGCTTGCAGAGCAGGACAGTACCTGGAGGTGGACCACTGGGCGGGACGTGCTCGTAGCGGACGGCAGGACCCGTGGAGCAGTGGAGCTTTCTATACCCACCCTTTAGGTGGGATTTCCGGTGGACAGCTCGGTGTAGCGGCATTTACTTTTCAGTTTCTATTTTCCCTTTCGAGTTGTACTTTACTTTCAGTTTGGGTTTGTATACTGGACCATTTACTTTTCCGCACTTTCAGTTGTACTCTGCTTTTGCTTAGTGTTTACTTTCCGCTTGCTTACTCTGTGGTGTTTGTTTACTTTACAAAGGCAATGCCTTCCCTTTTTACCGGGATTTACGCCTTGGTGCTAGTCGCCAGCCCCTGGCCTATGGAAGGCGGGCTTGGGGTAGTCACGGCACGGACCCCGAGGGCGGGTCGTGACAATTATTCTACATGATTTGAATAATAAATTTAATTTTAAAACGGACTATCACTCCCAAACAAAGGGTCAATCTAAAATTACAATTTAGATACAAGAGTAAATTAAGAGATCTTAATTAGAATAATTTATAGTTTGATGTGATAAAAATCTATTATTTTAGGAGTTTTCATGAAAAACATTTTTCCACTTCAGTATTAAAATGGATCCATATGAATATCTGAATGGGAAGTGATGTAGTACCCCAACGTATTCTGATGATTTTGATGAGTGAAATCTATTTTGGAACTGACCATGTGAAAGAGATGATATGGAAGTTTTAATCCATCCAACAATATATAATAAACACTCAAAGTTAGAAAAGTGATATTCAAACATCCATCTAATGGATTTTTGAGTTTGAATTTGGAGATAATGTTTTTATTCAAATATTACTATGAAAGACATTGTGTAGTTTGTGAAGATAGGGAATCATATCCCTAGGTATATTAGCCTCATTTACATCCACTATCACAAATGATAAGAGTCATATTATCTTCCAGTTTTACCAAATATTGATAAATTTCATGATGTGTTCCACATATCTCTCTCGTAATGAAGTACATACCCATCCCCTATCATGTACGGAATCTAGAGTTAGTACTACTAGAGAATAACCTATATTGTGAGGAGAAATTTGTGATGATCTTGGACATTAGATAGAATGTTCTACGCACCAAGAAAACTCACCTTGTTTCACCTTGTCAATGTTCTTTAAAAGAATGAAAAGTATGAAGAGGCAATATAATAACCAAAGGAAATAATGAAACAAATGAAACCTCACATATTCTCATTCGAGAATAAGATTTTAAATTTTAGGGATAAAATTTTTAATGGGGGAATAATAAAATAACCCATAGTTTATTAATAGATTTAAATTTTATAAATTAATGTGTATTATATTATATTATAAAATATTATACACTTACAATACATAAGGTGAGAAAAAGGAAATTATTTCATTATTTCAAATATAAGAATTAGTCAATGAATTAACCACTGAGAATTCCAATTATTATAATGAACGTATAATAATATATAAAAAATAAAACTAGAAAATATGGATGGCCCTAAACTTATAGAATCGTCCCTCCAAGTGACAATATTATAGTAAAGAAACTATCATCAGTAAACATATCCAAATCAATGAAAATTAAAATATTTAAAATTGAAAGGAATTTTACTGAATATTAATTAAAATAATGAAGTGTAATTTATAAGAGGTATTGTGATCATTGGAATTGTAATATGACTATTGGAATATTAACCCAACTGTTGGGAATAGTAACCAGACCATTTGGAATAGTAACCTTACTATTGGAATAGTAATTTAATTTCAAAATATGAAAGTGTTATATAAATAATATTTATCATTATTAATATAAGTCATTATAAATATTAAAAAATCATAAAAATAAATATTATTATTAAAAAATAAAATTATATATATAAACATTTTTGGTAAAATTTATTTTAAATTCTTTTAAAAATTGCAAATTATATATTAAAATTTTCAATTACTTATGGTATAATTTTATTTTGATAAAATGAATATGATTTTATAAATAATCATATTGAAATTGTGAGTGTGTTATTTTTTGGTAATTTTCTGAAACACTTCAATTTAAATATGAATAGTAAAAATATGTTTTTTCACATTATTGGTGTATATTAAATTACATCATACATGAAATAATGATGACATAATCATTTAATGAATATTATTTTCTGAAAAAAAAATATTTTGTTTCATAAAAGAATTATATAACAAAATAAACCGAATTTCCAAACAAAAAAATAATTTTCTAAATCCTAAATTCAAAATTACTCCCACAAAATTACAATATATATATTATAACATCCATTTAAGAAACCAATGAATTACAACTATAAAAATTTTTGAAGTGTTAAAAATATATTATATTTGAGTATTTATTTATATTCCAAATTCACTATTACAAGTTTTACCTTTGTTATATTATTTATTTATATATTTTATTCTAAAAATACTCTTCTCCTCGATTATAAACAACCACTCTACCTCCAATGCAAAATCACTCCTCTCTGACATCTCAAATCCAATGTTATTCAAAAATACACCCTCTCAATCCCATTATAATTCCTCGGTAAATTATTAAGTAAAAAACTACAAACACTAAGGGGGTTTTAGGGTCTTATAAGAGAAGCCACACCGATGAAAGGGTATGTTTTATTCAAAATCTTCTATCACTTTATTCATCTTATTCCCTCTCCATTCCAAATTTATTTGAAATTAAAATCTTTTAATATTTAATTAGTATTAATTTTATATTTATATAAGTGACATAAAAACAATGTAAAAAAATATTTTTGATGTATTTATATTTTATACCTTGATTTATACGTATACAGACAGTGTTTCCATTAACTGATGGCTAACCACCAATGATGACTTTTCCAATTATTTTTTTTAACCGAAACTATACGGATGATTATTATAAAATATTTATGATATATAAATTTTAATATATGTATTTTAAAATTTTAAAATTATTTATACTAATGTATAATTTACATGGAACCAAATAGTGAAATCGAATAAAAACCTATAATTTTTAAGGAAATCAGTATATGAAAATGTCTTTCCACTAACTAAGGTAATTAAGAAATATAATGAAATGTATATACATCACGAATAGTTTTAATTATAAAAAAATATCTTTTGTATCAATGTTTTAATAAATCTAGTTTTATTATTTATGAGTCATAAAATAGAAAAAATAAATATTGAATTAACTTAAAGGTATTCTCAAACCTAACTCCTTTTTTGAGTTATCCCACATTCACATCAATTTTTTGGTTAATATTCATCTAATGTTTCTTAAATATACTTTATTTATTCCTACCATTTATTTCATGGACAACCATGTTACACCCATGATTTAAAATCAAAATCGGAATATTTTATAAAATGATTTTTCATTCGAAAACACATATTTTACTCTTATTTAATTGTATCTTCCACAATCTAGAATGATACTATTTACAAAAAACTATTATTTACATTATTTATTTTAGAATCCCATTTTTATTCACGAAATTATTCTTGATTGATTCCTTATGAAACCCATTACTTTCCAAGGGGTATTTAATCACTACAATTTTTATATTATATATGTGGCATGCATGATTACATAAATAATATGATGTGATAGGTGTATAAAAATTATATATCCCTCTAAAGCATTTCATAATTCAATGAATCTCATGGTACTATGTCTATTATGTGTAAAATTAATTTTAGATTATATCACAATGATGGTGTTATGATTTATGAATATATGTCACACTTGGACACAATAATATATCTTTTCACAATAATGAGATGTATTTGAAAACTATTAGATGATGTTTCACTTTTGTTCATTTACACATTCCATACCTTTTATAAAATGTTTCCCTTATGATATATATGATGATACTATGATTATGATATGATTATGAGGAATATAATCACCATTTTTATATTTATTAATGTATGTTATTCATCATCTTTCTAGTTTTTAGCTCACACCATTCATTATTGTATATCCTAGGGTGACTACAAGAACTAAGAAGAATGTGGAGGGATTTTAAGTACATAAAGAAGTTTTTTAATAATTATTATGATTTACAATGAATATGTTATGCGTGATCCTAACTGGACCAATATATTAAACAATTAGATCATTGATTGTATAACTATTATGTTTTTTCTCTTTAAAATAATGTAAGTGAAATGTAAGAAAAAGTATATTCTCTATAGGACCAAATTATATAACCCACTAATGCATTATGTAATGTATAATATATGATGAGATAATATGGTGGTAGGTATGGGATTATTTTACCACTATGTCATGATTTCTATTTTTATGTATTTTACAAATTCATATTTTTTTCATTGTACTCATGTTATGATTTAATGTACACTATATTAATCATAGATCCTTTATTTATGACTGATTATTTGTTTTTATTAGGATTCAATCTCCTGATGTTATGTTCCTAGACTTTGATTATGTTATCCTATCCACATTCGTATCTTATTCACACAAGTGATCATCATTGTTTACCCTTAATATCTATCTAAGCTTGCTGATTTTTTTGTTTACAATTCCCAGGTGATGAAGGATAGTATTTTGTTCGATATTTAAAATATTCTATCAAATGAATGTTTGTTTTAATGGATATTTTTAATATTTTATTGCATAAATTGTTTATGTATTTATACATCAAAGTAACTGAACATTTTGGTTACAAGGTTTCATTAATTGCGTGATTTAATAAATAATCAGGTGAAATGAATTATATTATATTGAAGCTTAGATTGAGATACCTTAGTTGGTATAAGTTTTTGAGTATTTGATTTCCTAGAAAAAATATCCTTGTTTTCAAAATAACATAATTATATAATATTTAAAAAATATGCACCTTAGGGTAATAAACATGAAAATTCTAGTTGGGTCTGAAATCAACCATCATTGGGTGCATGGAAAATTGTCTTAAATTGAAACATAGTTTTACTCTATATGGTTATATTATTTGGTTAATTATCATGCTCATTATAAACTAATATTAGGGAATTCATTTTATTTATGTTTGAGATAATAATAATAATAAATGTCCATATTTATCCAATATTGAACCATATAGATTAATATTTTTAGTTGTGAATTAATTTTTTGAGTTAATTATTTTGTGATTATAGTTTTCCATTATGCATTTATTAATTTTTACAATTCTAATATAATGCATCATAACATAAAAACCCCATTATTATATGATTTATTAATTACATAGAACATTCTTAAATTTTACGTATTTTTTTGTTTATATTTTCAGAGAATTACAAAAAACATTTTAAAAATCAATCCACTATAAAACAATATTTAAATCTAAAATAAAATTCAATTTTAATATAGAAAAAATCTTAAGTTTACACTATTGTTTCTTTCATTTCACTTTTTCATCATTCAAGAAATATTAAAACCTTATTATAATGACTTCACATCCATAATACATGTGATTTTTATACCATTTAATGAAAAAATAAAATATAATCAGGGGTTAAAAAAATAAATAAAACCTACTAATCCTTATCAAAATTCATGAAAAACTATCAGCATGTTTTACATTTTGATCTTATAAATGAATCATGAAAACATTTTGAAAACCCTTTTATAAGGAATTAATTTAAATAATTATAAAGAAATATTAGAAACTTTTAAAATCATTTTTCATTTAATACTATCTAAAATTGTATAAAGTAAAATTTAATAAAAATACAAAAACATTTTTCTTGGAAAATACTTCACTATATATAAAAAATTTTGAAAACCATTTAAAAACCTTTTTCATTGAACATAATATAAATATTTGATAAAAACATTAAAACTTTCTCAAAAACCATTCTTTAAATTTAATTTTTAAATAATTTAAAAATATTTTTAAAATAAAAAAAATTCAAGATATTCTTAGAAAATATGGTTTTTAAGGAACATATATTTCCAACCGAAAAGAGAATTATAGTCAGATTTCCATTTTAAAATTTCCTTAGTAATAATAAGTACCAAAGGGTGAGAATGGTACTTGTTCAATAAAATATCATGAATTACTAGAGTATATGAGTATTTATGTGTTTCGTTAAGAGACGGATCATATTATTTCCACAATGGATGTATAATTGCAAACAATCTAGATAAACATAGAGATTTTATCAATAAAATATTACTAATTCGGTAACATTGAATGATTTAAAACGGGAGAGAATAAAATTAAATGAATCTTAAAATATAATTAAATAATTATATTCATGATATAACATTTCCATGGTAAGTATCTACACCCCATATAAAAATATATGTTCATAACATGCCACATAGCACAGATAAATAATATTGAGAATGAAACTTTCATTACCAATTTTGTAGCTTTTTGAATGATAAACCCCATCAAAAAGGAATATCATAACATTTTTATAAAAATACCCATATATTTAAGTATAAAAATCTTATAATACATTAATGGGAAGTGTATTCACCACAAAAATTAATTTAGTGGTGAATAAAGTATAAGTCTAAAGGAAATAAATGTGGGATGAGAAAACTCTTACCTTAAGTCATGAATTTATTCATACAAGTTAAACCCTTCTTTATAATAAGTATAAGTTTAGTATAAATATGCCAATGAAATGTATTATAATATATAATATAATGTATTATTATTTTAGGAATTTATATTATCAATTTAAAAACAATTTCTTTTTAATGATACATTTCAGGTAATATTTTCTTTGTTTCTCAAATATGTTTTGAATTATTATTCATTATACACTTATATAGATCATTATTAAATTATTTAAATATTTTTAAACATGAATTAAATATCATATATATTTCATATATAATTATTTATAATAATTTATAAAAGATATAAATATGAAATGGAATACACAGTTCTTGGAGACTGTAGGCTGTACATATATATGGATGTTGTTTTTGTTTGATATTTGTATTAAAAGAAATAAAGTAAAATAAATATAATTATATATAATTATATATAATAATTATATTTTAATTATTATTTCAAATATATCATATAAATTTACTAAACTCATCATTGAAACATTCCATGCAGAGTTTGAACGAATCACATTGCGTTGAGGAGGTGTTAGTCCACACGTCCATAAAAGAAGTTATCGTATTTAATCAAAATGGAAATAATGTAGGTGGGAATTTATAATAATTAAATAATTATAAATATCATAAATATGAAATATATCATATAAAATTTATTTTCCATCATAATTATCAAACAGGATATGTGGTAATAGAAAAATGAACAACATCATTTTGTGAGGTTATAGTTCACCGTATACCAGAATGGTAAGTTCGTTACCCATTTTGTTGAATTGGGTAAATGGGTTTAGTAAAACAATTAGAATTTAAACAACTAATTTTATTTATTATATTTAAGATATTATATAAACATAGAATATTAATATTTGAGGTGGTGGATAATGAAAATAAATCAATATAGTTTATGGATGGATGTTACCTCTTCTTTGGGTTACTCCTCTTGATTTTAACCAAAGTGATTCCTTGTTTAGATTTATACCCAAGGTGAGGATACTTGGATATCTAGATAGATATTTGGAGATACTTTTGGTGGTGTTTTTATGACTCAATGTGAATTAAGTGTTATAAGTAAGGTGAATATTCAATGACTTTTTATAGAGTAGAAGGGGTGGCATTATTGTAAATACCAAAAGGACAACATTATTTGGAGGTCTCCCTAACCTAATGTGACTAAAAATGGAAAAATTAGGGATTAAATGGTAATTATGTTTTATTAAAACCCCCAACACATAGAAATAACTTAATTTCTAAAATTTGTTTCTTACATTCTATGTTTCCCCATATTTATCATTTAGGTTTTTATTAAGGTAACTACTTTTATAAACATTGTAATTTATCAATTTAGAATAGATTAAATTGAGATTTTTTTATAAAGTTTATAACCAATGATCATATCTAATTTTAAAAAATATATATCTAATGTGCATTAGAAATTAATTTTTAATTAAGTGTTTGTAATGCCCAAAAACACTACATTAACCTAAACCAGGCTAAGAAGGGTTTTACTATTTAAAGGAAAATATGTTCATTATAAAATATACATTGGTTTATTAATATAAATTATTTAATATTTATTAATAATTATAAGTAAATTTTTCATAATATAGTATTTTTATTAAATTGTATATCATTTTTATATGATATTATTTATTTTAGAATAACACTAATGTCAATTTTGACATGATTTTTTTATTAAAATTTAAAAATATAAATAAATGGATGGAATTAAACTATATGAAGGTAAAACTGATTTATCTTGATAAAATCATCTATAAAAAATGTTACACAATAATTAATTTAATTTACATTACGTATAATGTTTTATTATTATTTATATTTATTTTATTTTGAACTAAATAATTACTGTGTTTCCCTTTCATAAGAGTTTAATATCATTATTTCATCGATAGAAATTAAATTTAATTAATAAAAAACAAATTATTTATATTTTAAAAAAATTGTAACAACATCTATGTATCTTATTCTATATTTCAAATATTTTATGGAATTAAAACCATGGAAGTTACATTTTTTGTCGTTTTCTTTACATAACAGCTTATATGGGTAACATTATAGAACATGTGTCCCAATAAATGACTATATTATCTCTAATAGGTGATATGATGTAAATATTTGTATCCAATGGATTTTTTTTGGAATGTGTAAAGACTATTTTTCCCTTATTTTTAAGATTTAGTAGCTTGTTAGTCTTATTTTTTCCTCAATCACTCTAAATAATTTCATTCACTATCAGTAATCATTTTTTAAAAAAATTATATTGATATTATTTGAATATAAATAATAAATATATTAAAACCATTTATATGTATTTTTATAAAATCAAATCATATAATCATGTCAAATTAATTTAAAATTAATCCCACCGACACTGCGAGACAGTGGGTTTTTAAAGAGAAACTTTCAAAAGATTGAATTGTTTCTAGATCCAATTTCAATTTGAAATTTGTTATAATGAACTGAAATAGATAAAAAAAAATTAGATTTGATATAATTATACTTTATAACCAAAATAAAATATATTTTAATAATATAAATAAATTATATGAAAAAGCAGGTTTGAATAAAAATTATGCATTTTCCCCTATTTATCATAAGATGGATTTTTTCCGAAAAAATCCCAAAAATTCACCCTAAGGTAATTTTGACCATAGGGATTGAAAACATAACTTTATTTTATAAAAATAAAGATCTGAAAGTGTTGAAAATTAATTTTATTATTTTTCATATAAGGACATACAAAGAAGTTCATTTAAAAAATTGTATTTCCAAATATATGAGGACTTTACCAAAAAAGTGTTTTAATATCAATATGTTCCATTTCTATTGAAAAATTATATATAATATTTTGATATTATTTATTAATATTATCATTATTATATTTAATGAATATTTTATGACTATCTCATTTAAATAATTATAATAAAATGGTGTTTAATGGAAACTCAGTCTTGCTTGTAACACAACCATAGTTGGAGTTATATATAGTGAATGATAATCGAGGTTTTGAGTATAAAAAAATAATAACATGGTTTATCATGGAACAAAAAAATCAATGAAATTTTATTAATGAAAAAAATTAATGTTCATAATAACATAGGGTGTTACATTCTACCCTCTTAAAAATGAATTTCGCCCTTGAAATTTGTATGGTTTATCAAAGGTCGAATAATTGAATGTTCATCTCATATAAACTAAAATCATAAAATTAATACTATATTATCTAGTAAGAAAAGATAATTTCGAAACATAACAGTTACACAAAGTCACTCATAACTACTTTTTCACATAAAATAAAATTGGTGTTAATTGAAAACATGTACATTGAAGGAAAGAGTAGGTAATCATAGATATTGATAAAGATCTCTGATCAAAAGAATTTTGGTGATTTATATAATGTTAACATTAACAAAGACATAAACTAATAAAGAATAGAAGAGGTCATATATATTGTAAAAATGATTATAATATGATAAAAAATTATTTCAAACCCATTTTTCCTAAATAAGATATACTTAAATGATTTCATTACATTCCTTATTCACAATATCATCCTTTATTTATGCCCTGATCAATTCCCAATTCATCTTTTACACCATTTAGTGATGGGGAATTTTTCATTCCAAAATAACTAAAATATCATGAGATCCCTAAATAAAATGATAACTAATTACATCTATCATTATTTAATATAACAAAAATATTGTTGGAACATGTTATCGAATATACATAAATCCACATATAGAGATATAATAGATTAATATATAAACCCTCATCAATAGTTTAACATAAACAATTCCATAAATGGTTATACTTTTAATCATTCCATGATATAATAGTACAAAACATTAGAATAATGGTCACTATATTAGCTTAACATTGATCCCCCTTATATCATAAATTATATCTTGTTTTTCACATTCTCAACAAGTTAATTCCCTCCTCATATATTCTTTTAAAACATGTTAATAACATGATTAGAAGAAATACATTTTGGAAACATGCATTTAAGAACTAGTTTCATCATTGAGGTTTGAATACTTTATTTTCCATTACTTCTCTGTTTAAATATTTATATAAGGAATAATTTGAGTTCCCTTTAATGTTATATAGGTAAAAATGTGTCCTGGGATAGTACATATCACAGAACCTCTATTTTGGAATTTATTTCACATGGTTAGTTCAAACTGTGTAGGGAAGGCCACTTGGTCTAATATACCATGCGAGGCATGGGACGAGAGTTGGATGATTTCCTTGGTTAATACAAACCATCTTATTTGTGCAACACTATCATGTGAGAACGTTTTCAATTTTTATAGTGGATAATTTAATGGTTTTCACATGGTTAGTGAGACTGTGTGAGTAAACAATGTGTTATGCCCCTACCTATAGATAAATTGTAACAGTTGGGGCACAATTTTTTAAATTTTATGCTATACCATAAGAACCAGATATTTTGTGTAATAATACAATTTTCAATTAATTGTATATTTAACATAAAATATATTTCCGTCCACTCCCACATATAATCCTTTATCTTTTCGATCTATCCTTGATGTAAATTCCTTGATTCAAGACAAATCCTCTATCTATTCTCTAAACTGAGGGTCATTTATCTCATTTGATCCTCAATGGTATGATATTGATTCATTTTTAAACATTCTCTATTATTTTGGATATCGACTACATTATTGAGGTATGTGCTAATATACCCTAATAATAGGTTCTTATTCCATTCTTTGATTTTACCTCGATTTGGGATGAATTATGAGTTGATACTAGAAGATCTATTAACTATGGTCATGAGATAGGTGGTCCCATTCTTTTTGGATTAAATCTGACTGATATATGTATACTCTATTTTTTCGAACGCACAATTCTCAGGTAGTTCATTAAATTGGATTCTGATTCTTCAATTTAATTTATATGTATAAAAAATGTAATTAAAGTCTCCCATCCTGATCATTATAAGTTGCAGACCTTGAATGATTCCTCCCCCAGGCGGTTTTTTGTGAATTTAAATTGGACATAATATGGTGTATAAACATGGACACATTATGGTGTTCCATTTGGTCTCTTTTCCGTAAGATGTCAATTGGTAATATAAATTGTAAATTGAATTGTGATATAAATATTAACTGAATTTATAAATAGTAGGGAATATATTACATTATCTTAGATCATTTCCATGTAATGTATTGTTAAGAATTAGTTTCTTCTTTACATGAAAATCCATTTGAGTAATTAGGAGGAAATACTTCTAAAATTTTCCCTTGTTATGAATTTTCATTATTAACCATGAATTTCTATTTGTATTGTTATTCCATGTGATATAGACAAATTCAATTATGTGTAATAGTTTATTTTTTTCTTAATAATCTTTTTATAATTATTTTCCCATTAATAAAATTGGAAGCCAAGCCTTCTATGCTTGTCTAGTTAATTGGGTTTCCTTTCTATTAGATATTGAGTTGAGGTATTCTTATTCATGATCTTGACATGTTTATAAGATATTGATTTAATGGGTTTAAATGATTAATTGATTATATTCCTTGGGTGACACATGGATTAATATTTGAATTCCATGGAATGACTCATATGGCCTTCATCTTTCTAGTTCCTGAGTGACACTTGGACTCCTGATATTGACTACTAATAAAATAATAAATGGGGATTATCTTTATATGTAGAGTGATACATGGATTAATATGATAATTCCATGGATGGACTCAATGGGAGTTTGGTAATATCAGCATGGGTGATACATTGGATTCTATAGTGGACCACTAAGGATAGACTCAAATAGAATATATGTTACACCATGACTGGATAGGTACCTAGGTTCTTGAGTATCTCCATGGGTAGGCATACGGGGTGTTGGATTATTTTCTACCTATAGCAATACCGAGATTCCAAATAAGGAATTTTAGGGAAGGTCTTAGGTTTGAAATTGATTAATAGATGAAATGGTTTTTATGATGCTCATTTCAAGCCAAAGAAAAATATTGGATTAAATCTTGTTTATTCTTTATAAAAGGGCTTATTATGTATCATTTCCCATGTTATCACGGGGGATATTGGGCTAGACACTGAGTACCAAGATTTATTATTCAAATGAGAAGTAATGCTTAAATTAAAATGATTTTTAGTGTCTTAGGACTATATATTAATACATTTATTTACTTCTAAAATCAAATTTATTAATTGGGTTGATTATTAAATGAGAACCAAGACTTATAGGATGTTTACTTTTGATTACATCATTTTGTTGTTATATTAATCACACACACTATCGTTAAATATATTCATAGGATTATTAGAACTTCAGAATGGGTTGTTTCCTATAAGGATAATATATCACACGCTATTTTGTCCCCCTTTGGGTACCCAAATATACTATATGGTTATAGGTTTGGGTAAGGGAAAGAACACATCTATAGGTTCTTGATTTCTCATTAGGAAGAGGATCATGGGAATTGGAAGAGGTTAATGATTCTTTCTAGATATATATTTGAATTTTTTTAAATTTTTCACATGTATTGTATATCTTCCATGTATACATGTTTTGACATATTTATTAGATACACATTACATGTATCTTCATCATCATTGTATATGAGCTTCTTTTTGAGGTTTTCATATATTCCTACTAAAAATATATTATATATAGGATTTAATGCTTCCACTATCTATCTGTTATTATATTTATATTTTGTAAAACTATGGTGACGATGTTATAGTCTCCCAATGAAAACACCTAGACCCTCGATTCTAGTCGAAATCTGCTAGTGTTGGGGGAGAGACACTTGGGTCCATGTGGACAATGGAGCTCAGGGAACCATTAAGTGAAAACCGAGTCCGACTCATTACAAATTGATATCAGAGCTTTATTTTTCAGTTTTAGTTACTATTTGGAAATAATAAATATGGAAAGAAAGAAAATGGATTTTATTAATTAGTTTTTCATGGACGTAGCTAACCCATGTATAGGAAAAAACCAGTTTTCCTCGAAATAAATTATTATTTTATAGATTTTGTCAATTATAGAGGGTTTAATTCAATACTTCTATGATGAAAATGATGTTAGATATTATTATTTTTATATTAATGGAATCTTTATTGTTGCAATATAATGAGAGGATCATATTAAATATCATTCATCAGATACGATCTTGTTAGAAATCATATACCATTCATTATTCCAGGCCATTTAGGATGCATTATTTGTTTCATTATATTGCAATAAGTTTTGTGATATTTATACTTACTATTATGATATGTATTTTGGAATGTGTTATGGTATAAATTATGTGGATTCCACATGTTGGTTCCAGAGGTGTATGGTCCCTCATGGATCCAAATTTGGAAAAACATTGGTTCAACTTTTAATGAAATGGTTTATGAATTTCAAATGAAAATGAATTCAAATAAGGATGAATATATGAATATAAGTTAATATTAATATATAAAATAGAGTGTCTTATAATAGATAACCTGACTATACCTAACTATAGTATTGGTAAATTAGTACTTTATCTAGCTTATATAGAATATTTACATCACCCAGACCCGACTCATGGAGTAGGAAAAGGGGTGCGTTTTTATATTGTGAGGCATGTGTCAATCCGAATTCAGTTTCTTAACTTTTGATCCACAAAATTTGACAATATTATTGAACTGAGGCTTGTAGTTAGCATTTTTATAGTCCTGGCATCATGATGACCTCCATTGTTGCGCCAAGAGGGTGGAAATGACCACACTCCATAGGTGGTGGGACTTTGGTTACTAATGGATCCTCTTGTAGACACAGTTGTGTCTTCAGTCGTTATATCAGACATAGGTGATGAGCCACAGTTCCATGATGGGTTCTTTCACATCATGTAGATAGTTTAAGGTGAACAAGTCATACCCCGACTATATAATTGTTGATTCTTGAGTTATATTAACAACATCACCCCACATTTGTAGGGGACGGCGGGCCATATGATACAGAGTCATTGATTGAGGGAATGTAATCTATCATTGAACATCTAGAGATGTCTCTAGATATTAGTGTCAACCTCCCTACATATATGCTTTGCGACTCCGCAAAGAGATGGTGGGATGTCATAACTCATCCATATCATCATTGAGAGATGGCCTGGATATATTTTCATATGTCCATCTATGAGTAGTTATATCGCAAGAGTTTGAGGTCCAATAGATCTTGAGAGTTTATGAAGCAAGAGTAGAGAGTGTATCAGTAATGGATTACTCGGTATATTTTACTGAGCTCCAGTGCTTCACACCTCCTATAATGGGTGAAATGATATCTAAAAATAATAAATTTGATGATGGTATTAGGTATGAAATTTATCCATAGATAAATTTCTTTTTGTTGACAACCATTTCTAGAATAGTGAATAATGATCTTATCACAAAGTGTTACATGAGAGAGTCTGAAGTAGGGATCATGGGTGGTTCAGCATCTAGATCTGGTGATGTATTGACCAGAAAAAGAAATTGTAATATATATTATCCATATAGTGATACTAGTATCCATGAAACATGCTCTAGTATCCAGGTAAGGTACTAGAAGTATGGTAGGGAAGAAATATGAGGCCAGAATGTACGAGTGACCCAGTAAAGTGTTGATATTGTTGAAAGATGGGTTATATAAAATTCTTCTAATAAAATTTTTCACCATAATACAATGAGAGAGGGTCTAAAACAAATCAACATTTAATATTAGGTTCAATAACATCTCATGAGAAAGGTATATAGAATACAACTTGACAATCAGGCTAAGGTGGTGGTCGTGACCATTGTAGTTAGACCCCAGTTTCACAATGACAATAGGGAAGATCTGATCGGGGTAGCCCTGCAATATCACAGGGTTGTGGTTCAATCTAGATATAAGTAGTGGATAACTTATTTAAGTAAGATGATCCCAAACCTTCTTCTATCATAGTTACTACTATAGTTTCCTCTATTTTTACTTATGCACTTTTTGATATAGGGTCTATACATATCTTTTTATCAGTTACCACTGTAGAGAGCCTTGGGATCAATGTTTACACCTCTAATGGTTTCATGATTCATGACACACCGTTGTAGATTATAATGAAGTGTGTATGTCAGTGCAGGGAGTGTCCCATTGAGATTTGACGGTGTCACTTCATATGTAACTTCTTTTTCCTCGATATGAATTGTTTTGATATCATTATCAGATGGACGAGTTCATCATTTTTCATGATTTTGTTTATTTCTATCATAGAATTGTAATCTCCACATCACCATAGAGTGGAGAGTTTATTTACATGGGTTAATGGTATTTCCATGTGAGATGATATAGACACCAACATCATGGGTTGTGTAGAATGAAAATTATAATTATGATTTTGTATCAGGATAATCAGGGAACATGTCATACAGATTACCCTTTAATTTTTTATCATTTCATGGATGTATTCCCAAATTACTATTTAGCATTACCTCCAATAAGATAGGTAAATTTCCTGATTGTGTTAAATCTAAAAGCTTTACCAATATTAATTCTTCATTATTGGAATGCCACCATTGACATGCAAGAGGTCAAGAGGAAGCAAGAGGATATAGAGGAAAGTGGTTTTATCAGACCTAGTACTTCTCTATGGGTTTTTCAAGTCTTTTTTAAAAAAATGGTAGATAGAAATCATAGTCTCCATTTGGATTATTGTAAATTAATCTATTCTACATAGAATTGATGAGCTGAGTGTTCCATATTTATATTGATTAGTTTTTTGTGGTTTGTATTGATGAAATATTGGTGTATTCTAATAATTGACCTTTCCGAGACAAAAATAATTAAATATTTTTTAATTCACTAATTGAGAATTAGATATATGCTAAGATAAAAAAGTGTCACTCTTGGATGGATAACATTCACTTCCTAGGTCACATTATCTTAGCTATAAGATTTTTAGTCATCCTAGATAAGGTGAGACCTGTTATTTCATGAGAGAAACCCTATAACATATTTGAGATATAGTGTTTCATAGGGTTAACTGGTCACTATCAGAATTTAATAAAAGAAGTTTCATTCCAAAAACCTCCCCTTACAGGATTGACTATGAAGGGGGTAAATTGGTTATGGTCCTATTCCTATAAGATATAATTTTTGAAGTTGAATGGTATATGTACATTATCATTAATATTTTTTTGGATATCTAATATATGATGAGTTATGTATCAGTAATAGATCAATGCATATATATGTGGTAGGATAATGGAATACATGTCACAGAAGTTGAGGCTATAGGAGAAGAATTACAGGATGCACGATCTGATGTTAGAAGCAATAGTTCATGCATTGTACTATTATATCCATTACTATCTTGGATAGAATTTTATGGTCTACACAGACCACAAAAGCCTAAAGTACATATTTAAACATTGTGCTATGAATATGAGGTAGAGAAGGTGGGTTGAATAACTAAATTATTTCAATTTTTAGATTTCCTACACTCATAGTAAAGGCAATGTTTGGACTGATGCACTGAGTAGGGGGAATAAAATATAGACTATTTGGTAGAACCAAAGTGAGTGTAAGCTAATGAATTAGCACTTTCTGATGCATTTGGAGGTGCAGGATGGTCAGGGGAAGTCTTTTCAATAATCCATATATATTACTTATACACTTTTGGATGGAGTTAACATAAGTTAGCAATCAGAATCACGCATTCTGGTTCAACGGGATAGTGTTGTGGGTGACGACTCTTCTAATGGATGGACTATGGGGAAGGATGATATCTTTCATGATGGTATCATATGAGTTTCTTCAGATATTGGTGGGTATATGATGTCGTATTTTCATGCTTCATCTTGGGTAGTGAAACCCTATGTCACCAATATGTATCGATATTTACATCGTTAATACTTGTGGATTAGTATGAAAATAGTTGTAGCTAGTATTTTCATGAGATGTTCCACCAATCCGTAGGAGAAAGAGGAAGACCAGTGACAAGATGGAAATTTATAGAAACAACCCATTCACGAGTAGAAATGGAATGATGTTGTGATAGATTTTTTGGTTGGATTACCATGGACTACTTTAGGTAAGGATGTTGTATGGATTTTTATTGACAGGATCATGATGTTTTTAAATTTATTACTGATCAAGGAAACTTTAAATATGGATGATATTGGGTGGTTTTATATGTGTGATATAGTATGGCTTCATGGGGTCCTAAACGCTATTGTTTCATATATGGATGACTGGGTTTTTTCAAGGTTCTAGAATGGGAGATAGAGGGAATGGGTTACATATGTAATTCTGAGCACAACAAACCACCCCAAGAAAAATGGTCAGTCATAGAACCCAATTCATGTTCTTGACTACATGTGGCGATCATTTGTCCTATATTTCAGGGGTTCATGAGAAAGGCATATACCTCTGGTTATGTTCTTTAATAACCATACCTTTTAGGATAATATTTATATCGGTTCATATGAGGCTTTGTACAATATGGCATGCCTTTTACAATAGGTTTTTTTAGAGGTTGAATATGTAGCTATGTGTGGACCTCATCCTATTTAGGAGACCATAGAGGAGATTCATATGATTCCAAAGTGGATAGAAACAACACAATCTCATCAGAAAAAAATACACAAATTGTTGTGGATGACCTCTAGAGTTCATGTTTTCGTATCGTTTTTTTATTTGTTTAAGCAAGGTAGGTACACAAGATTATCACGAGACAGGGTAATATTTCACCATGTTATGTCATATTGTTCAAGATTTTAGTCATATTTGGGCCTGTAGACTATCGGTTAAAATTATATCATAAGTGTTGGACCATACATTATGTCTTCCATATATCTGAGATATGAAACTATTATTTGGACGCATCTCATGCCATTCAATTTGAAGTGGTTGATTTATATTTATATTTGTTCATTAAAGATAATCCTATAAGTATGTGGGATCATAGCTTGATGGTTCTCTACATCTAGTCCATTCCTTTAGTATAGGTGTTATAGAATCTCAATAGATTACAAGATTAGACATTGGAGTTGAAGGCCGACGTAGGATCAAAGTAGATGGATTTATTCTCAGACATTCTTGACCCCCCTTGAGAAGGAAATTTTGGGATAAATAGTATTAGAGGGAAGTTTTTAAGAACCCATTTCTACTTTGAGGTACAAATAATTTTGTTCAATTCATAGTTTAAATGTATAAATATGGCCTAATATGACAGACCATTTTGGGAATATAGGTAACGGGGGATTCTAGGACTGGTATGGATCCTAGAACATATGTTTTTGAAAAAAAAATGTTTGGTGTGTGATTATTTAAAACCATACGAGGCTGGCTTAAATATCTAATAAACAATGTGAGGCACGGGCTGAGAGCTGGATAAGGCCACATGGTTAATAGAAACCATGCTACATCGGCCGCACGGATGTTCCGGAACTTCTATAATTTTGAAAGTGTATAATTTCATTAAATTCACATGGTTAGTCAAAACTTATGGGTAAACTATGATCTATTCCCCTTCCTGCATTAGACTATGCACAGTTGGCACATGATTTTTCAAACCGTTCAACCAAGATATTTTGTGAAAAAAGAGAATTTTCTCTTATTTTTCTATTAAAACTAAAAATATATTTCATTCCTCTCCCATATAGAAAGCATGTGATTTGGGATCCATATTTTTTGGATATCAATATATTCAAGATGAATCCACTATTCTCCCACCAAATATAAGGTTGTAAGTCTCATTAGATCTGCAATGGTAATATATGAATCTGATTTTCACCATTAAATTTTCTTCAAGATATCAATAATACAATTTATGTTGAAGATAATATAACCTATTTTTATATTATTTATCCATTATTTGATTTTATCCTGATTTGGGTAAAATAAATAGTGGATACTAGATGATCTTTCAACTAAGAACCTACAGTAGTTTGCCTCATACTTTTTATTTATAATTGACTGATATTTGTAAACCCCACTATTTCGTGTACCATATTCCTGGTTTTCAACTTAAATTGTATTTTTATCCTTGAATTAAATTCATAACTATGGCCTATGTAATTAAATATGTCCATATTTAAAGTTATATTTTGAGTACATTAAATGAAAGCACCCCCTTGGGGTGGGTTATTAATTTAAATGTGTTACCATTGTCCCCTTTTCCATGGGATGTTATTTGTCAACTAGAATTGTAAATTGAAGTATGATATAAATGGTAACTGTATTGATAAGGAGTAGGTAATTTATTCCATGACCCTAGATCCTTACCATTTAATATCATTTTATGATAGAGTTTCTTCATTAAATGAAATAAAAATTTAATCAATAGAGAGGAAAGCCTTATAAGATTTGCACTTGTAATGAAATTACATGATTACTCATGAATTTCAAATTGAATTGTTATTCCCATGTGAGATATATAGTGAATATTCCTTGTAATATTTTATTTATGATTATGAACCGTTTAATAAGATTTCCCCATGAGGGTAATTGGAATCAAAACCTTTTATGCTTGGCTTGTGACTTGAGTCACCTTTCTACTTAATATTCAAATAAGATGTTATTGGTGATGATTGTGAAAATTTTAAATTATGATGATTGAATGGATTGAAATAATTAAATTCATATATTCCATGGGATACACATGGATTCATATTACAATGTGATGGAAAGACTCATATGGACAAGATCTTGTTATTCCTCAACTGAAACTTGGACTCCTAATATGGAATACCAATGAATGAATCAACATGGTTGGCCTTTATATGCTGAGTGATACATGGATTCATATGATAATGAATTGGATTGACAAAATGGGAATTTTATTATATCTCCATTGGTGATTTGTGGCCTCCCTTAGTGAATAGTTAGGGATGACTTCAATGGATGAGATGTTACACCACTCTTAGAGGGATACCTAGGTTCATGAGGATCTCCATGGATGGGTCTATAGGGTGTTAGTTTATTTTATACCTGGGGAGGTACCTAGATTGCAAATTAGAAATTCCCTGGATGGGCTCATGTTCTATATTTATTAACAAATGAAATGGTTTTTATGATGTGTTTTCCAAACTAAATAATAAGCTTGTATTTAGTCTTTTTTATACTTTATGGATGGTATTTTAAGGAATCCATGAAAAGGTTATCACATGGGACCCCAGGCTATGCTCATGGTCATAAGATTTAATATTAAAATGATAAATAATGGTTAATTGAACATTATTATAACAAAAAAGGTCTAAATATTAATTCTGATACTTACTTCTTAAATGAAATTTTTTAATTCAATTGATTATTAAATGAAAATGTTGACATATAAGAAGTTTATGTTACTGTAAATCCTTTAATTACTATATTTTTCATGTACATAGTTTATATATGAATATATATACACTGATTGATAGTAAGCTAACCTAGGGAGGTTTCCTACTAGGATAATAACTCACACCCTATTTGGACTACCTTTGAGTAGCCAAACAGACTATATGATTGCAGGTATGGATATTGGAAATTGCACTTCTAGAGGGTCTTGATTTCTATTTGGGAGAGGGAGGAAGGTATTGAGATAATGCTCAATATACTAGTTGGATAGATTTTAAAATTTTTGTAATTTTGTTAAATGTATTTATATCTTCCCTGTATACACTTTTCAGATGCTTTATTAGAGACATATGACATGTATCATCATCATTGATGTGTATGATATCCCTTTTGATATTGTTATCTATTCTTGATACATATCTATTGTATGTTTGTTTCACTACATATGGTATCGTTCAGTTATTATATGTATTCTATTTTACACTTTGGTGATGAGGGTAATGTATCCCCACAAAAATACCTTAGTACTCACTTCTAGTGAGCAGCCTCTAGAATTTGGGGAGATGTGCTTGAGGAAATGTGGAAAACCAGACCCCGGGAAGCTTTCAGAAGAATCTGAGTCTGGTATGTTATAATGAATTATTCATTATTCAATAGATTACATGATATATTCCTTAAATCCAAGAAGTTTTAAACATCATCCATGATAACATATTTCACTTTTTCATCAAATCCATTATCATTTATGGGGTAATAAAAACTATCCAATTTACATTATATATATCATCAACTTGTTTTTCTGTTTAAAATAGCATCTTCCCATCCCTAGTAATATGATAATGGTTACATTAACTTAATATAACCTTTCCATTAAATGAATTTTCAATGTCATAAAAATATTTTAACACATTATAGAATATAATTTAAGAAAAACATCTACAAAGGATACTTATATACATCATTATGCATATAACTGTATCTTCAAATTCCAAAACATATACTCTTCAATCATCAAGCATTATTATTAAACCATTACTCTTACTTTTTCAAATTCTTACCTTACAAATATTTCTAGAATACGAAATATGAATCATTTCTTAACATTCCTAAAACACAATTTAATCATTATTTTCATATTTAATGTATGCATTACTATAAGAATATCTCATACCATTCCCATATCATTCATTGTTACTTTCTCTTCAGTATTATAACCCATACTCATAGAATATTAATGAATATCTTTATCATATGTCCACCCTTTAAGTCAATTTTCATAAATCCCATACATTACACCTCTAAAAAATCAATATTAATTCAATTCATTCTAATTCCTTCCATTGACATAAACTAGATATCGTTGTATGAGAAACACTTATCAGGGCGAGAAACCACATAATGATGCAAAATTATTTATAGGATGTATTAATTATGATAAGTTCATTAATAATTGGATTCCTAGTTATATAATAGGTTATCTTTAGATATATTTTATATAAATAATTCATGATGGTTCATAATGTGTTTTTGAATTTATTATGAATATCCCCAATAGTTTTAATCCCTGTGCATAGCAAGTCCCGTTAGGATGCACAAGTTCACGATTGAGTCTAGCTCAAGACAGTGTTTTTTTGGTCGTTACACCTATAAACATGTTTTTCCAAAGGCTCATCCACTTTTAGTATCCATACATTGTTTTATTTTATTGGAGGCATATCTATCAATTCATTAAAAAAATTCAATGACATTTTAATATACATTAACTCATCCTTATACATATCCATAGTGAAACCCCATTGATATATCTTTATAAATATTCATAGGTATATCACTAATGTTTTCTCATTTATGTTTCAAATGGTTGACTAAACCTTTTATATGATAAAAACTACAATGATTCAAGCTTAACATACATATATGTTACATATTTTTTTGAATACAAAAACACACACACAAAAACGTAATAGTTTAGTTCTTTTCTAAACTTGAAATAAAAACATCTAGTCTGGGGAAAGGTCTTTAATGATTCCTAAAAAGATATTCCCCTTTATTACCCTTACCTAAAACCTATATTTATACTTTAGGGAAGAATGGGTGATATCAGATGCTCAATAAGGGTAAACATGGAGATACGTAAGAATAAAAATGAACATAACGGTATGAGAACATGAGCATAACATTATAAGAATGTACCCTTCATATCAAAGATCTAAAACATGAATAATGGGATAAAGATTATGATTTCATAATACATGGATAAAAATAGAATCGTGTGCATAATACATAAAATAATAATATATGAATTAGACATGGAATTTTGGGGATACACATAAATATGTAATTTCATTTTTATAAGTCAAGAATAATTGCCAAAACATATTAGGGAACTTCCTGGGGACTACATCTACTGCGAGGGACACTCCACCATCCCCAGTCACAATATTTTTCTTATAAGGGATTGAGTTTCAACATCTTCCCATCATGGATCTGATTTCCCCATCTCCCCAGAGTGTATCATATTTTTCAACACCGTCACAGTTTGTAAATTTTTTTTAGTTAATATAATCCTTTTAATTTTGTGCATTTAATGCAACATTGAATATAGTTTTTCTATATATTAACGCACTATGTTTGAATTTTATTCACTAAAAACAACACTTAGATTATCCTATGGTATATGAAGCACTGTATTTATCTTATATTTCCCACAATACTGAGTTCCTTTTATACATTTTTTACATGATAGTCCATGTTTTAACTAAACTACAACGTAATATTAATATGATTATTAAAATATTATTATCTCTACCAACAAACTGTTGGAATGTATGTTATGAATAAGAAGAACTAAATTGTGAAAATAAAATTTAAACATATATATAAAATTAATCCTTTGGTCATTAATCACTATATGTTAATGTAATAATGATTTAAAAATAAACATATTAAATTTTTATGAATTTTCTTAAATGTAAAAAAAAACAATTTTATCTCAAAAAATTAAAAAAATAAATTTTTGATAAATGTTTTAAATAAAATTTATATATTATATTTGAAATAATTATTTTGTACACTCATCTAATAGATTTTATAAGTATATGATAAGAATAAATCCAATTATATGAATAAAGGTTGTATTCTTCAAAAAAAAATATTTTAATTACTTTTAAGACCAATCAAAATTTATAAATGATTTTAAAACATTTATTATTTTCATTTTCCAAAAAAACATTTTTTGATGAAAAAAAATATATTAGGATGAGTTTTTGGTATTGTTCGGTGATGTTTCATTTTTTATGAATAATGAATAATACAGAATTTTAATTCAATACTGTTTTTCATATAATTTAATTTTATTATTTTTTATGTTTTTTAAAGATAATTTAGATCAATATTACATAAATTATTCCAATTATGTTAATCAAATTAAATTTCACTTTGAAATTGTATATTAAAACACACCAACCATTTGATCATTTTTACTTAAAAAACTCATTGTGTCGTCCGATCTGGGGGTTATATTTAAATTAATTTCTACCAATTATTTTATTGTAATATTGAAATATGGATTATATAACTTGGATTATTATAATTTATAATTTATAATATGTTTAAATTAGTTTATTAGGAAAAATATTAGTGATAGTGAATAAAATTAATTACAACAATTAAGAGAACAACTAGCTTAACAAAGGACTAAACCATACAAATATCGCAAATATGACCTAGAAATAGGTCCAAAGTACATATTTATTAAATATTTCTAACCTATAATCCCATTTGTATAATTGTATTCATTATTTTCTCCACGTTTCATATGATAATCATAAGTGGAATTCCCTTCTCTAAATTTTTTAGGAATACCACTCTTCCTCCACTATAAAAAGAAACTCACCCCTCTTAATTATTCACACCCATAATTCCAATTGTCTTAGAAAAAATCTACCGAAATATCCTCAATACATAACAAACTTAATTCTATAATCCTCCATTATTCATAAATCCATCCAAGGAATCCATTTAGTGAAAAATAAAGGGAGTTACCCAAAGAAGAGGTAACATCCTTCCCCTAGATCATTTATATTATTTCTAATCTCCACACCATAAAATAATCATATTACATGACTATATAATAGAATAAATCAAATCAATATACTGATATGATTTCATTCTAATGTTTTGAACAAAACTTTCATACACTTTCATCTAATGGTTAATAAACATACCATTCTTGTCAACGGGGAACTATCACCTCACAAAACGATGATCTTATTTTTTCCATTAAAACCTCTCATGGTTGGGAAATTGGGTGGAAAATATATTTTTTATGATATTTATGATATTTTATTATGTATTTATTCTTATATAATTATTTTATAACTCATATCTTCATGATTTTAATTTTTTTTAAAAGTGATTCTTTTTTTTGGATGTATGGACTACCATATCCTCAAAGCGATGTAATTCATCCACACTATACATGGAATATATTGAATATGAATTAAGAAAATATCTATGATATATATGAAATAATAATATTAATATAATTAGTGTATTTATATAAATATATTTCATTTACTATATTTCCTTTAATATGATAATTAAATGAAAATAATATTCATACGTACATACAACCTACCATCTCCACAAACGTTGAATTCTATTTCGAATTTCTATAATTAATGTATATTTATAAATACATATATAATGAATATAAATGATATTTATATCATTTTTTAAATTCTATAAATCATGATATAATTGTGTGTACAAAAAGTATAACAAATTAAGGCACAATTGAAAAAAAAACTGGATATTACCTAAAACGTGACCTAAAGATGGATGCTTTAATAATAGGGTAATATAAAGACACATATGATTTTATTTATAAGATAAAGGTTATTTTAAATATGAAAAATAAACTTATATTAATTTTACATGAGTTTTGAATGAGTACGAAGGGATTTAAGTCTTAAGGTAAGGGATTTCTTATCTCAAATTTAATTTTTGTTAGAAGAAGCCATGTTGATAACCTATTTCTTATATATGGTGTGTTAACTACCCATGGATGAATTTTAATATTATTATAATTAAAATATGGGTATTTAAATATCTTATTTATAATCTTTATTCCATGGGGTTTATGTTTCAAAAGTTAACAAATCTGTTATGTAATTTTGTCTCAATTTACCCTCATTGAGACACATGCCATGATATGCACCTATATTATTTTACAAGGTGTATATTATAAAATTTGACTTGTTAAATAATGACCCTCTTTATTTTAATGTTATTTTAATATTAATTTAATTTAATCTTCTTATAAGGGGAGTATAGTTCAATGTTTAAATGTAGTATGTGTTTATTGATACAATCTCATCATTCATCAAAATTGTTTATGATTATGCTTCAATTAAATAATTATTTTGACCCATATCTCATTATCGAAAATTAATTTTTAAACCCTATATATATTAAGGTTGTATTAATGAATTATTACCATTTCATAATTTTTTTTATTAAATATAATTAAGAAAATGTATTTAGGAAAATCCTACTACATTTCTCATTCTAGATGAAAATCTATATTCTATCAAAACCGTGTTTCCTAAAATTGTTTAGAGAAATATTATATTATTATACTATTATATTTAAAGGTAATTGTTTACCCATATTTTACATTTTCAAAAAAAATATTTTCTAAGGAATATTCTTATAATTTTCTGATCAAGGCACTTTTTAAATATTTTATGGTGCAAAAGGAATGTTTGGAAAGTAGGGACTTACCCACCATCATGACCATAATTTCATTAAAGCCTCCTTTGTATGTTTAAAAAGTTTTTTTAATATTTTTTTTAATATTCTATAATTTTTTTTTGTGTGGTTTTCAATGAAAATAAATTTCAAATTTTTTTATTGTTGTAAAAGAGTTTAAAATATATTAAAAGAATCATACTTATGTTTCCAAAATTATATTTGATAAGAAAAGGATTTCAATTATTTGTAGATTTATTTATAAGCTCTAAATTTATTTTCATACAAATTGTTATAAAAAAAGTTTTTAAATATTATTAATATGTTTTTAAGGAATTTTAAAATAAATATTTTTCCAAACATTTTTAATCATTATTTATAAGTTTTCAAATAATTTTCCAAGAAATTGTTTTTAAAACTTTTTCATTATTTATTTATAAGTTTTAAAATTATTTCAACGAAATGGTTTTGAAAATAATTTTTGAAATTATTTCACATTTATTCAAGGAATATGGTTTTCAAAATTTTTTCACGTTTTCTATATATATTTTCAAAGAAAAATGTTTTCAAAATGTTTTCAAAGCATACATTATATATTTTAAACTTTATTTTAATGATAATGGGTTTCAAATGTTTTTATGTATATTTTCAAAGAAGAAAGGATATTTCCCCCATAAAATGGTTTTGAATCATATTTCAAACCATTTTTCATCTATGATAACTTCTATTGGTGTAACTCATGCCATTTCTGGGGATATGACCCAACGGTTCTATTTATATTCTTTTGAAGAATGGTTTATGTTTTAATGGAATGGATTTTATGAAACATGTTTCTATTTCATTGGTTAAATTCATATAAAACCAACATATCTTCATGTGTTATGATTTAATGAAATTTTTATTAAACAAATTTTTTCACAGGTTAATATAAGATTACTAGTCTATGACACCAACATCATTCCATGGGTTATTCTATGATTGCATATTAATTTTTGGAACATGTCTGTGTGATTTCACTATGAGATGGTTGAGACCTATATTTCCCTCCAATGCATTGGTAATGATTTTTATATCATAAGATAATACATGGAATCAAGTTGACAAGCATGATCCATTGTGGAAGGTAAGGAAACATGATCCACTATGTGAATTTGGGGAAACACAATCCACTATATGAAGATGGGGAAACCCAGTCCACTGTGGGAGGATTGGGAAACTTGATCCACTATGGTAAAATGGGAAACCTAATCCCTTAAATGTAATGGACTATGACTGTATGTGGGTTTGTGCTTGGACCAATAGTAATAGTCCACAAATAGTTCTATGATAATTTATCACAATGTTTCTAGACTTATAGGTAATGATTTAACATTTTTTTCTTTATGCAACAATTCCATGTATTACTCATGTGTTATTCTTTCCAAGATTATGATCCTGATTTTATTATGATTCATCCCATAAGAACTTCTATCATTTATTCCATGATACGTATTTATGATCATTTATATGGAATTTATAATCATGAAATGTTACGATCAAATTCCCATACCCTGGTGTTCATATTCATGCTTATATAACCCCCTTTTTACCCTTACAAGGCATCTGAACTCACCCTTTTTAATGTTTCATTCCCATATTTATGAAGATATATTTTATATATGACATTTCTAAGTGGTTTTTTGTTTGGGATAACCTAGTGGTGGATAATATATCTCATTTATGTACCAGTGTTTACATTTACATGTTTCTAAAGGAACTATAGTAATATGGTATTTTGGGGTTTTTTGTGGAATGTTTCATATATTTCACAAAAATGATGTAATTTCTATATATGAGAATACTGTGTTTTTATAGTTGGTTTCAGAGCAAAGGTTTAGTAAACCTTTTGAAACTAGGTTGAGAAATCCTTAGTGGGAACTCTACGGACAGGTATATGGATATTTCTAGTGATATGGAGAAGTATATGAATATTTCCTTGAATATTTAGAATGGATAGAGTGTGTGGTTTTATATAAATACATCAATATATATATTCTACAACTACATATTTTTCTATAAAAATATACCTAGGAGTAACATCTCTAACAAGGTGTATCGGGCCTGACTTGGGAGTAACTTTGTATAAGACAACGAGACCTACTACTCCCCTGGTTTGGAACTCCAATGGGATATTATTAGGGAATCCATAAAATCATCATAAACCATCCTGAAAGATATAAACGTAATTTTGGTATAAATAAACATGGATAAACATTAGGAGTCATGGATTAATTTTTTTTTCACAATTTAGAGATCCTATAAGAGATTGTTTTTAATATTTGGTTCCTCACTATGACTACTATTTCTTACTCTATACTTTTTAGTATATATAAATGGAGGGAAGCAGAAGAAACTCTATTAACAATGAATGTGAGGGAAAAATTTATATCGAGGAGTCAAATGGGATGATCACTGGATTGATGGATATTTTAATTATGTCCAATCATTCTTCCGGGAAAATGATTAATAATGTCTCCCTTAACCAACATTCAAACACACTAAATAAGATAAGGAATTTTTTTGAGAGTTTTGGTAATGGAGACCATAGGTGAAAGAATATTTAGTTTCATACATGCTGAGAATTAGGTAAAAATCACCCATGTGAATGTATTAGAGGAACACAAATATGTTATGACTCTAGAAAATATGGATACAAATAAAGTAACTACAAATGGAAAATAAAATTTTCAGTTAATTAAATGGATGGGAATATTTTAATCCCTATAAAATCACTGATGTTAATAAATTTTAAGTGTATAATTAATGTTAATTATAAAAATTGAGTTCCCTAGTGTAAAGCACAAAAGGATAATAAAAAAGGTTCTAAGTGCAATGGATATATTCCAAATGAGGATGTGACTACTGGTGAAATGTAAAATGAAGTGGGTATTATTTAATAGTATTTGGTTACATTATTAATGAATTTTGTATGATGTAGAGTAACCTAAGTGTTTATGTATTTGGATTTCAGAATAATGAGTGATGAAAAACATAAGGATTGTTCACTTAAGGGTTTTTTTATAGATTTATAATAATATATTAAATGGTTCTGATGGAATAGAAACTTTATTTAAGGGAATGGTGATATTCATTTAATACACAAGTTTAGGTGAAACATAACCCAAAAAATGTTCCTAATGTTAAGATAATTTTTTTTAGAAAAAACAAAAGATAGAAAATAATTACCCAATTGGAAGGTATATATTACATTGGAACTGAAAAATGATTTATTGAAAAAAGTTGTATATTTTATCTTGGATGAAGTTTATAACTTCATAGATTCATGGAATATATCTAATACTCCTTGGAATAAGGAAGAATGCATGTTTTTTAATACGATTTATTGTAATTCTGGTTATTACCTTGTTTTAGGTTAATACATGATGAGGGTATTAACATGTTTGGAATGTGAAACCAAGAGCTATGTTATGATATTTTTTGGATCAATGTTCATATCATCTAGTGACCTTATTTCTAATGATTTTAATTTTCATCTTCCAGAAGGGTTACAAGGTTAACCATTTATGGAATGATAACATTATAAATAAGATGATGTTTGTGAGATTAATGTATTATCTCACCACATGATGTTTTTGTATATTTGATAACCTTTTATAAAAAAAATTATGGTAAAAAATTATAGATGGGATGGACTATCTTGGATCTGATGATTTTTCAGCACTTCTAGAATGAAAATTTCACCTCTATTTTTAGAGAAATATGTGAGGTGGAAATTCATCAAAGAAAAAAATGGGTGAGATTGTATTGAATAAATTAATTATATATTCTCATGAAAATTATTCAACTACAAGGAATGTTTCTTGAAACTGAAAAGGATATCCAAGTACCTTCTCTTGCATTGAATCAAATAACACCACAGATCATCAAAGATATATGGAATTGTGATTGTAGAATTTATACTAACCTTGTTCACTATAAAAATCTATCATAACATGATGGTTATATTTATCTTCAATTTGTATGTATTCACATTCCACTAAAGTTATTCTATTTGGAGGACTAGTTATGAGTTACTATGTTTAATTGTCATGTTCCAATATTCTATTTTTTAAGTAAGTTTTAGTATTAATTATTATTATGTGGGTTTCTTTGAAAGGAAGATTCATGTATTAAACCTTTAATAAATAGATGAAAAACTAGGGTAATTTTTATATTAAGGGAAGTATAATGTAATATACCTATATTTTTGGAAATAATTTTTTTTGAATTAAGTTATTATTTTTGATATTTTGAATTTCACAAAACAATGAATATTGTTTTTTAGATATTAAAGAAAGAATTTCATGCATGAAGTACTAAAACACAGAGATTATTTAGAGGTACACTCAACACTATGTGTGTATTATATTACACATAATATAAATCCCCTTCAATAGATTGTTTTGCATGCAAGGTCGGTTTTTTACAGAACTATAATATACTAGTAATATTATTATTAAAATATTATTACAGCTTCCCCCAAGCTGTTTGAATGGATGTTATGAATAATATTAATTAAATTTAGAAAATATTATTTAGACATGAATATTAATTGAATTATATTTTACTAAATTATGATATGTAAATGTAAAAATTATTTTCATGTAATGAAGTTTCTTTTCAAAGAAAAATATTCTCTATTTACAAATATAAATTTATCTCAAAATATTAAACAAACCAATTTTGACTAATTTAATCAATAAAATTTATATATTATATATTAAATCAATATTTATATACTCATATAGTATATTTTATAGGTATATGATATCAATAAAACCAATTTTAAGAATAAAAATATGTATCCATTTAAAAATATGTTTTCCCCCTTTTAAGGGAAATCCATTTTTCATTATGAATTTGAACGTTTTCATATTAAAACACTAATGTGTTGTTCAATTTGCATGATGAAATTTAAATTAATTTTTTCCTATTATGTTATTTTAATCTAGGAATAATTTTTTTATATTTGGGATCATCCTATTTTTTAATTTCTAAATAGGTCAACATGTTTTTTGATGAAAAATTTTACTAAAAGTGATAAAATTAATTACAGCAATTTAGAGAAAAAATATCTTTAAAAGTGACTAAACCATAAATTTAAGAGCCAAAATGACAAAAAAAAATGTCTACAATCCATTATATTACCATATATATACACTATCTTTCCCTTTCTCAGATATTTCTTAATATTTGAGCTGCATTTCATAAGAAAAATGTTGTTGAAATATCCTTTTAAAAAAATCACAAGAGTGTCATTCATCCTCCACTATAAAATCCACTCTCTCCTCCCACTTATTCATACCTCTCATGAACATTACCTCAAAAAACTATTCCTATATGTCCTCCCAAAATCCCTAAATTTAATCTATACTCTTCCAATTTGGCATAATTCCATCCAAAGATGCCCTTTGATGAAAACCAAAAAGAGTTTCCCAAAGAAGATGTATCATAATTACTCAGGCTATATTGAATCATTTTCATTATCCATACCTAAAAATACTTATTACTTTATTCTATGATAACCTCAATGTCCTAAATATAAATTTATTCCTTTTATAATAAAGGGTTTTCCAGAACATTCAGATACTCAAATCTAATGGGTTACGAACTTACCGTTCTTTTATATGACAAACTATCAATTCATGAAATGATGTTTTTATTTTCACATTTACCACTTATCATGGATGAGAAGTATGATTTAAACTCTATTTTTATATTATATATATTATATATATTATGTAATTATGATTATTTAATTATTATATAACACATACATTTTTCTTTTCATTTTTTGTAAATACGATAATTTTGTTTGTGGTGGTGCGGACTACCGCTTCCTCAAAGTGATGTGATTTTTTCACACTATACATGGAATGTATTAAAAATGAAATAAGTAAATTTATATGATATATATGAAATAATAATTCTACTATGATAAGTATATATTTAAATATATGACATTTACTTTATTTCATTCAATAAAATAATTAAATTGGAACAACATTCTTGTGTACATGTGACCTACCGTATCCAAGAATTATGCATTCCATTTATTATTTATATATTTTATTTATTAATATAATACATATATAATTAATGTCATTACTCGTCCCCCGAGGCATATGTCGTGACTACCCCAAGCCAACCTTCCATAGGAAAGGGGTTTGCGACTAGCACCGGAAAGGCGTATCCCTAAAATGGGAAGGCATTGACTTTAAACCTATACCAACAGACAGAATATGTACAAAACAATGTAAACCACATAGTAAAACAGATGATGTAAATGTGTGTACTGAATGTAAAGGGACAGGAATAAAATCCCAACTGAAAGATACAATATAATAGAAAATAAAAAATTACTCCTAAGATTCATCGCCAAGGATCCTACATAAAGGGTAGGTAAAGATCATCTCTACAGCTCTCCATATCAACCGTCATCGCTATCCAATATCAGGTCTTAGCTCACTGAGCCTATAACAACCCTGATCTTTTATTACATAGTTAAACATAATTTATTACATAAACTTCACATGATACAACATAGAAGATCGAGAGTTCTAGTGTCTTTGGGGCTTAAGATCATTACATAACAACATAAAACATAAAATACAACATCTTTATTGAAAACTTCATTTACATGACCCCTACATTCCCTCTTATATAGCGTTTCATGGGATAACCTAAGGACATGCATAAAAAAGGGTGATCTATAAAGCCCAGTATGGGAATAATCATGGAATAACATGAGGAATAAAGTACATTTTAGGCCATAGGCATATCAATAGAGCACAAGAGAAGCATAAACATTAAGGCATGATAAAGAATGATAATCATAACCTGGAAATGTGGCAACAACACTTCACAAGGAATTAGCATGAGCCAAGGCTTATTGTACATGGAGTGTGAGTAAATCCTCATTGCACATGAAGAACGAGTAAAACCTTATTGAACTTGAATTACCATGATTAAACACCCATTTCACATGATGTATCATGTTAATATACTTTACCCAATTCATTGGAGTGATATATGGGCGAACCCTTCATAAACATTTCATTTCATGCATAAGTGAGTCACATTGATCATATAACATTGATTCATAAAACATAATCATTTATTCCATGATAATGGAATGTGAAATTCATACATGGAACATTATATTCAATAATTAAATGTTCATAAATGTGAATACCCTTAATAGTGAAATGGGCATGGTATTCACTACAAAATGACATTGTCTTAGAAAATCGGTGCAATTTCGGCAACATAACGGTGTGACAGAAGAATTCATAAAAATGGTTGATGAGATATAAAGGGGTATCTCATCATATGTACATGAAATGGATATTAAGGGGGTCATATAGATACATGTCCCAACAATTGTAATGGAATATAGAGTCATGATACAAAATAATTTCCTGAATGAAAAATAAGAGAGAGAAATTTCTTTTGGAATTTCAGCATAGTAACAGGTGTACATGGGAGGCATTTAATGAGATAAAAAGGGGTCTCCCGTCATTCAAACATAAATAGGGCAGTATGGGGGAGGTATGAAACCAAACCCCAACATTTATAATTTAAATTAAAAGGGAATAAAAACATTATGAAAATTAGACAAAATGAGAAAGGAAGAAAAACTCTTACATGGAAGTGTTCTTACAAAGGGTTGAGAGAGGCTTGAGAGATGATTCTTGGGAGCTTGGGGAACCTTGGGAGGATTTTAGAGAGTGTGTATCAAAGGTTAGACGAACTCTAAAGGCTTTGAGTGAGGAGGAAGTTGGAGATTGGGTGGGTGTATATAGGAAAGGTGAGGGAATTCATTATTATTTAGGTTTGGGACACCTTACATTAAACTATTCCAAACCACAAACCAGCCCATGGTTTTTCCCCATGGTTTTAGAAAAGGGAATTTTAAAAAAAATTATAAGGCCAAAGTCCAAAATTCATAAAATAATGGGGTGGCTTATGTGGAGGTGAGTCACACTCCCACTGAAAACAATTTAAAAATACAAGATGTTTAATAAGTCTTGAAGGGTCCATTAATGCTTTGAAAAATAATTCAAACAAACCCAAAACCACATTATTTTAATGTAAAAATATATATTGGCCGAACATAAGTCTTATATTATTTTATTACATCACTATTGGTTCATTATGATGTCATAAAACACATTATATATTTAAACATTATTTAATTTTTACCCAAACATTTGACTCTGAGAAAATTATGAAAAAATTCACCGTTAGATAATTTCGAAGTCCTGATTCTATAAATAATATTTATTTTATCTAAGTAATTTTCTAAATATGTTAATTTTCACTTTTAAAATAAAAACTGACATTTAACAAAAATTCATGGGTTTTGAAAAAATGGATTTCAAACCTTAATAAAAATTTCAATTTCATTCATAAAATTATTTGATCAATTATATTTAATAAAAATTAATTTAATAATAATAATAATAATATTTTATTATAATATTATTTAATTCAAAAAATCATTAATTAATCAAAATATATTTCTTAGATGAACATTAACTAAAAATACTATTTGTTCTTTAAAAACTATTTACAAGGTAACAATAATAAAATGAATGTATATTCATTATCATATACCAAAATAATGTACATAACCATAGTACTAGGGTCTTGTTACATAACCTCTGATGACACCCGCATAAGACCGAAGAGTAAGGTGTGCGATGGTGACAGACTCGTGGGGTGGCTTGGATAACATTTCTTGTGTGGTAATCTCTATCAACTTTTATTTCTCTAGTAAAAGGTCCCACTAAATCTTAACATATACAAGCTCGGATTGGGCTTGGTCAAGAGAGAATCCCAATGATGCCACCTCCTTTCTGAGCTCTTAAAAATGGGCATCGTATGGGGCACGTCTACTGGATGAGGCCATCGCTTCCTTTGTTTGAGTAAATTGGATTTGTTAAAACCCTATATTTAAACTAATCAGGTGATCACTGTTCAATGGCTATATTAGCAACGGTCACAATTCTTAACATAAAACCAGAGAAGTTGAAATTTTATATAAAAAATTTATATAAAGAGGAATTTAATTAGATAAAGAGGGATTTCCATTAATGAATGTTTGGGTCATTACAATCTTCCCGCCTTAAAACATTTCGCACTCAAACTTTTCTATTTCCATACTAAAACAGATGTGGGTAACTATGCTTCATAATTTCCATTGATTCCCACATTGCTTCTTCAAACATGTGGTTTCACCACAACACCGTGACGAGGGGCATTGTCTTATTTCATAGAACCTTTTCTCTACGATATAAGATATTCACTAGTTTCTCCTCATAAGAAAGATCATATTCTAACTGTGCCACCTCTAAAGAGAGTACATGTGAACGGTCTGGTATGTACTTTTTTAATAGGGATACATGAATGAAATCATTTACTTTGGCCATGGTAGGTGCAAGTTCTAGTCAATAATCCAAAGCCCCAACATGATCAAGAATCTCGAAGGGGCTGATGTACCTTAGACTTAACTTCCCTTTCTTTCCAATCCTCATGACCTTCTTCCATGAAGATATGTGTTGAAATACCATGACTCCAACTTTAAACTAAAGGTCTCATCGATGGTTGTCTGTATAACTCTTTTTTCGACTCTTGTCTACCTCGATATGATGCTGAATGTATCTCACCTTCTCCACCATTTCATTGACCACTTCTGGTCCAAGCAGCTTATGCTCACCGACCTTATCCCAACACGCTAGAGTTCTGCTCCTTTTCCCATAAAGGGCTTCAAATGGTTCCATTTGGATGCTTGAGTGGAAACTATTATTATCAGAGAACTCAACCATAATAATATTTTGATCCCATCCTCTTTTAAAGTCCATTGAGCACGCTCTCAACATGTCCCCAAGTGTTTGGATAGTCCGCTCAGATTGGCCATCAGTTTGAGGATGGTAGGTCGTACTGAAGTTTAGTTCAGTATTCAAAGCATATTGAGGACTCTTCCAAAACTGAGAGGTGAATATTGGATATCTATGGGACACAATAGATAGTGTTACTCTATGTAGCCTTACAACTTCCCTGATATATATCCATTCCAGTTGATCCGATGAGAAATCCTCCCGAATAACAATGAAGTGTGCAACCTCTGTAAGATGATCCACAACATCCTAGATTGCATTGTTGCCTTTGGATGTCATCGGAAGTCCAGTGAAAAATTCCATGGTGATGTTCTACAATTTCCATTCTGTTATGGGCAATGGTTTCATCATCCCCTTAGACTTCTGCCTCTCTACCTTCACTTCCTGACACACTAGGCACTTTGATGTATATTCAGCGATATCCTTCATATTATCCCACCAATAATTCTCTTGGAGGTCTTGATACATCTATGTGTTTTCTGGGTGAATAGAAAAATTCAAACTATGTGCATCATCTAAAAATTATTTATTCACTCAGGAATTGATGGAACACATGGTATTTTCCCAAATCTCACAATTACTTATTCATTACCATTAAACTCCAAGGATTACCCTTTTCTGATAGCTTCCATTTTTTCCTAAATTCCCAAATCATCTTATTAATCATCTTTTAAACTTTCCAAAAGTGACTGTTGAGCAATCATTTGTGAAAGGATTGATGATGTTCCCTTCTTTATGATTCACATGCCTATCTTCATCAAGTTTATGAATATTGGATTTTTTTCAATTCTCATCAATGATTGAATCTCTAGTTCTTTTCTACTTAGGTCATCTGCCACCTTGTTCTCTTTCCTAGGGTGGTAATGGATTGAGCAGTCATAGTCTTTGATCAGTTCTAACCATCTTCGTTGGCACATGTTAAACTCTTTTTATGTCAATATATACTAGATCCTTTTGTGGTCCGTATATATTTCACACATCTCCCCAAATAGATAATGCCACCAAATTTTCAAAACGAAGACCATTGTAGCCAACTAGAAGTCATGTGTTAGATAGTTCTGTTCTTGAACATTCAATTGCATTGAAGCATAGAAAATTACTTTTTCATTTTGCATTAACACATATCCCAGGACCTTCTTTGAAGCATCACTAAATACCACAAAAAGTTTTGCACTTGTGGGTATAGTGAACATGGGCGCAGTGATAAGACTCCTTTTCCACTCTATGATGCTTTCTTCACATTTATCACTCCAAGAAAACATTACTCCCTTATGAGTTATCTGGGTAAGAGGGTTGGACAATCATGAGAAATTTATCACAAATCATCAATAATATTCAGCTAACCCCAAAGAAGCTATGGATATCTGTTACCAATGATGGCCTCGGACACCCCTCAATTGCATCTGTTTTGGAGGGATCTACAGATATCCCATTTCTTGTGATGATATAGCCCAATAATGGAACCTCTATCAACCAAAACTCACACTTTCTATACATTTCATAGAGATTATCCTTCTTCAAGGTCTCTAGTACAGTTCTTAGATGCTCCTTATAATCCTCCTTGGTATTAGATTATACCAGAATATAATCTATAAATACTAGCACAAATTTTTCAAGGTAGTCTTTAAAGACTCTATTCATCATGTCCATGAAAATTTCTAGAGCATTAGTGAGTCCGAATGGCATTACTACAAATTCATAGTGCCCGCATCTTGTATGAAAACAGTCTTTGAGATATCTTCCTCTTTCACCCTTACATGATAATATTCTGACCAAAAATCCTCCTTGGAGAAGTATTGTGCTCCACAAAGCTGATCGAACAAGTCATTAATTCATGGGAGAGTATACATTTTCATTATCGTGATTTTGTTGAGCTCATGATAATTGATGCAAAGGTGCATTGACCCATCCTTCTTCATGACGAAGAGGACTGGTGCACCCCATGTTGAAGCACTTGGGTGTATAAACCCTTTATCCAGATTCTCTTGTAGTTGTTTCTTCCACTCCTAAAGCTCCACAACATCCATTCTATACAGATTCTTGTATATTGGAAATGCCCCAGGTATAAGTTCAATTGATAATTCAACATCTCTTCTAGGTGGAAGACCCGTCAATTCCTCGTGAAACACTTCTACGAATTCCCTCACAGTATGCATGTCTTCTAAGATGGTTGCCTCTTTAAACTCAATCATCTGAGCCAGATACGCATGCTCATAGGGCAGTAATATCTATTCTTGAGATGATAGAGCTAAAGAAGATTCATATTCCTCCTTGAACTTGTAAATAATCGAGGGTCCATTCTCCATATGGAGAGTGATTTCCCTCTCAAAGAAATTTTTGTTGGATCTATATAAGGAAACCTACTCCATGTTAAGAATTGCATCAAATTACACCCGAGGGAGTATGAAGAGGTTCAATAGGAAGATTCATCCCCAGATTATGATAGGGAAGGATTTATATTCATAGGATGCAATGATGGCCCCATTTTTCGTACTCGCTGACATCTTCTCTTCCATGATTTGTGGGGGTGCTGGGATTGATCTACTAATCTTTCGAGATATAAAAGAATGCTTATAACTTGAATAAAAATGAACATTATACATTCATGAATGAATTAATAGAATACCAATCACCACTTCATTTTCATGGTTTACTTCGGCACTAGTGATAGAAAAAGCTCTCCTTTGCTACCGATGAGGATATTGGTTGCCTCTTAAGGCCCTTGGATATGGGAACTGATTTTCAAGATGCCCTGGTTCTTTTCAAGTGTTGAAATGAACCACACGTTAAGGTTCGAACGTAGCATTCCTCTCCTCTGTCACAGCCGCGGGTCTTTCTGGGCGAAAGTTAATAGCTAAGATCCCTTCTCTTCCAAACCTAAAGCATTTCATCATCCCCTTTAGGCAATTTCCAGGGTGCTTCTTTCCACACCTTTGGCAAATGGGGTGATAGATCTTCTTAGCACTGTTGTATTTGTCCATAGGACCACCAAAATTGAATTCCAACTTATGCTTCTTATCCCCATGATACCCCAAAGATTCTCCAATATCCATTTCAACCTTTTGGGCACATCACACAATTTCTTCATAGCTGTCGAAGTCACAGATCACCAGCCCTTTCTGGAGACTATGTTTCAGCCCACCAAAGAAGCGGACAACCTTGCATTTAGGGGTAACAACAAACCCAGAAGCATATCGTGCTAGCCTTGTGAATTTTTCCTCATACGCTCTAATAGATTTTTTTTTTCTTTTTTTCTTGTGGTCAATGAAGTCCCTTTTCATCTTATTCCTAAGGGTTCGAGGAAAATATTTATCGAAAAACATCTTTCATAAATCCTTCCATTCCAACACCTCGAAATCCTCATCAGACTTTGTATTTTTTTTCAAAATCCACCATTGATCAGCTTCGCCCTCCATATGATAGGAAGCCAAGAGAACCTTCTCTTGTTCAGAACATTGAGTGATGGAGAATATCTTTTCAATGGATTTGATCCATTGTTCAGTGATTGAGAGATCAAATGATCCATTAAAAGTAGGAGGCCTTTGTCAAACGAATCTCTCGATAGCAACTTTTTCTTTCTTATGGGGGGTTGAAAATTCCACTTGACCCATGTTTCTATTCAATTCATGTGTTATCTGAGAGAGAAGCGTGAAAAAGTTTGTGATTCCTTCTCCCATCGGATTGGGAATATCATTAGTACAATCATCAAATTGATCTTCACATCAGTTGTTATCGCGATTCCTCCTATTACCGGCCATTGTCTAGAATATAAGGAAATTTTCGGGTAACACGAAAAGTATAATACCTGGAAAAAACTAATGAATTATAAAAAACATTTATTTCCTTAACAAATGAATCTATTAACTTCAGTTTATTTTATCAATTATCTACTTTCTAACATTAATTCAGAGGGAATTTTTTGTGCCTTAATAGTGCTTCATACTAATATTGTGAATTTACCAAAGAATATCCATCGGGAGTGTCGTAACCAAGAGTGAAACAAGGCCCATTGTTGTTCACCAGTTCCTATTCAACTCTATCTCAAAGCGGTGTTTTCGAGTTTTACCCCTATGATACATCTGTGCGAGAGCCGCCTCTACCTACTCGTATCGAGACAGAGATGTATTTCCTTGATAAACCAGTTACTCAGTACTAACAAAAAATTAAGGATGTTTTTATTCTACTTATTCTTGTCTCTAACTCTTTACTAGAGTTTTCTAATCCTAATCCCAAAAATAACTAAACATATCCTATAATACCAACTGTGACAACCCTGATATTTTATTACATAGTTAAACATAATTTATTACATAATCTTCACTTGATACAACATAGAAGATTAGTAGGTCTTGTGTATTTGGGGCTTCAGATCATTAAATAACAAATTAAAACATGAAATAAAACATCTTTATTGAAAACATCTTTTACATGACCACTACATTCCCTCGTACTTAACATTGCATAGGATAACCTGAGGACATGCATATGAAATGGGTGAGCTATAAATACTAGTAAGGGAATAATCATGGAATAACATGAGAAATAAAATACATGATAGAAAATAGAAATATCAACGGATCACAAGAGAAGCATAAACATAAATCCATGATAAAGCATGATTATCATAACATTGAAATGTGGCAACAACACTTAACAAGGAACTAGCATGAGCCAAGCATTATTGCACATGGAGCATGAGTAAATCCTTATTGCACATGATTAATGAGTAAAACCATGTTTCACATGAATTAGAAAGTGTAAAAACCCATTTCACATCACGTATCATGATACTAAACTTTACCCATTGCATTGGAGCGCTATAAGGGTGCACCCATTATAAACATTTCATTTCATGCATAAGTGTGCCACATTGATCATATAACATGTATTAATAAAAATAATAATTTATTCCAAGATAAAGGATTGTGGAATAAATACATGGATCTTTATAGTCAATAAGTAAAAGTGTGTAATGGTGAATACCCTTGATAGAGAAATGGGCATGGTATTCACTACACAATGACATTGGCATAGAAAATCAGTGCAAATTCGGCAGCATAATGGCGTGACATATGAATTCATTAAAATGGTTGATGAGAGAGAAAGGGGCATATCATAATATGTACATGAAATGGAAATTAAGGGGAAATATCGATACATGTCCCAACAATTATAATGTGATTTAGAGTCGTCATACAAAAGAATTTCTTTAATGTAAAAGAAGAGGGAGAAATTTCTTTCTGAATTTCGGCATATTAATGGGTGTACATGGGAGTATTTTAGTGAGAGAGAAAGGGGTATCCCATCATTAAAACATAAATAGTGCAGTATAGAGGAGGTAAAAAACCATACCCCAACATTTATAATTGAAATTAAAAGGTTATAACAACATTAATTAAATTGGACAAAAATGAGAAAGGAAGAAAAACCCTTACTTGGAAGTGTGCTTCCAAAGGCTTGAGAGAGGCTTGATAGAGGCTTCTTCGGAGCTTGGGGAACCCTGGGAGGATTATAGAGAGAGTAGGGAAGATTTTGGAATAACTCCAAAGGCATTGAGTGAGGAGGAAGGTGGATCTTGGGTGGGTTTATATAGGAAAGTTGAGGGAATTCTTTATTATTTACGTTTGGGACACCTCACATTAAACTAATCCAAACCACAAACCAGCCCATGTTTTTTTCCCATGGTTTAGGAAAAGGGAAGTGGAAATAAATATTTTATAAGGTCAAAGTCCTAACTTCTTAAAATAATTTGTTTTCTTATGTGGAGGTGATTCACACTCCCAAAGTAAACTATTTAAAAAGACATGATGTTTAATAAGTCTTGAAGGGTCCATTAATGATTTTTAAAATAAGTCAAACAAACCCATACCCACGTTATTTTAATGGTAAAACATATATTGGGCGAACATAAAGATTATATAAATTTATTACATCACTTTGGGGTAATTATGATGTCATAAAACACGTTATATTTTTATACGGTATTTAATTTTTACCAAAAAATTTTACTGTCTCAGAAAATTGTGAAAAATTCACCATTGGATAATTTCGACATCCTGATTCCAGAAATAATATTCATTTTATCTAAATAATTTTAACAATATTTTAATTTTCACTTTTAAAATAAAAATTGACATTTATCGAAAATTCATGGGTTTTGACAAAAATGGCTTTCGAACATTAATAAAAATTATAGTTTCATTCATTAAATTATACGATCATTAATATTTAATATAAATAATTTTAATAAACATAATTTTTTTATTAAAATATTATTTAATTCAAAAATCCATTAATTCATCAAAATCGATTTCATAGTTGAACACTAACTAAAAATACTATTTGTGATTTAAAAACTATTTACATGGTAATAATAATAAAATGAATGTATATTCATTATTATATACAAAAATAATGTATATAACCATATTACTAGGTTCTTGGTACATAACCCCTTATAACTCCTGCATCAGACCGAAGAGTAAGGTGTGCGATGGTGACAGACTCTTGGGGTGGCTCAGATAACATTGCTCGGGTGGTAATCTCTATCAAAATTAATTTATCTTGTAGGCGGTCCCAGACAAGCTTAACATATTCAAGATTGACAGGGGATTGGTCAAGAGCAAAGCCCATTGATGCCACATCCTTTCTATGCTCTAAAAAATGGGCTTCGTATGGGGAAAGTCTACTGGATGAGGCCATCACTTCCTTTGTTTGAGTAAATTGGATTTGTTAAAGCCCTATATATATACTAACAAGGTGATCACTGTTCAAAGACTATATTAGCAATGGTCACAATTCATAAAATAGAACCAAAGAAGTTGAAATTTTATATAAACATTTTACATAAAGAGGCATTTAATTAGATTAATAGAGATTTCCATTAATAAATTTTTAGGTCGTTACAGTGTCTCAGTCAAGGCTACCCATCTTCTACACAAGACACAACAAGGTGTGGGCAAAGCCCGTGCTACAGTGAGTATAAAAATACATCGTAAGGACCCTGAGAACCCTGATGGTCTCTCAGATTTCCACAAAGGAAAACCACAAGCATGATCTCAATCACAAATCACATATAAATAGATATAGCTCAAACCAGGTATAACATAATACAGTAGTATCGATGATTAATCGTAAAGCTAGATCATCTTATTCTATCAAGAGGCATTGTTACTAAGTCACACAAGATCGATAGGTACAAACCCCCGCAAGACCCACACATGATCGATAGGTACTGATCCACATAAGATCACTAGGTACTGATTCGCACAACATCACTAGGTGCTTATTCACACAGAATTTCTAGGTGTTGATTCACACATTATCACTAGGTGTTGATTCACACATAATCACCAGGTGCTGATTCACATAGAAACTATAGGTTCTAATTCACATAGAATCGCTCGGTGCTGATTCACATAAAATCACCAAGTGTTGATTCACATAGAATCACTGGGTGATGATTCACACAGAATATCTAGGTGCTCATCCACACATGATCTCTCTTCATCATTCATGTCTCAGCTATCCATAGGGATTCCTGCTCATAGTACACTTGTTTTTGGGATAAACAGCTCTTCAAGACGTTAATTTTATTTAAAAAAGCATGAAGTCCAATGAAAAGTTTACCCAATAATCTGCCATGTCATAAGGCTTCCAACACAATAGATGGCGCATCATATGGATGCATGGTCTGTAAGTTATTAGCATTTTAGTGGTGATGGCCCGGTTTGATTTAGAGTTTATCTAACCCTTTTGTACTATAACTTTCTCCAGAACTACAATAGTGTATCACAAAAGGATGATTTATCTACAAAAAACCCATTGTCGTACAAGGTTCTTAAAATTAATTTCTGGTTCGTATGGTATGGAATTTTGAGCATATCACGATCCAAGAGGGGTTTGGGTGAGGTATTCCCAGTCTTACAAAACCAGCCCTACCCAGACCGGCCTGGATAGGCCCGGTTGGGTTGGGCCATAGCGGCACAGCCCACCGGCATGTGCAACCTACGTGTGGGTCACTCTGTCCCCCCCCCGAATGGCTAAATGATCTGCTCAGCTCTTTAAATGGCGTTGCATGGTGGTGTCGCCTAAGTCTCTGCAGGACCCATAGAGAGCGGGTCCTCTCCCTTAATTGCGGCTTCGAAGCTGCGGCCTACTTCACTGCGGTGTGTGATGGTGTGCCACCTCTCAACACCTTGGACAGCCCATATTCGGCCTCCGGTTCATCCTTCATGGTGTCAAGTGGTGCTGCCATCATTCACGGTCGGTGTGCCACGGTTGTGCCAGTGCCTCGCTGCCGGATCTTCCACAAGCCACTAGGTGAGCTTCGGGGGTCCATTCTTCCTTCCAAACATGCTTAAGTCCCTCTCAGGATGGATTCTCCATTGCGTTCCACCCAGTTTCTAATTTAGTCTATATAAAAATGGTCCCATGATGAACGCATCATTGAATGAATCAGTGAAGGGTTTGTACCTTGTTCATTTGGCTCGTTCCCTCCGTGTTAGCATCATAAAAAAGGTAAGATAATCAAAAATACCACATATATATTGGTTAAACCCCATTCAAATCCCCTACAACAGCCACCAAAATATTCATGAATGAGGAAAATAATCATATTAATTTCCCGAATTAAATAACAGCCCCTACCACATAAATGGAATTGACATTACATTCGTGGAGGAAGAATATTCTTCTCTTGATGAAGCCGCTGGAGTTCTTCGATCATGGATCGGTTCTTAAATGGGGTCCATCAAGATCATTTTTCTTCATTGGAAGGGTTTAACAATAACACTTCGTCGTATTTATCCCACCACATCCCCCCCAAAACTCCCTTTTCTAATGATTTTAATTAAAAAATGGATCTGCGAGAGAAATAATCCTCCTCCCAATTAAAGTTCCATTAATTGACATAATTAATCAGATATATTAATTACATGAGGGGTGGTTATGCAACCAAGGTGTAACTGGGCATTTAATATCCCATATTAAATATTTGATCACTTTCGTGGTCCACGCCACCAATGCTCATGTGGTGATAGGATAAAATAAATTAACAATTTTGATATTTTTTTAATTCATTAAAATTCTCCAAAGAAATTTTTTTTACCCGACCCAACACGGTCAATGTTAATCCTCCCTTAATCCAATCTAGACACTTCAGATTCAACAGTTCTCCCATATCTCAATTCCGAGCACTAGATCAAAAGTTAGATAATTCCGCCTGTACATTTACTGAATGTAGAATAAAAAATGTTCAGAATTTTATTCTAGGAACACTAGCCCTCGGAATCACGCACCATCAATTTTTAAAGACTTGTGATAATCCTAACTAATTAAAAAAAATTACATGCACTTTTCGGTTCTTTACATTCCATGCACCTTATGGATTTTCATCCCGGAAATCCACAAAAAAAAACTAGGGAAAAAAATGGGGGTACAAAGAACGTATTTGATCCTCCTTCTCCCATATCCTCTCATGGAGATTCCTATGATGCCAACGAACTCGCACTAGAGGAGTTGACAACCCATAAAGGACATGCTATTGTCGATCCTATATCTCCACTGGGAACTCTAAAAACGTCGTCCCATCGTCGATGTCCATCTCACCCCAATCGATAACCTGCCATGGATCCTGCACATATCTCTTCAACTGGGACACGTGGAAAACATTATGCACCCAGTGCATCTATGGGGGAGGAGATAGATGGTATGCCACCTCACCTACTCTGCTGAGGATCTAGAAAGGTTTGATGATCCTCATAGATAGCTTTTCGCCCCAACCAAACATATGTAATCTTTATCAGGGTGAGACCCATAAGAAGACATGGTCTCCCTAGTCAAACTACAAGGGTCTATGTCTCCTAATGACATAAGACTTCTATCGGCTCTGTGCCATCTTCATTATCTCCTGCATGGTATGTACCTTCTTTGTGGTTTCCTATACCTGCTCTGGACCCATAAGGGTTGAATCCCCTAGGTCTATCCAGCATAGAGGTGATCTTCATGATTATCTTTACAAGGCCTCAAACAGAGTCGTTCCAATGGTGGATCTATAACTATTGATTTATGAAAAATCTACCAGTGAAAAATGGTCCTCACAACTGTGGCCAAAATCTAGGACACAAGCATGAAGCATGTCCTTGAGTTTTTTTATGGTCTGCTCCATCTATCCATCTGTATAAGGATGGAAGGCAATACTCATGCGTAGATGATCTCAAAATTCCTCCAGCAATCCCTTCCACAAGAGGAATGTAAAATGAGCATTGTGATCTGAGACCATCGTCGATGGAACCACATGAAGTCAAACAATCTATTTTACATTGAGAAGTCACGAGCGCTCTACAGATCCCTGGACTTAGATGGTTAGTATGTGGGCCAACTAGGTGAGTCATTCAATGATCACCCAGATGGAATTGTGGCCCCTAGATGTACATTGTAGCCCCATCACAAATTCCATGGATATACAATCCCACATCCACTTCGGAACCTCATGTGGCTGAGCTAATCCTGTTGGTACTTGATGCTCGGCCTTCACTTGCTGAAAAGTGAGGCATCATGATAAAATCTCTATAACTTCTTTCTTCATCCTTTTCCACCAGTACTGACACCCGAGTTCCTAGTACATCTTTTCCACTTTAGGATGTACTTATAAATGGGATGTATGGAACTATCTCAACACCTCCTCTCGAAGAATCATTGGTTTCAGGGTGTGCTCTCTGAAGAGGATGACATGCTCCCCACCTCTATAAAATCAATCAAGAGCATGTCCTGAGGATATTTAACCACATCGGGCCTTGCAGTCTATGTCCTCAAGATGAGCCTCATGAACTCTCTGAAGAAGTGGGGGGTGAAAGTCATAGACTAGAGATGAGCTTATCCATCACTATCCATGAAGGATAACTAAAAAACGGCTAGCTTCTCTATCACCTAATTAAGAAACTATAGACCAGACCTCTTACTTAGTGCATCTGTTACTACATTCCACTTTCCAGGAGTGTATAACATCTCAATATAATAATCTTGGAGGAACTCTATCTATCGTCACTATCTTAGGTTCATGTCCTTATGTGAAAAGATATACCTGAGTATCTTGTGATCATAGTGGATAGTAAACCATTCACCCATAAACTAGTGCCTCCAAATCATTAGCGCAAAGACCAGTACTGATAACATCGGGTCATGGGTAGCGTAGTTCTACTCGTGTTGTCTAAACGGCCATGAGCCTTAGGCAATTACTGCTCACTCCTGCATCAGAATACAAACTAGTCTGGTCCATGATGCAGCGTAGTAGACTACATAACCAACGCCCTATTATAGTAGCCTCAATATGGGGATGCTTTTCAATTTCACCATAGCTCTTGAAAACTATGATGTCATCTTTCCATCCATAATAAATGTTTCTATTTCTTTCTCAAGGCTGACATGGGTGCCGCTACACAGGAGAAGTTAGGTACAAATCTCTGGTAGTACCAAGCCATTCCTAGGAAACTCTGAACCTCAGACACTATCACATAATATAATTATTTTTAATTTTTATTTCATTTAATTTCCATTATTTCTTTTTTTTGGGCATTACCCCTGTATTTTTGGAGGAATGGGTGTGTATTCATGATTTGGGCTGAACTGTGAGCTCATTTCCAGATTTAAAAACCAATTTTGATTCTTTTATAACCCTTTAATTTTTTAATATTTGGCACTCATTACACATCCAAAATGGACTCCCTTGACCTATAAACTTCACCATATTAATTTGGACACTTTAGTAATCCATAATCTTTGTGGAGTTGGGTTTTTATTTAAGGAATTGGGCCAGCCCGAAAGCCCATTTCTAGTTTCAAAAATAAATTTTGTTTATTTAATAACATATTAATTTTTTACTCTTTTAAGTGATTCCACCTCTTCCTTGAAGCCAACATCCATAGGGAGGACCCCATTACATTTCCCCCCCTCTTAGAACCTGGTATGCATCGTGAATTTGGAAAGAACTTAAAAGGGATTCTCAAAACGTCAAGATTTGAATTGGTAATTTTATTCCTTCACAAATCTATCATTTCTCACTCTTTTTCCACAATTCCAGTTTCTACATGACCAATTTATCCTTTTCAGAACCTACATTAATTTTCAGTTGATTGTAAATTCAGGTACTAGTGTATTCTGTGAGATTATTCAAGATATTTCATGTATTTTTCTTACCCTCTTTGTTCCTCTCCTTTCCATAATGTTTCATCAAATTTTTATTTAGGACCCAAATGAACAGAGGTTAGGGTTTCGAACCTATGGTTTAACCTTATATTTTATTGGTCTATTATTCTATTTTTAGGCTTAATCTAGGTCTCTCTTGGTGGGGCAATGGTGTCATTTGATTTCCACACAGTGAATCAATGGTTTTCATTAATTTGGTAGGTGATACATTTTGGTATGTAATCATTGTGACCTATATGTTGTGTTTATGGTATTTTCATGTTTATTTAATTTTAATTTTGATGCAAAAACTGGTTTTAGTGGAAATTATAATGTAAATGAATTTCAAGATCCAATTTATTGTAAAATTAGGGGTTTTTCATATAAATCTTTTATTGGATCATTAATGGATTATGTATAATTATTTAGTTTATTTTATTTTACTTTATTATGTCTGGAAATATGGTTTTAAATGCTCTTCTCCTTTGTATGTTGCTACAAAATTGGTTTTGGGTGACGTTTGTTAAGTAAATAATTTTTAGTACCAATTTGGTGTCAAATTGTGCGTTTTACAAGGCTATTCTATGTGATGCTTACTGGGGATGTTTTATAACTCATGTAATGAGTTTATATAAGTGTTTTGGGTGTTGAAAATTCTGATTTGGAAAATATGAGAATGCACATGGTGTTCCATGTGGGGTTTGAAGGGGTATCTGTTTTTGTGTAAAGCATTGTTAGTTTTTGTGAAGTTGTTTCTTAAAAATAAAAATGTTTTGTTGTGTGATTTATGTGCTATAAAGTATCAAAATCTACTGTATTATTTGAATATGACAATTAGTGGTGTTTTGACATGAAAAGCGATCTGTGTTGCTTTCTATAATTTTTTAGCACAAAGGGGGAAGCCCAGATACCTAGGTGGGCGGATATGTACTAGTATGGCTAGTGAACCAGATGGGTTCTGTCCCTGTTTCACTGAGAAAATGGATAATGAAAACTCTCGATAAACTATGTGGGTGATGGTTTGATACCACTAGGTTATGGGTATACTTCTTACTAGTGCCTCTTTCTTGGTAAAAGATTGTGACTTGGATACTTTACACTGATGTACGAGGTATATAGGGCCCGAGACTGTCTAGTTTCCTAAGGGTGTTCCTGGTTTTGGTTCTCATTGGATTATTGATATTTACCTTGTCTTATGGTGTGTTTGGATGTTAATTATAGTATAAAAAACTCATTATTTAAATGTTTTAACATTCTGATTTTTTTTGTTGGAAAATATTTTTCAATTGAAAGTTATGTTTCTTGGAATTTATCACTGCTTTTCTCCACTTATTTAAACAGCTTTCTTAGTCACCATGTATTGAATAATCTTTGGAATATTTGGGTAGTATCCTATTGAGCATAGGAAAAAACCCTACTTACACCCCTTGAGATTATGTATACTTGGTTAGGCTTGACTCAGGTAAAGGAAAATCCTCAGGTGAAGGTAGTCCTGTTTGTTAGACCCTTCCTGCGGTGTGGTGTTGTGGAGACGGCTCAGGGGTGACAACCCCCTTGTTGTGTGGAGTCTTTATTGATGTATTTATGTGGTATTTATATGTATTTGGACAACTTTTAATATTTTTAAAGACATATATTCTGATCTGGTTTTGTTATGACTTGTTGGGAAACAGAATTTTAGATTCTTATATTTGAATATTTTTAATGTTTTATGCTTTTGAAGTTGGGTAAATCCTTCCCAAATGTAAATGAATGATACCCGGGCACAAGTGCCAGCCCTTGGTGATATAGGAGGCCCTTCATGCCTTTTCATGGAATGGATTTTTTGCCGATATTAATAGAGATCATATACGGTTCGTGACAAAATGGTATCAAAATTAGTTGATGTTTTTGGATTGTAATACTATTTTTGGATGAGTCGGGATAGAAAAGAGCTAGGATTTTCTGGTCTCAAGGATTTGGTCACGAGTAGGGTTCTTGTCCCACACCTCTCATGGAAGACCTTATATCACCAGTGGACATTGGCATTGGCTGATTCACTTCACTTCTAGGTGAGATGTGTGTGCTGCAGTCCCCACGTGGACATTAGACGGGGGTGAAGTAGTTGTTTATTTTAGTATCAAGATGTGTTTAAATTATTTATATTTGATTTATTTGATTAAATATTTCATAATTGTGGTTTTTAATATTATTTTTGTTACTATTTCATTTTGTAGCAACATGAATCCCCGGAAAGCTTCCATGAGCCCACGAGAGGAAGATGGAGAGAGTTCTCCCACGCCAATTGATCAGAGGCTAGTTGAGGATGTGGTCTGGGGTGTACAGGCTCTATTACAGGGACCAGATCATATTCCATATTTTATTTTATAGGTTGAGACTAGCCCTAGAAAGGACAAGGCCCGGGAGTTCTTGAAAAATTAGCCTCCCACCTTTTGAGGCATCATAGAACCCCAAGAAATAGAGTCATGGATTAAGAATATTGAGTGAATGTTTGAGTTCCGGGATACACCCTATGAGCATAAGGTGAAGTGCTCCTCCGTTAATTGGAGGGTCCCATTCAAAGGTGCTGGGAACCGGTTCTTCAGACTAGGAAGAATGAGCATATGTGCTGGGGTGATTTTTAGGATATCTTCAATGAGAAATAATACCTCAAGGTCTTCACATATTCCAGGTCCTGAGAGTTCATGGATCTTGTTCTGGGGAATCTTTTTGTCATGGAGTGTGCCAACTGTTTCTCTATGTTGGTTCATTATTCCCCTTAAATCCTCCCCAATGAGAAAGCAAAGGGCCAGATGTTTGGGAAAGGCTTGCGACCTGAGATATACTCATTTGTTTTCTTGTTCAAGCAGATGACCTATGTTGAGTTCATTGACCAGGCATGTATAGTGGCGATTGACCGTAAATTCCAGGATGGTTTCTCTAGGTCAATATAAGTAGTTGGTAGTGGAATCTCCTCAGAGAAGAAATGGAAGTTGGAGGAACAGGTGAAGAAAGGAGGGAACAGTTCAGGCCACTATTCTATGCTATTTTCATCTATGGCTTCTAATGAGATATTAGTTATGTCACACCAGTGTGGGAAGTCGGGGCACATCCAAATGGAATTCCCTCTTCCTCTGATGCCTTGTTACTAGTGTGGATTTTTGGGTCATTTGGTGTGCTTTTGTGGGGTGGAACATCCAATTCTGAGTGGTGTAGGGTTTGTGGCTTCAAGAAGAGTGCTAGCATAGTCTGAGCTGTCAAGGACTGGGGGATCTTGATTTGGCAGTCATGGTGGTAGGGATAATTCATATTCTAAGAAAATCCAAATCAGGGCACAACCACATACTAGTAGTCATATTTAAGTGGAGACTGGACATCTCCATGCAGTGGATCGGGCACCAGCAGGATCAGAGGCAGGACCGTCGATAGTTCGAGGTACCTTTTTGATATCATCATCTATATCTGCTGATCTTTTTTATATTGGTTCCTATATTTCATTCATTTTTCCTTTTTTTTGGAATCGCAGAATTTTCCCAATGATTTTTTGTCTTTTGCGTTGGAGTTGGTTATGTCGATGGGAAAGAAGAAGAAGCAGGGTCTTAGGTGTTCGTCCTACGCACTCTCTGGGTTGGGGATTCTGATAACATGGTACATCTTGGTATTATATATGGATATTTTTAAATTGATACTTGTCATGGATTGGCTAGTACACTTCCAGGAACACATCGATTGCTAAAGGCAGTGAGTGAGTTTCACAGTACCTGATGGGAGCCGTCGGTTTTTCCATAGAGAATGGGATCCTCGGTCGGGTCGCACATGACCTCCACTCCAGGAGTTGGGATGTTTTGTCTTCCAGTTATCATTTATCACACTATATTATGATGTTTATTACCCTAACGGTTCAATACCTTGTGTACTTCAGGTGTTTTTGGAGGTATTCCTAGATGAATTTTCAGGCTTTCCCCCAGAGCGAGTTGTAAAGTTCATGATTGAAGTAGCACTGGGAACAAAACCGATATCTCTTCCATCATATTATATAGACCCTACCAAGCTGAGGGAACTAAAGATACATCTGGATGACCTATAATCAAAAGTATTCAATAACTTGAGCATCTCTCCTTGGGCCGCTCCTATGTTGTTCATGAAGATGGTTGACGGATCCCTCCAGTTTTTTATTGATTACCAAAAGATGGATAAGGTAATAATTAAAAACAAATACCCTTTTCCTAAGATATATGATTTGTTCGATCAGTTTAAGGGGTGAATGTTGTTTTCAAAAATAGACTTGTCTTCAGGATACCATCAACTCAGGGTGAGATAGTATGATATCCTGAAAATATCCTTCTAAAGCAGTTACATCCACTTTGAGTATTTGATCATTAACTAATGATAGATCATTTCTCAGGTAGACTTTATGGCACTCATGAATTTTGTGTTCCATCAGAATCTTCATTCTTTCGTTGTGGTGTTCGTGGATGAAATTCTAGTATAATCTGGCTCGGAGGAGGAACACAAATATCACTTGAGGACCGTCTTGGGCACATTGCGGGATCACCGTCTCTATGAAATGTTCTCAAATGCACTTTCTGGATCAAAGAGGTGATGTTTTTGGGGCATGTGATTTCAGTGCAGGGGTTTTTAGTCGACCCTTAGAATATCATTGTGGTCATTTCATGGGAGCAACCAAAGAATGTGTCTGATATTAGAAGTTCCCTTGGCTTGGATGGTTATTAGTGGTAGTTCATCTAGGATTTCTCTCATCATTATTCACTGATGACCACTCTCAACTGGAAAGGGGCAAAGATTAAATGGTTCCCAGAATGTCAGGCATCGTTTCAGGTGCTAAAGCGGTGGTTGACTACCTCCCCTATCATGATTTTTCCTCAGGATGATAAGGGTTGTGTTGTCTATTTTGATGCTTCGGGTATGGGTCTTGGGTGAGTTTCTATACAGGATGATCACATGGTAGCATTTGGCTCTTGCCAAATCAGACCACAAGAAATTAATTACCTGACCCAAAACTTGGAGTTGTTCGTGGTGATGCAAGCATTGAAGACTTGGCATCACAATATCTTGGGTGAGATGATTTTGGTCTACTTTGATCACAAAATCTTGGCCTATATCTTCTAACAGAAGGGCCTCAACTTGAGGCAGCGTCGCTGGATTGAGTACTGGTAGGGGTTCAAATTTGACATTGTCTACAACCTAAAAAAGGGTAATGTGTTGGACGATGCCTTGAGAAAAAGATTTCCACTGTAGGCTTTGAGGATGTCCAGTGATGAGTATAATTTTATGGGAATCATTGCTTAGATGCATTTGGAAACCATTGATCACAGTGGAGGTGTGTTCTTGGTGAGATTTTAATTAACTCATTATCTCTTGGAGTTGATTCAGTGGTAATAGCCTAGTGATGAGTTTTGATAGTTGTCAAGGAAGTTTCACCATGGTGGGAAGACATCCTCTAATTGGTCTCCTTCTCCAGATGACATCTTCTACTTCATGGGCTATTCAGTAGTACCGTTATCTCTATGGAAGGTGGAAGTGTAGGATAGCCCCCAGTCTCAATGGGATGTCCATCCAGGTGCCAGCAATATGTATTATGACATGCGATGACAGTTTGGGTGTCTAGGTATGCAACAGGACATAGCAGAATATGTGTTGAGATTCTACACATGCAAACATGTGAATAAAGCGGATCAAAGGCCCTCGGGTTTTCTCCAAACATTACTAATTCGTACTTAGAATGGGGGAGAGGTTTCCATGGACATCATTGTTGGCTAACCTTGTACACCTCGAGGTAAGAATGAAATTTTGGTGGTGATTGATCATCTGACCAAATCATCCCACTTCATTTCGATCAAAGATACAACTAAAGTGGATATGTTGGTCCATTTGTATCTTTATAAGGTGGTAAGGCTCCATGGTGTGCCAGCAGAAATTGTCTCAGATAGAGAACCTCATTTCACTTCTCTCTTTTGGTAAGTCATTCAGGGGGAATTGGGGTCTCATATTAAGATGATCAAGGAACACAATCCCCAAATAGATGGTCAGACAGATCGGGCGAATCATATTTTTGAGGACATGATTCGTGCATGTGTTATAGAATTTGATGGTTCCTAGGATAGCTATTTGGGATTGTTCGAGTTTTCTTCTAATAATAGTAACCAATCCTCAAATTTAATTGTATATTTTGAGGAGCTCTATGGTCGACCTTGTTAGTCACCCTTATGTTGGCATGAGGTAGGTGAGATCTCACTAATGGGGATGAGTCTGGTGTAAGATACATCTAAGAAGGTCAAGTTGATTAGGCAATGCTTATTGACTTCTTAGAGTCTCCATAAATCATATTCTTACCAGAGGCATCAAGACCTAGAGTTTTCTATGTGTTACTGGGTATTCATGAATATGACCCCTCTTCTGGGCCATCGTTGATTGGGAAAGCAAGGGAAGTTGATGTCGTAGTAAATCAGACCTTTGGAGATCACAAATCATATTGGAAAATTTGCCCACATGTTGGCCTTAGCTTCTTAGTTGACCTCTATCCATGAGGTCTTCCATGTATCCCATTTGAATAAATACAATCTGGATCAATCCCATGTACTGAATTGGGAGGAGTTGGATATAGAGCCCAATTTATCAGTTTTTTAGTGTCCAGTGCAAATAGTGGACTCCCAAGATAACGTTCTTCAGCGAATTTTTATTCCATTGGTCTGGGTTCATTGGTAGCATGTAAATGATACAAATGATACATGGGAATGGAATTCATGGGTTGTGGAAGAGTACATATCCTTGTTTTCCGATCTCACTTCATGTTGACTTTATTGGGCGAAAAGTATTTCATAGTGGGGAGAATTTTCACATACATGACTTATTTTTAAGGTATTTTTCATTTAATTTCCATTCTTCTTTGGTTATGGAGGCTTCCCATGCATTTTTTGAGGAATGGGTGATTTTTTATGATTTAGGCCAAACCATGAGCCCATTTCCATATTTAAAAACCAATTTTGTTTCTTTTATACCTCTTTCATTTTTCAATAATTGTCACCCATTCCATATATAAAATGGCCTCCATTTACCAATTAACATCACCATATTAATTTATACCCTTTAGGAAATCATAATCTGGGTGAAGTTGGATTTTTATTTAAGGAATTGGTCCATCCCCGAAGCCCATTCCTAGTTTTAAAAACAAATTTTGTTTATTTAATAACCTATTCTTTGTTTATAATTTTTCAGTGATTATTCATCCCAATAAAAGACAACATCCCCAGGCATGACCCCATTACCTTTCCCCCCAATTTTGAGCTTGTATGGATTGTGAATTAGGGCAGAACTTCATAGGTTTTCTCAAATCATCCAAATTTGAAGAGGTAATTTCATTTATTCATAACACTTTTATTTCTCACTCATTTTCCTCCAGTCTAGTTCTTAAATGACCTATTCATCCTTTTTCAAACCTAAATTTTATGTTTTGCTGTTAGTAAATTCAGATACTGGTGTATTGTGTGAGATTTCTTCAAGATCCCTCAAGTAAGTTTATGCCCCTCTTAGTTCATCATTTTTCCATGATGTTTCGTCGAATTTTTATTGAGGTCGCAAAGGACAAGAGGGTAGGGTTTCGAACCTAGAGTTTAACCTTGGGTTTTCTAGGTCTATTATTGTGGTTTTAGGCTTGATCTAGGTCTCTTTGGTGTGGCAATGGTGCAATTTTATTTTCACAGAAAGTTTCAAGGGTTTTCATTAATTTGGTAGGTGATTCCTTTTGGTATGAAATCTTTTTGACCTAGCTTCTATGTTTATACTATTTCCATGTTTATTTAATTTTAATTTTGCATCAAAAATTGGTTTTAGTTGAAATTATAAAGTAAATTAATTTTATGGGCCAATTTATGGGGAAATTGCGGTTTTTCATATAAATAAATTATTGCTTCATTAAGGGATTCCCTATAATTATTTAGTTTATTTTATGGAAAATTATTATGGATGAAAATAATTTTTTCAATTTTATTATCCTTTGGTTGTTTCTATAAAATTGGTTTTGGGTGACGTTTGTTAAGTAAATTATTTTTGAGTACCAATTCAGTGTCAAATTGGAAATTTTACATGGCTATTCTCTTTGATTCTTATTGGGGTTTTTTTATAAATCATGTAATGGGTTTATATAAATGTTTTATGTGTTGAAAATTGTACATTGGAAAATATGGAAATTCTCATGGTGTTCAATGTGGGGTTTTAAAGGGGATTTTTGTGTTCAAAGCATTGTTAGTATTTGTGATGATGTTTGTTAAAAAAAAATGTTTTGTTGTGTGATATAAGTGTATAAAGTGTTAAAAGATACTGTATTGTCTGATATGAAAAGTAGTAGTGTTTTTACATACTAAGGGATGTTTTTTTCTTTTTGAAATTGTTTGATCAGAAATGAGGAAGCCCGGGAACCTAGGTTGGTTGATATGTACTAGTACGGCTAGTGAACAAGATGGGTTGTGTCCATATTTCACTGAGAAAATGGGTAACAAAAACTCTAACTAAACTTTTTTGATGATGATGGGGGGCTACTAGGTTATGGTAATTCTCCCTACTTGTGTCTCATTTACGATAAATGATAGTGACTTGGATACTTTACACCGAGGTATGAGGTACATTGGGCCCAAGACTGTCTAGTTGCCTAGGGGTGTTCCCGATTTTGGTGCTCATTGGATTATTCGTATTTTACCTTGTATTATGGTGTTTTTAAATTTTAATTACATTAGAGAAAATGTATTATTAAATTTTTTTTAACATTCTGATAGTTTTAGTTTGAAAATGGGTTTCTATTGAATGTTATGTTTTTGGAATTTATCATTTTTTTTCATTACATATTAAAACTGCATGCTTAATCACCTTCTATTGAATAATCTTTTGAATATTTGGGTGGTATCCTATTGAGATTTGGGTCACAACCTAGTTAAATACCTTGGGTGTAATTGGACTTGGTTATGATTGAATGAGGTAAAGATAAATCCTCAGGTGAAGGTGGTTCGAATTTTTAGAGCCCTCCTATGGTACACTATTGTGGAGACGAATTGGGGGTGAAACCCCCCTTATTGTGTTAATTCATTATGGATATATTACTTCTATCATTATTATTATTTGGACCACATGTACTATATTTAAATACATGAATTTAGATCATCTTTTTAAGACTTTTTGGGCATACAAATTTCAGATTCTTATTATTGATTGTTTTTAATGTTTTAGGCTTTCATACTTGGGTAAATCATTCCCAAACCTAAATTAATGAAACACATGAACTTTTTCCATCCTATGGGGATAGATAATTCACTTTTATCCTTTTCATGGGTGGGATTTGGTGCTGGTATTAGTGAAGATCGTATCAATTGTTTGGTAGTCATACTCATGGGTGGCTCCCAAGAAAGCACGACCCCTATCTTTGCTGGATCCACAACGACTCCAGCCTATGAGATATTATTCCCTAGGAAGTGGACTTTCTATTTCCATGACTATCACTTTGAGAGCATTCTATAAATTTTATGCTCTCAGAGAGTATCCATAACTATCTGCAGGTGTGTGGCGTGCTCCTCCTCTGATGCTGATTATGTCATGATGTCGTCAATGAAGACCACCACAAATCGATTGAGGTATGGATGGAAGATCTTATTCATGAGCCCCATGAACCCTGCCAAAGCATTGGTTATGTCAAAAACCATCACAAGGAATTCATAATAATCATACAGACATCTGATGGATTTCTTTGGTATGTCCTCATCTCATACCATGAGTTGATGATAACATGATATGAGGTCTATCTTCAAAAACCATCAAGCTCCATTCATCTATTCAAAGAGATCATCGGTCCTTGGAAGAGGATACTTATTCTTCTCGGTTACCTAGTTTAGGAAAAAATATTCCACACAAATACCCAAGCTCCCATATTCCTTCTTGGAGAACAAAATCGTGGATTCCCATTGAGAAACACTGGGCCTTATGAACTCCTTCCCCTGCAAGTCCTCCAGTAGTACCCGCAACTCAAGAAGCTCCATGGGATCCATCTGATATGCTGGTGAAGATATTAATGTCGTTCTAGGGTACATGTTGATTTAAAATTATACCTCACTATGAGGAGAGAGTCCTGTAATATCATTTAGAATGACATCATCATACTTGTCCACCACTATAGGATATCTCGGACACCTCACATCAACTACTCCGAGGTTGATGTTGTCCAATGGGTGAGTGCTCGGTTTCACCCTCCTCCGAGAAATTCCATCATGTCATTTAAAGGTTTCCTGATCACCAGTGAAAGAAAACATGATACCATATTTGCAGACACACCACACATTGCACCTAAAATAGTCAATTTAACTATAGACTATAGATAGCCGTCCATACCCAAAATGAAGTCATTAGGTCGTGACGCTGCTATTAGAAGAACACATCCGAAGCTATAGCCTCTTAGAGTGAGATCACATGGTTTTCACATGTGTGTAATCATTGAATACTCTCCCATACGAGTCTCTAATCATAAGTATCCAGACAATAAATCCATCAGAATCTCTGGGCTCTGAACAAGTGTCATGGCAATGAAAGAGTGATGGGAACCGGGGACTATAAGTACTACATCTCGGGTGGTTTTGACATAGATCATACCTCTAATAATATCTGGAGCATTGTGGGTGTAGGCCTCTACCGCATGTAGCTGAGCTCATCCTTGTCCACCTACTCCCTATGATTGGGGTGGACCACCTAGGAGTGGTTGTGGTATAATCTCAAATCATCATCCACCACCTATTGCACAACCTGATGCTCTGCCACGTTTGTCAGCCTATGGACCCCTTTGCTTAAACGTCTGCCACTATCTTAGTGGTTCCTAGACTATCTGTTGATCGTCTGTGTGATGGGTCTGGAAGTCACGAGCCATGTGGCCCTGCCTGCCGTACGTGATGCAGATTATTCTTCCCTGCTAACACCCACTTCTTTGCGATCTTCGTATCAATGAACCTACATCATGGGTTCACCCTCTGTAAGGTCTGGTTTTCTTAGACTTCTGCATCATCTTCCTACATCCTACTACAGATGACTCGGTTAACTATTGTCTGGTGGTGGCTGTCACCATTGGTGCCTTCTCAGCTAAGAATCTTTCAAAAAATAATGCTGGCTTGGGCACTCCAACCGGCATCGAGATATTGAGAAATATCATCGATGCATTGATTTCCCACCAAAGACCCTACAAAAAGGTATAGGTTCTAATTAAGGGACCATGCACCATATCAGTGTAGTAGCATGAGAGATCATTGAATCTCATCAATTACTGGGCCACTAATAAGCTACCATGTTTTAAGTGAATCATCTCTTGGATACACACTGAGCATAGTGTCGCTAGAATGAACTCCGCCCTAAGGAGGCTATCATTGTCCATCCAGGTGAAGGTCGCCTCATCATGTAATTGGAGGGTCAGGTTCCACCATCTTCCTATCAAGCCTAGGAAATGACTAGCAGCTAGGATAACCATATACTCTGCTAGTGTCCCAACTAGGTGGAAAACTTTAGCCACAACCACCAGCTTGGCTACAGATGCTTGGGGATCTGTCTCACCACGAATCCACAAATATATATGTCACTAGAACTGGGAAAATTCACTCAATCGGTCAACATTGCCCTTCAGTGGGGCTGGTGGAAATTTCTTCCCAATGGGTGGTGGTGTTGTCGGTGCACCATCGGAAGGTCCAAACACAATAAGAGGGCCCAACATTGATGTCTCGTCGCTCGATGGCCCATCCTCATTTAATCCCTCCATAACCCTGGCTCACTATCTATGTGTAAGAATCCTAAAATGAAATAGCTTCACATGGTCAATAAGTTATACCCCGTGAGATGGGTCAAAAGATATCAAAAGTAAACATTTACAAAACACACGCAATCATTGTTTTCATGCACCGAGTCCAAAATCATAATTTAGGTTCTTGGTATATGGATACCTCAGATGTCGCACCAACACTGGACTCCCCAAAAAAACATACTCAAAACATGTAACACTATTGCTCCATTGGAAATATCGGAGTCCTAGTTCTTTAGTAGAAATGATTCCTCTGATACCACTTTGTCATGACCTATCGCCCGGAACCCGTGTCATGACTAACCGAAGCCCACCTTCTATAAGCAAGGGGCTGGCGACTAGAACTAAAAATTATTATTGCAAAATGAGGAGGGAATTTCCTTTGAACATGTACAAAAAAATAAACTTGTTACAAAAAAATGTAAAACACATAGTAAAACAACAGATGTAGAAGTGTGTTCTAAAAGTAAAGGGGCCGGAATACAATCCCAAATGAAAGATACAATACAAAATAATATAGAAAACATATCCTGAGATTATCCACATGGGATCCTACCTGAAGGGTAGGTACAGATCATCTCCACAACTCTCCACATCAATCATCACCGCCGTCCACCATCAGGTCCTAGCTCCCTGAGTCTCAGTCAAGGCTGTTTGTCGTCTGCACAAGACACAACATGGTGCGGGAAAAGCCCATGCATGGGATAGTATTCCAATACCCAGTAGTGAACTCGAGACCCCTGATGGTCTCTCAAATTTCTATAATGTTAGACAACAAGAATGATCTCAATCACAATGCACAAAGAAATAGACACATCTCAAACCATGTATAACTGAGTACAATAGTACATATGAATAGATGTAGAACTTGATCATATTATTTTCTCAAGAGGCACTGCTCCTGACCCACACGGGATTGATAGGTTTTAACCCCTTCAAGAACCAAATAGAATTGATAAGAGATGATCCAAAAAGGATATCTAGGTGTTGTTTCACACTACATCACTATGTGCTGATTCACAAAGAATGGATAGGTGAAAATTCACACAGAATCAATAGGTGTTGATTCATACAGAATCGCTAGGTGATGATTTATAGAGAATCGATGGGTGCTGCTTCACACAGATTCGCTCAGTTCTGATTTACAAAGAATCTCTAAATGTTGATTCACTGAGAATCGCTCGGTGCTGATTCACATAGAATTCTAAGGTGTTGATCCACATAGGATCGCTCTTCATTGTTCACATCTCATCCAACAATTGGATTCCCTCTCATAGTACGCTTCTTTCTAGGAGAAACATCCCCTCAAGACATCGTTCAAATTTCAACCATCACGAACTCCCATGATGAAGTTACCTGATGATCCTTCATGTCATAAGGGTTCATACACAATAGATGATGCGTTAACTGGACGCCTGGTCTGTACATTATTGGAATTTTAGTGCCGAGGTCCCGATTGGATTCAAGGTTGATCCAACCTAGATACACTATAAAATTCTCCAATACTTATGTGGAGTATCTCAAAAGGACCATCTCTCTCCATGTATCCCATCCCATGAAACAGTATGTCAAACGGACGCCTTGTTCATAAGGTATGACCATTTTAGCGTATCAGGGACAGAGAGGCATCCGGGTCTGGTCCGACCCGGCCAGACCGACCCGACCCAACCCAACCCAGTCCAGGTCCAACATTGCAAAGCCCAAAATGGCCTAGACTGGCCTAGTTGGGCTAGACCATAGAACGGCTTGGCCAGCCCCAGTTGGGCTGGGCCACGGCGGTTCGGCCCGCCAGCATGCATGACCCACATAGGGGTCACGCGGTCCACCTCTTAAAGAATTCAAAGAGTCATTCGTCTCTTTAAATGGAAGCACCAGGTGGTTTTTCATGGGTGTCTATGGGACCAAAATGTAGGGGTTCCCTGCCTTCTCTGCAGCTTTGATGTCACGAATTGCTGCACCACGATGTGTGATGGCACACCACCTTCCACATCTACGGTCGGTCGAGAGTCGGCCGCATGTTCATCTACCTCATCGCTGAGTGGTGCCACCCTTATCTGTGGCCAGAGAGCTATGGTCATGCCCGCGTTGCACTGTCAGATCTTTTAAGGGCCACCAGATGAGTTTTGATGGTTCGTTCTTCCTTCCGGATGCACCTATGGCCCTCTTGGGATGCCTCTGTCGTTGCATGACTCCTGGTTTCCTCTTTCCATTGATTAGAAAATAATCCCATGAAGAAAGCATCAGGTAACAAAGCGGCGGAGGGTGCGGGCCTTGTTTGTTTGGACCATGCCCTCTGCGTTATCATCATAACAAAGGGACAATAAAAAACACCACATATATATTGTTTAAACCCCGTTCAAATCCCCTACAACAACCACTTGAAAATTCAGGGACAAGGAAAAGCATCTTGGTAATTTCTTGAATTAAATAACAACCCCGACCTCGTAAATGGAGGTGACGTCGCGATCATGGAGGGAGAGGAGTCCTCTCTTGATGAGGCCACTGGAATTTGCTGATCCCTAATTGGTTCCTCAATGGGTGCCTTCAAGACCATCATTCTTCGTTGGAAGGTTTGAGCATCAGCACTTCATCAGAGTTCTCCCAAAATCACCCACCTAAAACACACTTTCTCCATGATTTCAATTAAACAAAAAATCCAGTAGATAATTAATACATCTCTCAATTAATGGTCCATTAATTGATGTAATTACTGTGTTAAATTAATTACATGAGGGGTGCTTACACAACCATATTGTAACTGGCCATTTAATATCCCATATTAATTATCCGACCACCTCCATGGTCCCCATGACCGCTACTCAAGAGGTGGTAGGATAAAATAAATTAAATGATTTTATATTTTATTAATTCATTAAAAGTCACAAAAGCCAACATTTTAAACCAACCTACTGTGGTTAAAGATAAGCATCCTTAAAGAAAATCTTGGTGTTGTGGATTCAACGGTGCTCTCATATTTCAATTTCAAGCACCGGTTCAAAATTAAGATAACATTTCCAGTACGCTTACAAAATGTTTCATAAAAAAGTTCAAAATTCCATTTCAGGTACACTAGGCCTCAAAATCACATGGATTCAATTTTTTCAGACTCGTAAAAACCCCAAATAATTTAAAAAAAATTACAAGGAATTTCCAGGACTTTAAATAAATATAAATTAAATTTATATCATTTTTTACATTCTTTAAATCTTTATATAAGTATGGTAACAAAAAATATAACAAATTAAGTCTCATATGAAAAACAAAGTAGGAATTATTCAAAACGTAACCAAAACATGGATGTGTTAATAAGAAAGTTATACAAATACAAATATTGTATTAGATATCAAAATATGGTTTTGTGGTATATTTAAAATAAACATTTATTTACTGTGTATAATTTTTTAATGAGTAAGCATAGAGCCAAGACTTAAGATAAGGGTATTATCATCTCACATTTATTTTTCCTGAGACACAAGCCATGTTTACCACCTATTTCTTATATGAAGTGTATTTTCGACCCATAGATGTATTATATGATACATATTAATAAAATTATGGATATTTAAATGACCATTTTATGTCATTTATTTCATGGTGTATTTTTTAAAAGTTACCAAATCAGTAAAATAATTTTTTCTCACTTTTTCTTATTTTAGACACATGCCATGTTGTGCGCATATATTATTTTACCTGGTGTATATACTCTAATTTGATATTTTTTACGTTGAAATCATTTTTATCATGATATTTTAAAATTCATTTAATTTCATTGTCATATATGGGGAGTGTAATTCATTGTTACCAAGTAGTAAGAGTTTCTTGAAAGAATTTCAACATTTACCATGATTTTTTATGATTATACTTCCATTGATGAAATATTATGACCTATACCTCATGATCACACAAGGATTTTCCCACAATGTTTATTCAGGATTTATTCATGAATATTTTACAATTTCCTAATCATTGGTACTTAAGATAATTAATAAAATGTTTTTATAAAAATAATTCCATATATAACTTTCTGGTCAAAAATCTGTATCCCTTAAAAACTATGATTCCTAAAATTATTTTTAAAAAAGTATTTCAATTATAGTATGATATTTAATAATATGATTACCTGTAAATTAACTTCTTATGAAATGTTATTCAATGTAATCTTCTTTTCATTTTCCGATAAATGAACTTTTCTAAAATTTGGAGTTTAAAAAGTTATGTTCTGCATTGATGGACGTACCCACATTCCAGACCATAATTCCCATAAATAATCCTTTATTATTTTACAAGGTTAGTTTTATAGAAATATATTTCTTAATATTATAGAAATTTTTGGAATTTAATGTGGTTTTCAAAGGAAAAAAATTTCTCAAAAAGATTATGTTTGAAATGTTTTTTTGATGATTTTCAATGTTTCCATTATATGTTTTCAAATTGTTATTATAAAAGAAAAATATTTATTTGGTTTCAATCATTCTTAATATACATTCAAATAATTTTCAATGAACTGGGTTTCAAAACATTTTCATAACTTATTTATTAGTTTTCAATTTATTTTCAAAGAAATTTTTTTAAAATGTTTTATTGCTTTCTTTATATGTTTTCAATGCATTTTCAAATTAATGGTTTTGAAAAATCATTCATGATTTATTTAAAAGTTATAAAAGTATTTGAAAAGAAGTTTTTTTAAAAAAATTCATTCTTATTTTATATATTTTCAAGGAAAATGTTTTTGAAAACATTTTCACCCTTTCTTTATATTTTTCTGATGAAAAATGGTTTCAAATCTTCTTTTATAATTTTTCAAGAATATATACATAAAAATGGATTTCATATGGTTTTATGTATTTTTTCAAAGAAAACAATGGTATTTTCCGGAAGATATTTAAAAAAATTCAAAACTATTTTGCATCTAATATGACATATGTTGTTGTTACTCATTACTTTAATAGGGATATTATTTAACAGTTACATTCTAATTTTTTCTCTAAATGGTTTATGTGTTGTCAGAAATATATTTATGAAACCTATTTCTATATAACATGTTATATTTTTTATTAGAACCACTTCATTTAATTATTTATTATTTTATGAAATTATTATGAAACCTATATTTTTCATTGGTTAAGATATGATTATAGGTTTATGAAACCCACTTCATTTCATGGATTATGATATTATTGTTTATGATTTTGTTTCACATGAATATATATATTCATTATGAGATCTGTGGGGCCTATATATCCCTCCAATTAGTTGGTTATGGACTTATATCACATTATATTATGATGGGGATCGTGTAGATTGGATTGGTCCATTAATGAAGATGGGGAAACCTGATCCACTACAGGAAGATGGGGAAACTCAATAAACTATCGGAATACAAGGAATCCCAATCCACTGTTGGAATATTCATAAAAATAATCCCTTATATTTAAAGGAATAAAATTGGGGATGGTGGTGTGTCCCACCCACTTGGTTTAGTCCCCATGAAGTAACTTGATAATATATAGAAATGTATCCAGACTTATAGGTAATGATATTACATGTTTATGTTTATGCGAAAATTCCATTTCATATTGATATTTCATGATTTCAGGGATTATTCTATTGATTTCATTATTATTCATGCCTTATTAACTGCACACATTTATTCTATTATTCATTTTTATGATCATTTATATATAGGGTATGATATTCTAATGTTATTTTCAGGTTCTCATAACCTAGAACTTATGTTTATTCTTACATATATCATTTTTTTACCCTTACTATGCATATGAGATCACCTAATTTTTTGTTTCCTTTCATGGATTATGAAGATATATTTTTGGTATAACATGTCCAAGTGGAGTGATATCCTTGGAGAAACAAGTGGGATATTATGTATCTCACTCATGTACCCGTTTTTATGTTTCCCTGATTCCAAATGCACTAAACCAATGCAGTTATTAAGAGACTATTTGTGTAATTTTATATTTATTCTGCGAAAAATGATGTAATGTATATGTATTTTAAGGATATTTTTTATATGTTACCCCATCTTCCCATAGAGGAGTTGGTTTCCCCATCTTTCCATAGTGGATCAGGGTAGAGTTGTTTCCCATTATGGATCATGAAAAAATAGTTTCCCATAATGGACTCAGCCTATATACATGTTTCCCATCATTATATAATTATATATAAATATTTAACCGATGAAACAGATGGGTATATATGTTCCACTGATCACATAATAAAGTCATACCTACATGTGACATAAGATAATACACATTTCATCCTATGATGAAACATAATAATAGATGGGTTACATAAACATCATATCATAACCCATGAAGTAAAATGGGTATCATTTAAATTTAATCGTATAATTACCTATAAAAAATATATAGGTATCCAAATCATTTTAATTAACCCTAACACGTGAAAAGAAGTTTTTTTGAAAATCATATAACCCATTGAACAGAAACTTATTTCATAAATATCAATCCATAAAAACACAAACCATTTGAGAAATAATATTATTGTTATTCTTGAATCATATACTTAGTAAATAATAAACAATAAAAGGGCATTTTATCTTATATAGAGAAGGGTTTTGATAGATCACATGGAACATTTTATGAGGAAAATAAATTTTCTTTTAAAATTATTTTCATAAAACCATTTCGAAATTAATTTTCCTACAAAAATCGATTTACAATTTAATTTAAAATATTCATTTCATAAAATATATTTTTTTCATTGAAAATTGGTTCTTTATATCCAAAAGTAATGTGAAAAAATTTTCCATTGAAGATATCTTTTGAACCTTAGAATATTATCTTTGAAATATTTTCAAAACCTTTTTCATTGAAAATACATTAATAAATTATAAGTAAATATTGATTTTTTTATAACATTTTATATTTAAAATAAATTTAAAATGATTAAAGAAAACATGAAAACCCTTTAAAAACCTTTTCATTGAATATATATTTAATGATTATAAATAATTCTTGAAATTTTTTTGAAAAATATTTCTTTGAAAATATATTTGAAATAATTTAAAAATATTTTTAAACATAAAACATGTATGAAAATATTTTTATAAAAAATGGTTTTGAAATAACAATAAATTCCAACTGAAAAGATAAATAAATCCAGATTTTCATAAAAAAAATTAAACATATTAACTAAAAATGAGTTTAAAAATTATACGTACACATGATGATATTGTGAAATTTTAGAGGTGAAAAAAATCATGAGTGTTCATGAGATATGGATCATAATATTTCTATAGTGGAATCATAATTTTTAATATTCTCAATAAATGATGAGATTAAAGAAAAGATATTACCACCTTAGTAACATTGAATCATTATACACATGAGAGAATAAAAATAAATAATTCTTGAAATATCCTGAAATAATTATATTTATGATATAAAATTTCAAATGGAAGTATATACACTCCATAGAAAAATATATGTGCATAACATGGCATGTATCTCAAAGAAGTTAAATTGAGACAAATTTTTATTTGTGGATTTGGTATCTTCTTAAACATAACCCCCCAAAAAATATCATGAAACAGATATTTATATACCCATTAATTTAATTATAAGAATCAAAGAATAATTCATAGTAGTTATATACACCAATGAAATGAAATAAGTGGTCAATATAGCATTAGTCTCACAAGATTAAAAGTGATATGAGAAAACCATTACCTTATGTCTTGACATTAATTGTACACATTAAAAACTAATGTATAATAAGTATAATTTTACTATAAATAAAAATAACACCATTCTTATATATCATACCATATGTGATATTTTATGAATTTATATTTCCTGGGTAATAACAATTTCATGTTAGTATTATGTTTTGGGTAATAGTTGTTTTGTTTTTCTAAATATGTTTTGACTTGCTATTCTTGATATTTTTTCATAGATAATGATATAAATATTTATAAAATGTAAAAAATTATTTAATTGTCGCATATATTCTTTATATAATTATTTATAATAATCCATAATGTATTGGAATATGGAATTTAATACATCGTACTTGGATATGGACGGTCGTACATATGCAAGAATGTTGTTTCCATTTTATTTTAATATTTAATGAAATAAATTAAATGAAATATATATATATATATATATTAATTTTAATTATTATTTCATATATCTCATATATGTTTACAAAACCCGTCCATAATATATTCCATGTTGAGTGTGAATAAATCACATTGCACTGAGGAGGCGGTCGTCCACACATCCTCAAACAAAGTTTTCATATTTACAAAAATTAGAAAGAATGACGTATTATGTTACATAATAATTAAATAAAATTAAATAAAAAATGAATATATATAATAAAAAATTCTCATCATAATTATATATGATTAGTGGTGGAAATGTGAAAACGAACAACATCGTTTCGTGTGGCAGTAGATTGATAGACTTATGAATGGTATGATCATTACCCATTTGATGGATATGTTTGGATTTTTAGATAGATATCATAGATTAATAAAACTTCAGTATATTTTGTATACTATGGTTATTATATTAAAATTTAATAAGAATATTTGTGGGTGAGGAGAATTAAAATTGAACAAAAGGGTTTGTGGAAGGATGTTACCTATTCTTTGTGTAACTCGTCTTAGTTTTCATTAAATGGATTCATTTGTTGTATTTATTAATAATGGGTGGATTATAGTATTATGACAACAAATTTGGGATATTATTTTGAATGGTTTTGGATGTTCCAATTAGGCCTTACAGGTGTAAGTACAGGGCAGATTGAGTACCTTTTTATTCTGGAAGAGGGGTGGCATTCTGGTAAATACGAAAAGGAAAACACTTTTTGGTGGTATCTCTTACCACATGTGCATAAAAATTCTAAAAGATAGATTTAATTTTATTTATTTTAGATAAGAACCTCCACCACACAAAAATATTATCACTTTTATAATTTTTTTCCTTAACTTCTAAGATTCCCCACATTTAACATTTTGGTTTTTATTAAGGTAACAAGTTTTCTAACCAAAATAATTTATCCATTAATACTAAAATGAAGTGACATTTTTTATAAAAAAAATATACAAATTAAACTATAAATGCGATTTATATATAAAAAAAATCATGTGTGTTGGTAATTATTTTTTAAACAAGCGCATCTAACATGAAAAAACACATATTTAACCTGAAACACGCTAACAATGTTTTTATATTTAATGTTCCATATGTTAATTATAATAGATAAATATTTACATTAATATACCTAATTTCATATGTTTGAACATTTAAAAATCATTTGGATAATTATACTATATTTGTAAATTTTAAATCTTTTAATAAAATATCAATTATTTTTAATATAACATTACTTTTAATTTTAACATTATTTACATAATATAAATTAAACAATATAAATACAAGGATAATATTTGAATATATTAAATTTAAAACTTTTTAAAATGATATATTCATCAAAAAAATACTTGAAAAAAATATTTCATTTAAATTACTTCTCTTTTAATTTTTTTATATTCATTTAATTTATTTATATTTTAACTAAATAATCATTGTGTTGGCATTTCATAAGAATCTAATTTTATTATATAATCTCTAAAAATAAATTTAAATGATAAATAAAACTTATATAAATATATATTTCATATTTATTACATAAACTACATTTTTTTCCAACTCCAATTATTTTTATATATTAAAAGGTATTAAGTTATATTTTTTTACCTTTTTATTCACCTATATTATTATATGGGTGACGTTCATGAACATGTATCCCTCTAACTCAAAAATTAGATAAAATTGGGTATATGTTCTAAATATTGGTACCCAATAGATTTTGGTCAATTTTACAATCTGTTTTGTCCCTTAGGGTTATGTTTTTTTTTCTTTATTAAGCTTAATTTTACGTTAATCACTGTACATAATTTTAATCAGTTTCACTAATATTTTGTCACATAAATTAATTTAATATAATTAGAATAAAAATTTAAAACATAATTATATCATTTATATCTATTTTTTAAAATTATATTTATAGAAGTTGATAGAATTAATTTATAATTAATCCTCGTAAAGATGTGAGAGAGTGTGTGTTTAAGGAAAAACGTTCAAAACATTGAATAGTTTTTGTATGGACCAGAACCCAGTTTTCCAGAGACATTTCCATATTTTGATAAATTGGTATATAAACAAGGATTTTTGTATCCCAACTGAAATAATAGTTTTGTTTCTTTGTAAAACACGATATATTCATATGTTCACCAATACAACTTAAATAGAATTAAAATATATAAAAAACTTTTGAATCACATATAATCTCATAGATTATACTTGAAAGTAATTCATAATAAAATTCTTCAAAACCTAGGGAAAATAAATCATGTAAAATGGGTTAGATAATATTCCCATTAAGGGTATATAAAATATCAGAAGATATTATAAACATAAACACTATCATGTTCGATAACTAAAAAATGATTGCATTTAAAAAAAACATGACCATAATATGGTTGGAATAAAAACTGATTGAATAATGACATAAAATATTGACATGGATATTATACTAGAAATATAATCACATGTAATATCAATCTCTAGTTTCATAATGAGGTAATTCATATTGTCAGACATCATAATCATGTTGTCAGTTCCTCCAGTCCAGACCAAATATTAATGAGAAAAACCCCACACTAGTTTGCCTCATGATACCTAGTGATGCATTGAGGGAAAATAGAGGGGCCCACCCCTAACAAAATAATTCAAATTAATTCTTCATATTAAGTGGAATAAATATAAATATCATATACATTCATATTGAATCAAACATATGAATTGTATATAACATTCCCTAATCCTTAAATATGAACACAGACCCTTAAAAGTAAAATGGTGAATAGTATCAAGATAGAACAAACACAATAAAACTAATAATAAAAAATTAAATAAAATATTTTATATGATATCATAAATTATTAATACCAATTGTTCATAAGTATCAAAAATAGTGTTGAAATAGATGACAGTATTCATATGAAATCATCGATTAATTATTTAGATAAATACTCTTTCACATTGAAAAGAAGAGTTATTTTGGAAAAATAATTTTATAAAATAATAAGTGAATTAAGTTAGTTTTTTCATAACAAATTGATTTATTTATGAAAAATAATGGTTGTGAAATATATATTATTTAGTTCCCATCAAAATAGTTAAGAGATTGATAAATTCTATTGTATCAGGCATGTATTTAGGGAAGAATTTTGGAAAGATCCATTTCAAACATATAACTCCCCATAAAATGAAAAATAATTCTAGTTGGTACATATATATTTAAAATTCAAACATAATTTATGAGGTCTAAAAGATAATTAAAAACAATTTCATTTAGGTAAGAAGATACTAACAGTTACCCGAATGAAAATCGATGTTCAGGTAGAAAACCTATTCCTTATGTCCCAACGTGTTCTTCACTTGACACTAACATCAAATATAATCAAATTAATCCTATTAATTAACTAATTAAAAACCTTATATAAATGTATTTGATTAATTATAGTTTTATTACGTTCATTTTTTGATTTTTTGATAAGTTATATGATCGAATTCTGTTAATCCGGATTGTTCATTTCCTTGATATTTATTATCGGTTCCCTTGATTATAATTAATTTTGTTCATGTGGAAAGGATATATTTCTAAATAAATGGTTTCATATGACACTAATGAACATAAAAAATATATAATGGTCATATAATTTATTCATTTTTATGGTATTAGGATGTGTTATTAGAAGAAACTTTAATTACAATCATTCATATTATTTTGGTGGTATTTTGAATATTGTGAAAAGGTTTTATTGTATGTATTAATACTATTTATATATAATGGTTACATAATATAAAATAGGTCAGAATAAATATATTAAAGTTGTTTTTAACCATTAAAATGGTTTTATTACCAAAAATGAAGTCTGTAAAAAAAATTAAAAACTCATCATCATTGAATGTGATGAATTAACACATCTTTGATGGGGTTCACATTTATATTATAAATAGAGGGTAAATGGTAGATGATGATCAATTATTCCATTAGAAAAAAAATTATTATATTTCAAGTAATATATTTATCATATCATTTTGACGAGGATATTTGGGGATATAAATGAAAATAATGGAACATGAAAAGTAACGAAATGAAAATCTGAAATTACCTCCTAAATATATATTCCTTGAGAGCACTTTAGGGGATTCGTTTTTGTAATTTTATGAGATTAATTGATCCCAGCTGTGGGGTAGGGGATTAGGGATACATTTTAGAAGAATTTGGACTAGGAATAAAAATTATGATGTGTGGGAATAGGAGGTAAAGAGGGGTGGTATTATATAATGGAAGAGAGGAGGGGGTTTCCATTATTTTAATATGTATTTTTATATTTTTTTCTCAAGAATATATATAGTGTTGATTCTTGTGACCAAAAACATTAAATAGATAATTTGAGTCCAAACCATTTTCCATTTACATCATCCATCACTCAAGTATTATGCAGAAATTCATTTATTTATCATTTATCTTAAATTATTGTATTTTACTATTCAAAAAAATCAATTATATTAGAAAAATACCAAAAATTAAACATAACCATTTTTAACATGTAAGATTATAAAATTAAATCCATTTCATAAAGGGTACATTAATAATCATATGGTTAATTTACTAATCACCAAATAATGCATGTTGATCCTATCCGACTCTTAACATCTTACTGTCTGCAATCATTTATGTCAGTTTCTCAAAATTCATATCACAGAAGTAGAAAAATTATTTTTTGTGGCTAGGTTATTACTATATTCTATAAAAAATTGTTTGTTTCTATGTGGATCTATGTTTCATGCATTATATATTAATTTTTTTAAAACCATGAGGTGTGACATTCATCCCCCTTATAAGAATTCCATCCTCCAAATTACCAGATTGTTACCTCATAAAAATATTTGGGTGTTTCTTCATCATAATCTCCCTAGACTCCCATTTTTCAAATTAAATTTTATTATCTTCCATAGTACCATTACTAGGGAATTCATCTTATTTCTCAACACTTGTTCATTAGTGTCCACAATCTAGATAGGATCTTCATAATAAGATAATTCAGGTTCCAATTCTATACCTTCATAAGTGAATACATGTGTTGGAGAGGAATGTAATTTCTCAACAATGAGACATGGAACACATTGTGTACCTTATTTGGGATAGTTGGGATTTCCAAATGATAGGCCACATCTTCAATTCTCTCCAAAATTTCAAAATTACCAATGTACTAAGTGCTGAGTTTACCTTCCTTCCTAAATCATATAAAACAATTCCATGGAGAAACATTAAGAAAACATGATCTCCCACTTGAAATTACAAATCTTGCCTTATATTATTAGCATAAACCATTTCCTTTCTTTGAACTGCTTTGATATGGGATTGAATAGCCTATACCTTCACTGTTTTTTCCTCCACAATCTCTAGGCTTAGAAGCTTCCTTTCACCAACTTCATCCCAACATGTTGGTGTATGAAATCCCTTCCCGTTGAATGGTTCCTATGGTACCATTTTAATGTTATAATGGAAAATATTATTGTTGGAAGACTCCACCAAAGTTAAATATTGATCCCACATACCCAGATAGTCAAGTGAACATGAGATCAACGTTTCATATAAAGTTTGGATCGTCCTTTTTGATTACTTTTATATTAGAGATTGATATGAAATACTCAATTGATGCTCAATATCCAATGATTTTTGAATACTTTTCGATATTATGGATGGGAATCGTGGATCATGATAAGGAAAAACTAAGATAGGTGCTCTCTGATGTCTCAAAACATCATTGATATTGAGTTGTAAAAGTCGTTCTAGTGGAAAATCATTTTTTATAGTGAGGAAATGTGTATATTTCATTATTAAATGAACAGTTACCAATATTGAATCAATCATTCTTGGAGTTTTGGGACATCTAGTGAAAAAATCTAGAGTGATATCATCATGTTTCCATGTAATAATAGATAGTGGTTTCATGACTCCTCTAGGATGTGGTCGTTCGACCTTGACATGTTTATAGACTTAACATCTTGATATATAATGAATAATTTTCTTCTTCATGTTTTCCCACCAGGAAGGTTCCTTCAAATCTATATACATTATATTGATATTAGGATACATAGAGAAATTCAAGCTCTGGTCATCATCCAATAACTTTATTTCCATCTAGTGTATAGAGTGGACAAATAGCCACTTCCCAAATTTCAAAATTCCATCATCACATACAACATCATCCAACTTCCCATCATTCACACCTTTATTTTTATATATAATATAATCATCATTACAAAATGATGTTTTATTTCTTTCCAATAAAAATGGTTGGGAAACCAATTGAAAAATTAATGATGTTTCACATTCATTGATAATTCCCATATACATATTTACTAGATCTATGAATACAAGATACATTTCAATCCAAATTTTGTTTAGAACTCCTTGACCCTTTCTTCTCAACACATCATCTTCCTTATTTTTCATTAATGGGTGGTAGTGTATGGAATAATAACAATCCTTGAGTATCTCAATCCACTTTCTTTTCCTCTGGATGAGTTTTTTCGATGATAAGATTTATATTAAACTCTTGTGATCCCAATATTTCTCACAAATTTATCCATATAGATAGTGAATTCATATCTTCAAAAAAAGATTATAGATTCTATCTCAAGATCATGAGTTTGATAGTTATATTCATGAGTTTTTAACTGTCGTTATGCATAGGAAATAACTATATCATTCTCCATAAGGAAACAACCATGTCCTTTCATTGATTCATCACTGTATATCAAAAATACACCATTTCCCAATAGTAAGTTCAGGATAAGAGAAATAACTAATATCCTTTTCAATTCTTCAAAATATTCATCACATTATTTTGTCCATACGAACATAGCCCCATTACAAGTGTTTTTGTTCAATGGGATGGTAAAATGGGACATGTTATGAATGAAATTCTGATAATAACCTCCTAACTCAATAAAACTACTTAACTTGTTTATGCTCATTAGATTTGGCCATTCTGAAACTGCCTTTGTATTTACATCATCAAATATGATTCCATCCTTAGAGACAATATGGCAAAGAAAAAAATTAATTGAATCCAAAATTCACACTTTCTAAACATCCCATATAATTCATTTATTCTATGATACTTTATAATCATGCACAAATTATTATCATTATTATTGTAGCTATTGGATTATTTCAGGATTTCATCAAAAAATACCACAAAAACATCATCAAGATATTCCTTGGAAACTTTATTCATTAGATCTACAATAATACAGAGTGCATTAGTTAGTAAAAAAGGCGTTACTGTAAACTTGTGATGCCCATACTAGGTTTTAAATGTTGCATTTGGAATATCATCCTTCCTCTAATGCAACTGATGATATCCATATCAAAATTCAATCTTCAAAAAATATTGGTCTTCCTAATGTGGACCAATAAATCATCAATGCGAGGAAGATAACACTTGATCATTATCATAATAACAATAATCTATATAAGTCAATGAATAACATCATATATCCATATTTCTTATTAATGAGAAGAATAGGGGATCCCCATGGAGAAAACCTAGAGAGAAAAAATTCTTTATCATTGAATTCATCTAGTTGTTTCTTCAATTCTAAAAACTCCACAGTGGCCATTCTAGTAGGAGTCATTTATATTGTTCTTGAACCAGGAATTAACTCAATAAAATACTCAATTTCCCAATCCGGAATATTTCTATGTAAATCATCTAGAAACACATCAGAAAATTCTTTCACAATAGGTATATAATGAATTTTAAGAGTTATTTTGTAACACCGGAGACTTTTAAGATAAATATTTTGTTTTTATGTTATATAAATCATCAAAGGAATCTTTTGCTACATGCAATCGCGACCTTCCTCGATAGCGTGTGTAGTACGCAATACCGAGTTCCACTACACAGCGATATATTATCATAATATTATAAACTAGCCATTATAAATATTATTAACTGAATTTTAATGTTTACAATATTATTATTCATCTTACACATTTTCTAGAACATGGAAACAGAATAAAATAATTTTTTTGGGTAAAATAAGTATTTATCAAAAAATGTAGTTTTTCCACCTTTTGATGGCGCACCCACATTAAATCTAGTTTTTAACATGTTTATAAGTTCAATTTGAAAAAATAAAATTCTTCTTTTGAATCAGGATATAAAAATTTACTTTGGAAATTTTTTTGATATTTTTCTGAAAACTTTCATATTTTGATGAATAGTAAAAATACGCTAATTTTTAATTAAAAACAACTTTTTTCATTTAGATAATTTTCATGGTTAAATTATAATATTGAATGGTTTTAAAGTATAGAGAGAATATAGTTTTACCATTTAATATAATGTATGTCATTATCATAAATTTCATGTTGTATTCATATGAAAAAACGTTTCAATCTTTGGCAATGTTTTAACTTCTAAAACTCATTTTCTTAACAATGGGATTTATTTTAAATTAATTACTGCAAATAATATCTTTTGAATTTGTAAAAATGGATTCTATATTCTGAATCAGTGGGTCCAAATTATGTTAATAGGCTACTTTTTATTTTTTGGGCATTATGAATAGTAACCACGGTAAATTTTATTTACCATAGTTAAAGGTAAATCGGGTAATTGAGGGTAAATATAAGATTATAAAATTACCCTAATACCTACCAAAATCCTATTGGATGACTAAAAGTCGACCCATATCACCTAAGGGTCGGATTATATTCATTTAATAGACTTTTGTCCATGAAAATAATTTAATTATTATTAAAACCAAAGAATGTGACAACATGTCACTTTCTTAAATCTTATAAGTATAATAATTTTAATTTGATGATAAACTTAATGAAACTTCAAACATGAATAGTATCCAGAACTATAATACAATTCTATACATCATAGGAATTTATTTATAATTTTTAGGGATTAAATAATTATCATTAATTATGACACAGTAGTGATGTTGAAATTATTTTATTTATTAAAATATCAATTCAATGGTTTTAAAAATATTAAAATGATTATTATATAAACTATTTAATGTGATCCAATAATTTTATAGATACATATGACATTTTATTAATCTATTAAATCTTTTAGTTCGAACATATCCTCTGTATATATTTTATTGAAATTCAAATAAATGAATAGTGTCAAAATTGACACTATTGTTATTTTATAAAAATAACATATTATAAAATTGTTTAAGAATCACAAAAATATTTAAAAATTATAAATTAAATTTTATATGGTCTAAAATGTCATAAAGTGTCAAATTATGGAAAATTCATAACACATATGTAATTATTAATAATAATTTAAAATTTAGAATATTATTACCACAAATAAAATAAAATTGATAAATATGGATAAATCAAGTTGATAATGTTTAAAATAAATTCCTAACATGTATAAATTTTATTGGTTGATTAGATTAAAACCCTATATCATCTAATATTCGGATATGAGTCATTTTTGGAGGTTTTTAACTGGGGTTATATTTATTATAAATTAATATTTTTATGATTTCCAAAGGTGCCCCTCTCCTCCCTTATAAAAGGGCACATCCTCCCTCTAATCATCACACCACTTTGAGCCTTCAAGCTCGGCCAACCCCTGCCAATATCTCCTCTCCACTTCCCTAGAATCATCCTAGATGTTCTGGTCTTCTTCAAAGACCAACCCTAGTGCCCTAAGAGGAGGTTAAGAAGAGGCGCGTCAAAAAGAGGTAATATCCATTACCGATCCTTTCAAAATTCCTTCTTCTTCAACTTGTTCTTCTTTAGTTGTTTCATTAGGAAGTAATAACATCAGTATCACTCATATAATGATATGTTATTATAATTATGAAACAACCCTATTTCATCATCTATCCATCCTACGGAAAATGAAATCATCGCGTGTGCGTACGTACGGAATACCGTCTCCACGCCGTGGTGTAATCTATTTTCCCCCACCACCTTACTTGGATGGGTATAATGGTGTAAATAATTACTATATATGATTATTGTAAAGTTACATTTATTCTGAAATAGTATACATACACTCCAATAAAATTCCACGATCATGGGAACGATATCATCACTCGTGCGTACGTACGAAATACCGCCTCTACGATGTGATGAGACTCATTCTACATGATCTTCATTTCATAATGATTATATAAATGAATTGAATGAATTAATATGATATATATTACACTAATACCATTCTGGAAATTAGGTATCTATAACCTAAAGAGAAGAATAAGAATTTATTCGACAAAACACGCATAAGAACAAAAAGTAATAAACACCCGAATAACAAGTAGTAATGAACTATTACTAATAAGAAGCTAAGAATATAAGAATATATGATATCATAACAATAAGTATTATTCTGTAATAATTCAATAACATTATTTAAATCATTATAAATGAGGTTTGGACACTTACGAAGCAAATCGGACCAAAGGTAAGGGAAATATCACAATCTCATTTTTATCCGAGATTGTTTATACTTTGATATTTACTGAGGTGTATTTTATCATCCACACCCATGGATCCTCAATATGTAATATTATTTCCATCCACCTACAATTGTTGAAATCCAATTTTACCCTTCGGTGTGTTTTTAGTAAAGGATATGAAAGGAATCTTTTGTCGTTTTTCGTACGATGTACTTTTTGACTTTTCTGACAAAAGTACGAAGAATGTTTTTTTAACTTTTACAGAATGAATGGATTTTTAAAAAATTATTTCCAAGAATCTTCCTTTACAATTTTTCAAGTTTATTTTTAATCAACTTCTTTTAGTTTATAATTGTACGACATGTTAAGAAGGAAAAAGTTTTTTTGAAGCAGAAAGGATATTTTCCTCAAGAATGGAGTTCAAGTGTTTTATCAAAATTAATTTCCATCTAAGATAATAAAGTGTTCTGTTTTTATCCCTATTATTACATTGATTTGATTATGTTGTTATGGAATTATATTTTTTTGAATTCCTTTATCTTATATGAATTGTTTTATGATGTCACGATGTTTAAGATTCCCATTTTTATTACATGGGTTATGCTATGAAGTATGGTTTTCTGATTTTGTGGTACACATAAGAATGGTATCATTATAAGATGGTTGGGACCTATATCTCCCTCCAATGAATTGGGTAATGATTTTATATCTCATGAGATAGACATGGATGGAACGGTAGGTTATACCAGTTCAGTGAAACAGGACTGAAATGAGGAGAGAACTCGGTTCAGAAATGGACTTTGTCCACTAAGATAGTCTTGGCAATGAGTCTTGACTAATAAGAAATGATTCTCTATGATTATGTGTGTATGCCACAAAGTTTCATGTTTTAAGTTATGATTATTGGGATCACATTTCACTACTATGATTTATCACATGTTATGAAATTATGATCTCTTTTGCAGGTTAAGATTTCCAAAAGTTATGTGCTTATGTATATTATGTGATTGATATTTATTTTGTTTAAACTTACTGAGAATATGAGCTCACCATTTTGTATGTTTTATTTCCCCAGGTCAGGAAGAAGGTTGTTAAGTAGAATATGCCAAAAAGGGACTCTAGATATGATGAAATAAATGGGAGGCAAAGTAGATGCTTTATGAACCTGTTGTTTTTGTTTCCCAGTTTCTAAAGACACTATACCTATACGGTCCTTTCTTGGTTTTGTTATATGTTGTAATAAGTGTGCTTTAATTATGAAGTAATAACATTGTATGTAAAGTATGGGTTGTTATAGTTGGTATCAGAGGAAAGGTATAGTCAACCTTTGGAAACTAGGATGTGAAAGCCTTAGTAAGAACTCTAAGGAAAAGTCTAAGCATAGAACACAATCTTAGTGTTTTAGAAATGGCCATGAATAACCTAAGATAAGACCTTAAGTGTGAAATCTTATTCTTGATTATGTGGTTTTCCTATTATAATTAGTGTTTCTCCCACTATTCTTCTTGGTTTTAGTCAATGGATGGAACCTGAAGGAATCATGTTAATGCATAATGAGACGGTAAATGAAATGATTGTCCCCCTGAGCAACCAAACGTTATGGGAGCTGGAATGCAAAATCTTGTAGCCATGCTCACACAACTTTCTCAAGAAATGAATCATGCAGGACTTCCAAAGGAGCAAATAAAGGAGCAACATTCTGTTGAATCCTTCCTGAGACAGCGTCCACCTTCTTTCAGTGGGTCTACTGATCCATTAGTTGCTGAACAATGGATTAGTACTACTGAAAAGATATTTTCAGTTCATCAATGTTCTGAGCATGATAAAGTCATCTTAGCAGTGTATCATTTGGAAGGTGATGTTGATCAATGGTGGAATCTTATTAAGAATATGAGGCAAAGGGATGAAATTGAGTCCATGGAATGGGATGAGTTCAAGAACTTATTTTTCAATAAGTACTTCCCTTGTATTCTCCGAAAAAAGATGGAGAAAGAGTTTCTTGAACTGAAGCAAAAGGATGACGAATCTGTTGGTACCTATGAAGAAAATTTTACCAGACTTTCAAGGTACGCTTCTGGTATTATTATCCAACCTGAGAGTAAGATCGATCGATTCTTTAGTGGCTTAAAACCAAGTATTCGAAGAGCCTTAGCCATAAGGGACTTCAATAGCTACAAGGAAATCATTCGATGTTCTCTCAAATTTGAGATGGAGATTGGAGTAACCCATCAGTCATATAGGTTTGATAAGAAGAGGAAAATGGAATTCAAAGGAAAATATAAAGAGCACACTGAAAAGAATATGATCTTTCCCTTATGATCAAAGTGTGGAAAGAAACATGGAGGGAGTTGTCTTAAAGGTACAAGTAAATGTTTCAAATGTGGAAAGGAATGTCATCAGGCATTTGAATGCCGTGATGATTGGAAGAAGATGTCTAATGATGCAAACAAAGGAAGGGATACACAGAATGAACCTACTACACTTCAATGTTTCAAGTGCAAGGAGATGGGACATTATGCCAATAAATGCCCTAATCCAAGGGTTGATGATGATGGTCGACATCAACAAACTCTTAAGGCTAAATACAAAGGAAAGTCACATGCAATTTCTATCAGCGACGTGAAGGACGATAACGAAGTGGTGCAAGGTACACTTACAATCCACTCTAAAGTAGCAAATGTTTTATTTGATTCTGGATCCACCCACTCCTTTATTTATGAATAATTTTCTAAGGGTATCACCGTATTACCTCAACAATTAGATGTTGAGTTAGCTGTGACAACACCTAATGGCACACCAGTCACATCAAAAGTTTATAATTCTTCTCCGATTGAAGTTTTTGGGAAAGTGCTTCCTTCAAATCTTGTGATCCTTCATATAGTGTAATTTGATGTGATTCTTGGCATGGATTGGCTTTCTCTACATGGATCTCATATCAATTTCCAAAGAAGGGAAGTCACATTTCATATTCCAGATCAATCTATGATCGTCTATCGATGCAAGGATGAACATAACCTTCCAGTGAAAATTTCTTCCATTTTATGGGTATTGATTCCACTAAATGAAGGTTATTTATCTCAAATGGTTGGTGAGATACTCATGATTAAGAATATGCCAATTTTATTGGAGTTTGATGATGTCTTTCTGGAGGAATTACCGGGTCTTCCACCAAATCGTGAAGTTGAGTTTTCAATAGAACTCGTACCGGGTGCTTTGCCTATTTCAAAGGAACCTTATAGAATGGCCCCAATTGAGTTATAGGAATTGAAGAAGCAACTCCAAGATAATATTGATAAGGGGTTCATACACCCTAGTGCGTCACCTTGGAGATCACCTGTTCTGTTTATTAAGAAGAAAGATGGATCAATGAGACTTTGCATTGATTATAGAGAACTTAACAAGATCACTATCAAGAACAAATATCCTCTCATGTGCATTGATGACTTATTTGACCAACTACGCGGAGCTCAATACTTTTCCAAGACTGATCTTCGTTCAGGGTATCATCAATTAAGGGTCAAAAGGGAGGATATACCAAAGACGGCTTTCCGTACAAGGTATGGACACTATGAATTTATAGTGATGCCATTTGGTTTTACTAATGCCCATGCTATCTTCATGGATCTAATGAATAGAGTCTTTAGAGACTATCTTTATCAGTTTTTGGTAGTCTTTATAGACGATATTCTTGTCTATTCAAAGAGCAAGGAAGAACATGAAGATCACTTGAGAATTATATTGAAGACCCTGAGAAAGGAGAATCTTTATGCCAAATTTACCAAGTGTGAATTTTGGCTTCAAAAAGTTTCATTTCTGGGTCACATAATATCAAAAGAGGGGATATCTGTGGATCCAGCAAAAATAGAGGTTATTGAAAGATGGTCGAGACCAACAACAGTAACTGAGATCCTATGTTTTCTTGGTTTGGCTGGATATTATCAACGTTTTGTGAAAGATTTTTCACGATTATCTAATCCACTCACCAAGTTGACTTGGAAAGGATTTAAGTTTGTTTGGACGGAGGAATGTGAAGATAATTTCAGGGAGTTGAAAAGAAGGTTATCCAGTGCACCTGTGCTCACACTACCTTGTAGTGGAGAAAAGTTTGTGATCTATAGTGATGCATCCAAGAAGGGATTGGGGTGTGTTCTTATGCAAAATGATATAGTGATAGCTTATTCCTCACGACAGTTGAAAATCCATGAGAAAAATTACCCAACACATGATTTGGAGTTAGTTGCAGTAATCTTTGCATTAAAGATTTGGAGGCATTATCTTTATGGAGAAAGGTGTGACATTTATACTGATCATAAAAGTTTAAAGTATATTTTCACACAAAAGGAGCTGAATATGCTTCAAAGAAGATGGTTGGAGCTGATTAAGGATTATGACTGCTCAATCCATTACCACCCTGGGAAAGAAAACAAGGTGGCAGAAGCATTAAGTCGACAAGACAATGCCAGTTTATCCATGATGAGGATCACAAAAGATCAAATATTTATGGATTTACAAAGGATGGATCTTGGAATTATAATGGAAGGGGAAAAATATTATCTTTCTCAAATGAATGTTCAACCATCTGTTCATGTAAAGATAAAAGAGGCACAGAAAGAAGATGTCGAGTTACAAAAGAAGGTGAGAAATGTTCCTGAATTCAACCTTGATTGTGATGGGATAATAAAGTTCAGGAATCGAGTTTATGTTCCTCCCATCCTGGAATTAAAGAAGGAGCGGCTGGATGAGGCTCATAGTTATTCATTCTCTATTCATCCTGGAAGCACGAAGATGTATAGGGACCTGAAAGAGTAATTGTGGTGGGATGGCATGAAAAGAGATGCTGCTGAATATGTCTCTTGATTCTTGGTTTGTCAGCAAGTTAAAGCAGAGAGACAGAAGTCTAAGGGGATGTTACAACCATTACCCATGCCCGAATGAAAATGGGAAAACATCACTATGGACTTTGTCACAGGACTTCCTAAAACATCCAAAGGCAATAATTCTATCTGGTTCATAGTTGATCATCTTACAAAGTCTGCACACTTCATTGCTATTAGAGAGGATTTCTCTCTGGATCAGCTTGCCAGGATATATGTAAAAGAAGTGGTAAGATTGCATGGAGTACCACTTTCTATTATATCTGATCAGGATCCGAGATTTACCTCGAAGTTCTGGCGAAGTCTTCAGCATACTCTGGATACAGAGTTGAGTTTCAGCACTGCTTATCATCCTCAGACAGACGGTCAGTCTGAGAGAACAATTAAAACTCTAGAAGATATGTAGAGAGCTTTCTCTATGGATATCAAAGGTGGTTGGGATCAACACCTACCATTGGTGGAATTTTATTATAATAATAGCTTTCACTCCAGTATTCAGATGGCTCCTTATGATGCTCTCTATGGAATGAAATTCAGGACTCCAACTTGCTGGGATGAAGTTGGGGAATGAAAGCTATTAGGACCTAATCTAGTTGATGAAATGGCAGAAAAGGTCAGATCTATTCAACAACACATAAGTGCAGCTCAGAGTCGACAGAAAAGTTATGTCAACAACCGAAGAAAAGACCTAGAGTTTGAAGTGGGTGATAAAGTGTTCTTATGAATATCTCCATGGAACATGGTTATGAGATTTGGAAAGAAGGGGAAGTTGAGCCCTAGATATATCGGTCCTTTCGAAATACTGGATCATTTTGGGAAGGTAGCTTACCGATTGGCTCTTCCACCGAATCTCTCTCAAGTTCAAGATGTGCTCCATGTATCTCTCATGAGAAAGTACATACCTGATCCTTCACATGTACTCAGCTCAGAAGTTATACCGCTAGAGCAAGATCTTTCTTATGAAGAACAACCGATAGAGATTCTGGATCGTAGCGAAAAAGTCCTTCGAAACAAGACCACTCGCTTGGTGAATGTTTTAGGGGGGAACCACCAATTTGAAGAAGCTACATGGGAGCTTGAGGATATGATGAGGGAGAGATATCCACATCTGTTTGTTACAAAGTGACGAATTTCGAGGGAGAAATTCATTTTAAGGGGGGTAGAATGTAACACCCGAGACTTTTATGAGAAATATTTTGTTTTTATGTTATATAAATCATCAAAGGAATCTTTCGCTACATGCAATCGCGACCTTCCTCGATAGCGTGTGTAGTACGCAATACTGAGTTCCACTACACAATGATATATTATCATAATATTATAAACTAGCCGTTATAATTAGTATTAACTAAATTTTAAATTTTACAACATTATTATTCATCTTACACATTTTCTAGAACATGGTAAAAGAACAAAATAATTTTTTTGGGTAAAATAAGTATTTATCAAAAAATACAGTTTTGCCGCCTTTTGATGGTGCACCCACATTAAATCTTGTTTTTAACACGTTTATAAGTTCAATTTGACAAAATAAAATTCTTCTTTTGAATCAGGATATAAAAATTTACTTTGGATAAATTTTTGATATTTTTCTGAAAACTTTCATATTTTGATGAATAGTAAAAATACGCTAATTTTTAATTAATAAACAACTTTTTCATTGAGATAATTTATATAGTTAAATTAAAATATTGAATGGTTTTAAAGTATATATAGAATATATTTTTACCATTTTATATAATGTATGTCATTAGCATTAATTTCACGTTGAATTCATAGGTAAAAACGTTTCAATCTTTGGTAATGTTTTAACTTCTAAAACCCATTTTCTTAACAACGGGATTTATTTTAAATTAATTACTGCAACTCATATGTTTTGAATTTTTAAAAATGGATTCCATATTCAGAATCAGTGGGTCCAAATTATGTTAATAGGCTACTTTTTATTTTTTGGGCATTATGAATAGTAACCACGTTAAATATTATTTACCATAGTTAAAGGTAAATCGGGTAATTAAGGGTAAGTATAATATTATAAAAATTCCCCTAACACCTTCCAAAATCCTATTGGATGACTAAAAGTCGACCCATATCACCTAAGGGTCGGATTAGATTCATTTAATAGACTTTTTTCCATGAAAATAATTTAATTATTATTAAAACCAAAGAATGTGACAACATGTCACTTTCTTAAATCTTATAAGTATAATAATTTTAATTTGGGGATAAACTTAATGAAACTTAAAACATGAATAGTCCCCAGAACGCTAATACAATTATCTACATCATAGGAATTTATTTATAATTTTTAGGGATTAAATAATTATCAATAATTGTGACACAATAGTGATGTTGAAATTATTTTATTAATTAAAATATCAAATAAATGGTTTTAAAAATATTAAAATGATTATTATATGCACTATTTAATGTTCTCCACTAATTTTATAGATACATATGACATTTTACTAATCTATTAAAGCTTTTATTTCGAAAATATCCTCTGTATATATTTTATTTAAATTCAAATAAATGAATAGTGTCAAAATTGACACTATTGTTATTTTATAAAAATAACATATTATTAAATTGTTTAAAAATCACACAAATATTTAAAAATTATTAATTAGATTTTATATGGTCGAAAATTTCATAAAGTGTCAAATTATGGAAAATTCACAACACATATGTAATTATTAATAATAATTTAAAATTTAGAATATTTTTACCACAAATAAAATAAAATTGATAAATAAGGATAAATCAAGTTGATAATGTTTAAAATAAATTCCTAACATTTCTAAATTTTATTGGTTGATGAGATTACAACCCCATCTCATATAATCTTCAGATATGAGTCATTTTTGGAGGTTTTATGTGGGGTTAGATTTATTATAAATTAATATTTTTAATATTTCTAAAGGTGCCCCTCTCCTCCCTTATAAACGGGCACATCCTCCCTCTCATCCTCACACCACATTGAGCCTTCAAGCTCGGCCAAACCCTGCCAATGTCTCCTCTACACTTCCCTAGAATCATCCTAGATGTTCTGGTCTTCCTCAAAGACCAACCCAAGTGCCCTAAGAGGAGGTTAAGAAGAGGCACGTCAAAAAGAGGTAATATCCATTACCTATCCTTTCAAAATTCTTTCTTCTTAAACTTCTTCTTCATTAGTTGTTTCATTATTAAGTAATAACATCAGTATCACTCATATACTGATATGTTATTATAAGTATGAAACAACCCTATTTCAACATCTATCCATCCTACGGAAAACGAAATCACCGCGCGTGCGTATGTACGGAATATCGTATCCACGCCGTGGTGTAATCTATTTTCCCCCACCACATTACATGGATGGGTATAATGGTGTAAATAATTACTATATATGATTATTGTAAAGTGATATTGATTCTGAAATAGTATACATATACTCCAATACAAATCCACGATCATGGGAACGATATCATCACTCGTGTGTACGTACGGAATACCGTCTCCACGATGTGATGCGACTCCTTCTACATGATCTTCATTTCATAATGATTATATAAATGAATTTAATGAATGAATATGATATATATTACACTAATACCATTCTGGAAATGAGGTAATTGTAACCTAAATAGAAGAATAAGAATTTATTCGACAAAACACGCATAAGAACAAAAACTAATAAACACCCGAATAACAAGTAGTAATGAAATATTACATAAAGAAGATAAGAATATATCCATATATGATATCATAACAATAAGTATGATTCTGGAATAATTCAATAACATTTTATAAATCATTATACAGGAGGTTCAGACACTTACGAAGCAAATCAGACCTAAGGTAAGGGAAATATCACAATCTCATTTTTATCCGAGATTGTTTATACTTTTGTATTTACTGGGGTGTATTTTATCATCCACATCCATGTTTCCTCAATATATAATATTATTTCCATCCACCTACAATTGTTTAAATCCAATTTTACCCATCGCTGAGGTTTTAGTAATCGATATGAAAGGAATATTTTGTCATTTTTCGTACGAGGTACTTTTGACTTTTCCGACAAAAGTACGAAGAAATTTTTTTTAACTTATACGGCATGAATGGATTTTTAAAACATTATTTACAAGAATATTCCTTTAAAAGTTTTCAAGTTTATTTTTAATCAACTTATTTTAGTTTATAATTGTACGACATGTTAAGAAAGGAAAAGTGCTTTTGAAGAAGAAAGGATATTCTCCTCAAGAATGGAGTTCATATGTTTTATCAAAATTATTTTCAATCTAAATTAATAAAGGGTTCTGTTTTTATCCCTATTATTACATTGATTTTATTATGTTGTGATGGAATTATATTTTTATGAATTCCTTTATCTTATATGAATTGTTTTATGATGTCACGATGTTTAAGATTCCCATTTTAATTACATGGGTTATGCTGTGATGTATGGTTTTCTGATTTTGTGGCACACATAAGAATGGTATCATTATGAGATGGGTGGGACCTATATCTCCCTCCAATTCATTGGGTAAAGATTTTATATCTCATGAGATAGACATGGCTGGAACGGTAGGTTATACGGGTTCAGTGAAACAGGACTGAAACGAGGAGAGAACTCGGTTTAGAAATGGACTTTGTCTACTAAGATAGTCATGGAAATGAGTCTTGACTAATAAGAAATGATTCCCTATGATTATGTGTGTATGCCACAATGTTTCATGATTTATGTTATGATTATTGGGATCACATTTCACTACTATGATTTATCCCATGTTATGAAATTATGATCTCTTTTGCAGGTTAAGATTTCCAAAAGTTATGTGCTTATGTATATGATGTGATTGATATTTCTTTTGTTTATCCTTACTGAGCATTTGAGCTCACCCTTTTGTATGTTTTATTTCCCCAGGTCAGGAAGAAGGTTATTAAGTAGAATATGCCAAAAAGGGACTCTAGATATGATGAAATAAATGGGAGGAAAATTAGATGCTTTATGAACCAGTTGTTTATGTTTCCCAGTTTCTAAAGACACTATACCTATACGGTCCTTTCTTGGTTTTATTATATGTCGTAATAAGTGTGCTTCAATTCTGAAGTACTAACAATGTATGTAAATTATGGGTCGTTATATATTTCCTCACCCATATATACTATTTTCTACTAGTCCCCAAGAATTGAATTCAGTAGGGATACATGGTGTGGATATTGAGAAGAGCTAGATAACGATGTTTCTGATCTAAAGATAAGTGATTCTACATCATTCTGAAAAATTGTAACTTCCTTATAATTTCAATATATATTCAAATCATAACACGAATCTAATTCATACTAAGGATTACATCAATTTCAATAATGGGTATGATCATAAGGTTAGAAACTAAAGAATTTTTTCTGTAATGATGCAGGCTGATTAACAAATCTTTGCTACAATGATACTTCTATTTGAAGTTTTGACCGAAAACTCCTTTATTCAATTGAATTGTAAATGTATAATTTTCATGGAAAACTATGAGATATAAATAAATTTTAGTATCTATAATCAAATAACTCAATTGATAAGATTATGTAAAAAATTATATTATCTACCACAACGTCATTAGGAACATCCACATTAGTTGTTCTAATTGCATAAGATTGTCCTTTCTCCCTTGGCCTTCTCTGCGGAATGTTTACTTAAAGATTAGGAAAATCATTTTCATAATTGGTTGGAAAACCAATTCTTCTCTTCTTCCCATTTTCCATATTTCTTTTTATAGAGTCTTCAACATTTCTCTTATTTTCTTTAATTCCCATAAAGTTATAATACCTAGAGAATTTTTTATGCATTGATTGTACAAAAGACTATATCTTCATATGATGAAAAAACTTTTGGAGACTAATGAAATTTGGAGGAATGGTTTTAAAATATCAAATAATCAATCAATCGTTCTCAGTAGATTCCGTATGTAATCCATGACATGCCTTTCTATCCTTGTGAATTTATCTTCATACGTTGAAATATTCCCATCGTTATTTTACCTCAGATTAAGAAACTAAATTTCCATATCTCTTCTCTATTCAAAAAGAAAATATTTTTATTTGAATATTTTATTAAAATACTTTAGTTACATATTTTCAATCTCGTACTCCTCTTATCTGTTTTGAATTATCTACCATATTGATCAGCATCTCTCAATAAAGGAAAAATTTCAATAAAAACCTTTTCCTTTTTTCACTTCCAAAAGCATGCAATATCTTCTATAATGAACTTATCCACTACTCTTCTATAAATGGGTTTTTAGTCCCATTAAATAATTGGAGGTTTTGTTTTGAATTAATTGGTAAAAAATTTATCCTCCACTTTGTGGGTTCTGGGTGCTCTATATGGGTATGTTTATTGTTCATAACTGGAGTTAGTTGTCTGAGTATAGTTATATGTTGTTCAGTACCAGTCATAGCTCCAGAACCAACATTATTATCTTTTATATGGGGAAAATATTTATATGGGATATGCGTGTTCATGTGGTTTTTATTCCTTCAACTATGTTCCATTTATAAATGATGGCATACAATATATTAGAATATGAATCCTATTTCATAATATCAACTAGAAAAATACATAACATAAATTGAAATTATATACATAGTTATTCCCATAATCATAAGCATGGTTTCATTGAGGAAGAATTTAATTTAAAAATCCTTCATAATGTCATGTAATAAAAATTCTAATTATCCTCTGTATATCCCCCAAGACTGCCAAACAAGGTGGGCAGTAAGGATCATTGTCAGGTACCAGGATACCCCGAGTCAAGCCCAAAACACCTTTTCAGAGTAATTACTCCTATGTATGTTTGTTCCAGAACAACATCCACATTTAGTATCCTAACATGGATGTATTTTCTAGTAATATCCACAAATTATATTTCTTACCAAAATTCAAGTATGTTTTTTTATGTTTATCATTAATGTATATCATAGGGTTTTGTTCCCCAATCTATATTTTCTAAATCCGATTTCAATGTTTTCTACTAAACTTTTTCTAATACCAGCTGTAAGGACCTGAACCCCGTTTCCTAGAGATGGTTCCCTATTTTATTAAATTTCCATATAAACTAGGATGTCTTATCTTGATTTAAGGAATAGTTTAGTAGCATTTGAATACCAAATACATATACAAGTTCAACAATATAACATGAAAGGCATTACAACGTATCAACTTCTTTTGAATCACACATAATCTCCTCGAATATCCTTGAATGTCATTCATAATATACTTCTTCACAACATATGGAAAATAAAAAATGTTAAATGGGTGATATCATATTCTTTATAAGGTTAATTAATACAACTTAAGAAATTATAAACATAAACACAAGGCATGATGAATAACTAAAAATGCATGTCCTAAAAAACATACCTGAGCATACTATAGCAAGAATAAAAACTGATTTAATAGTGCCATAAAAACTTAACATGAATCTTTTACATGTTTAATAATAACATGGATTCAATCTCTTTTTTCACAATGAGGGAATTAAAAATTCTATACATCATAATCATTCAGTCAAGGCCTCTTTCCAAGACTATACATAAACCAGTAAAAACCCACACTAGTTTTCCTTAAGCAACCTATTGATGTATTAAGGGGATATAGAGGGCCCCAACAATCAGATAATAAGTAAAATTCATTCCTAATATGAATGGGGATAAACATAAATATAATATTAATTCATATTGAAACTAATATATGAAATGTAAATAATTTTCCCCAATCCTTAAATAAGAACACTAACCATTATGAGTAATATGGTGAATGGTATCAAGATAGAACAACCACAATAAAACTAATAATAAACCATTAAATAAAATATTTTATAATATATCATAAAATAATAATCCCAATTGAATATAAAAATTAACAAGAGTGTGTAAATGGATTAGAATACATGTAAAAAATCAACAATTAATTCTTAATATAAATACTCTTTTACTTCGAAAAGAAGAGCTCTTTTGGAAAATAATAGTATAAAAATAGAAATGAATTAAGATTTATTTTTTATATGAAAATGAGTTATTTAATAAAAATTACGGTTTCTAAAAACATATTGTAGAGTGGAAGTTAAAATAATTATGATTTTGATAAATTCCCTTGAATCAGGCTTGTAGTTCGTGAAGAATTTTTTAAAGATCCTTTTAAAACACGTAACTCTCTATAAAATAAAGAAGGATTATGGTTGGTACACAAATATAGAAAATTAAAACATAATTTAATAGTATTACATAATAATAAATAATAATTTCATTTAGGAGAGTATATCATAGGATTAACCCAAATGAAAATTGATGTTTGGGTAGAAACCCCTTTACTTATGTGTGAACATGTTCTACACTTGACCTTAACTACATGCATAATCAGATTAAACCCATTAATTAACTAATTAATTAAATTATATACTTGTATATTATTCATTATAGTTTTATTAAGTTCATATATAGACTTATTAATAAGATATATTATTGAATTACATCATTCCACAGTGTTTGTTTCCTTTAATTTTCATAATCGTTTCGCTTGTTTATAATTAATGAAATTCATGTGGAGTGGATATAATTCACAATAATTGGTTTTAAATGATACTAATGAAAATAAACAATTTTAAATGGGAATTTAATTAATAAGTATATATGGTATAAGAATGATTTATTAGGTGAAACATTAGTGACACTTATTTAGATTATTTTTGAGTATTTTGAATTTTGCAAAATAGTTTTATTGTATGTATAAATATTTTGTATACATACTAGTTTAAGAATATTAAATATCTTATAATATATATATTTTAGTCTATCTTAACCATAAAATTGGATTCATGAACAAAATTTAAGATAGTAAAAGATGTTGAGAACTTGTTTTCCTTTAATGTGATGAATTAACACATATCAGATGGTGTTTTCATATCTAGTATAAAATAAGGGTAAAAGAGATGTGATGATTAATTATTTAGTTATTATAATAAAATTTTCGTATATTTATGGTAATAGAGTTATCATACCTTGTGGATGAGGTGAGCTGAGGATATAATGAAAACAAAGGAACAAGAAAAGAAAAGAAAAGAGGAAATAACAACATGGATATATCTTTCTTGAGAGCCACAGTAGGGGTTCTTTTTTTCGCGTTTTATAATCCCAAGAGCCCCTAGACGTGGTATAGGGGATTAGGGAGAGATTTTAGTAGAATTTGTACTAGTCACAAGGTTTGATAGGTGTGAGGAGAGAAGGTAAAGTGAGGTGGTATTTATAGTGGATGAGAGGAGGGGTTTCCCATTATTTTAATCTTTACCTTAATATTTTTCCTCAAGACAATGAAAATTCTTGATTATTGTCAAAAACTATAGTAAATAGAGTATGTGATTTTAAAAAAATGTCAATTTATTTCATCCATTACTCAACCATGTTGTAGAAATTCATTTAATTATCATTTATCATAAATTATCATATTTTACTATTGGCAAAAAATTCTAGTAGTTTAGAAAAATCCCAAAAATTCCCCATAACCATTTTTGGACATGTAGGATTCAAAAATGAACTCCATTTTATCAAAATAATTTTATAAATAATTCAAATTTAATTTTTAATAATATCATTATTTACTACAAAAATACATATTTTATATTTTAAATGAATTTTATAATACTTTCAAAAAATAACTAAGTCGTATTAAAATTATCCTAAAATTATAAGAAGACAAATATTGATTTAGTAATAATTTTTTTGAAAATGAATTTTATTTCAAAAAATAATATTAATTTAAAAATGTAATTAAATATTTATTACTCAAAAAAATACGAATGCATAATTGTTAATTTCTAAAACATTCATTCTCATTTATATGTTGCCTAAATATTATTTACACTTTCATTCATGAATTTTATATTCATATGTATATGATATTATTCATAAGGCTTCATTACTATTCACAAGGGTAAGATACTATTCACTAAAGATGTTTATTGATCCTTTCATACACTAAATATTATACCGATCACAACTGTGTATGTCATTTTTTCGGAATTCCAATCAGGAAAGCAACAAAGTTATGTTTAGCGGCTAGTTTATAAATATCTCATATAAAAAGTGTTTTATTCTAATGGTCTCATTGTTTCATGCATTTCATATTAAATTTATTTGTAAAAACATGTGGCATTATAGTTGTTATATCCAATTTAAATGTGAAATTGGTTATAATGATCTAAATTGGACTAATTTATATAAAATTGATATAACTATTCTTTAAGAACAAAATAAATTTTAATTTAACAATATAAATAAAATAGATGAAAAACAATTAATGAAAATTTTTAATTTTGTATTATTCATCAAAAGATGGAGTCTTTTAGCAAAATCTAAAAAGTCACCCTTTGATAATTTTGAAACACTAAATTTCAAAATGATGTTTATTTTATAAAACTAAATTTTAAAAAAGAGTAAAAAATTAATCATATTTGTGTTTATAGAAGGAAATAAACATCAATTAAGTTGATAAAATAGTGTTTTAATACATATAAAGACTTTACCAATGGTTATATATCTTATTATCAATAAATTTAATTTCAATTTAAATTATAAAAAATATTTAAAAACTAGTTATTAATATTTATATTATTATGAATAATGGTTATATTAGAATTATTTTATTTCAATAATCATAATAAAATATTATTTTATAGAAACTCAGTCTTGTGTGCAATGTAATTAATTTTTGATTTTCATGTAGTGAAACCTTATGTTGGTGTACCATATAAAGAAATATTAATTTGGTGTAGCATGTAGAACAAAAATGAAAAAAATAATAAATTCCATTTTTTTAATAAAAACAATGGGTGTTATAAAAACAATATTTGGTATCTATCAAACCCAAAATATCTAATAGATTTATCAGACCCCAAAAATCTCATAATAAAAAACAATACACCTATGTGACACACACAAAATCAATCCAATAACATAACGTGAATAACCAATTGAAAAAATGGGTATTATAATCCTTCTATATTTTATCACCCAAATTAAAATCAAGATTGTAAACAGATGATACTCAAAATTCAATTGAAAAAAAATATTTTATTTGAATATTTTGAGGGGTTTTCATAAAAAATCTTTCCCATTGATAAAAATACATTATACCTAAAGAAGAAATAGTTGTGAAATTGAATTTTTTTTGAACTAATTTTATTGTGGGAATAATAGTTGAAGTTATGATCACTTTGATTTTTTTAAAAGGAAAATTGAAAAACATTAAAAAAGAGATAAAACTAATATTAATATTAAATAATGGATCCATGAAAAAATAATATTTTTTTAAAATGTGGTGTGAAAATATATTTTAATACTTTTCTTTTAAAAAGAACTTCAATATTTTAGCCTTGCAAATGAACCAAATATTTCAAATTTAGGAAATGAAACAATATTGTTACATCATAATATTAGAAAAAAAAATCCATATTAATTCATTGAAAAGTCATAAAAGTTAGAATAATGAAACCTGGAGTGGAAGATAAAATAATTATGTTTGGAAGGATTGAAGACCTTTTGAATATTTTTAAATACCATTGTTGAAAACCCTATTAAAAAAATGTCAAAAGAATATTATTTTTATTATAGTGGAAGGTAAATATGAAGTTCACATGATATATCTCGAAATTATGTTTATACCATTAATGAAAAACATTGGAGGGAAATGAAATATAGACAATGATTAAAATTCATTGATAAAAGAATGGAAATTATCCTTTTCAATGTCATAATTTTAAAAGGAAGAAATTCATCAAGATGGAATATTTGAATAAAAAGTTAATTTTCAATAGAGGAGAAGATAATGTACCACGAAATAAAATATCATTTAGGAACAAACCAATCATGGAAGTTATAAGTTCAAGTATATTCATTATTACTAAATAAAGGGAGTTGAGTTAATTGAAACCCTTAGATTAATTGTTATATGAGAATCAATGAACATAGTAGGAATATCATGAAATGTAAGTTCAAATTTTATTAAATAAAAGATATAAATTATTGAAAAGTTAAATTAAGAAGCCAATACACCATATTAATGTAATTATGCTGAAAATGTCAAAATTATCTTAGGGACTCAAAAATTAACAAATGAAGCCCTGAACTTAATTGCAGAAATGCACTAAATATATTTAATCTATTATATAATAAAATAACTATCATACTAAAATACCTAATAACCATAATCATATATATATAATAATTTATATCTATAATATTTTCTAAATATAATTTAAAATATTTCTCCACATGTACCTTTGCTAGTTACTATGTACTTCTAAAATTAAATGTGAGTTATCTTGATTATTTTGAACTAGTTTCGTAATAGTGTTATCTTCATTAATTCTTCTACAAAATTGTATCATTAAAGGAAAATTTATGGTACTATAATAGATAATATATATTTCTTTATATTTATATTATCTGATTCCTATTGATTTTTACTTTTTTAAAGAAAATTTAAGGGAAAACCCCCTTAAATTTTATTTAAAAAGATAGAGCCTCTTTTCTGATTGGGAAAGAGGGAACCCATTAAAAGAAGGGAAAAATTCCTTAATGTCAAAAGTCAAAAAAGTCTGACAAGTAAAAAAGAAGTATATTCCCAAACAGGAACTATAAATCCTCATTAACCCCCTTGCCAGACATTTCCATAGTGAGATCAGTCAAGAAAATGTGTCACCCCCTCCACCAAGAGTTGCACCGTGCTGGCAGTACAACAAGGAATATCACCTCTCCCGCCAACAAAGAAAGTGGAGGAGAGTTGGACAAAGGATGCTAGTACACCCTTTTCTCTTTCAAGCCACCCACCTGACAAAGCATGAAAGTCACATCCAGAAATGTCAACCTGATGCAACGCAGAAAAAAGACAGAAACCACTGAGCAAATTTCATGACGAGGCACCCATCCGTCCATCAATGTGATGATGCATGGCTGGATGATGGGTGACAACACACCCAACCCTCATTCGAGGCCGCCTAGCCACCAACACCAATATGGAGATCCACACCAAATGCAATAAGAAAATTGAGTATCCATAAAGGGGTCTGCTCCTCATGAACTCGTAGAACCAAGAAGACGTAACAGTATAGTGCAAGTAACCTTCAGATCCAAAGCAGCATGCAGAATAAACCAAGAGAAACACAAAAAAAATGTAGCAAAAAACCGATCCAAAACTCTTCCAACAAGAAATTGTAGCATGTCCTCATCCAAACCAAGCCCTTCGATGGTAGAAAAGTCACCCAACAGTAGAAATAGAATCACATCCCGAGCAGGTAGTAACCAAGGTATCTCGGCAAGTATGAAGAAACCAACCCCCTGTAAATCAGAGACTACAACCCACCTACAATACATCAGAAACCACCACTCGAAGGACATAGCCCAGTCGGAATCCTTCACCGTCGCACATAGGACTCTGAAGACACTGCTCAAAGAAGCACCACCACAAAAAAATTGATAGTGTCCATATCTGAAAATAGATCCGGTGGTAGAGACAAAAATCAGGTCTGCTACAAGATGACTGATTCCCGTAAGTCCCTAGAAAGAGGTCTCGTAGAGAGTGCCACAAACTCCACCGGAGATCCAACCGAGAGTCGGCTCGTTGATCCGGCATCGGATTCACCCACCCGAGGTCTTTTCTTCGTCGGTTTTTTCATTGCACCTCCACCTCGTCCCCACGATTTTGCAAATATTTTCTCCTATTGATTTTTACTTAAATTTGGAGAAAATGAAATCAATGTCAGCTTCCTTCATTAATTTTTCCAATTGAATATTCTATTTCAATAATAAGTTATAAACATAATATAACCATTCCATAAAAATAAAATAATAATGTGTTTTATTAACTTATTAGTGAATTATTATTTCATTTCCGAATGTATTACCTGATAATGTTCTACAACATCGTTCAAGTAGACCGTGAGACCGACCCACAGTTGAACATGCCAAAAATAATAGATTATTACACTTATAATAGTGGTTTATTTTGAAATAAAATATTTATCATAGAAGAATATTTATATTATTTATAGAATTTTCTTTTAGGGAATCATATTTTAAGACATTTTGAATAATAATGAAACTCGATAAAAAAAATGTTATTTCATGAAGGTGGAAATCCAAACAATGCACAACCAGTAATACCTTCTTTTTTTATATGGTTAGGATCGATTAAATTAACGATATTCCATTAGTATTATTAAACTAAAATATAGTTATGTTACATATATCATTATATGGATTTTTTTAGTTTAGGATTCTAAGATAATGATCAATAATAAAAATATAAGGATTGTGTAATTGTCAAAATGTATCCTGGAATTTTATCATGAAAGTATCGTTGGAAATGAAAGGAATATGGTAACTAATTGAAATAAGAATATTATAAAAATTATATCAAATTCGATAAGGAGTAAAATATTTTAGTAGTTGTAATAAATTCACATTAATGGTTTTAGCATTAAGGGATGGAAGTGTCTCCTTTTATAAGTGAAGAAAATGGATCTTTTTTGAAGACATGTTATTTTTTAATAATGGAATGACACAGTTCAAGGGTCAATGGTTGAAAAAGTGATAAATAAATGATTTTTTAGGTGAGATATGTAAAGACCCGTAAATTTAAAGGAAATTTTTTTCTTAATTTTCTTTGAAATTTTACAAGAGCACAGTTTCTGACAGAACCTGATTCTGAGGCCCGGTGTGCCCGGAATCATTTTCCGAAGTTTGGCTCGGGAACATTCAATGAACGGACGAGCGGGTTTTTCTAACTTTTGAACCAGTACCCGGAATCGAATTCTGAGGGCACCGATGAAATCGCAGCGCTGATACTTTCTTAGAAACGCCTCTTCCGGAGTTGCGTTTTCTCAGGTGTGGTTTTTAATTTTCGGGCTTAAAGTTAAGAAATAAAATAATTGTACGACAAAATTTATTTTATTTCACTTAAGCCACTTGGAAGCCACTTGAAGCCACTTAAAAGCGGCTTAAACTGAGTTGAAACGGATAGGGTACTATCCAAAATATCCTACCCTCTTGGTAGGATATTTGTGAGGTGGGGCCCGCACGATCCCCGCTGTTTCTTTTCCGCTAAGTAACGCACCCGCGAAAACCCGTCATTATCAAAGTCAACTGACACGTTTTCTTAATTTCTTAACGCACCGTTTAATTGGGTAGTTTTGTTCGTGAATTAAATGGGCAGTTTCTTTCGTTGAATTAATTATACGAATTAATGGGTCGTTACTTACCTCTTTTTCGTTTGTTGGTGTAATAATAAAATAAGACCAACACGACGTTTGGAGGATTACACGTTGAAAGGCTTTGACAGAATTCTTGTGCCTTCACCCTTCTACGTGAAGAACGCGAATAATGCGAAGAACGTGAAGAACGCCGACCTCCGATGAAGAATTCCGAACCCGCGGAAATCGACGACGCAACGCCGTGTGCCGCGATGCCGACGTTTCCCTCTCCCGCGACGTTCTTCGGTGACGTTCCTTAATCCGCACAAAAACCTTCGATCATCCATTGAGGTGAGAGTTTCGGATTTTCTTTTAAATTTCATTTGTGGTTTTTGACTCAAGAAGGATTTAATTAATATTAATTAAATCTTTTGTTCTTGAACCTCGGAGTTCATCGACGCGACACACTTCCGCGACGACGCGACACCGGATACCGCGACGACGCGATGATCCCCAATTCCGCGAAGAACCCGCGGACGACGACTTGACGAGGTAAGGGTTGATGTGAATATTTTATTTTTCCTGTGAACGTTTCTTTAAATTTAAAGAACCAGATTTTTCATATGAACAATTTTAATTCATTAAAATTGTTGTTTCATGTGTTGAATTATTCCTCCCTTTGTTTATCACTAACGCGGAGGGTGAAGGCCAAACGAACACGGCCCGACAACCCTACGCTGTTCTTCGTGGTTGTGCGGATTTGGCAGGAGACGAAAAAACATGACGCAAGGGAGATTTCACGATCCCTCAATGAAGAATGGAACCCGGGAGGAACAACGGCGCAGACAGGAAGAAAAACGGACCACCGGAACAACTCCGGTGGCCCGTGGAAGCGGCCGGCGGCGCGGGTCGCCGGCGCGGCGGCCCCGGCAGCCGGAGGCCGCGGCGCCCCGACGCGCCGCCGGACAGAGCCGTCGCAGCTTCAGCCACGGCAGCGGTGGCCAGCGGACCCTCGGCCACGCGGGTCCGGCTCGCCCGAACGGGACACGGCGATAGCCGCGTCCGTTGCTCCAACGCGGCCCCGAAGCGGGGCCGCGACACCTCCAAGCCGCGGGGGCGGCGCCCCGCGGCGTCCAGCTGCTCGGCCGCTCGGCCGAGCCGAGCCAGGCCAGTCCGACCGGCCGGGCTGCGCCCTGGCTGGGCTGGACCGGGTCCGGCCGGGTGGGACCGGTTCGGGTCGACCCGGTTCGGCCGAACCAGGGGGGGTCGGGCTGGGTCGGCCCGGGCCCGGACCCCCCATCATTGGACCATTTTCGTTCAAATGCCCGTAACGTGAGCTATGGGCCTCCGAACGACGCGCCGTCAGCGGAAACGCGATCCTTGGATCGAGACGGTCGTTTCGGTATATTGCACCCAAGGTTTCGGATTACTTTGAGTTCGGCCGGGTTGGTTCGTACACGAAACCCACCGGGCCCTCAGAGCGGAAACGCTCATATCTTAAGCTACGGACGTCCGATTGACATACCGTCAGCTTTGTTGAATTATTCTAAGTGAGACGGATCTTTTGGCTCACTCCGCCCGAGGTTTGGACACAGGTGGTGTACGGTCGGGTTGGTTTTTCCTTAAAAACCAACCGGGCCCTTGGGACGAAAAAGCCAATAACTCTCAGACCGGGCGTCCGATTGACGCGTCGTCGGCGACGTTGAGTTCCTGTTGATGATACGAAACTTTTGGATACATAAACGTCAGACTTTGTGTCAGTTGATGTATCAGACTCTCGGATCGTGGAGCGGACCCTACCGAACGAGCTTGCTGAGTGCGGGAACCCTAGAGCTGGCTGCGACTGCTACTTCGACAGCGACGACCGTTCAGAGATCCTCAGTGGACTGGGACGACGAATGTGCAGAGATCCTCAGTGGACTGTGACGACGACTGTGCAGAGATCCTCAGTGGACTGGGATGACTACTGCACTCAGCGATCCTACGTGGATCAGTGCTACAGGTCATGTGTGGGCCCGATCCTGTGTGGGTCCGATCCTGTGTGGGTCAGCGCTTAGCGGTTCTGTGTGAGCCAGCGCCTACAGGTCCTGTGTGGGCCCGATCCTGTGTGGGTCATTGCGGGGGTTATTTACCTATCGATCCGTTGTGGGTCTGACGACTTAGATGGATCAGTGATCATCTTTATCGTCATGCGAAGAAGTATATCTGTGTGAGCGGAATCTCCTGTTTACTCTTCTTTGTGGATTGTGTTGAGCTATCCTGTGTGGGTTTACTGTTTACTCTCCTTTGTGCATTGTGTTGAGCTATCCTATATGGATTACTATTTACTCTTCTTTGTGGATTGTGTTGTGCTATCCTATGTGGGTATACGTTTTCTTTCCTGTGTGTACTGGGTTGTGCTTGGGCTCGGACGTTGGGGTCGAACGGGAATCGATGACTTAGGTATATGTATGGCCATATACCTAAGCCGTGTCGGATGTTACTTCGTGATTGTATCTTCCTTTGTGGATTATCCATTGTGGATTTTGGGAGACCTTTGGGGGTATCAGGGTCCCTACTGAGTAGCTTATACTCACCCCTGCACGGGCTATTCCCGCACTTCGTTGTGTTGGTTGCAGACGACGGACAACGCTGATCGTGGTGGAGGCGTGCGGAGCAGGATGGTACCTGGAGGTGGACCACTGGGCAGGACGTACTCAGAGCGGGCGGCTCGACTGAGGATCTATGGAGGCTATCTGTACCCACCCTTCAGGTGGGACCCCCCGAGGACGACTCGGCGCAACGGCTTTTCTTTTCAGTTACTGTTTTCCCCTTTCAGTTGTACTTTACAGTTGGGCTTGTATTTCCGGCCCCTTTTACTTTCAGCACAACTTTTTACAGTTTTTACTTAGTGTTTACTTTTCCGCTTGCTTACTATGTGGTGCTTGTTTACTTTTCGAAGGCAATTCCTTCCCTTTTTCCGGGATTTACGCCTTGGTGCTAGTCGCCAGCCCCTGGCCTATGGAAGGCGGGCTTGGGGTAGTGACGGCACGGGCCCTGAGGACGGGTCATGACAAATTGGTATCAGAGGTGGTCGGTTCTACCACAGACTCTGATCATTCTTCTTTGTGAAGCAATAGTGTTTAGTGTATTGGGTGTGGTTATCAGTCCATGGAGTCCAGTGTTGGTGAGGCAGCCGACGTATCCGTACACCAGGACCCTGACTTCTGATTTCCGACTTAATGCACGAAAACATTGATTGCATGTGTGTTCCAAGTTTTCATTGTGATTACTTGTGTCAGCTCACCAGGTATACTGTTCTGACCGTGGCGCACTTGTTTCCTTTTCAGGATGGCCCCACGATGGCAGCTAGCTAAGGTTTCGAGAGTAGAGTGCGACGAAAGCCCACCGAGCGACGAGGCCTCGGTACAGGGCCCGTTGACAGCAGAGGCCCCGGCGGTACCTTTACCCGCCGAGCCCCCGATGCTTCCAGCAACGACCGCTGACGATGCACGTCGCCTCGCAGCTCTGCATGAGTTCCATCACCAGCGACCACCCAGGTTTTGTGGGGAGACGGACCCCCAGGCATCCGAGGACTGGATGGAGGCGGTCGTTCGAGTTTTCAGGCTAGTGAGGACACCAGCAGACCTCATGGTGATCCTCGCGGTGAGCCTACTACACGCAGTAGCAGGACGATGGTGGCGCTTGATGCTCCAGGTACACGATGATGCCTCCCTCATCTGGAAGGACTTCCAGATCCTCTTCCGCTCAGAGTTCGTCCCGGCCACCCTCCGTGTTGTGCCCATTCAGGAGCTTCTTCAGCTACGGCATGGCAGCTTGACGGTTGCCCATTATGCGGCGAGGTTCACCGATCTTTCTCGCTACTTGACCGACATGGTACGGGACCCCTTCTTCTGGGCCCGGACCTTTGAGCAGGGTTTGAGACACGAGATTAGGGCATCACTGATCTACCTCAGCATCCCAACCCAGGAAGGAGTGCTAGAGTGAGCCCTTCTGATCGAGAGCTTTCTGGAAGAGTCCACATCGAGACCTACCGCAGGGCGACAGGTAGCGGAGTCTTCGGCAGCAGGTAGCCAATGGATGACTCAGGGTTCCAGACAGACCAGACCTTCCGGCAGACGACCTTGGGACATTGGCTCAGCAGTGCAGGCCACACAGCGCGGAGCCAGTCTTCCGATAGGTAGGCAGTGCTATGCGTGCGGCGGGCAGGGCCACTTGGCTCATGACTACCCGACCCTCCGTACCGAGGAGCAGTAGACGGTGGAGGGGCCACCCAGGCAGAGGCAGAGGGTCGACCGTGGCGGTCTGCAGGGAGGAGACGGACGAGGCAGAGGAGCTGGCCGAGTAGCAGGTGGTGGGAGACGCTTTGAGGCTCTGCCACCACCACCACCAAGAGGTCCGCCCCGACCACAGGGAGCTGGCGGGCAGAGACAGGCACAGCTCCAGGCAGTGGAGGCCTACGACCATGGTGCTCCAGAGATGATTCGAGGTATGATCTGTGTCTATTCCACCCCTGCTGCAGTTCTTATAGACACAGCAGCAAGTCACTCTTTCATAGCCACTGCCCTTGTTCGGAGCTCGGAGATTCCGACAGAGCCGTTGGCTCGATCCTTACGGCTAGAGACCCCTACGGGATCAGACTCGAAGATTACGCACTGGTGCCGGTAGTGTGAGCTTACTCTAGGAGGCGAGAGCTTCGGCTGGGATCTTCTTGTAGCGGCGTCGAGGCCTTACGACGTCATCTTGGGCATGGATTGGTTATCTACAGTCCATGCTCATATTGACTATTTTAGGCGCAAGGTGCGATGTGTGCGCACCGATGGGAGCAGGTTCACCTTCACTGGGGAGAAGGGAGCCATTGCAGCACAGGATGGACTCTCGCAGAGGAGGGGATAGCCCATCACTAATCAGTTGGCTAGCCTCATCCTTGGAGCAGTTGACGTGCGGAGTCCTAGTTTTCCTGTAGTGGTGGATCAGTACGCGGACGTTTTTCCCGATGACGTTCTAGGGCGACCTCCTCGCAGGGAGGTAGACTTTTACATTGATCTATACCCCGGGACAGCCCCGATATCCACTCCAGAGTATCGTATGGCCCTCGCTGAGCTTCGAGAGCTACGGGTACAATTGGAGGACTTGCAGGGCAAGGGGTTCATCTGACCCAGTGTTTCACCCTGGGCTTCCCCGATATTGTTCGCCAAGAAGGCGGACGGGAGCTTGCGACTGTGTGTCGATTATCATCGCCTGAACCAGGTGACAGTGAGGAACACGTATCCGCTACCGAGGATTGATGACCTCTTCGATCAGCTCAAGGGAGCACGGTGGTTCTCGAAGATAGACCTCAGGTCAGGCTATCATCAGCTCAGAGTTCGAGACGAGGATGTGTAGAAGACGTTCTTCAGGTGTCGGTATGGCCACTATGAGTTCTTGGTTATACCTTTCGGCATAACCAACGCTCTAGCAGTGTTCATGAGCCTCATGAATAGAATCTCCCAGCCATACCTCGACCGATTTTTCGTGGTCTTCATCGACGACATTTTGGTGTACTCGACCATGGAGGAGGAGCACGCCTACCACTTGCGGGTTGTACTAGACACACTCCGAGAGCACCAGATTTATGGAAAGCTCTCGAAGTGCTAGTTCTGGTTACGTGAGGTCCACTTCTTGGGGCATTTCATTTCTGAGGCGGGAGTTGCAGTGGATCTCGCGAAGATCGAGGCAGTGCTAGCTTGGGAGCCACCCAGGAGCGTGACGGAGGTGAGGAGTTTCTTGGGTCTAGCCGGATACTATCAGAGATTCGTGCCAGACTTCTCTAGAGTTGCGGCGCCACTCTCAGCTTTTACGAAGAAGGTTAAACACTTTTTGTGGTCAGACAGATGTCAGTAGAGCTTTCCGGAGCTGAGGCAGAGATTGACCAGCGCACCTATCTTGAGGTTGCCTGAGGAGGGAGTTGGATACGTAGTCTACTGCGATGCATCAGGGACCGGACTCGGATGTGTCCTGATATAGGAGTGGGCCGTGATTGCCTATGGGTCACGTCAGTTGAGGCCTCATGAGCAGAACTACACTACCCGTGACCTGTAGTTAGCAGCAGTGGTCTTAGCTCTAAAGACATGGCGTAACTATCTGATGGGCGAGTGCTTTACAGTCTTTTCTGTCCACCAGAGTCTCAGGTACATCTTCTCTTATAAGGACCTGAACCTGAGACAGAGGAGATGGCTCGAATTCTTCCAGGACTATGACTTTGAGATAGTCTATACTACTGGGAAGGGGAACGTAGTAGCTGATGCCATCAGCAGGTGGACGGGCATTCAGCTGCTTGAGGAGGCGACAGAGCAGCTAGCCACCTTGCAGATATCCTTCGTTGATAGAGATGGAGAAGCCTTCCTTCAGTCTCTCACAGTCACTCCTCCACTACTGCAGTGGGTCAAAGAGGCAGAGCGTGGGGACGCCGACTGTGAGACGTGACGTGCACAGATATCCTCGGGACAGGCACCTGATGGTTTCTCCCTTGGAGCAGAACACGATGTCCTTTTTAGAGGACGTACCTTGGTACTAGTCACTTTACGAGAGGAGGTGCTGAGAGAGTTTCACACTTCTCCTTTGGCGGTACATCCTGGAGTGGCGAAGATGTACCAGGATCTCAGACAACAGCACTGGTGGACGGGCATGACGAAGGTTGTGGCAGAGTTCGTTTCACGGTGCCTCACCTGCCAGCAGGTGAAGGCAGAGCATCAGGTACCAGCAGGCTTGGTACAACCCTTGGAGGTCCCAGAGTAGTAGTGGGATGGAATATCTATGGACTTCGTGACTGGAATTCCACGCACTTCCAGAGGTCACGACTCCATCTGGGTGATTGTTGACCGACTCACCAAGTCAGCACACTTCTTACCCATCAGAGAGCAGGGCTCAGTGGAGAGCTTGGGGCGTCTCTATGTTCAGGAGATTGTACGGATTCATGGTGTGCCATCGTCTATCGTCTCCGATAGAGACACTCGCTTTACTTCCCGGCTTTGGAAGGGGTTTCAGGAGGCGTTCGGGACACGGCTGCGTCTGAGCACTGCCTTTCACCCTCAGACGGATGGTCAGATGGAGAGGACCATTCAGACTCTCAAGGACATGCTCCGCGCATGTGTCCTTGACTTTGGTCGCAGCTGGGAGGACCACCTACCCTTGGTGGAGTTCGCGTACAACAACAGCTACCACTCCACCATCGGGATGGAACCATACGAGGCATTGTACGGCATGCCTTGCAGATCTCCTTTGTGCTGGACAGACCCTGGGGAGTCAGCACTTGTGGGACCAGAGATGGTCCGGGCCACGACAGAGAAGGTCCAGGTCATCCAGGAGCGGATGAGGACAGCTCAGAGCCAGTAGAAGTCATATGCTGACAGGAGGCGGAGGCCACTAGAGTTCGTGGATGGCGACCACGTCTTCTTGCGTGTCTCACCTCGACGTGGTTTGTGGAGATTTGTCTGAGGCGGCAAGTTGTCTCTGCGCTTCATCGGACCCTTCCAGGTCCTCAGCAGGATTGGCGAGGTGGCTTATTGCCTGGCTCTACCACCTCCGTTGCACCGGGTGCACGACTTCTTCCACGTATCTCAGCTGAGGAGATACATGCACGACCCGACGCACATCATTGACTATGGGGAGCTAGACGTGGATGATGGGGAGACCTTTGCGGAGGTCCCGGTGGAGATAGAGGATCGACAGGAGCGGGTCCTACGTGGGCGATTGATTCCTCTTGTGTGCATCAGATGCCAGCACGGGAACCTCCAGGAGAGCACATGGGAGCGGGAGGCTCAAATGCGTGCTCAGTACCCACATTTGTTTCCCTAGTTTATGATGTATCTTTACAGGGACGTAAAGCCCTAAGGTGGGAGTAATGTAAAGACCCTTAAATTTCATGGAAATGTTTTTCTTAATTTTCTTTGAAATTTTACAAGAGTGCAGTTTCTGACGGAACATGATTCCGAGGCCCGGTGTGCCTGGAATAAATTTCCGAAGTTTGGTTTGGGTACGTTCAGTGAACGGACGAGCGGGTTTTTCTAACTTTTGAACTGGTGCCCGGAATCGAATTCTGAGGGCACGGATGAAATCGCAGCGCCAGTACTTGCTTAGAAACGCCTCTTCTAGAGTTGCGTTTGCTCAGGTGTGGTTTTTAATTTTCGGGCTTAAAGTTAAGAAATAAAATAATTGTACGAAAATCTTTATTTTATTTCACTTAATCCACTTGGAAGCCACTTGAAGCCACCTAAAAGCGGCTTAAACTGAGTTGAAACGGATAGGTTACTATCCAAAATATCCTACCCTCTTGGTAGGATATTTATGAGGTGGGGCCCACACGAGCCCCGTCGTTTCTTTTCCACTAAGTAACGCACCCGCGAAAACCCGTCATTATGAAAGTCAACTGACGCGTTTTCTTAATTTCTTAACGCACCATTTAATTGGGCAGTTTTGTTCGTGAATTAAATGGGCAGTTTCTTTCATTGAATTAATTCTACGAATTAATGGGTCATTACTTAACCTTTTTTCGTTTGTTGGTGTAATAATAAAATAAGACCAACATGACATTTGGAGGATTACACGTTGAAAGGCTTTGACAGAATTCTTGTGCCTTCACCCTTCTACGCGAAGAACGCGAAGAATGCGAAGAATGCCGACCTTCGACGAAGAACGCCGAACCCGCGGAAATCGACGACGCAACGCCGTGTGCCGCGACGCCGACGTTTCCCTCTCCCGCGACATTCTTCGGCGACGTTCCTTAATCCGCAACAAAAACCTTCGATCATCCATTGAGGTGAGAGTTTCGGATTTTCTTTTAAATTTCCTTTGTGGTTTTTGACTCAAGAAGGATTTAATTAATATTAATTAAATCTTTTGTTCTTGAACCTCGGAGTTCATCGATGCGACACCCTTCCGCGACGACGCGACGCCGGATACCGCGACGACGCGACGATCCCCAATTCCGTGAAGAACCCGCGGACGACGACTTGACGTGGTAGGGGTTGTTGTGAATATTTTATTTTTCCCGTGAACGTTTCTTTAAAATTAAAGAACCGGATTTTTCATATGAACAATTTTAATTTCTTAAAATTATTGTTTCATGTGTTGAATTATTCCTCCCGTTGTTTATCACTAACGCGGAGGGTGCGGACCAAATGAACACGGCCCGACAACCCTCCGTTGTTTTTCGTGGTTGTGCGGATTTGGAGGGCGACGACAAAACGTGACTCAAGGGAGATTTGACGATCCCGCAGTGAAGAACGGAACCCGGGAGGAACAACGGCGCAGACGGGAATAAAAACGGACCACCAGAGCAACTCCGGTGGCCCGCGGAAGCGGCCGGCGGCGTGGGTCGCCGGCGCGGCAGCGCCGTCCAGCGGACCCGCGGCCGTGCGGGTCTGGCTCGCCCGCACGGGACGTGGCGACAGCCGCGTCCGTTGCTCCAGCGCGACCCCAACGCGGGGTCGTGGCACCTCCAAGCCGTGGGGGCGGAGCCCCGCGGTGTCCAGCTGCTCGGCCGAGCCGTGCCAGGCCGGTCCGACCGGGTTGGACTGGGTCGGGTCGACCCAGTTCGGCCGACCCAGGGGGGTCGAGCCGAGTCGGCCAGGGCCCGAACCCCCCATCTTCGGACTTTTTTCGGTCAAATGCCAGTAACATGAGCTACGGGCCTCCAAATGATGCGCCGTCAGCGGAAACGTGATCCTTGGATCGAGACGGTCATTTCGGTATATTGAACTCAAGGTTTTGGATTACTTTGAGTTCGGCAGGGTTGGTTCGTACACAAAACCAACCGGACCCTCGGAGCGGAAACACTCATATCTTGAGCTACAGACGTCTGATTGACGTGTCGTCAGCTTTGTTGAATTCCTCTAAGTGAGGCGGATATTTTGGCTCACTCTGCCCAAGATTTGGACACAGGTGGAGTACAGTCAGGTTGGTTTTTCCTTAAAAACCAACCGGGCCCCTAGGACGAAAAATAAAATAACTCTCAGACCGGGCGTCTGATTGACGCGCCTTCTGCGACGTTGAGTTCCTGTTGAAGATACAGAACATTTGGATACATCAACTTCGGACTTTGTGTCACTTGATGTATCAGCCTCTCGGCTCGTGGAGCTGACCCTCCAGACCGAGCTTGCTGTGTACGGGAACCCTAGAGCTGGCTGCGACAGCTACTTCGACAGCGAAGACTGTTCAGAGATCCTCAGTGGACTGCGACGACGACTGTGCAGAGATCCTCAGTGGACTGTGACGACGACTGTGCATAGATCCTCAGTGGACAGTGATGACTACTACACTCAGCGATTCTACGTGGATCAGTGCTACATGTCCTATGTGGGCCCGATCCTGTGTGGGTCCGATCCTGTGTGGGTCAGCGCTCAACGGTTCTCTGTGAGCCAGCGCCTACAGGTCCTGTGTGGGCCCGATCCTGTGTGGGTCATTGCGGGGGTTAGTTACCTATCGATCCTTTGTGGGTTCGACGACTTAGATGGATTAGTGATCATCTTTATCGTCATCCGAAGAAGTATACCTGTGTGAGCTGAATCTCCTGTTTACTCTCCTTTGTGGATTGTGTTGAGTTATCCTGTGTGGGTTTACTGTTTACTCACCTTTGTGGATTGTGTTGAGATATCCTATGTGGATTACTGTTTACTCTCCTTTGTGGATTGTGTTGTGTTATCCTGTGTGGGTATACGTTTGCTTTCTTGTGTGGACTGGGTTGTGCTTGGGCTCGGATGTTGGGGCCGAATGGGAATCAATGACTTAGGTATATGTATGGGCATATACCTAAGCTGTGTCGGATGTTACTTCGTGATTGTATCTTCCTTTGTGGATTATCCATTATGGATTATGGGAGACCTTCGGGGGTCTCGGGGTCCCTACTGAGTATCTTATACTCACCCCTGCACGGGCTATGCCCGCACTTCGTTGTGTTGGTTGCAGACGACGGACAGTGCTGATCGTGGTGGAGGCGTACGGAGCAGGACTGTACCTGGAGGTGGACCACTGGGCGGGACGTACTCAGAGCGGACGGCTGGACCGAGGAGCTATGGAGGCTATCTGTACCCACCCTTTAGGTGGGACCTCGAGAGGACGGATCGACGCAGTGACTTTTCTTTTCAGTTGTTGTTTTCCCCTTTCAGTTGTACTTTATAGTTGGGCTTGTATTTCCCGCCCCTTTTACTTTCAGCACAGCTTGTTATAGTTTTTACTTAGTGTTTACTTTTCCGTTTGCTTACTCTGTGGTGCTTGTTTACTTTTCAAAGGTAATTCCTTACCTTTTTCTGCGATTTATGCCTTGGTGCTAGTCGCCAGCCCCTGGCCTATGGAAGGCGGGCTTGGGGTAGTCACGGCACGGGCCCCGAGGATAGGTCGTGACAGGATATTTATATAAAACCACTTAATATTTTTTTTTAAAAATAACTTTTTCAAACAAATTACATATATATTTTTAAATTTTTAAATTTTATTTTTTACATTGGTAACTATTTTTTTACTAAGTAATATATGTTTTAGTAAAAAGATAAAATAACTTATCCAAAATTATGTTATTGTTATGAAAAAAACCTACATTTAATCTATGCCAATTTTTAAATAATATAAAATTATTCTCAATAATTTATAATTTAATATATAAAAAAAAATTTTGGTATAAAATTTTACTTTTACCCTTAAGTGTTCTTAATCAAATTCAATATTGGTTACCAATTCAATGGTTGATAATTTATATATAGGTTTAAAAAAATATTAAACTAATTTTTTTACAAATTATTAATTTATTTTATTAGATTAATATCACTAAATTTTGATAATGTACTTATTTTAGAATAATAGTTTTACCAATATCAATGTTAGTAATATGAATATTAGTTATCATAACTTTATTAGAAAAACATAAATTGACCTAATATAATTATTTGATCACATTGATATAAAAAATGAAATACTTTTTTCTATATTTAATCTATATAAATAGTGAATAAATGTTTTTAATAAAAGTGAATAAAAAAAATATTAAGATATTACTTGATTTTCAAAAACAATTCTAATTCGTTTAATAAATTACACATAATATTATTAAATGATTTACATTACATTATAAACATATATTTTTATATAAAATTGTTTTTAAAAACATTTAACTCATTATGTATTTATGATAATGTAGTAAAATTAGTGATATTATCAACATAAGTTTTTTTATTCACCAAAACCCCATTATTTTAGAAAAATATCAACAAATAACTCTCATATTATATGAATTTCTTCATTTATTATAAATTTTATTATATAATAGGGGTTTTATCCTTCTTAAATTTTCTTCGTAATAAATATGGCATGACTCATTTGAGTGTAGTGTTTCATAAAGAGTAATCTATCATGGTTAGTATTAATTTAAAGGATCTGAGCACTCAATCTATTATATACACACACATATATACCCACTATAGACGAATCAAACCACAAAATCTAGCATTAAAGACATCAATAAACTAATAATTAATATACTAAAATACAAGGGCTTCTATTATCTAATATCACATATGAATGTATATAAACATTTATTAAATATCATGAAATAATGGTAAACAAATTGATGGAATATATCAAAGCCTAATTCATAACATTGAAAAAATAATACACATTTATCAACATTTAGATTAATATAAAAACAATTTTAAAATAGTTTTTATATTATATATTTTTTAGTTATTCATACATTTCTCACCTTTTTTATCATAACCGCTAAAAAACTATGATTTTACAACATAAAGGCCTTGGATAGTGAAATGGATAATTATCTCAATTGAATGTTGTTTGAAGGATTAAAATTTAATATGTAAATTACCATGTGTACCTAAATTAGAAACCCATTTACAATAATCATGGGTACTTGGTGAGGTAACACTATCCCCTCATTTACCATTTGATAATTATTAAATATCCTTAATGTTCTTGTTATCTTGGTGGTAAAAAATAAAATTATCCCTTGATATAACCAGGTAATCATTACCATACAATTGGGCATCAATACTACTCCTTGAAAAACATCCCTTGTATTTTTCATACATTGTCCTAAATATCATTTCAATAATTCATTGATTTTTAGGTTTATCATTTTAATGTATAAATAATTAAATGTAAAAAAAATCAATAACTTCAAATTATGAGGGTCTTTAAAGACTCCCAACCATCAGAGTTTTCATCCTCACAGTAAACAACATTTTAATTTTAGAGGGTAAGACTATATCCATTGATCATTAACAAAAGTCTTTTGTCCACATGTTTCATAATAGATATGGAAAATCTTCCAATATACCTAAAATCGATGAATAACCTTCATTTATATGAAATTTCACTATAGTAAACTATATATGTATATTTCTCTATATTAGAACCATCTATTTCAAATTCCATGTCATCAAACTAATTAAAAGTAATATAATTAAATTGAAATCCCTTAAATTGAGTAATTTTAAATAAATTATATATTGAAATGAAACAAGTATTTCAAAAATATTCTAGAATATCTTAATGGTATAATCAACAAAGGATTTATTTATTCCAACCATTCCATCGATTGTTAACAAAATTATTGAGAAAATTATAAAAATAAATTATTACGAAAACGAAATTCCATGGTTTTACTCATATTATCAACATAATATTTTTTGTAGATTTGAATAATGGTCAACCACTTTAACATTATAAAAAGTTATACATTCATCTCAAAAACCATTCTTGGAACAATAAAATATAACACTATTATTCATATCTAAAAATGGGAATAATTATATGTTCTACAACAAAGAGACCTAAAAGGATCCTTCTATTTTATTATTAGTAGATATTATTAATGTAAAACTTGATAAATTATGGTTATCTTCAAAGGATCCACTAAAATAATTGATTGAGCCATAAATAATTTCTTCTTTTATATGAATGGTCTTCCATGATTAACTATAAGATTAAGGGTGATATGATATAATTACTTTTAATCATGTATCTAAAGATCACCGAAACCCTTCCGGATAACATCAAGTAAAATTTTGGTCTTGATATAAAATAATTCATATTAGTACAACATAAATATGTATTATATACGAGACATGAAACATTCAAAACTCATCCACAAAGGTAGATTACTATATAAAATTAAAATGATTTGTCTTATTCATTAGATCAATTGTCACTGAAACTATATCTTAACCTCTTAAATATTGAGTTATGAAAGTCGACAATCCTTCAGGATTTTTTACCATTTTCTTACTAATATTTTTATTAAGTGTAATTTATGTATAAATCATTGGTGTTTTGATTTTACATATTGGAATGTGAGACATCAAGAAATGAATCTATGTATACCATATTTAATAATCCTCTCTATGAATTTATTATAAATATGATTATACAATTTAGATATTTAATGGATAATAGATTACCTAGATGAGTTGTAATATCTCATTACTTATTTGATGATTCTAGTTGGAAACATAACTACTCCATTTATATAATGAAAAGACATAGGATGTGGATATTATCCTTCAAGGAACACAACAGAACCGATTCTCTATAAAATAGTTATATAATCATGTTTATATATTTGGGTATTCTTTTCCAATTTCATAAACAATGATATATGATTGATTTGATAAAAATATATCATATTTCAATCCTGGAAAATATCAAGGTGAATTTCATCTAACAAGAACAAATATCTCTAGTATTTTTCTAATTCTTGTACTACTAGGGGAGGAAAATTCATATTGTGGGAATTAGATAAAACATTAACCATCAGGGGTGTATAATGGAGCTCAAAATTAAACTAATTTAGGCATTAAACCCATCAGTGAGACCTAATGTTTAGATGAAAATAAGAAAAGTTATATTTGAGTTACTTATTTTTTGGGTATCCCATAAATCATTCCTTAAATATATGATGTTAGAAATGTGAATCATATTCATTTCATGATTTTATCAACCAAAATAAGATACATTGGAAGATATCATGGCCATGTGTATTACTGTAATGGTAGGATGAATATTAATCTTGGTTCAAAAATGAAAAATATTCTTTCTTTTTATGGGTGTGTACTATTCATTGGTCTATATGTTCTGTGAATTCATGTTATGGACACATTCAAGGATCAAATGATGGGTATACATTAGGTTTATTCCACATCATTTTATATAAATGGTTGGAATATAAGATTAATTAGTTGTTATTTTAGAGTTACATTATGTTATTATCAATTGTCGACCATACATTTCTACTTAATATGGGAAATTAAAAATCACTATAATCAATGGAGCGAATTGTACAAATGTCTCTTTTTTTGGAAACTGTTGGCTAGTTCTTACCCAATATAATTGGTCAAGGCCTCTTTTAAAAGTGTGAATCTCAAATATGGTATTATATATAATTATTTAGATTAAGTGATTGAAATTATAATAAGTTTCCATATAAATAAAATGTACAAGTATATTTTTGTTGACATAAGAAATAGGTTCCAAACTAGTTAATCTTGTTTTTTTGTTTAATTTACTATTTATAAATTTAATTATTATGTGAGATTTATTTTTGAAAGTGTGTGTATGGATTGAACTATTATTGTTATTAGGGTGAGGTTTTATTCCTAGCTTCCAATAAAATAAAAATAAAGGGGGTAACTTATAGTTAAGGAAGTGTAATTATTTTTATATTATACTTGAGTAATTTTATAGTGTATATTTATCGTGATCAGTGGTGAACACCCAAAATAATTGGTATTAGAGCATATGGATCAAGACTCGGTATCACACACTCAACAATAGAGTCAATTAATATTCACATATTATGTATTTTTTTTAATCAATGAGAGGTAATTTTTATTCTAAGGCATTGAATCTAAATATGGAAGGATCCATATACAAAATTTCAATGGTAAATAACATTGATTTATGATAATGAAGATGAAATATTATCTCACTCAAAAGGGTATGCATGTTTTGTTGATAGGGATCAAATAAAAATGGGTTTAAAAAGTTGAACGGAAACAACTAGATAAACATGTATTTTTGTTGTTCATGATGAAATTTTTATATAACATCACCTTTAATATCATGTATATGAAGTCTATGATTGGCCTAATGAATGATAAAGAAGATAAGTATGAGAAGATAAAAATGTTGGGAGAGTTGTTCATGTTGTATAGGTTTTCTGAAATGACATTTTTAGAAGGAATACCTATAAATTATCATGTGAATTATTTTAATATGAATTTAATTACAATTATATATGTTAAAGTTATGTTTATATAAACTTTTCATGGAATTTTTATATCATCACTACTGGGAAGTAGGGATGTAATGGAAACTCCCATAAAAAAATTCTTATAAGAAGTCGAGCCTATTATTTTTTAAAATGTAAAAAATTATACATTGATCAAAGAGCTTAGACATCATTAATTGAAAAAACATATCAATAATTACTTGAATAGTAATGGTAGAGGACATTCATCTTATTAGAAAAGAAATGTAAGATATAATGTTCAGTCATGAGAAAGGAGAAAAGAAAAATTTTCATTTATTTACACTACATATTAGTAGTTTGTGGAGTGAGGATAAGTTAATATCTATATCAATAGTCATATAGAAAACTTTGGAAGGATATATTCTAAATTCTCATGTTATTTGGCCTCAATTGGGGGTAATACCAACTAGTTTCTATGTTTTAATACTGCAATATAATTCTAGATGGTAGATTTTAGATAATTATTTCACTCAATAGTAAGGAAATTGTTTTTTGAGAAGTATGTATCATGAAAAAAGAAAGGTTCATTTTGAAGATAATGAGTCTATGGAAGTTATAGGAAATGGAAATGTTAAAATTTATATAAAAAACAATTACTTATTCATATTAAAAAAGTGATACACATGAAAGGGATGTAGAAGAATAAATTTTCCATTGGTCAACTAGATAAATAAGGTTACTGAATGCTCTCTGAAAATGGATATTAGAATGCTACAATAGTATCCAAGGTATTAGTTTAAGATTTTATGTATTAAATCCTATATCAGATGAGAAATTAAGATGTATAGATGATTACCAGAGTATCAACTTCCCAATGATGAAATTATAGAAATTGTTGTATCTGAGAAGAACAAGATGATTTGAATAGAAAATTTATTACTGAATATTGAGATAATAGTGTTATGAAACTGTGATAGATGTGTAATTTGAATGTATAAGAGGGATTCATTAAAAATAAATCTTTTAAAAACTACATTCATGGATTTTAAATCTTCTTCACTTGGTTTTTTTGAGGAAAACAAATTCAGATATCATGAAGTTTCACTTCAAAATGTTCCTCCCACTAATGAATAAAAAAATAATTAATGGGTTTATATTATAAAATATATCTTTTAGATTTTTGAATGTTTCATTAATTGGAAGATCTTGGAAGAGATAGAAATTGGTTATATGTTTATGATACTAGGATTCAAAAATTTTTGTGTGTATAATAGAAGGGAAATCAAAATATTATGTGAAATGAAGTGGATCATTATAGAGAATAAATTTCCCAATTCACCTCATTTAATGGTGTCACAATGAAAATGGATACCATCTTAATATATTATGTGAAAAGGTTGAGGTTATACTCATGAATTCCAAATGAAACATGGAAAAAGATGTAATCATGGTTGAATACATGATTAAAAAATTATATCCACTCTATTTGAGAAATAAGGTTATAGAGAATATATAGTCCTTTATAGAAATGAATTTTAACAAAATGAAAATTTCAAAAGTATCACCTATATTGATATTGAGTAAAAGAATATATACAAAATAAAAGATATTTATCACACATGTTTCATTATGAGTAATAAAGATTAAAACATTTGGATTTTCCTTTGGGATGATTGAAAGAGATAATACATTTTAACTAAAAAAATTAATCATTAATAATAAGGCCTTTTGAATGACTAGAACATGGAAAAGAAGGATACATAGAGAAAATAATCAAATGAAAAGGTACAAGATAATAAAATAAGGATTACTAGAAGGAAAACTCTATAGAATTTATGAATGGAAACATTGAACGTCTTCTAGATAGACCAATTTATGATTTAATAAAATTATAGAGGACTACTGAATCTTTGGTGAGTGTTCTAATTGTGGGAGTTCTTGAAGTATAGGCTTTAAAAGATGTAGTACCAAAAGAATACGAGCTTCAGTTCTAATTTAAATGATATATCTTGGTCAAAAAACTAGTTTAGCTGTTTGAACATGATATAAAATTATTACATGTAATGGATAGTGGAGAACTAGAGGGACCCTAAGAGGAGGTCAGTCTCAATGACTATAGGATGTAGGAGTTTGTGATGAAAGAATAAATGTATTTATTTCATTATAACTGGCCACAACAGATATCTAAGTTACACCATTGGATGAATGTATTTTTGAATAAGTGGGGTTTTCATTTGATGGAGGTGCATGATTATATAAATAAGAACAATGATCTACTAGAGGTAATGGTATTTCAATAAAAAGATGGTTTTGACTTCTAAAAATATTGTAATTATTTAATCACTCTACTCAATATACTATGATTATAATAGTTTCCAATGAAAATCTATACTTAGAGTATATTGATATTAAGAAAACATTCTTATATAGTGACTTTGATGAAGATATTTACTTAAAAATATGATGGATTTCATATAGTAATGTAATAATGAAATATTGTGTAATATAAGGAGAATTATTTATATAGTAAAGGAAGTAAAAATTATTGTAATAATAAATCCACCGATTTTAGGATTAAGGAAGGTTGAAGTCAGTTGAAAATGAATCCCTGATGCTACCAGGATATGTCATGTGATGGGAGTTTGATCATTCTTCTCATATATGTGGATGATATTATTACTGTGGGTGTAGAAGTTAAGTGGATTTATGAATTAAATATATATTTATATTAAATATTCAGGTTAAAATATCTTATCCAGGATATAAAAAACATATGTATAGTGATTTAGGTATATATAAAAGTCGAGACATTGGTTCTATCGTAAAGGGACTATATCAAGAATGTTGTTGATAGATTTTAAATGTTTTTATGAAACATGGTCTCAATTCCATTGATCTGAAACATCAAATTGTTCAATGGGAAATAAAAAAATTGATATATATAGTGAATTATATGGATAAATTTAAATTTTCATTAGTTGTAGGAAACATGAGTCTGTTATAGGGTATACACACTATCGAACAATATTTATTATAGAAGTAATCATTAATTTTATGTTTAATAAAGGGATAAAACCCAAGAGGACATGAAGTGGATCATTTGATATTTGACTGGATTAAATTAAAAATCAATTTTCATTTATTCATATGAAAAATTTAATGGTTGGGTGGATTCATACTTTTCTGGGGATTTAGAAACATAGAAAATAGTTACATGGGTTTTACTTAGGTCAGAAAAGGATCAACATTGAGTTTTTAAAGTCTCAAGATCTCTCTAGGGGTAAAATATAAATCATACCATATCTGATGAAATTGTAATTTTCTTTTATGTTTTTTAAGTTTTATATTTTTTTTAAACAAGGGATGCGAGGACATTGAAAATAGAGAGTCACATAGCCTCCCAAGTAATATAATAAAATGATACTATTATTTATAGACATTGGACATGATTTATTGAATAATTATTATATAAAATGAATGATATATAAGGGTATGAAACTAATTTCATGGTTTATTCATGATTATAGTTTTTAATCCAGTCACAGAATATGTTTTTTAATCATCGAGCTTCCTAGTGGTGTTTTGTTACTGTCTTGTTAAAACGATTAAAATAAAAAATATTTTTATAATTTAATTTATTTGACCTAATTAATTTTCTATATATTGAACCACAATCTAATTTCAATGGTTAGATACAAAATCCTTGATATTTAAAAGGATCCTAGCATGGTGGGGTTTTAGTGAAGGCCAAGAAGGATCAATAATGTTGATGCACATTGCCACATAGATTTTCCATAAAAAAGTGGTTTCATACATCAACAATTACTAATTATAAACATGGTAATATTTTTTAAATTGATTTACATACCCCAATTTTGGAGGTTTTTTAGAATTGGGATTGATTCCTCTAACATCAAATTCACATGTGAACTTGGCATGGACCTATCAATTTATATATTTTAAGTAATTAGGGGTAGAAATTCGTTTTATCATTGAATTTTTATTTATAAATAATTTAATATATTTTCAAACAAAAATATAGCAATGTCATGCATAACTGTCATAGATCGATCACCCATTGTTTTTTAGGGATTTTTCCTCCTTTCTTTATGCCTTTATCTCTGGTTTGATTTATTTGGAGGGAGATTTGACCAATCAGTTCAACAATTCATTATGTGATCATTGATTAGCTACACACGTCATTATTGCTTGTTCAATATTTAGGTTTATGGAATGGTGGGGTAATGATGAATATAGTGTAATATAGGAGGGGTAGACATATAAAAACTATTTCATGAGATGTGTTTGATGGGTGACAAGAGGAGGAGGAAAGAATCATTATTTTTGATGAGTGGGGGCCATGATATAGCCTCTAGTAATGAAACTATCTTCTCCACATGATTTGTGTGAATTATGGTTATTATTATTGGTACAAAAAATAAATATTATAAACTTTATGAGGTTGAAATTATGTCCAGAAAAATCATGATGACACTATGAATAGTTTAGAAGAACACACACTATGATTTCCTGGTATATAGCAGCTAGGCATTTCATGTTATTTCAAAATCACATGATATGTGACATTATGCAACACACTGTGTATTCAATTCATATATTATAGATGTATAAAAGTTATACACACCCATAGAACCTGATTATCCTATGTTCTATGTCTGATAAGGCCACACATTGTGAAATATTATTGGAAAACAACTAGGGGAGTTGAGGTACATTCCAGTTTCCCTTGTGAAGCCTACACATCAAGTGAAATTTTGTATAAGTCATTTAGTTAGACCTTTACACTCCATTATGGGTTCCATTCCAAGTAAAATAAATAACTTAAGGGTTTCACACTATGTACCATAGGCACTAACCATAATCCTAGATAAGAATAATTTGGTGGAAAAAAATATTTACCCAGGATAAGAATTTTACATAGAAGAAATACCTTTTGATTCATTTTCACCATTGGGTGAGTTAGTGTCCCTAATTTTGAATAAATATATGTGACACTTGATGATGTAGACATGGATGACCATAAAATGTTCACAAATACTGGGATAACTTTTTGGCAATCTAGGTAAATGGAAATCATTCATGATATTATAATTATGTAAGAAATTTTCCCCTTTCACAATCCCTAGTTATTGTTGGTTATCTCCCCCATTAAATTGAGGTGTGGGATCATATACCAATACATCAATTATTTTATATATTATTCCCCACTAGGAAGGATTGTGAGATCCTATGTCCATGGGTTTGGAATCCACCGTGTCTAAATATCTCGAGTGGGGTATAAGATATTATTAAAGAGTTTATATTCCCACATTAACTACTATGTATTTGGGTTTATCCAATAAAGGTATATAGATGTTACACAAAATTATTGTTTAGGTAAATGACTGGTTGAGTTAGCATTTATGTACGAAATGATGCAATTCTCCTTATTTTTATAAAGATTATTTTGTAATGAATAGCCTTACATTAATAGGATTCCTATATGGCATGAATTGAAAGACCAATTAATATAGAACTTTTTGAGTCTTCTCATTCTTAGAACCCTATGGGTTTCATATGATATGTGAAATTTTGTTTTTCTATCATGTTTCAATTTTTTGATTCTTCTGTATTTTGGCCTTCCATTTCTACTAGTTTATAGTAACCTATAAATAATAGAACACAGATAAACATAAATTCTAAATCCCCAATACATTTAGTGAATAAAAATATTTTTATTTATTCATATTTTTATCTCTTGAGCCATATTTAGAATTTGGATATTTTAGCTAGATTGGTGTTTTGTTTTATTTCTTCCACCTTGTTGCATCCAAAACATGGTGTTGACTATATTATTAAATTGTTTTATTTTTCATTTCATGGGTATCCTACTAGCTATGTGTTAAATAATCCTTTTATAGTCCTTTTTCCCACATGTGTTGTTTCTTTCCAAATGACACATTGGTTTGGTGGTGGTACAGGTGGCATAGAGTTATCATGGATTATTTGAGTATAATGATTAGTGTTTTTAGTGGATTTATTATAGAGCAATGTGATTCATTATAGAAGTAATGTGAAATGTATCGGGTGTGAGATCCATGGGTTCGAGATAGAGTCCTATCAATTGATATATATATATATATATATGTATATTTATTGTGTTTTGGTTTTCTTCTGTGTTGGATATATATATTTTTTACATTTTGGACAACACTAAGGCCTATCATATTGTGAGATAAACCAACTTAATGAAAGTAAGCATCCCCTGGTATATTTAATTTTGGATTGCGGTGTCAATCTTTGTTTATTGCAGACCTATGTTTGGGCATAGTTTGTTGGGTTATTTTAGAGTAATATAGAATGAGACATTCTTATAGATGATGTTTAGTGAAAAATATATTTTATGGATTGGTTAAGGATAATAAATTAATAATGTTGAGTTTTCTAGAGTACATTTAACAGAATAGGGAGACTAGAATTGGATTGACACCCAAATTATCGTATTTTTTGGATTCAGATAACAATGTATTCAATCCATATATATAATACATCATCGTGGGGTATAAAAAATTTAATACATTGAATATATAGTGGTTAGTTTCAATCCTTTTTGTTTTTGTTGTGTCATCTCATCTAGATATGATTTAGTCTTTGTGGGTTCACCCTTTTGAGTGAGGGGTATTACACACTAATATACTTATTCTACATGGATTCAAGTTCTTCACAATCCCAATACATTGTATAGAACTCTAAACATTGTATACCGAGGAATGGTGTATTGTTTTTGGAGAATTTGGTGGAGATATATGTTTTAGCAGTGATCTGATTATGTATATATGACCCTATTATACATTTTGAAAATATTCCCTATATATTAAATGGTATTTCCCATAGAGTTAGGAAATAATAATAATAGATAGATAGATAGTATGTTCTGAATTTATTCAACAAAAGGAGCCTTGTTATTTTTCATTGTGGTCTGAGTCCTCTAGTGATACTGGTTTGACTGGAGTCTGAGACTCTCATCACCATATTGTTCATAGTTTTATTAAAATAATATAAATGAAGATTTATATATTTATAAATGGATTTTTTATCAATTTTTGAAAGAAAATTTCTCAATCAGGTGATGGAGATGCCCTACTATTATAGGAATATGAGTTTTGGTCTATGATAGATTATAACTAGAGAGTGTTGAACACTCTGTAGTGTGATATCAGAATGTATGTGTATTTTTAATATTCAATGAACCCTATGACACATTTCATATATATTTTTGGTAGTTTAATTTTGAGTGCTTTATAATTAGGGTGGATACCTTAGCGGTGAAGTTAATAAGAAGTGGTTGTGTTTTCAAGAACACTGCATGGGGATTGTTACTATAATCCAATGAGTGATAACAGTAATAAATTCAAGATGATGTGTGTGATATATAGATATATTCAAGAGTAATTGGGTTTAATTCCTAGTACGATTCAAGTATGTTCATCTTGTACCCTCATACTAGTTGACACTGACACAAGCTAATTATTATGGAAAAAAGGGTTGAGCCATAGAGATTCAAATTGATCCCATACCTTGAACATCATCACTTATAATGTTTCCTATAATGGTGAACTTCATTAATCCACCTATTATATTGAATTGAGTCTTTTATTGTGGGATAAAAATGTTTTTTAATGAATTCTTCATGAGGGTGAAGGTACAAGGGTATAAAATAGTGCATGGATTGCTGATCTATTTCCAATTTTGTGAGGTGTTGAAATTTTGGGTGATCATTTGTGAAATTTCATTTCTAATGATCAAGACCCTACTCTTTTTGGGTGAGTAGGTACAACCCAATGGTATTTAATATTTAAATTGAAACTGGGGTTATCCTGGGTTGGTGAATTATATGCATGGATTAGAATTTCATTTATATACATATTAGGGAACATGTGTATACATTAGAAGGGTAGCCCATGGTTAACCCTAACTGAAATTTTGATGTATATGTTTTGGTAGCTTATTTAGAGTGATGTTAGAATGTTTAAAAGTGGTTTGGTGAGTGAATTGTGGTGTCGTTATAGTCTGTTGACCTAATCTATCATTTTATTGACCTACGAGTCTATTTTTAATCATTTTAGGGAGTTCACCAACATTTAACATGAGTGTATTATTTTTTTTAGAAAACTATCATGGAGTGAATTAAAAAATGTAGTACAATTATTATTTATGATGTGGACACCATGGTGTTTAGTGAGAATAGATTAGTGTACCAGGTGAGTTTTTGGAAACACTTATATTGAGGACTCTATGTATGGATGATGATGGACCAACCTAAGTAGAAATTTATAGGCTATTATGTCTATTGTGTATATGGAGACTAATTTTAATGTACATCGTATGGATATACACTCACACTTTTCCCATTGTTTTGAAAAAACCTTTATGGAAATGACAACATAATGGTTTATTGGGATCCAAATAATATCATGTAGTGAGATTAAATAGTTTTTCTAAAGGTTGTGAGCATGTTGAACATTTTTTCTAGTGGAAGGTGGTTATACACTTAAATTTTATTTTATGTATCATGAGGGACATCCTAACTATATAACACCCTTAAAGATCATGACCCTGAGTTTGGATGTTATGTTATATCTCTTTCTATGTGAACATATCATGGAAACTCTTTCAATGTTTTATAGATTAAGATGTTTCATAAGAGGTCTTGACTTATATTTTTTCAGGTAGGTTTTTTCTTGGGGTCCAAATCTAGTAGAGCAGGGTCATATAAGAATTTTGGATGATTCAATTTTCCTTATAGAATATTGGGCCACAAAAAAACAAGTGGTATATTGATGGATATAATGGGTAGAAGTTGTGTAGTTCATATGGATATCATTAGTTTCATTCCAGAAAAGTGACAAAAGTACAACCAGTTTGAATGCAATAGGGGGTGTGAACATTTTATGGATCATGGTGTGGACTAAGATATCAAATAATTGATCTTTTAAAGGATTCTGATGATGGTTTAGGTTTCTATTATACCTAAATCTAGTGACTACTATGTCATATTCATGGGGGCATAAATTGTTAAAGAAACAAATATGGGTCTGGATGTTCATACGTCTTAAAAACCCTTACGCATTCAATATAATTTTTTTGAGTTACTCTATGATGGGTGGTGAATAGATGGGTTTCATCATATATAAATCACATGGAAAATAGTTTAATGGTGGGGGAAGGGTGATTCAATAGGTGATAACATTATTGACTGGTCTTTAATAGTTGTCTTTTGATTGTTCATGTTTCATTTCATTACTTGTAGTATATTGATGTTCATATTCGAAGGGTTTTTTGTTGATAAGTCATTACAAGACTAAATAATATAATAATCATTCAACAACTTATCTCCTTGTATGAGGTGGATGAAATTGGTTTCTTCTAAAGTTAAACATGGTATTCCCTTCCTTGGAAGTTGTATGGTGAGTTAACATTGTTCTCATACATTTAGAGATGATATATGTGTGTACAATTGTTTATTACCTCTACATGAGTATTAAAAAGGATCTTTATTAGAGTATTTATTTTCTTGTCTTGTTTTTTATGTTAGAAACTTTTAATTTGTGGATAATGTAGTAACCCAGGTTTTATGTGATAGATACAAAACTCAATAATGAGATATTAATATATCGGGATCTACCCAATGGGAAAAAATATTTTTATCCCTGTTGATGATGTCAATAAAATTTTCCAAATATTTAATTGGTTTTATATTTTTTTACCCCTAGGTCGATCCAATGTGGAAAATCGAGTATACTAAATCCACAAAAATAATGTAACAAAAATATCATGTTTTTTATAATCCCGGAACATTCATTTTTGACTAATGCATTTAAACCATATTTGGGGAATTGTGTGGGAAAATTTTGATTGTATTTGATTTTGGAATATGTTCTTTACCCTTATTGGGATGTTAGTATCATATACATTTGGTACTACAGTGGATCACTCTCATGGATTTGTTACAAATGATTTAATTTAATAATTAAATTACAAGAATTTATTTTCCTTAAACTAAATTGTGATATTTGTGGTCAATATTAAGATAATATCTCAAGTTAGTTATTTAATGCTGGATAGTTGAGAGGGGAGCCTTAGGATGGTCTTTGTTAATGATCAAGGAGGATTAAATGGTTTGATGAAGAATGTATCATATTTTTCCCATTGATAAAGAAGTGAGTTCATTCATCACCAATGATTAATCTCAATCAAGGGATGAAATTTTTAAATTGATGGATTTTCCCTATTTTTTATGTTTTTTAAAGAACGTATTGATTCCTCTTAATTGAATCCATGTTCAACCTTGGCCTGGATTTATCAATTTATCAATTTTTTTATACAAATTGGAGAAGAAAACAACTTCTTCTTGAAATTTTTATTGGACCGTATTTTCTTATATTTTTACATAGTAAGTGATAGTTGAGTCATGCACAACTATAATAGATTACTCACTTTTTATGGTTTATATATTCATCCATATTTTAATAACATGGTCATTTAAAGATTTTTAATTTTGCAATAGATTTGACCAATCTATAGACCATTTTTTCACAATAATTTCTAATCTATGTGGATCATTTTTTGGTTAAAACATCAATAAATATATAATTATAGAGGATAGAAGAAGATAAATATATATGAGGGGAGAAATTGAAAGAAAGTCTCCAAATTTGGTATGTATGGGCTGCCATAAAGAGGTAAAAAATCAATTTTTCCATGGGGATTGGATAAAATCAAGCCTCCAGTGGAAACAAAATCATTGTTTCCATGCTTGGAAAGATTTTTGAATGATATTTGGTGCAAAAATAGAAGACATGATGAATCTTCCTGTGGAATAAAATCCATCTGTGTAATCCTAACAACACGATGTGTAGTTCAGAATGAAACACACTATAAATTATTGGTATACAGTGTATAGGGTTTCTCTATGAGTGATCTATAATATGGTACGTGAAATTGATTAGGACACCATTTATTTCCTAGTAATATGTATGAATGTAAATGTAGTACATCACTAGGGAACCTGATTGGCTAACATGCTGTGTGTTCCATGACCACACCATGAAAACATGATATAACATTACTTGGGGGGCTGTGATACATTCCATGTACCCCTATAGATTGTTCATTCTATGCGAACCAGTACACACATTATATTGTTGGAATTTTACCTGCCATGTTGGTTATATTACATGAATATATGCCTTCTACTGATCTAAACATCATGATGCATGGGGATAGAGAATGTGCCTATAAGAACACCATCCAATAACATCGAATCTACATGTTTTCTCAGATTTGGTCATATAAGATATCCCATTTAATTTAATTTCCATTTTGGATATGTCCTTCAAATTTCTTTTGAAGATAGTGATGTGACATGTGAGAAAGTTGGATTGAAAAACTATAACAATTGTACATACGATTATTTGATTTCTAGTGTTCTTGGAAAATGGAAACCCTCCATAAAAGTATAGATAAATCACAGAATAGTTTCCTCTCACTATCCCTAGGTATGTGATGTTATTATTCCCATGGGATTAGGGTCTGGGGCCCTCAACATATGGGTAATATTATGTTGGAATTCCTCCAAATATTATCATACATGATTTCCTAGATATGTAATGTCGGTATCCACCATATATAAGGATCTAGGGTCTGATGAAGGATACTAAATTTGAGCTGGTATTCCCCTATTTCACTACTAGGGGTATAAGATCCCCCAACATAGGTTTATAGAGGTTGTTTGGGTTGATAGGTTAGAAATATTAAAAGTTGACCAATATTGACTTATAAGATTTTGTAGTGCTCCCTCATCTGATGAGAATTCATTAGTGATGAGTAGACTCCCCTTCAGTGTTTCTAGAGTTAATGGGACTTAATATTATGAAAATGAAATAATTCTCCATGGATTATGATTATTATCCACCTTGGGGTTTTCCTATAATATGTGATGTGGGAGATGACTATAATCTTTGTGTATTCTTTATTTTTTTGATCTCCCTATAAAACTAATATAATCTGTCTTCCAATGAATATGGATGACATGAGTATGACTTAATGGTTATTGAGACGTCTAGTTATTGATCCTCTATATATTGAATATTCTTATACATTACCATTACTCCTCGTACCATGATTTGATATGACTTGTCGCATTGTCTTCATTTTTTTGGGGGGATTCTAACTAGGTATGTTTATAGTCACCACTACACTACCCAAATTCCCGCACTTGTTGTGTATGTACATATGACAAAAACTTTTTCCAACATTCATGGTGGATTAGAGTTTAAATTTATTTTTTGTGGATGATTGCCTATGATTTTTTGATATTGACTGAGTATTATAGGTATTTATGATAGTGGTGATTACCATTGTGGGTGGTGTCAGTTCTAGGGGTTCATGATAGTGGCATCTCAGTGCTTGGTATTGTGGAGGCTAGTCAAATTGCCCTTTTTACCAAATATTAACCTTCTGGATTGATGTAGTACAAGTTTTATTGTTAATATATTATGAAATTTTTAATTTTTTTATATTTATTAATTTTTTTGATATATAAAAAATTATAGATAGATATCTATAACAGGTTTATATAATAAAATCCCCCTATATTTTGAGATATACCTACTCATTTCTAATAACGGTGCCATGCCCTATTGGGTATAGTCTATAAGTGTCACTCCCACCTTACCACTCACCCTAGTGGATCACCAGTGGGAAGGGCATTTTGCATAAGTGCTCCATAATTTTTTTTTCAAATATGATACAATTATAGTTATCAAGATTTCATAGTAACTACTAAAATATACATTTTTCTAAACATATTTTTAGTATGTGGTAACAATGGAAGTGTGGAATGAATTCATTTGATAGATTATCTTATTGAATAATCTTTGAAGGATCCATGATAGTGGAGATATATTTTCTGATAATTATAGTGAAATTAATTTGGATAAAAATAAATATGTTTCACCCACTTATGTAACAAAATGAACATAAATTTCATTTCATTTGAGACATGAAAGAGACTAGAGAACTATATTTTACAAAGATAGTTAGGAATAAAAATACTTCAAATATATTCACTAATTTTATATTATAAAAATAACTATGAAATCATTGTATATTAGTGGTACATTAGTGGATAAAATGAGATTGATAAATTATTTTCTATTTAAGTGGAAGAATGTTTTTCCAGTTTTTTTTGAGATATATATTTTGGAAATCTCAAAATATTTTCTTAAAAAATATTTTTATAATTGTTAATCCACTCATGGTATATATTCAAAAAATTGGAAGAGGAAACATCAAAATATATATTGTACTTGAGGTCCAATGAAATTCCAATTGAAATATTTAACGGATAAAGGCAATTCAGAAGATGCTAACTTCTGATGGGAATTTACTATTCAGTATTCCAGATGTTTTTTGAACAAATATTTTAGAAACAAGTAATTTTCTTATTATGGAAATACATTATTATAATTCCTCATGGTTTTGTGATATATGTTGTAATATAAGGGTCATCATTTGTTAGGTTATTGTAATTTACATTTTTCATAAAATGATCATTGTCATGTGTAAATTACTAATAGTTATCACCATTCATCATGATCAACGTAGTGACATTTACATTTTTTGAATGTTAGTGCAACTAGTAGACTAGATGAACCCCACTAAAAGTGGGTGTGACATATTATACATGTTTGAAAATTTTATAATGCGTTTATATATAATTTGTGATCTTATGTAATTTTAATTTTTTTACTGTCAATAGAATTAAAATGTAGTAGTTTTCTCCCATGTATACCACATTGGTTGTGTGAACCATTAAAACATGTTGTTTTATTTCCTGTACTATTTTTTATTGATTTCTTATGTGTGAAAACCATTAGACACCAAGATCATTCATCAAATAATTAGTTTCATGAGTTTATATATTTTGAAAACAATTGTATACTGGGTGATATTATTCTATAAGATCATAACCTATATCCAAAATAGAGTCATCAATATTGTATTAAAAACCCATAAAATCTAGAATAATAAAAATAATATTTTTAATAAGCCTTATATTCAATTACAAAAAATTTTAATCATGATTATCTAAAAAAAATTTCCCCCTTTTATCAGTTTAATCATAATATTTTATATTTTATATAATTCTAAAATAATGTGGTGATAGTATTTGATGGGTCCCAAGACACTAAAAATATCATAAGAATTCTTATGGTTACACCAAGATATCATTACTTATAATTTATCAGGATTATCTTCAATTCCACCCATAGATTCATCAATACCAGAAGAATATGAATTCCTAAATCCCCAAAGAGAATTTGAAAGTCATTTTAAAACCTAGTACTCTTTTAATTTCCCAAATCCATATTAAATATATCTACAATATTTTCACCAATATCAAGTGTATAAAAAGTTACCATCCAAAAATTCCACCACATAGTAGATTAATAATGGATGAAATACCCTTCTCAAAAAACATATAAAGATAGAAGGAACATTTTTTAGTATAAAGGCATATACTGAATACTCAATGTGTGTGAATCAACTTCAGAAATTCATCTTGGGAATCTTCACTAGTCTTACTCAATGTGAATGGTAACTTGATCAAAATTCAATCATCGGAAACAATTTATCTATAATAATAAAATTAAATATACCATTTATATAAGGTAATGGATAATTATTCTTAATGGTTCCATGATTCAAATAGTGATTTACCACTCAATCTTATACTCCCATATTCAATGAGCGAGTAAATAAAACATATAACACCAATAAGCAGTGATAATTCTAACAAAAACATTAAATACAAAACCCCTGAGATGATTTTATAATTACCTCAAACTTTTTTGGAACATATAATAACATAGAATTAATTTTTTTATTTATTTAAAATTAATAAATCAATAACTCCACATTTTTAGGAGGAAAACATTATTTTTTTGAAAACTAAATAAATTAATAATCCTAATACATAAATGACCAATGTTGATTTTTGTAAAATATCAGAAATATGCTAGTATTTAATGATCATAAATAACTACACAATATTGAATTACTATGAAAAGGTACATGTTTTCTAAAGATGTCAAAGACAATTAGGGGCATAGTCAATGATAAATAGTTCGAGTAATATATATGTTTACTGGATCTTATTCTATAACAAAGATCATAATTATGAAAATAATTGTACATGGGAAGTATAATACAATACACATAATCAAAATATTTAAAATAATAATTTTTATGTTTAGGTTATAATTTCTCAGAAGTAAATTGTATCATTATTTATACTGGGAATTATGATAATTGGTCATTAGAACTATCAGGTATGATGATAATCAATAATTTAGTTGTTATAATGTGATCATTATGATTAATTTATATTAAGGGTAATTAAAATGGTTAATTATTTTATAAGGGATGAACTATTTCTTTTACTAGTAGAATCATCTCTTATGAATTTCATTTATTGGATCTCTATAATGAGGTAGCTTCATGGGGAGTTTTTCTTGACAAAGCCCATGCTTGACTACAATTAATTAGGTTTCTATACAATTCTTTGTTGGAGATGTTTTGGTTAAATAATATTACTACCAAATCAATATTGGTTGAACCACCCCATCAAGGTGAATAACCAAACCTTATCTATAAGAGTTATGAGGGACTAGTAAAGTATTATATATCATTATGTTTAGAATTATTATGGAGTAAATTATTTTGTAAATTAAATAGTTTTCACCCTTTTTCCAAATTTTTTACTGAATGTATCACACTTCAAATTCCTATTTTAGAACCTGATATTATACCATAATAAATTAACAATTAAATTGCCAAAATATCATTTTTTGATTATTTAATAATAAGAAAACCAAAATTATGTTAAAAATAAAAATAACTCTATAAATTGATAATAAAAGTTAATACTAATACTCTAAAACATGTAAAAGTACACTAAAACAACCTAGTATTTAACATTTATGGATAATACATAAAAATTGTTTCTATGTTTAAGTGGAATATTTCAATTATATAGAGTTAAACATGAAATGGAATGATTATGGGTAAGAGCTATGAGAAGAAACAAAATGATTTTAATTGATACAATGATGTGTATAGATATGTATAAATTGGTTTGTTTGGATCTAACTATTCCAAAAAACATAAAGCTAGAATCTAACCATGGGGAATCTAGTCATTTTAATAGAAATTTTACCATTATATATAATAATGAAATAGAATGAACACATCCATTTCATAATAATTTTCTTAATAAGTAATAATAATTAATATTTATTAATTGATATTAATATAATTGCATACATCGGACATTGTATAAAAAACAAAAAGGGTAAAAGTGTTTTTTACATATTTATTTCCAATTTCATGGTTTTCAAATACATAGTGAGTTTTAATTAATAATTAAAATTGCCAGAAATAATTATTTTCATAAAAATTAATTCATGTTTTTAATTTGTATATCAAAATAATTTATTGGTGATTTTTTCATAATGTTTTGATGAAATAAAATTGTTCGATAATTATAAATGTATGGTATGCATATACAATAATTATTATGACCTTAACATGAGTAAAAAATTCTTGAATAATTAATATAGGTTAATCCATGACCAAATAATGGTATTTATTTAATATAATTTACTTTTATTAAAATAATTTTACAAACCTGTAAATAACTTTCCAAAATCAAGAATAATGATTAATTATTTTAAAAAAAAACTTGATTAAAAATTTATTTTCAATGGACAATGTAATATAAAACTATATAGTCGAATTTATAAACATTATAATATAATAAAACATGTCTTAAATTTTAAAAACCATGTAAAACCCATGATTAATTCAATGGTTATGTGTTTTCAAAATCCAATATTCTAGTATTTTATTTCAAGAAATTAATAATAAAATCTTACACATTTAATATAAATAGCCACCATCCACTCTTTCCACTAAACAACATTTTATTTGAGAATTGGTACCCTCTCAATTTCTATCTCAAAAATTTCTCCAATGAGTTTTCAAGATTATAGGGTTCTTATCTTTAGCTATAAGACACTACATCTCATTGTAAGGGATTTCAATCATCCCCTTTCCATTTGAATTGAAATTATTATGTTATATTGTTTTTTAATTATTTTTCATATACTATTATATTCTAAATTAAATTGTATCATCATCCATTTAATACATTATTAGTTAGATAGTACATATTACCTCTCATTATAACACCTTTATAAATCATTATTATATCTTAGTAAGGGTTTAAAAACACTTATATATAGTTAATTATGTAATTATTTCCAATTACAATTTATTTCAATATGAAATGATTATTATTAATAATTTCTACAAATTACATTTTATATTATTAACAACAGATCACAATTATTTCTCATTATATCACATTCAAAAGCCTTTAAAAATCTAAAACCTTCCCACTGCAATAAAAATTAATAAAATTTTGATAAAGTACTGTGTTTGTGGATTTTTTAGAAATAAAATAATTTTAAATATAATATTAATTATATTCAAACTCATTCTCATATTCAATTAGGGAAAACAATCCATAAAAATGTATTTTGAATATTAAATCAATCTTTACTTGCTGCATAATAAGTGGGTCAAACTCGACACATGGTGTGACACTCCAAATAGATATGTTTTGGATGACTCAAATTCTATTTGAAACCCAAAATAAGATATTTCTTATGTTGTCATCATGCAATTGTAAATAAAATTATTTTATATCCAAAACTTCTTGATCATATTATTCTTGGATGTACCCATTTTCTATATGTTGTCATTCTTCTCATTATAAGGGTGCTTATTTGAATATTGTGAATCCAAATTTACTCCTTATATGAGTAAAGTTAATTCAGTAATAAATCCTAAATAAATCATTAAATTAGGTAAACTGTTATCATTACATCTTAATACATTTTTATACATGGAAAATATCCAATTACACAGTCGTCGTTGAAAAATTATTCTATGTAATTTTATGTTGGTCATTATCAAAAATAATTCCATATCCATTTATTATTCTATGGAAGGCATTAAAGATTTATGTGAGAGGTGGGGATTTCAATTAAACATCCCCTTAGTGCACTAGGACTTCTCATGAAACAAATATAATATAGTCTTGTGTGGTTCTTTACACTTTAGGTATGATCTGATAGAATAAAGATTCAACAGTATGGTTATGGTGTCCAATATTCTGCATTCCAAAAATATAAATAATTATTTGATCGATTTATATTTCTTAATACATGTATTATTCCACTTTCCACTAGCCCTTAATAAGTTTTGGAATTCGCCTCACTTTTTATTTCTGATTTATCTATGAAAAAATGAATATTACTAAATGTGATATAAGAAATACCAAAGAGATATAAATAAATTATCATTTATTCATTTAATGTATCTTTTTTATGTATCTTATGTTTCCAATATAATATAATGTTATATATATATATACTTCATTAGTTTTCAAAACTTATTGACCCTTTCCAATATGATCTATGTATTGTAAATTTTTGTAAAAAAATAACCACTGGCTCTAGGTTACTAGAGTCGTGATGTTACTATTTCTATCAATGAATATTTAATTGAAATATTAGAAACTATATTTTGAACAATATAGTTATTGAACAATAATATGTGATAAAATATTTAGATATTTGAGTAATATTTCTATAATACATAACATGAACATAAGATAAATTCAAATGAATTATATAATAGGATTTATAATTCATTGTGCTATCCATAGAAAAATTATATACATTATGTTGTCTACAAAAAAAATTCAAATTTATATATATTTAAACCATGTATGAATTGGTTATATTTTCTTAAAAATTAAATAAATGATTCTGGTGATTGAGAGATTAAATTTTGATTATATTTGGGTTGTGAACTGTGGATCTAACAAAATATTATTCTTGTATATAAAAACCAGTTCCACCTCATCATTTTATAACTCACAGAGAAATATATTATAGTATTATTTTTATACTAAATAAATTTTTTGTATATTTTAATTTATTTCACACTCTATTATATAATTTTATTTGTGATCAATATTAGGATGTAGAAAAATATACGAAATGAGTAAAAGAAAAAAACTTTATCATGAACAATGTGTCATGCGACATAGAATAAATAAATTCCCAAGACTAGATCTCATAATATAATAATCATTATGAAATAGGGTTTAAACAACCCAAAATTGTAGATTCACATAATAAATTAGTCATTTTATGATGAAAACATGTTTTAAAGGTGAGGGAAAAGTATGATAGGATGAAAAGGAGGATTATATATAAAGAAAACATGTATCATTATGGTACACATATATGTCATGTCGTGATTTTACCTTGAAATTTTGAAGACATTAAAACACGTATTAAATTATTTGGTCAGACAACATTTACATAATAAAATCACTATTTATGATTTCAAATAATCATACGGGACTAAAATCATGCATTTTTATGAAATTGAAACCAGAACTTTATTTGAAGACTTGTGCACCCCTATGATTGTTTGGGAATGACTTTTTGATGTATTTATAGTAACCATTTATGAAAACCAAAGATTTTTTTATGCCTGTTAAAAGTGGTCGGGGATTGGAATTAAAATGGATCAGAACCCTAGGATTGGGAATTAACCTATAGAATAGGGTTTCTTCTTTATGTTTTCTTTTTTGGTTTCTATTTTTAATTTGTTTTCATTCAGATGTAATTGAATATTCATGTTTTAATTGAATAATGTGTAAATTGGAGTTTAGAGTTTATCAATGGGAAATAATATTAAAGGGTAATAATAATAATATGAGGGTTATTATTATTATTTTATTTATTATTATAGTTTAAATTATAATTTAAATTTATTTAATCTATAATATAATAGAGAGGAGCACCTATTATTCCTCTTATAGTGGGGCCATGACACACCCATGGTGTATCACCCATGGCTGCTACACCACCCTTTCTCGGCTCTCTCTCTACACACTGGATCATGGTGGTTCCTTTAGAGAAGTTTTCCATCTCATCGAGGTAATTCCTTCTCCGCATGTTCTATTCTTCACATCGTCTATCTTGGCACTTCTTCACCTGGGTTCTGTTGTGCCAAAACCCAAGGTTTGGGATTAACAAGGATTACATAGTTCTTCTGATCTATGGTGGTGAGAAAGATGTCTTGGGACACATTGGTCCATATTCTTATGACCTCCGCCTAAATTTATGCGACTCGGTTTGTTTGGGTTCACCATCATCATATTCGGGTAAGTCTATATACCCAATAAATAGTTTCACAGCCTTGGATTAGGTTCTTCTATTTTTTTTTTGAGTTAAGGTTGACTATTTTGGTGTACGTTGGTCCCTAGTGCAGTAAATGAGAGTGCCTGTTTTTTTTGGGTGTTGTGATCAATTCCATGTATGTTAACACATTAATGTGGAAGTGAGTATACATGAGTGGGTATATGTTTGGGTTAGAAATCAGTGGAACGACTAGTTTCTTAGGGTTGGGTCCTCAACATTTCTCAATTAATAAAATAAAGTACTTTTGTAAATACGGTGGATGATGGATTTGACTAAAATTGTTGAAGGATTTGTTTATTGGGATAAAAATATTTGTTAGATTACTGAATCAGGTTTTTGTAATAAAACCCCTCAACCTAGGTGATCTGACTTCATGCAAAAATCATAGTGATTAGATTGATATATTCATTTATATTTCTACTATGTGTTTTTTTTATTTCTGCCCTTACAATTTGAGTCACAGGAGTTGATTGGTAATTATGAGTTTTGGATGAAAAATGTAAATATTATTTATTAGTGAATTAATTATAATATATTATTTGGCTATATATAGATAATTAATTGTTGAATTAATTATATTCTTTGAGGATGTAAACTGGATAATTAATGATGTGATAAATTATTAGTAATTAATTAGGATAATTTGAGATAATTAATTATTAATTATATATGTTTCATTTGATAGATAATTTATTGGGGATTAATTATGAGATATTAATTTGGTTAATTTGAAATAATTAATTATGAATTAATTATTTTCATTTAGAATGGTAATTGAATTAATTAATTGAGGGGATATTTATGATATATTAAATTTTCTAAGTTGAGAAAATTTGTTGTGAATTAATTTTACGCTTTGATTTTTTAATATAGGTAATTAATCGGGGGATTAAGAATGCATTGTATAACACCAAAAATCATATTTATTTATTTATATCTTTGTAATAGAATGCTATGTATAACACCCAAAATCACATCTATTAATTAATTTATAAATTAATTAATCTTATCTGTTAATTAGATCAACAAATAATTAGAAACATCAATTTCCCGCAAATTAATTCTATAATTAATTAACCATTAAAAATTTGAGTAGGAAATAATTAATTATTCTTATCCCCAATCAAGTCAAATTCATAACTAACTTAACTGATTATCTCAATTCTTTGACCAAAAACATGATAATTAATTCACCGTGTTAATTATCTATATTCCCTTACTAATTCAATTTATTTGCAAAATATGGTAAATCTATTAGTTAACCCAATAATTAACTAAGTGCATAAATCCATTAATTAATCCATATACTAATTAATATACTATATCAATCACATTATAGAAATACGTTTTCTATAAAAAATTATCCAATTTAAATCTCAATGCATCATAATTAATCTCACATATATTTATCTTTAACATCATCAAGGGACATAATTAATTGACCATTAATTATCTCAATTTAACCAAAACGACATATCACAATTAATCTCAAAATTAATTATCTCAACTAGGAAAATAAATATCTTGTAATTAATCCCTTGATTGATTAACTATATTAAAATATCAAAGCATACAATTAATTGACAATTAATTATCTCAAATTATCCAATTTAATATATAATAAATAATCCCACTATTTATTAATTCAATTACAATTCATAAAGAAAATAATAAATTCATAATTAATTATTTAAAATTCACCAAATTAATATCTCATAACTAATCACCTGGTTAATTATATATTAAAAGGAAAATATAAAATTCCTAATTAATAATCTGTACTTATCCAAATTAATTACTAATACTTTATATTTCGGTTAATTATCCATTTTAAAACCTCAAATCATATTATTAATTTACAAATTAACTATCTCAACATAGCCAAATAATATCATATAACTAATTACCTAATTAATTATCTCAACTTATTCTGCCGAATATTCATAATTACCACTTAACCCAAGTGTATCAACATATAAGGGAGTCAATAAAAAACACACAACAAGCAAAATGAATATATCAATATAATAACTATGATGTTATCTTGAAGGAAGAACACCTCAATTTAGGGGATTAATTAAAAAAATAGTTTTGTAATCTAAAAAATATTTCTATCTGACTAAACAAATCATTCAGAAATTGTAGGAAAATTCATCATCAACAGTAATTAAAAAACTAATGCATTTTATTAATTAAGAAAACTTGAGGACCCTACCTTGAGGAATTAGTAGTTCCAATGTATTCTAACTCAAACTGCTACCTGGTGATGCATAATCATTTCTACAATAATGTTATCATATATGTGGAATGAATCATAACACCTAACAGTTACTACCAGAACTCAGAATTAGTGAACTAGGGACCAACACACACAAAAATAATCAACCTCTACTCAAAAATACCATAAACATCTAATCCATGGGTGTGAAATAATTTATCAAGTATATATACTTACCCGAATATGATGGAAGAAAACCAAACCAAACCAATTCCCTTCTCTATTGGTGGTGATCGTCGGAATATAGACCAATGTGTCCCGAGACATCATTTGAACCACTTAGGATCGTAAGAAACAATAAATCTGGGTTGATCTTTATCATAGGGTTTCGACCCAACAGAACCCAGGAAAAGGAGACAAAATACAGCTGTTGAGAATAAAGAAACATATATAAAAGGTCTTACATTGACAAGATGGTCAATATCCGTGAAGGATTCACTGTGATCTGGCTCATGGAGAGGGAGCAGGGAGAGGACGGTGGTGCGCCCCCCATGGGTGCATTGCCCCCATGTAGGATGAAGAGGTGCACCTACATCTTGTTTTCTCCCTTAAATAAATTTAAATTCTTATTTAAATTATAATAATTTATATAATAATAATAATAATATCCTTCATATTTTTATTATCACCATTTAATATTATTCCCCTTTGATAAACTCCAAACTATCATTTATACATTATTTAATTAAATTCCTCTCAACTGAATTTAATTAAATTAAGTCTCTAACATGTGTTATTTAATTAGATTCTTTAAACATTTAATTTCATTAAATTAAAATGAACATTTCACATCCATTAATTAATATTTTCTTAACCTTGAATTTAATTAAATAAAACCCCCATTTCACAGAATTTAATTAAATTCCAATTAAATCAGTTTAATTTAATAAAACACTAACATCAAATTATTTAATTAAATTCCCTTTAACATAATTTAATTAATGAAAATTCCCCATATCACATCATTTAATTAAATTCATATACTTCAATTTAATTAAAAAACATCATAATAATAACCATTATTATTGTAATCATTTAATAAAATGCTTCTTTGATAAAACCCAAAACTCCCAATTTACATGTTATTTAACTAAATTATTCTCTCATGAATTTAATTAAATAAATTTTCCATCACATCATTATATAGTTAAATTTTATTAACACTATTTATATAAATAAAACCCCAATTTTGCATCAAATAAATAAATTCAACTTAACCATGAATTTGATTAGATAAAACCCCAACTCAAAATTTGAAAAATCATTCAATTAAATTATTCCTTGACGAATTTAATTAAATAAATTATTCAAAACATCATTATTTACTAAAATTCTCTCAAAAAAATTAAAATAAATGAAACCCCAGTTTTTTATCAAATAATTAAATTCATCTGAACCGTTAATTTAATAAAACCCAAACTCCACATTTAACATGTCATTTAATTAAACTCATTTCCAATAGAATCTAATTAAATAATTTTTCAGGCTTATTATTATTAAATTAAATTATCTCTACATAATTTAATTAAAAAATCATGGCTCCTCATCAATCATCATTTAAATAAATTCATTCCCACTAAATTTAATTAAATAATTTCTCTAATTATTGTTATTTAATTAAATTCTCTAAACACAATTTAATTAAATTAAAAACTCCAACTCATCACCATTATTTAATTAAGTTATCTCAAACTCATTTTAATTAAATAATTACCCCCCATTTTTCGATAGGCTAATTAAATTCGTCTTAACCTTCAATTTAATTAAATAAAACCTCTATTTCTTATTAATTAATTATATTCCTATTTAATTTGAATTTAATAAAAATAACCCCAAATCCTCATTTACACATCATTTAAATTTTGACTTTTAATATTCCCTTTCATTGAAATCCCCCAACTCCTCATTTACAAGTAATTTAATTAAATTTTACTCATCTCAATTTAATTAAATAAGAACTCTGGCTCCTTATAATTTTAAAAAAATAAACTTAGTTCTGTTCATCTCAATTTAATTAAGTAACCATTCCATCTCAGCTTCATTTAATTAAAAACACTAAACATAATTTAGATAAATTAATTCCCCCATTCAACTCCATTTAATTAAAATCCCTCTAACAAAATTTAATATAATGAATTATATGTTCTCCATCTCAACCAAATTTAATTAAATTCTCTCATCTTTAATTTAAATAAATAGATCCTCTATTCCACGTTATTTAATATTTATTTTTCAACTAAATTTAATAAAATACATTCTCTAATTCATCATCATTAAATTAAATTCTCTTATATTTAATTAAATTAAATTAAACAGCTATTTAAAATTATTTAATTAAATTATTTTCAACTTAATTTAGTTAAATAAATTCTCTAATTCCTAATCATTTAATTAAATTATATCAACCTCAATGTATTTAAATAAATCCCCATTTCACATAAATTAATTAAATTTCTATTAACCTCCAATTTAATTAATTAAATCCTCTAATTCACAACAAATAATTTAATTCATTTAATCCTTAATTTAATATAATAAATTAACCCAAAACATAAAACAAGATAATCCACACTGTTGGACTCACACAGTCTGACATATTATGTGAAGACTGTGTGTTCACTATTCGACACCCATTTTAACATGCACAGCGAACCTAAATGGTTTTACTAACTATTCACAACCATTGCGTACACCTTTTCAAAGCTGGGTGCTCCCAAAACACATCTAAACATCTGAGAAACTCATAGAACCTTTACCCATGAAAAAAATATACATGTTTAAATGATATCAACTCAAAAAACATCATCTAAATGTTTAGTTTTAAAACCATCCCACCGCTACAATGAAGAATGTAAGAAACATTTGTCTTTTAACCCGGTTCAAAAAAAACATGGGACTTTACAATAATCACACCTTAAAAATTGTCTCATCCCTAAGAATCCATTAGGAACCACTACAACATCATCCAACCCATCAAGGTCATGAAGTCTTGTTTAAAATAACATGTTTTGTTCCTAAACACCCAACATACCCTTAAATATTTTAGAACCCAAAGACATGTCTCTTTTCATGAAAGTCATCGCTGATCCATAATACCCATACCCATCATAAATGCAACCAATAAATTCCCACTCAAGCAGAAATTTACATATAAAAACATTTATAGCATTTAATCATAAGCAACAACACAAAAACATGATATAACACAACAACATGGCATTATAAGACCATAATCTAATAATAGAGGCATTAGGACATATAATCATCTAAACATGTAATATAAGAAGGAATTCTAATGAAAATAAAAACATGCCATTTCACCCAAGGCATAGAATCATAATTAGTAGGCATACTACTAATGAAATATAAGGCATGTGATATGCATAGAATGTAAATATTTATGTTCCTCATATGATGCATGTAATGAAATTTCCCTGCCATATCAAGAAAATAAATATTTTGAAAAATTAAAAATCAATAAGCAGAAAAAAAAATACACTAGTTGCTTTAGGTGAAATCATATCAAATATAACCACAATATATATAAATATCAATTCCCAACCCGGTCCAGTTGGTCATTTCCTATATGGGGGTGATCTGTCCCAAGAATGACTATTAACCAAGTACTTACACTTTTAAAATCTCCTGTCTACCAACCCAAAATAGAAACGCAAAGGAAAAAAGATTGAAAAAATTACCTTCTAATACAACTTTGTAACGTCCATACATATATTTCCCTCGAACTGGTAGATAGACCGGTCACTACATAACCTCAAGAACATCTCTTTGTATGCTAGTGGATGTCGACTAGTAGAAAAGTTCTACGAATAGATAATAGGGAGATTATACCCACATATGTAGAGTGCACAATGAAAATAGATAATAAACTCAGAAAATATCATAGCCTAATGTAAAATAACAATCAACTGAATAATGAAAATGGACAATGTTGGTCTATAAACTACATGCATTTTATATTGGTACATATCAAAAAGTACTAAACAAAACAAAAACTTTTACATTCCGATATAGAAATAGAGAAATGACTCAAATCCCCTTGGGAAATATCCACGAGCATCCCGAGATCCCACTGGGTCCTTTTCTCATGACTCTCAATTATAAGTTACTACCACAAGAAATGGTCCACAATATTGAAAACAAGAAAGTCTACTTGGTTACCCTAGTGAAATGATCATCTGAATAGGGTGTGATACATACATCTCAGTATGCCTGGACTACTTGTTTTCTAGCTTAATCTAGTCAATGAAATATAAAAAAAGTCTACAGATATTAGAATGCAATAATAGAACAAAATAAATATCCCACAACCCATCCATGTTCCAAAGTGATGCCAGAAGTAGAAACTAGATTCACCCCATATACAGAATAAGAATCTTCACAAGAATCATAAAATCAAATTTTTCAAGCATAAATAATATTCAACACTTTACCAATTATTATCTATTTAATCATTTCTTAACTCAGGATTTAGATCATGCCATATATTAAATTCACAATTCTCTATACAGATTTATCCATAGTGTAGGACAATGTGTCTAACACTCAAACTCCCATCGATGCAGAACATAGTGTATACCACCGCGAATCCTATTAATTTATTTATCGTTTGTGTACAAATCCTTGTATGACACCCAAAATCCCAACGATGTAGAATGTTATTTCTAACACCCAAAATCATGTTTATTAATATTTATCATTGGATTAGAATTCCATGTCTAACACCACAAAATTAAGCAATACTGATATATCACTCAGCGGTGTAGATCTCCATGTTTAACACCTTGTTATGGCCGCAATTTCACCAAGGTACCCGAGTAGTCAATATTGTTTGTAGGACAATGGACCATTTCTGGTAGCAGTTACTTATACTTAGGATTTAGGAGAAAATCACTGAGTGGGAGATCAGAATGCTTGTGGAGATAACCCTTGGGGATTTTAGTATTTTAATTATTTATGTATTAGAATTTATAGCATGTTATTCTGTTTATTTTTTTGTGATATGTATCACCTTGACCTACATGCATTATATAAACTGGTGTTGGCCATTTTCATTATTCACTTGATTATTATTTTACATCTACATATGTCTTTTTCTAAATTTATTTTATATATGTATTCTGGACTCTAAATATGAATGTATAGTCTACCAACTGACTATCCGTATACCCTCGCTATTATTCAGAATCCTCTAGAGTAATTGGAGATGTTCTTGAGGTCATGTGGAGACTGGTCCGGCTACCGGTTCAAGGGTAAGTTGGGTTTGGATATTACACTTCTTCCATTCTTATTTTTATCCTATATATCATTCTCTTCTATAACACCAAGACCTCTTATACTCATGATGCATCATGAATAACGTGATTCATGGACATTGAAGATATTTCATAGTGTTCCAAAATTCAAGAACATTATTTTATTTCATGTTTTAATATAATTTGTGGTGAACATGATATTAGTGAATGTGTATAAAGATCATCCATCATAGCACGAGTTACAAATTAATTCTAAATTTTTATTTTTTTATCCCTTACCTTAGTGAAACTCATAATATGATGGAGTGGGGGTTAAATAAATTGATAAAATAGGTTTTGATGGAGAAATGTATTTTAGGAATTTCACTCTCGATCAAGGGGTTAATCATAAACGATTATTAGAGAGAGTGATATTTGGCGTGCCGATGAGACTTCCTAATAATTTTAAAATGACACACTAAATAAATTATTAAATATTAACTCATTAATGATGTCTCAAAAATAAATTATAAAATTTAATTTAAATAATAATAAATAATGAAGGAACGCATTCAACAAACCCAAGGATGAAGACCATTCTCCCTAACATGCATTCTATTTTCATTTTTGTCATTATTTAAGGTTTAGTTTTTCATTTCATTATTTTCCCAAAACAAAATAAATAAAAACCAATTTTTTCATAAATAAATAAATGAAAACACAATTATAATTATTTTAAATGAAATATAAATAATAATTGATCAAATAAAAAGCTTCACATGTTAGATGACCCTAGTGAACCACTATGCTACACCAGGAAAATAATTTGTTTACCTCTCTATGCTAGGAATATAAAAACTAGAAATATTTCAAGGGATATGAGTAGTTCATCTCTAATTATATCCATTTTCTCAATTTTTTTTAAAAAATCATTATTTTTAGTAATAAAAAATAAAAATAAATAAATTTTTTTCCTGATGAATTCAAACCGTGATAATTTTTCTTTTTTAAGTTACTCTAATTAGAAATAAGAAAAATTAGAATATGTTGATTATAAAATATCCCATTTGAAGTAAAATAGATAATACTTATAGAAACATGTGATAAAACATAAAAGTGTGTACAAATATGTTCATGGTTATTTAGAGAAAATGGAACTTATAGAGAATGAAAATCTAATGGCCAAGGGGGGAGGGTTTGTGGATGTCTATTATTTATGAGAAAATATAAGATATTGAGGTTGTACTAGTAGTCCATGAATAACCAAAACATCTTACATTCCATATTTAAACCTACCATGAAGTTATGGAGAGTGAACACGATGATTCATTTTTGGATATACATATGAGATATGATTCCAAAAAATATTAGATTGAATCGTAAGATGATGAAAAGTAAGGTGATCTATATATATATATCAATGGTAGATGCATTAGAAAATCTATACCTATCTCTAGCTATTGATGAAGATGAAAAAAACCACTCTAGAGTAATTTTGAGAAAGGATAGATGGGAATGACTATATTACTCCATATTTCTTTACAAATCAACTCTAATAGATAAATTCCACCAAATAAGAAATTGATGTTGAACCAACTAATAGAGTTGGCCATTTCATATACTCAATTTAATTTAATGTTTTGTTGGAGATGGACAATAAATCACTCCATATAATTTAAATTTTATGGATTCGATTGACTCTTATTTTTTCTTGGAGGAATACGATGATAAACAATTCACCTATTGGTGAAGGATTATATCATGTTAAATACATTTAAATTTTTTTAATGATTCCCCATAAGAGATACATTTGGAACTTCCTAATGAACTAGAGACACAAAATTATCAGATAAAATGGGATACCTTGAAATTAATTCTACTTTTATTAAAAAAAATTAAATAACACTACATGATACCATTATTTTTTAAAATTATTTTGATGTATCACATATAGAGCACAAGAATGGGTATCACTAAGATGTCCAAAAAGTATAAACCTAAGAATTAGATGATCCATACATCATCCATAACCCAAAATTCAAGTTGTATGTCATTTTGAAGGGGATTGATCATGGGTACTCTTTCCATGGTGTCCCCCACAATAAAGATTAATGAATAAAAGAAAGTTAAATCAACATGTGGTGTCTTAAATTCATGAAACTCCACCTAGAAAAACACTATGAATAATAGTCAGTACTACTAATCTAGAAGAAATAAATACCCATGGCCAACTTGGATGATCAAACCATGACTTATATCTTCAATAATTTATTTTATTCATAGAACATTAAATTTAAAAAAAATTGGAATAAATTTTGATTGATTACTATTCCCCATAATTTTTTAATATTACATTCACATGATCCTTAAAAATTAATGAATGTTTTTTTAATTTTTAGAAATTTATAGTTGTTGAAAAAAAGAGGTATTGTAAGAATTGAAAATAAATTTTACATAATGAAACCAAATAATCAATGTAATGGGTAGTATGAGTACTAATTAATTATTTTATTTTAAAATCATAATTTAATATGTTTTAGATTATTAATTGAAAATTCCAAGCTCCGATTTTAACTCTTGTTCTCTATTTTATATCTAAAATACATAGATTTCATAGAATAATAATTATGGTAATTTTTTAAATTTTCACTATTTACATGATTGGATGAGTCAAATGGTAACATTAATTACTGGAGTTCTCTACAAGGGGATGGACTTGAAAAATCATGATTTTTTTAGAATAAGTAGGTTTTTTTAATGAAATTGTTATTAGATTTTAAATTTTTCTAATTATAAAAATTATTAATGATTGATTTATTTTTTTGTGAATTTGTATGACTAATTATACAATCACTTTTTTTTCTCATTCCCAAGAAACTTTATCATCCAATATTTCCTATAACAATCAATAGTATATTTCTTGAGATACTCAAGAAAGATTTATTTCTAGACCTTGCTTGGAATCTTATCAAAATTATGACTGAACTAAAACAATTTTTGTATAATTGAGGAATATTAATTGTTTATTCACTTTATCCATGAACCACATTTACAAAAATCAATTTAACAGACATAAAATCCATGAATGAAATTTTTAAGAAGATAATACATAATACAATCATGTTTTAATGGAAGTGAACCAAAACAAACTGAGTCCCTTCGCTTTCGGAGACGATCATTGGAATACAGACAAATGTGTCCCAAGACATCTTTTGCACCACTTAGGATTAAAAGAAACAAAAATCTGGGTTAATCCTGATCATAGGGTTTATACCCAATAGAACCCAGGAAAAGGAGAGAAAAGTCGGCCGTTGCGAATAAAGAAACATACAGAAAAGGTCTTACCTTGATAAGATGGACAACTTCTGTGAAGGAACCATTGTGATCTGGCTTACAGAGAGGGAGCGGGGAGAGGAGGATGGTGCGCAACCCATGGGCGCATCGCACCCCCTGTAGGATGGAAAGGTGCACCTCCCTCTTCTTTTCACCGTTAAATAAAATAAAATTCTAATTTATATTATAAGACTTTTTATAATAATAATAATATCAATCATATTTTTATTATCATCATTTAATATTACTCCCCTTTGATAAACTCCAAACATTCATTTACAAATTATTTAATTAAATTCCCCTCAAGTAAATTTAATTAAATGAATTCTCCAACCAATGTTATTTAATTAGATTCTCTCAAAATTTAATTTCATTAAATTAAAACGCACATTTCTCATCCATTAATTAAAACTATCTTAACCTTGAATTTAATTAAATAAAACCCCCATTTCACATAATTTAATTAAATTCCATTTATATCAGTTTAATTTAATAAAACACTAACATCACATCATTTAATTAAATTCGCTTTATCTAAATTTAATTAATTAATATTCCGCATCTCACATCATTTATTTAAATTAATAAAAATCAATTTAATTAAAAAACATCATAATAATAACCATTATTATTGTGTTCATTTAATAAAATGATTCTTTGATAAAACCCAAAACTCCCCATTTACATGTTATTTAACTAAATTCTTCTCTCATGAATTTAATTAAATAAATTTTCCAACACATCATTATATAATTAAATTTTATTAATACAATTATTTTAAATAAAACCCCAATTTTTCATCAAATAAATAAATTCAACTTAACCATGAATTTGATTAGATAAAACCCCAACTCCACATTTCACAAATAATTCAATTATATTATACTTGAGGAATTTAATTAAATAAATTATTATAAACATCATTATTTAATAAATTTATCTCAATACGATTAAATTAAGTGAAACCTCCATTTTTATCAAATAATTAAATTCATCTGAACTGTGATTTTAATAATACCCAAACTCTACATTTAACATGTAATTTAATTAAATTCCTTTCATATAGAATTTAATTAATTAATTTTTTGGACTTTTTATTATTAAATTAAATTATATATACATAATTTAATTTAAAACATTGCACCTCATTAATAATCATTTAGTTAAATTCATTCCCACTGAATTTAATTAAATACTTTTTCTAATACTTCTTATTTAATTAAATTCATTAAACACAATTTAATTAAATTAAACACTCAAACTCATTATCTTTATTTAATTAAATTATCTCAACCTCATTATAATTAACTAATGACCCCAATTTTGGATAGGAGAATTAAATTTGTCCAAAACATCAATTTATTTATATAAAACCTCCATTTGGTATTAATTAATTATATTCCTCTTTACTTTGAATTTAATAAAAATTACCCCAACACTTAATTTACATATCATTTAAATTTTATCTTTTAATATTCCCTTTCATTGATATCCCCCCGCCCCATTTACAAGTCATTTAATTAAATTTCACTCATCCAAATTTAATTAAATAAGAAATCCAACTCATTATCATTTTAAAAAATAAACTTATTTTTTTCATCACAATTTAATTAAATAACATTTCCATATCAATGTAATTTTATTAAAAACACTCAACATAATTTAATTAAATTAATTCCTCCATTCAACTCCATTTAATTTAATTCTCTCAAACACAATTTAATTTAAGGAATTATATATCCTCCATCTCAACCACATTTAATTAAATTATCTAATCTTTAATTTAAATAAATAAATCCCCCATTTCAAATTATTTAATTATTATTTTACAACTAAATTTAGTTAAATACATTCTCTAATTCATCATCGTTAAATTAAATTCTCTTAGATTAAATTAAATTATATTAAACCACTATTTAACTTTATTTAATTAAATTATTTTCATCTTCATTTTGTTAAATAAATTATCTAATTCTAAAACATTTAGCTAAATTATGCCAACCTCAATGTAATTAAATAAATCACCCATTTCTCATAAATTAATTAAATTTCTCTTATCCTCCAATTTAGTTAATTAAATCCTTTAATTCATAATAATTAGTTAAATTATTTTAATACTAAATTTAATTAAATAAATTAACCCAAAACATAAAACATGATAATCCACATCTTTTTACTCAAACGGTCTAATAGATCATGTGAAGACTATTTGTTCACTATTCCACACCCATTTTAACATGCACGGCAGACCTAAATGGTTTTACTAACTATTCCCAACCTTTGCGTACACCTTTTTAAGTATGGGTGATCCCAAAACACATCTAGCCATCTCAGAAACTCATCGAACCTTTACCCATGCCCAATATATACTTGTCTAAAAGATATCAACTCAAAAAACATCATCTCTAAGCTTGGTTTTAAAACCATCCCATCTCAACAATGAAGAAGGTAAAAAACATTATCCTTTTAACCCAGTTCAAAAAAAACATGGGACTTTACAATATTCACACCGTAAAAAAATGTCTCGTCCCCGAGAATCCTTTAAGAAATACAACAACATCAACCAACCCATCAAGGTCATAAAGTCTCGGTTCAACAAACATGTTGTGTTTATAAACACCCAACATACCCTTAAATATTTTAGAACCCCAAGAAATATCTCTTTTCATGAAAGTCATCGTTGACCCATAAAACCCAAACCCATCATAAATGCAACCAATCAATTCCCACTCAAGTAGTTATTTACATATAAAAACATTTATAGCATGTTATCATAAGCAATAACACAAAAACATGATATAACACAAAATAATGGCATAATAAGACAATAAGATAACAATAGAGGCATTATGATATATAGGCATCTAATCATTTAATATAAGAAGGCATTATAAGTAAAATCAAAACATGGCATTGCACCTAAGGAATAGAATCATAATTAGCTGTCATACTATTAATGATATACGAGGCATGTGATATGAATATAATGTGAATCATTATGTTCCTCATATTATGCATGTAATGAAATTTCCTTGCATTAACAAGAAAATAAAAACTTTGAAAAATCACAAATCAATAAGTAGCAAAAAATACACAAGTCGCTTGAGGTGAAATCATATCAAATATAACCACAAAAAATATAAATATCAATTCCCAACCCAATCCAGTTGTTCATTTTTTATATGTGGGGTGATCAGTCCCAATAATTACTATTAACCAAGCACTGACACATTCATAATATCCTGTCTACCAACCCAAAATAAAAAGGCAATGGAAAAAATATTGAAAAAGTTACCCTCTAATATAACATTGTAACTTCCTAACATGGATTTCCCTCAAACTGGTAGATGGAACGGTCACCACATAACCTCAAGAACATCTCTCTATATGCTAGTGGATGTCGACTAGTAGCAATGTTCTATGAATAGATAATTGGGATATTATACCCTCATATTCAGAGCACACAGTAGAAATATATAATAAACTCGGACAATATCAGAGCCTAATATAAAACAATAATCAACTGAATAATGAAAATGGCTAATGTTATTCTATAAAATGCATGCATGTCATGGTGATACATATCAAAAAGTATTAAAGAAAACAAAAATCATTAGATTTCGATAAAAAAAAATTATCTGATAAAATGGGATACCGTGAAATTAATTCTTATTTTATTAATTTATTTTTAAATAACACTCCATGATACCATTATCTATTAAAATTATTTTGATTTATCACATCTAGAGAACAAACATGAGTGTCACTAAGATGTCCAAAAAGTAGAAACCAGAGAATTATATGATCCATACATCATCCTTAACCCAAAATGTAAGTTGTATGTCATTTTAAAGGGGATGGATCATGGGTACTCATTCTATGGTGTCCCCCACAATAAATATTAATGAATAAAAGCAAGATAAATCAACATGTGGTGTCTTAAATACATGAAAATCCACCTAGAAAAACTCTACGAATAATAGTCGGTACTACTAATCTAGAAGCAATAAATACCCAGGGCCCACTTGGATGATCAAACCATGAATTATATCTTCAATAATTTATTTTATTCATAGAACATTAAATTTTAAAGAAAATAGGAATAAATTTTGATGGATTTATATTCCCCATAATATTTTAAAATTACATTAACATGATCCATATATATTAATGAATGTTTTTTAATTTTTAGGACCTTAATGATGTTGAAAAAATAGGTATTAGAATAATTGAAAATAAATTTTACATAATGAAACCAAATAATCATTTTAATGGGAAGTATGATTACCAATTAATTATTTTATTTTAATATCGTAATTTAATATGTTTTAGCGTATTAATTGAAAATTCCATGATCCAATTTTAACTCTTGTGCTATATTTAATATCTAAAAGACTTAGACTTCATAGAATAATCATTTTGGTAATTTTTTAAATTTTAACTATTTACTTGATTGGATGAGTGAAATGGTAAAATTAATTACTGGAGTTTTCCATAAGGGGATGGATTCGAAAAATCGTGATTTTTTTGAATAAGTAGGTTTTTTAATGAAATTTTTATTATATTTTAAATGTTTTTAATTATTGAAATTATTAATGATTGATTTATTTTTTTTGTGCATTTGTATGATTAATTATACAATCACATTTGTTCTCAATCTACAAAAAATTTATCATTCAATATTTCCTATAATAATCAATAGTATATGTCTTAAGATACTCAAGCAGGATTTATTTGTAGACCATTATTGGAATCTTATCGAAATTATGACTAAACAAAATTAATTTTAGTATAATTGCGGAATATTTATTGTTTATTCACTTTATCCATTAACCACCAATACAAAAAATAATTTAATGAACATAGAATCCATGAATAAAATTTTTAGAAGATAATACATACTATAATAAAATTTTGATGGTAGTGAACCAAAACAAACTGAGTCCCTTCGCTTTCGGTGGTGATCATCAGAATACAGACCAATGTGTCCCAATACATCTTTTTCACCACTTAGGATCGAATGAAATAATAAATCTGGGTTAATCCTGATCCTAGGGTTTTGACCCAAGACAACCCAGGAAAAGGAGAGAAAAGATTTTCGTTGTGAATAGTGAAACATACAAAAAAGGTCTTACCTTGACAAGATGGACACCATCCATGAAAAAACCACTTTGATTCGGCTTATAGAGAGGGATCAAGGAGAGGAGGGTGGTGCGCCACCCATGGGTGCATCGCACCCCCTGTAGGATGGAGAGGTGCACCTCCCTATTCTTTTCTCCCTTAAATAAATTATAATTCTATTGTAAATTATAAGAATTTATATAATAATAATAATAATATCCAACATATTTTTATTATCACCATTTAATATTATTCCCCTTTGATAAACTATAAACCCTCATTTTCAGATTATTTAATTAAATTCCCCTTAACTGAATTTAATTAAATGAATTCTCCAACCCATGCTATTTAATTAGATTCTCTCAAAATTTAATTACATTAAATTTAAATGCACATTTCACATCAATTAATTAAAATTTTCATAACCTTGAACATAATTAAATGAAAACCGCTATTTCACATAATTTAATTAAATTCCCTTTAAATCGGTTTCATTTAATAAAACACTAACATCACATCATTTAATTAAATTCCCTTTGACTTAATTTAATTAGTGAAAATTCCTCATCTCACATCATTTAATTATATTTATAAACATCAATTTAATTTAAAAAACATAAAAATAATCACCATTATTATTTTTATCATTTAATAAGTAGCTTCTTTGATAACACCCAAAACTCCCCAGTTACATGATATTTAACTAAAATTTTCTCTCATGAATTTAATTAAATAATTTTTCCAACACATCAATATTTAATTAAATTCTATTAATACAATTTTTTTAAATAAAACCCCAATTTTGCATCAAATAAATAAATTCAACTTTACCATGAATTTTATTAGAGAAAACCCCAACTCCACATTTAAAAAATCATTCAATTAAATTATTCTTTGATGAATTTAATTAAATAAATTATTCAAAACATCATTATTTAATAAAATTATTTCAACACAATTAAATTAAATGAAACCCCCATTTTTTTATCAAATAATTAAATTCACTTGAACTGTGAATTTAATTAAACCTAACCATTACATTTAACATGTCATTTAATTAAATTCCTTTCCAATAGAATTTAATTAAATAATTTTTCGGACTTATTATTAATAAATTAAATTATCTCAACATAATTTAATTAAAAAACATTTCACCTCATTAATCATCATTTCATTCAATTCATTCCCACTGAATTTAACTATATAATTTCCCTAAAACTTTTTATTTTATTAAATTCCTTGATCCCAATTTAATTAAATTAAAAACTCCAACTCATCATCATTATTTAATTAAATTATCTCAACCTCAGTTTAATTAAATAATGACCCCATTTTGGATAGGAGAATTAAATTCATCTGAACCTTCAATTTAATTAAATAAAATATCCATTTCATATTATTTAATTATATTCCTCTTTACATTGAATTTAATAAAAATAACCCCAAATCATCATAAACGCATCATTTAAATTTTATCTTTTAATATTACCATTCATTGAAATCCCCCAGCTCCCCATTTACAAGCCATTTAATTAAATTTCACTCATCTCAATTTAATTAAATAAAAACTCCAGCTCATTATCATTTTAAAAAATAAACTTAGTTCTTTTCATCGCAATTTAATTAAATACCCTTTCCATATCAAGTTAATTTAATTAAAAATAATAAACACAATTTATTTAAATAAATTCCTTCATTCAACTCTATTTAATGAAATTCTCACTTACGCAATTTAACTTAATGAATTATATGTTCTCCATCTCAACCACAGTTAATTAAATTCTCTCATATTTAATTTAAATAAATAAAACCCCTATTTTACGTTATTTAATTATTATTTTTCAACTCAATTTCATTAAATACATTTTCCAATTCATCATCATTAAACTTAATTCTCTTAGATTTAATTAAATTAAATTAAACCGCTACTTAACTTTATTTAATTAAATTATTTTTAACTTAATTTTGTTAAACAAATTCTATAATCCCTAATTATTTAATTAAATTATGTCAACCTTAATTTAATTGAATAAATCACCCATTTTACATAAATTAATTAAATTTCTCTTAATCTCTAATTTAATTAATTAAATCCTCTAATTCACAATAATTAATTAAATTCATTTAATCCTGAATTTTATTAAATAATTTAACCCAAAACATAAAACATGATAATCCACACTGTTTGAATCACACAGTCTAATAGATCATGTGAAGACTGTGTGTTCACTATTCGACACCCATTTTAACATGCATGGCAGACCTAAATGGTTTTACTAACTATTGAAAACCTTTTTGGACACCTTTTTTAGGCTCGATGCTCCCAAAACACATCCATCCATCTGAGAAACTCATCAAACCTTTAACCATGCTCAATATATACATGTTTAAAAGATATAAACTCAAAAAAAACATCTCAAAGCTTCGTTTTAATACCATCACATCACTATAATGAAGATGGTAAAAACATTTGTCTTTTAACTCGGTTCAAAAAAACATGGGACTTTACAATATTCACACCTTAAAAAATGTCTCGTCCCTGAGAATCCATTAGGAACTACTACAACATCAACCATCGCATCAATGTCATGAAGTTTCATTTCAACGAACGTGTTGTGTTCCTAAACACCCAACATACCCTTAAATATTTTATCATCCCAATATATATCCCTTTTCATGAAAGTCATCGTTGACCTATAAAACCCATACACATCATAAATGCAACCAATCAATTCCCACTCAAACATCAATTTACATAAAAAGACATTTATGGCATGTTATCATAAGAAATAACAAAACAACAAGATATAACACAAAATCCTGGCATAATAATACAACAAGCTAATAATCGAGTCATTATGAAATATAAGCATCTAGACATGTAATATAAGAAGGAAATCCAACAAAAATTAAAACATGGAATTGCACCCAAGTCATAGAATCATAATTAGAAGGCGTACTACTAATGATATAAAAGGTATATGATAGGTATGGAAAGTGAATCTTTAAGTTCCTCATATGATACATGTAATGAAATTTCCCTACTATATCAAGAAAATGAAAATTTGGAAAATCACACATCAATAAGCAGCAAAAAATACATTAGTTGCTTGAGGTGAAATCATATCAAATATAACCACAAAAAATATAAATATTAATTCCCAACCAGGTCTAGTTGGTCATTTCCTATTTGTGGGGTGATCAGTCTAAAGAATGAATATTAACCAAGCACCGACACTTTGATAATCTCCTGTCTACCAACCAAAAATAGAAAGGAAAAGGAAAAAAGATTGGAAAAAGTTCCGTCTAATACAACTTTGTAATGTCCTAACATGGATTTCCCTCAAAACGGTATATGGACTGGTCACCATATAACCTCAATAATGTCTCCTTGTATGCTAGTGGTTGCTGACTAGTAGCGAGGTTCTGTGAATAGATAATAGGGATATTATACCCTCATATTCAGAATGCACAATGTAAATAGATAATAAAATCAGACAATATCGGAGCCAAATGTAAATCAATAATCAACTAAATTACTAAAATTTCCAACGTTAGTCTATAAACTACATGTATATCAGGGTGATACATATCAAAAAGCAGAAAACAAAACAAAAATAATTACATTCTGATACAGAAATAGTGAAATTACTCAAATCCCCTTAGGAAATCTCCGCAGGCATCCTGAGATCCCACTCGGTCCTTTTCCCATAACTCTCAAGTATAAGTTACTTCCACAAGAAAAGTTTCACAGTCTTGAAAACAAGAAATTCCACTCGGTTACCCTAGTGAAATGCCCCCCTGAATAGGGTGTGAGACATACACCTTAGTAGGCTAGGACTACTGGTTGTCTAGCTTAATATAGAAAATGAAATATAAAAAGAAGTGTGCAGATATAACAATGCAATAACATAACTGAATAAATATCCACCGACCCATCCATGTTCTAAAGGGATGCCTGATGGCGAAACATGCATCACCCCATAAACAAAATAAAAGTTTTCAAAAGTATCATAAAATCAAATTTATCAAGGATAAATAACATTCATCACTTTAAAAATTATTATCTATTTAATCATTTCATAACCCTAGATTTAAATCATGCCATATATTCAATTCACAATTCTCCATACAGATTTATCCATAGTGTAGGACATTGTATCTAACACTCAAAGTCCCATCGATGCAGAAAATAGTGTATACTTCCCCAAATCCCGTTAATTTATTTATCATTGGTGTAGAATTCCTTGTGTGACACCCAAAATCCCATCGATGAAGAATGCTATTTCTAACACCAAAAATCATGTTTATTATTATTTATCATTGGTGTATAATTCCATGTCTAATACCAAAAAATTCAACAAAATAGATATATCTCTCAGTGTTGATGATCTCCATGTCTAACACCTAGATTGGGCCGCCATTACACCAGTGTACTCGAGTAGTCAATATTGTTTGTAAGACTGTTGACCTTTTCTTGTAGCAATTACTTATTCTTGGGATTTAGGAAAAAATCACTGAGTGGGATTTCAGAATTCTTGTGAACACCACCATTGGTGATTTTAGTGTTTTAATTATTTATGTATTAGAATTTATAGAAATTTATTTTGTTTATTTCTTTTTGATATGTATCACCTTGACTTGCATGTAATGTATAAACTGGTGTTGGCTATTTTTATTATTCAGTAGATTATTGTTTTACATCGGCTTCCATCTTTTTTCTAAATTTTTTTCATATTTCTATTGTGCACTATGAATATAAAGGTATAGTCTCCCAACTGACTTTCCATAGACCCTCACTATTATTGTGAATCCTCTAGAGTAATTGGAGATGTTCTTGAGGTCATGTGGAGACCGGTCTGACTACCAATTAAAGGGTATGTTGGGTCGGGACGTTACAGTTCTTCCACACTTATTTCTATCCTATATATCATTCTCTTCCATTCCACCAAGATCTCTTATAATCATGATTATTCATGACTAATTTGGCACATGGACATTAAATATATTTAACAGTGTTCCAAAATTCAAGAAAATAATTTTATTTCATGTTTTAATATAATTTTTGGTGAACACAATATTAGTGAATGTGTACAAATATCATCCACCATGTCATGAGTTACAAATTAATGCTAATTTTTTATTTTATTCTATTCCATCCCTTACCTTAGGGAAACTCTTCATATGATGGTGTTGGGGTTAACTAAATTGATAAAATAGGATTTTATGGAGAAATGTATTTTAGTAATTTCACTCTCGATCGAGCTGTTAATCATACAAGATTATTAGAGATAGTGGTATTTGGTGTGTTGATGAGATTTAATAATCATTTAAAAATGACACAGTAAATAAATTATCAAATAGTAACTCATTAATGATGTCTCAAAAATAAATTATAAAATTTAATTTAAATAAAAATAAATAATAAAGGAATACATTCAACCAAACTAAGGGCAAAGACCATTCTCCCTAACATGAATTCAATTTTAATTTTTCTCATTATTTATGTTTTAGTTTTTCATTGCATTATTTTCCCAAAACATAATAACAAAAACCAAAGTTTCCATAAATAAATAAAAACAAAAATATAATTATTTTAAATGAAATATAAATAATAATTGATCGACTAAAATTCATCACATGTTATATGACCCTAGTCAACCACTATACTACACCAGCCAAATAATATTTTTACCTCTCTATGATAGGAATGTCAAAAATGGAAATATTTCAAGGGATCTGAGTTTTTTATCTCTAATTATATCCATTTTCTCAAATAAAATTAAAAAATAATTGCTTTTAAAAATAAAAAATAAAAATAAATAAAATTGTTTCATGATGAATTCAAAACGTGATAATTTTTCTTGTTTAAATTACTATCATGTTCAATCAGAAAAATTAGAATATGCTGATTATAAAATATCCCATATGAAGTAAAATAGAGAATACTTATAGAAACATGTGATAAAACATAAAATGGAGTATGAATATGTTCATGGTTATCTATAGAAAATGGAACCTATAGGGAAGGAAAATCCAAAGGACAAGGGAAGAGTGTTCTTGAATATCTATTATTTATGCGGAAATATAAGATGTTGAGGTTGTACTGGAAGTCCATCAATAACCAAAACATATTAAAAGCCATTTTTAAACCTACCATGAAGATATAGAGAGTGAAAAAAATGATTCATTTGCAGATATATATATGATATATGATTTAAAAAAAAAATGGAGTGAATGGTAAGATGATGAATAGTAATGTGATATATATATATATGGTAGATGCATCAGAAACTCTATTGCTCTCTCTAGCCATTGATAAAGATAAAAACAACCGTTCTGGTGGAATTTTGAGAAATGATAGATGGGAATGACTACATTATCCCATCTTTCTTTAACAATTAACTCTAATAGGTACATTCCACCAAATAAAAAATTGATGTTGAACCAACTCATAGATTTATCCATTTTATATACTTAATTTAATTTAATTATTTGTTGGAGCTAAACAATATATCACTCCACATAATTGAAATTTTATGGATTCTATTAACTCTTAATTTTTCTTGGAGGAATACGATGACAAAAAATTCACCTATTAATGAATGATTATACCATATTAAATAATTTTAAATTTTTTAATGATGCCCCATAAGAGATAATTTTGGCACTAACTAATGAACTAGAGACACAAAATTATCCAATAAAATGGGATACCTTGAAATTAATTCTTCTTTTATTAAATATTTTAAAATAACACTACATGATTCCATTATCTTTAAAAATTATTTTGATGTATCACATCTATAACACAAACATGAGTGTCACTAAGATTTATAAAATGTAGAAACCTGAGAATTAGATTATCCATACATCACCCTTAACCCAAAATGTAAGTTGTATGTAATTTTGAAGGGGATGTATCTTGGGTACTCATTCCATGGTGTCCCCTACAAGGGGATGGATTCGAAATATCATGATTTTTTTAGAATAAGTAGGTTTTTTTAATAAATTTTTTATTATATTTTAAATTTTTTTAGTTATTGAAATTTTTAATGAGTGAATTATTTTTTTGTGCATTTGTATGAGTAATTAGAAATTCACATTTGTACTCATTCCCCAGAAATTATATCATCCAATATTTTCTATAACAATCCATAGAATATTTTTTGAGATACTAAAGCAAGATTCATTTGTAGACCATGCTTGGAATCTTATCGAAATTTTGACGGAACTAAATCAATTTTAGTATAATTGAGGAATATTTATTGTTTATTAACATTATCCATAAACCACCTTTACCAAAATCAATTTAATGGAAAAATAATCCATGAATGAAATTTTTAGAAGATAATACATACTGCAATCAAATTTTATCCATTCTCACTGTAGTCATCGTGTGTTAGATAATATTCAAATGAAAAAGTGTGGGAGATAGGTCATCCATATTGGTAATGGATATACTTCTTTGAGATAAATTTATTTGGGATACATTGTGTGAGATTAAAATATTCCATGTATCACCGATTTAATCTTGTTATTAATAACTCCTTTCAAAAAAATTAAATATTATAAAAAGAAAAATTAAATAAAAACAATAAAATAATAAAACTAATTTTGTTTGTGTGTTGGGAGATAAAAAATTACCATTAATGGATAGATTATATTTTGATAATATGTAGTTAACTGGTTGATGTTATATTTTTCATAACCATGATTTTTAAGACTATAAATAAATAATAAATAAATAGATCAAAATTCAATCATTATGTTTTTGTTATCATGTGACTATATTGAGCTTTGGTGGTTGGAAGATGACATTATTATAGAAGTTTTTCATTGAGATTATTGTTATATATAATGAATTATGCTTTAGATTCAAACCACTTATTTGACTTTATATTATTTATTTTACTCATTCCATTAGCCTTATATATTTTTTAAGACTAATGAAAAGCCCAAATGATTAAATTTCATTTATGCCTTTAAGTGGTGGTGATATAAAGTTCCTGGAAAACCGATGGTATGTGACATGTTTAGGAGGTACGAGAAGAATACCATTACATTTATTTCATTGAGATATGATTAAATATAATTAAATTTGTATAAAATTTCACGTTGTGTGGAAATTAATTATTATTTAAGAAACATAAATGAAATAATGTAGAGAAAAATTATTTTTAATGTGAAAATATTAAATTGGATGATTAAATTTTATTATTTTAAAAGTGAGGAGTTTGAAGGATTCAATTTGGGAAATGTGAATTATTATTTTCTATTAAAATCATTATTTTTTTGTTTATTTTGAAATTTAAAATTTTTTATAATGAAATTACATTGAACATTTAATATTATTACTTTATTTAGAATAAGAAAGTTTTTATTGTGAGGGATTTTATAAAACAATATTTTATATGATAATTCTAAAATTATATAATATTTTTAAAATTTTAAATGATCACTTGTATCACTTATTAATTATTTTTGTGATATATGGAAAGAAATAGTGACTGATCAGAAATAATGAAAAAGTAAATTATTTCAACATGAAAAATATATATCATGACATAAAACAGCTAAAATCTTCAGCCCAAATATCATAATTTATGAATAAAGTTGAAATTGTGTTTTAAATACTATTAATTGATTATTCAGGTGATAAATTACACATATAAAATGTTGAAATTTTCAAAAAGTTTAAGAGAAAGTATGTAAGGATAAAAAATGGATTTTATTTTAAGAACACTTGTTACAAGGAATGATACATAAATGTCACACTGTGATGCTCCCTCGACAATTTGAAGCTGTAAAAAATCTCTGAATTATTGGATCCCACAACATGTATGCTATTGAATCAAAATTTACGATGTAAAATATTTGAATGAGACAAAAAAATATAGGATTTGATAGTATTTAATCCAAGGAAGACTGTGAAGGCCCAGTTACCCCTATGAATGGATTGGAATGAGTTATTGATGACTTTACAGTGTCCAATTACGACAACTAGAGCATCAATTTAGCCTATAAATGGAGGTCAAGGGGGATTGGAATGAAAATTTATTAAATCCTAAGGGTTGACCATTTCACTGCAAGAATATGAATGTTGAGTTAGGTTTTATTTTCATTATTTTTAGTTTTTTTCATTCCAATATAATTTACTATACATGTTTTAATTAAATTGTTTCCCTTCAATCTTACAATCTAACTCCAATCCAATATATCTCTCTTTAATTCCACCATGATCACTTTCGTGCAAGATGATGAGTGACTAAACTAATTCATGGACTTGGGGAGGTTGTAATGAATTCCCAAATTATTACACATTAATTAATTTAATGTTTTAACTTAATTTGGAGTTAACACAAGACATGTGAATTGGTGTAGTGATCATACATGTTGGAACATATCTAAACTTTATCTGCATTTTTTTATTTAATTACATTCCAACCATTTCCTCAGAAGTAATATTTATATTATGGTTTTATGGTTTCTTGAAAGGATGAAATGAAATATGATTAATCCTAGTAATTATGGAATTTTACTTTCAATAATGGTTTTTATCCAACATGACTATAAGAGGAGGTGATATTTGGTGTGCCAAAGAGATCACCTTGGAATGTTAAGGTCCCAAACTCAACAAATTAACGAAAATTAATTTTCTAATGAGGTCTCATAAATAAATTATTGAATTTAATTTTAACAGTAATAAATAATGAACTAACACTCACAATTAAACCCTTGTACCAAGAACATTCTACATAACCTGAATTTTCTCTACATTTTCATTTTCATTTAGGGTTTTTCTCATCATTTCATTATTTTTTCAAAATACCAAAACTAAAAGAAATTATTTTCATAAAAACCACCAAAATAATTAGTTTAAGACAAATAGAATTTTTAAATTATCTAATACAAAATCTCAAGTGAGATGAACCTAGTAAACTACTATACTATAGTAGAAAAAAATATACTATACCAACATGCGATATGTGTATTAGTAACACCATTAGATTGAATCATTTTTGAAACCAATAACTTTCAATAGTGGAAATAATCATCTAGATAAATTTAAGGATAGGTTGTAATGTAATAATGATTATATTTTAATATATTTGGATATCATGATGGGTTAATAAGATTAAGGTTGGTCGTCTATTCAAAGTCATCGATACCCTTGTAATATTATATGATTATTATGAAGAATAATATATTTTGAATTTTTACTCTATTATAGGATTCATACATCATTTAGTTATAGAAAACCCTTTGTTTTGGTATTTTATTTGATGTTTATGTAAAAATGGTTAATTTGGAAAATGAGTTAATTTGTATTGGAAATATATGATGGTATATTTAGATAACTTTTTTAAATGGAATTTGATTCGGTGAAATAGTAATTGATGATATTTTGAGAAAATATTAAAATAATTTTGTGATTATATATGATTAATTCATATATTGATTCATTTTTCATTTTATATTATTTGTTCGATAATGAATATGTTGACTTTTATAGTGCTTGCTTTTAGGATTTTGCAACTTATAATATAGTGAGAAAGACCATGGTATATTGAAGTTTAGTTATTTATAGTAATTGATTTATTTATATTAATAGGATAAATATTAATAAGACTACATAGAAATTAAATATTTATAGTTTGAAATAGTAGAATTAAGTATATATCTGGCTGAAATAATGGTGTCAAAGAGTAAAATACTAAAGATTTTTTTTTCATGTCAATATGTCCATTGATTACCATCCTAATCATTAATGATAGTATTTTCTTGAGAAAAATATAATGAAAATTAAGCTATGAAATCAATTTATTATATCTAATAATGTATGGAAATTTTTAAAATCGTTATATCAAATGAAAATCCTAATATTTGCCTATTATGGGGAATATGTGGGTTTCTTATTATTACCCAATATAATGATTTTTATTCATTCATGTTATATCCCATATCATTTATATATTAAGAAAACCATTTTCTATTATTAATGCTGGAAGTAATTGAAATTATGAGGATGCCATTTATTTTTAGTTTTTATAATTTTATCGGAAAGAAAAAATTTCATACGGAATAAACATAAGGTATTACATAGTATTTTTTTGAAAATCAAAAAAATATAAAATATCTAAAAACACTATAACTCATAATGAAAAATTGATAATGAAATTAATATATGTACATTTTAAATATTTCCATACGCACATTTTGTAATAAATATTATATTTAAAATATGAAAATAATAATATAAAATAATTAAAGACAAATAATTAATAGATTGAAAATGAGAATTATTTTTTATTGAAAAGAAATTATAGAAAGTAAATATATTAATTATGACCATTGATTATTATGGCCATTTTCATTTATAAACACTAGGATATGTGACTAATGGTTATTATGACTAGTAGGTATTATGTAAATTTTTTATGTCTGCATTATAAATAGAATATTAATATTATATTATATCATGTGTAATGCTAAAGGTTAATATCACAAATGTTGGAAACTATGAATTTATACCATAAGAAAATACTTTATTAATTTCATTTATTAGAGAATTAGAATGATTTATAATCTTTAGGGTTGATCATTGTCCAATTTAAACACTAAATCTATCTAACGAGGTGAGACAAAAATCATTTTTAGATGAAATTTATGCTAGTAGAGATCCTTATCATGTCAAAGTTAGTTGAACATCTCTATTAATCTACCCCCATTACACACCTCACCCATAATGATTATTGTAGTTTGATAAGGGGTTATATATGTAGTGTTTTTCGAGTAGTAGGGTGTGAAATCTTTATGAAATGATGTATTGGTTGCATTGTTTCAAATTTTCTTTACTAAATGCATCTTACTAAAAATGAACATTATAAAACCCAATTTTATATTCTAATAATTAAACAATTAAACAAAAAAACATATTAATTCTATTATTTAATGATAATAGTAACAAAAAATATAATAATAAAAAACTAGGTAATTTCATTGATAATGAAATATTAAATGATTACCATAAATAGTGTATAAATATGAGGGAAAAAGATACATTACACTCAGATGGATCATTATTAGAAAATAAAAAAAATATATGAAAAAATTTGAAATTATTAAAAAACTATAATAAAAGTAATGAATAACAAATAAAAACCAATAAAAGTAAATGAATGATTTCCACTGTTATGATGAAGTGAATACATTGGTGGATATATGGTAATTTGAAAGTAAACATTGTAGAAATCCAAAAAATACTTTTTGATGCTTGTTAATATAGTCATTTGAATATAAATATTACCATAATATATATAAATAATAAATAAAAAGAAAAAAACTATAAAATAATAATTTTCTTATTATGTATTAATATTGAATATTGAGTAATTAAAAATAATATAATTGTATCCATAGGCCTTAGAATTATAACAATATAAAATAAAAAGAATTATTTTTCACAAAAAATAATTACTAAAATATAGAAAGCACAAACGGTATGTATTTTGACATGATCATGAACTAAAAATTATTTAATATTTAATATAAGTGATTCCATGAAAAAAAGTTATTTATTTAATATAATACTTTTCAATTAAAAATATTTTTAAAATACTATACATTACATTCAAAAGTCTTGAATGGAAATTATGGTTTTAAAAATAATATTTAATGGGAAAATAATTTTCCAATATCCAATATTATATAGAATAAGGAATATTTTTCTAAAACAATATAATATCAAAAAGAATTTCTTAAATATAAAAAACAACGTACTATTACAATTTGGAAGCCAATTCATGTTCATTTTCCATAATAAATTTTTCTAAGGAAAATTTTTGATATTATTAAACAAATACCCCTTCATTTGTTATAAATACCCATAGATTATCATATTCCTCAACACTATAGAGGCTTTGATCATGAATTTTCTCTCATTTTATCCCTCAAAAGCCTCCGTAAGAAGTTCCCAAGGTTCTATAGTTTTCATTTCAATCATTTAGAAGATACTATTTAAGGAAATAGGTTTTTATTCTCCTATTTATTTTTCAAAATAATTTTTTTTGTAATAATACAATTTTAATAATTTTTAATATACCACCATAATTTTAGTTAAATTTTTTCATTATAAATTTAACAAATTATTAATTATATAATATTTATTCCCTCATAATAAAAAAATTATTATGCTTTTATTATGTCTTAGTAAGGGTTCGTGACCTATTCTCATTATTTAATTTCAATATTATATATAATTATCTTTTCATTATAACATGAAATTTTATTATGCATCAATAATATAATATTTTTATTATTAAAAATACTTCATCATAACCTATCATTATTCCACCGTTATATTCCCTTCAAATTCACACACATTTCCATTGTCATAAAAACTCATAAAATTCCCGTAATATGTGTATGGTTTTCTTATAAATGAAACCCCTATATGTATACAAATAGCTAGATAAATTCATTAACATAGATGAACCTAGGGGTAATAACCATGAATAATGTTTTTTGAGTATCAACCCAATTTTTATTGGGAGAAAAACATGTTGTCCAAACTATACAACTAGTATGAAAATATCAGTGGATATATGTTTGATAACTAACATTATCATTATAGAATCAAATAATGGATATTTTATTGAGGTATCTGACCATTGTATATATATACATATATATTATATTTTCTAAACACCATGATCTTATAAATATTTTTGTTGACCTCACCTGGTTTGATAATCCCAATAGTGCATTTATATGTTTTGATAATCCCAATTATGTGTTCATATATTATGCTACTCTCAATTACTGGTGATCTACATTTTAATTCTTTCAAATCGTTGATCAAGTTCATAATAATTTTTAAATAATCTCTGATTTATATTGATCTCGATTATCCCTATTTAGCTTTGAAACAATTCTAAGTCAATCAGATTTGGTTCGCATAAGAGCTACCGATAGCCAGAGCTACCGATAGCCAGAGCTACCAATAGCCAGAGCTACCGATAGCCAGAGCTACCGATAGCCAGAGCTACCGATAGCCAGAGCTACCGATAGCCAGAGCTACCGATGCACGCAGAGCTACCGATGCACACAGAGCTACCGATGCACACGGAGCTACCGATTTGAAGAGCTACCGATGGAAGATTCCTACACCGAGTCAATTGTACACGTCTATAAACAAACGGCTACCTATAATGAAATGTGGAGTCAAATCATATATCCTCGACACTATTTGTTTATTATACTAACGGTTACATTTGTTATTTTGATGCATTTAATGTTATTAAATGATTTATGTTGCCATTTCAGGAAACCGTACCAAGTACGATCAAAAAGCATAATCACTCCTTCTTGTCAGAAAAACAAAAAGGATATAAAGAGGACATTATGTACATGTCAAAGACAGGGTGAAGTAAAAAAAACAAAAAAGAGATCAAGCACACAGAACATATTGGCGATCAAGCTCAAAACATGCCAAGATCAACTGGAGAACTCGCACTCACGAGACTACTACTACCAGCCTTCAGAACATAGAGCATACATCGAGCAATCTATGCTAAGGAAGAACCTCACAAAACTCATCATTCTTTGAGCCGATAAGCAAGCTGAACCTCAAAGTCAAGGAAGCAGATGGTACTCTATTTTCCAGAAAAATACCAGAAGAAGACTCAGAAGGAATTCTAATCAACAAAATAATTCAAGAGCTGCACGAAGATCACTTGAGCCATTTCTAATCTCTAAATCATTATCTCTGTGATTTACTTTTTACATTACGAGTAGTGTGTGTTATCTGTTGTATTTTACACACACACTGTCTCCTGAACCTTAACTAGAGGATTTGTAAATCCTCACTCATTATCTTTTCATTCCTTTTCCCACTGTGGATAGTGGTAGGGGTCGTGTGTGACCTGGACAGCTGGTTGCTGTTGTTTTGTTTCCCACGACTAACAGTGGTAGAGGTCTTGGACCTAGACAGTTGTAAACTGTTGAACCCTGATCCAGGGTGTGGATCATCCTTATATAAAACTTTTGAGAGGACTAAGTCTCGGCTTGAGACTGAACCTCTTGGTTAACTCCTCTGTGTTTTTAGTTAAAGTTTATATCCATACAATACTTTTATTTCATATTCCGCTGCTATTACTTTGAAATATAATTTTTCTTCAAAGCTACTTTGATAGTTAAACTCGCAAGTGTTTATATTTATTGTAAACCTGTAAGTTAGTTTCAAAAGTTAAATTAATCATTAGATTAAGTTAACTTAGAACTAATCAATCTTTGAGAAACTAATTGAACCTTTATAATCTGTATAAATTCACTACAGTTTAATCTGTTTTTGAAATTGGGGGATTTTAATACAAATTGTTTTTAGCAGAAATTTTAATTGGAACTCAATTCACCCCCCCTCTTGAGTGTCCACTCCGACCAACATTTGGTATCAGAGGGTTTATTAATATCTTCTAAATTACTCTGTTTTCAACTGTGATTTTAGTTGTATTTTAAAGTTCTTAAAATTTCTGTTATTTCTAAATTTTTATCTCTTTAAATTTTGTTTACAATGGATAATAGACTTGAGGGTGATGCTACTAACCGGCCACCTTTCTTTAATGGAAATAACTATGCTCAGTGGAAACTTAAAATGAAAATTCATCTAGAAAGCATGAGTTTTGATATCTGGACTGCTATTGAATCTGAATATAAAGTTCCCACTACTGATAGATCTACTTGGGATGAACCTACAAAGACTGCTCACAATAATAATTGTAAAGCTATGAATGCTATGTACTGTGCTCTAGGAGATGAAGAATTTAATAGAATTTCTGCATGTAAAACTTCTTTTGAAATTTTGGATACCTTGGCTGTTTCTCACGAAGGAACAACCAATATTAAAGAAATGAGATTAAACACTTATACTATTAAATATGATAATTTCAAAATGAAGGCTGATGAACCTATTTCTGACATGTATCGCAGGTTCAATGAGATAGTGAACACAATGAGCTCACTCGGAAAGATTGTTCCTGCAAAAGAACAAATTATGAGAATACTGAGATGTTTACCAGATAGATGGATAGGTACATCCGTTTCAATTAGAGAATCCTGTGACATTGGAACACTGCCAGTCAAGGAGTTAATTGGTAAGCTGATGATGTATGAAGAAGAGCTTAAAGTAAGTAAAGAAGAAGATGAGGAACCCAAAAGAAAATCTGTAGCATTTAAAACTACTTCCTTTAAGAGTAAAGACAAGGATAAACTACAAATGGAGACTGAGAGTTCAATGAGTGAAAATTCAGAATCTGATAGTGATGCCGAGATGGCTCAAATAGCCAGGAGATTCAAAAAGTTTTATAGGAAAAAGAAATTCTTTAGGAAACCAAATTACATGGGAAAGTATGATCAACAAGGAAAATGGAAAAAGGATTGGAAGAAGGCTGTCAGGACTGATGAAGTTGTCTGCTATGAATGCAAGAGAAAAGGACATATCAAAGCAGACTGTCCAAAGTTAAAGTTCAAAAAGAAATATGATTACAAAGAAAAGAAGTACAAGAAATCCATGAAGGCTACCTGGAGTGCTTCAGAAGACAGCACTAGTGAAGCATAATCTTCGGACTCTGAAAGAAATCGAGCCAACATGTGTTTCATGACAAATACTTCTGAGGTAACATCTGACACTCCTGTTTTAAATTCATATTATTCTGGAGATGATTCTGATTCAGAAAACATGTCAAAATCTGAACTATTTGAGTATTGTGATATGTTGGAAGAAACATGTAATGAGCTTAAAGACAAATACAAAGGTTTAAAGAAACAGCATGCTTTAAGTGTTAAGCATAAATATGATCTTGATATAGAAAAGGAAAATAATTCTCAACTACTAAAGGAAAATACAGAACTGAAACTGTCAAATGACCAACTTAGAAAGGACTTAGAAAAATTCACAAATGGAAAGGATGCGTTAACTCAAATGCTAGGAAAGCAAGTTGCACCTAGATATGCTACTGGTTTGGGATACCAACCTGGACAGAGACAGTTCACTAGAACCCGATTTACTCCTAAGTTTGGAAAAAATTCTGCTAGTTCCAGTTTTGGAAATTCATATGCCTCAACAGGTTGTTCACATGGTTATAGACCAAATAAAGTTTATCTTTCACAATCTGTTGCTTCTGTTAATTGTATGGGACCCATAAAACAAATTTGGGTACCTAAGGCCCTGATTGCTAACCTATCTGGACCCAAGAAAATCTAGGTACCAAAGTAATTTCCTGTTAAAATCTGTTTTATAGGAGACCTGCTTGAAGATCTGTCACAAGAAGATATGGTATTTAGACAGTGGGTGCTCAAGACACATGACTGGAGATTATTCTTGCTTCAAGATCTTAATAAAGGTTGATGGAGGTCATGTCACCTTTGGTGACAACTCTAAAGGAAAAATCATCGGCCTAGGCCAGATTGGTAACACTGACTCAGTATTGATTTCTAACGTTTTATTCGTTGATGGACTTAAATATAACTTGCTTAGTATATCTCAATTATGTGACGATGGTTTCAATGTCAAGTTTGAAAATAACTCGTGTGATGTTTTTAACTCTAAAAATTCTTTAGTATTCTCTGCTCTAAGGAATGAAAATGTTTATGCTGTTGATTTAAACTCTTTAGTTAAACAAAATATTTCATGTTTAAATGCGTTTCATAAAGAGTCTTGGCTATGGAACAGAAGATTAGGACACTGCAACATTCACTCACTTAGAAAACTTTCTAGGAAGAACTTAGGTAGAGACTTACCAAAGTTAGAATTCCCGAATGACAAAGTGTGTAATCCCTGTCAAAAGGGAAAACAACACAAAGTTTCTTTTAAATCAAAGAAATAAGTCTCAACTTCTCAACCACTTGAGTTCGTTCACATGGATTTGTTTGGACCATCAAGAGTTTCTAGTTTAAATGGGAAGCATTATGTCTATGTTCTTGTAGATGACTTTTCTAGATATACTTGGGTATACTTTCTAGATCACAAAAGTGAAGCTTGTTCTTACTTTATTAAATATTTCAAGTCTGTAGAGAACCTTAGTGGACTTAAGATTAAGACCCTGAGAAGTGATCATGGTCGTGAGTTTGAAAATCATGAGTTTGAATCTTATTGCTCACACAATGGCTATAGTCACAATTTCTCTGCCCCTAGGACACCCCAACAAAATGGTGTAGTAGAAAGGAGAAACCGAACCATTTAAGAAATTGCTAGAACTATGCTCAATGAATATGAACTGCCTATTTACTTTTGGGATGAAGCTGTTAATACAGCTTGCTATGTTATTAATAGAGTCTTGATCAGACTTGTTCTTAAGAAAACCCCATATGAATTATGGAACAATAGAAAGCCTAAGGTTAATTACTTCAGAGTTTTTGGTTGCAAAGTCTTTATACTTAATACTAAAGATAATCTGGATAAGTTTGCTCCCAAAAGAGATGAAGGAATTTTTCTGGGCTATTCTATTTCAAGTAAATCTTATAGAGTTTTCAATAAAAGAACCAAATGTGTGGAAGAATATGTTCACATCAAATTCGATGAAACTGATCCACCTGAGCCTAAAACCTCTTTTGAGAATCTTGAAGAAGATTTGTCTATTCTGGACCTTAATGATAAATCTAAAGAACCTGTTATAAAAACATCCAGTTCTGGACTTTCTCCAGAATCTGCTTCTGTTGAACCCGAACCTATAGATGAACCTGAAGTTTCTAGTCCAACCATTACCAAATCGACTAAGATTCTAAAGAATCATCCTTTAGATGCTGTTGTTAGTAATTTTGATAGAGGAACACAATCTAGAGCTTCTCTAAGGAACCAGGTTGAACATCAAGCTTTTCTGTCACAGCTAGAACCCAAAAATATCAATGATTCTATCAATGATGAATTCTGGGTAATAGCCATGCAAGAAGAGTTGAATCAATTTGAAAGAAACAAAGTCTGGGAATTAGTTGACAGACCCAAGGACACCTTGACAATAGGCACAAAATGGGTTTTTAGAAATAAAGTTGATGAATCAGGAAACATAGTTAGAAACAAATCTAGACTAGTTGCACAGGGATATAGTCAAGAAGAGGGTATAGACTATGGAGAAACTTTTGCACCTATAGCTCGACTAGAAGCTATTAGGATCTGACTTGCAAATGCATCACATTTGAATTTCAAGTTATATAAAATGGATGTCAAAAGTGCATTTCTAAATGGTTCTATAATTGAAGATGTTTTTGTGGAACAACCACCTAGATTAACAAACCCTCATTTTCCAAATCAAGTTTTTAAACTTTCTAAAGCTTTATGTGGTTTAAAACAAGCTCCAAGAGCTTGGTATGATAGACTCAGCAATTTTCTTATTTCAAAAGGTTTTACTAAAGGGATCGTTGATCCAACTCTTTTTATTAAAAGAATTTCTAAATATGTTTTAGTTGTACAAATCTATGTTGATGATATTATATTTGGATCTTCTAAACACTCTCTATGTACTGATTTTTCAAAAAGTATGAAAAATGAATTTGAAATGAGCTTAATGGGAGAGCTTAAGTATTTTCTTGGTTTTCAAATTTTTAAAACTAAAGATGGAATTATTTTAAATCAAAGTAAATATACCAAAGATCTTTTAAAACATTTTGGCTTGGACAGTATTAAGGAAAGTGAAACTCCTATGAGTACAATCTGTAAATTGGATACAGATGAAACTGGGAAACCAGTGGATCAAACCAATTATAGAGGTATGATTGGTAGTTTACTTTATCTTACTGCTAGTCGACCAGACATTATGTTCAGTGTATGTATGTGTGCTAGATTTCAAGCTAATCCTAAAGAATCACACTTACTGGCTGTTAAAAGGATTTTTAAATATCTTAAGCATACTGTAAACTTAGGTTTATTTTATCCAAAAGGACAATCATTTGACCAAACTAGCTATTCAGATGCTGACTTTGCTGGATGTAAGTTAGAAAGGAAGAGCACATCTGGAACATGTCATTTACTTGGTAAATCCCTAGTGTCATGGTGTAGTAAGAAACAGAACTCAGTTGCATTGTCTACTGCCGAATCAGAGTATATAGCTGCTGGTAGTTTCTGTGCACAAATTATGTGGATGAAACACACTTTATTGGACTATGGATTTGAGTTTAAACATGTTTCAATCAACTGTGACAACACTAGTGAAATAAACATATCTAAGAACCCTGTATCTCACTCTAGAACCAAACACATAGATGTAAGACATCATTTTCTGAGAGATCATTATCAAAAAGGTCATATTACTCTTGAATTTATTGGCACTTAACATCAATTGGCCGATATTTTCACTAAACCTTTAAGTTCTGATAGGTTAAGTTACATTAGGAACGAGCTGGGGATGATCAATTCTCACCGATGTTGAAATTCTCACCGATGTAAAATTCTCACCGATGTTGAAATTCTCACCGATGTAAAATTCTCACCGATGTTGAAATTCTCACCGATGTAAAATTCTCACCGATGTTGAAATTCTCACCAATGTTGAAATTCTCACCGATGTAAAATTCTCACCGATGTTGAAATTCTCACCGATGTAAAATTCTCACCGATGTTGAAATTCTCACCGATGTAAAATTCTCACCGATGTAAAATTCTCACCGATGTAAAATTCTCACCGATGTAAAATTCTCACCGATGTGAAATTCTCACCGATGATATATTTTAAAACTTCTGTCTGCTGCCAAGAATATGAATCGTTTTTTGTTTTTGTTTTTTGTTTTTTATTTTACTTTATTCGTTTATTTATGATTCCTACATGATAAAACTAAGCCTAAACCGCTTCTCACTCCACCGGACCCAAAACCTTTCACCTTTGAATCCTATCTCCCTAATCGACTGAGAACCCTAAATCCGCGATGGCAAAAACCAAGATTCCTGCCAGCAGAGATGACAGTGTAGAGCCTAAAACAAAGAAGCAGAAAGTGCAGCAAGAAGCTCGTGGAAGTAATGTCAGAACTAGGTCGGGAAAGCGACCAGTAAACCCTCATTTGCAGAATAGAGATATTGTGATTGAAAAGGAACAATGTGTAGACTGGTTGCTACCAATAAAGTCGCTGGTGCTTGAAATTCTAGAAGATCAGAGATGGGTAGATTGTTTTTCAAATAACAATGGTCCCTACTACCCGAAGTTAGTGAAACAGTTCTACGAATTCGTAAGCTTCGAGAAGTCTGAAAATGAGAATCGGGTAAGTTCTTTTGTAAATGGAAAAGAAATGTCATTTTCTTCAGTAGAGTGGGCAGAATGTCTCAAAGTCCCACATGAAGGTGTATCCGGGTATGTCGCAAGAGCAATTTCACCTACCAGTAACATCTTTGACTATGAGACAGCTTTAAAAGAGCTAACGGGTAATGGAAGTCAAAGGCAAGTGGTTGCTACTGAATTGGATGGAGAGAATAGACTGCTTTTCAAATTTGTTCAACATGTTTTGATACCGAGGAGAGGAGAATTTTCTAATCTGAGATATCAAGATATTTATCTTCTACATCTGTTAAGACATGGTGTGAATGTTAATCTGTGCAGACTGCTGTTGAATCAAATGGAAGATATGATTTGGCCAAAATCAAAGACTAATGCTTTATTCTTTTCCAAAATGATCTCTGCGATGATAAAAGTGAAAGGGATAGCTGAGTCTCAGGATGAGAAAGTGGTAGTTATGAATAACTTCTGTATCACTACTACAGTTTGTAAGTACATGAAAATCAATTGGAACCCATGGAAAGGAGAATGGGTCAGTGATGACCAGAGGGTGTATGATAAGTTTAATCCTGTGGATTATCCTTCAAGGCCAAAGGATAAAAGAGATCCAGGTTTAGGATATGATGAAGAGGAACCCGAGTACAGTGATGAGTCAGAAGGAGAAGAAGAAGAAGAAGAAGAAGAAGAGGAAGAAACTCCTATGGTTATTGGAGGAGATCCAGAATTGCCTCCAAGTCCTGTTACTGAGTTTGTATACTCAAGAAAAGGAAAGGTAGAGGAAGTGTTATCTACTCATGAGGAAGACCAGCCAGTTCCTCAGCAAGAAGGAGGAAAAGAGAATGTATCTGAATCATCTGATTCTTCTAGGTTGAGTCTGAGTCCATTGATTGAAAACTCAGTTGTGCCTACTGATGAAGTAGAAAAAGGAAGAGAAGAAGCTGTACCTGTTTCAGAAAATCTCCTTACTGCTGCTGAGATAGAAGCTGTTGTGGAAGACTCTGATGAAGAAAGACCAGCAGAAAATGTAGTTGTTGTACATAGGAATGCACCCATTGAGGGGGAGCATCATTCCAATCTTGGAAATGTTACAGTGGCTGTTGAGATTGAAGACTGGGTAGAAGACCCAGGTTTTATAGTCTGTGGTTTGGATTATCCTGATTCGGATAATGAAGTATCCTTGAATAGACCAAAGATCAGCTATGACATCAATTATGAGTTATTGCCTGATGATGTGGTCCGAGTACATGATTTAGATGTGCTGAAAGAAAATCTCAAAGTCATTTTTGTAGAAGAAGTAAATACAATAGAATATTTTTTAGTTTCCTCGATTCAATCAATCATGAATGATTCAGTAGTTAGCTTAGCTTCTGCACGAGTATCTACTACAGTTGCACCTACTGATTTTATTACAAAGTATGATCTTGACTCCCTGAAGCATGAGCTGAAAGAATCCTTCACTGCCTCAGTTACTGAGATGAAGCACTGTTTTCATGAAGAAATGAAGTTGTTGGAACAATCTTTTGAGATTTCTCTTGGTTTCAATCTGTCAACTTTTATGGGTGAGCTGATGGAAGCAATTAAAGAGTGCCAGACCCAATCTTCTAGAATAGAAGCTGATCTTGAAGCCTTACAGAAGTCTGTTACTACTTTAGATTCTTAGATGAGCTCAAAGCCTCAAGCTGATAAGGATTTAGCCTATGTGAAAAGTGTTGTAAGCCAAATGGTCTTAGTATTTGAAGATTTCAAATCTTCTATAAAGGATCATGTTGAAAATCAGGACTCTCAACTACAAACTCTGATTAGTGGCTTGACCAAAAGTTTCAAAGAAACTGTATCCTTCTTGGTTGGTCCTCTAGCTTCAAAACCTGCATTTGATTTGAATCAAATACGAGCTATGATGAAGGAGGAGCTTGGTTCTATTTCAACCAGTGGCTCTGTGGACTCATCATATCTAAGACGGGTAGTGCTCTCTACACGAGATTCAGTAAGGGAAATAAGGAAAATCGTCTCCGACATTATAAAAGAGGCCTCTGCTTCTCAGGAGGAAATCAAGAACAAGGTGGATTATTATTTCCAAAGGATTTTTACCAAGAAACAACTCACACATCATTTCAAGATGATGTTGGAAAAAATGAAATTACCCCCTGTAACTCAAGCCTTCCGAGAACAAGTGAGCAAGCTAAGGGAGCTGACTCCTGCCTTAGAAAAATTTATGGAGAACAAAGATGATTTTATATCTGCTATGGAAAGAGGAGGAGGAATCATTATGGATTTCAGAAATCTGTTGCTTCCCTTCTTGCATGTTGATGTCAGACCTGTTATTGTCCCTCTTGTCTTGCCTGCCTCTGCCTCTACTGAGTCTCCACTCCAGATGACTCCTGCTCAGGCCATCCGCAGCCTCACACCTTTGATCACTCAACAACCCTCCCAATACAGTCCAGGCACTGTTTCAGTAGCTCATCCTCCTGTAATCATTTCTGGAATTCCAAAGCCCTCCCTCACTTCCTCACCACCTACCTCCTCTTCTGATCCAAAGGGAAAATCTCATGTTGCAGATATAGATTGCTGAAGTGGCCAGGCTGTTTGATAGGAATCATTCTTTTCTGTCATTCTGTTTATGTAATTTTTGTCTGATCTAATACAACTACTTTTCTTTACACTATCTCTGATTCTCAGTTTTCTATGTCTGCTTTCCCACTTTTTGATTATCACAAAGGGGGAGAAATTACATATCAAGGGAGAAATTACATATAAAGGGGGAGAACATATAAAGAGGGGGAGATATTTGAGCTTTTGATACTATTTCTTATATTTCCTTGGTACCAATTCTTTCAAAGCTCATCTCTGATACTATTGTATTTCATACTAACTATGATAATATTTGATCTATTACTATTTCCTCTATTTTCTCTGATACTGTTTTCTTTGATAAATTCGAATATAAATGCTATATTCTCTTATACTATATTCTCATTTTGCTTTATGTCATATCATAAGTTGTTATTATCAAAAAGGGGGAGATTGTTGACCTCACCTGGTTCGATAATCCCAATAGTGCATTTATATGTTTTGATAATCCCAATTATGTGTTCATATAATATGCTACTCTCAATTACTGGTGATCTACATTTTAATTCTTTCAAATCGTTGATCATGTTCATTATAATGTTTAAATAATCTCTGATTTATATTGATCTCGATTATCCCTGTTTAGCTTTGAAACAATTCTAAGTCAATCAGATTTGGTTCGCATAAGAGCTACCGATAGCCAGAGCTACCGATAGCCAGAGCTACCGATAGCCAGAGCTACCGATAGCCAGAGCTACCGATAGCCAGAGCTACCGATAGCCAGAGCTACCGATGCACGCAGAGCTACCGATGCACACAGAGCTACCGATGCACACGGAGCTACCGATTTGAAGAGCTACCGATGGAAGATTCCTACACCGAGTCAACTGTACACGTCTACAAACAAACGGCTACCTATAATGAACTGTGGAGTCAAATCCTATATCCTCGACACTATTTTTTTATCATACTAACTGTTACATTTGTTATTTTGATGCATTTAATGTTATTAAATGATTTATGTTGCCATTTCAGGAAATCGTACCAAGTACGATCAAAAAGCATAATCACTCCTTCTTGTCAGAAAAAAAAGGATATAAAGAGGACATTATGTACGTGTCAAAGACATGGTGAAGTAAAAAAACAAAAAAGAGATCAAGCACACAGAACATATTGGCGATCAAGCTCAAAACGTGCCAAGATCAACTGGAGAACTCGCACTCACGAGACTACTACTACCAGCCTTCAGAACATAGAGCATACATCGAGAAATCTATGCTAAGGAAGAACCTCACAAAACTCATCATTATTTGAGCCGATAAGCAAGCTGAACCTCGAAGTCAAGGAAGTAGATGGTACTCTGTTTTCCAGACAAAAACCAGAAGAAGACTCAGAAGGAATTCTAATAAAAAAAAAGAAGTCAAGAGCTGCACGAAGATCACTTGAGCCATTTCTAATCTCTAAATCTTTATCTCTGTGATTTACTTTTTACATTATGAGCAATGTGTGTTATCTGTTGTATTTTACACACACATTGTCTCCTGAACCTTAACTGGAGGATTTGTAAATCCTCACTCATTATCTTTTCATTCCTTTTCCCACTGTGGATAGTGGTAGAGGTCGTGTGTGACCTGGACAGCTGGTTGCTGTTGTTTTGTTTCCCACGACTAACAGTGGTAGAGGTCTTGGACCTGGATAGTTGTAAACTGTTGAACCCTGATCCAGGGTGTGGATCATCCTTATATAAAACTTTTGATAGGACTAAGTCTCGGCTTGATACTGAACCTCTTGGTTAACTCCTCTGTGTTTTTAGTTAAAGTTTATATCCATACAATACTTTTATTTCATATTCCGCTGCTATTACTTTGAAATATAATTTATCTTCAAAGCTACTTTGATAGTTAAACTCGCAAGTGTTTATATTTATTATAAACCAGTAAGTTAGTTTCAAAAGTTAAATTAATCATTAGATTAAGTTAACTGAGAACTAATCAATCTTTGAGAAACTAATTGAACCTTTATAATCTGTATAAATTCACTACAGTTTAATCTGTTTTTGAAATTGGGGGATTTTAATACAAATTTTTTTTAGCAGAAATTTTAATTGGAACTCAATTCACCCCCCTCTTGAGTGTCCACTCCGACCAGCAATTTTAATATACCCATTAACTGCAATTCAGTAGTCTTCACATTCAATGATTTTTTATTTGACCATTATGAATACTTTTTTACCCCATATATGTTTCGAGGGAATTCCCATATATTTCCTAATTATTTCATTGAATAAGGAAACCTATTATTATTAATTTATCATCCATTATTATTAATGGTTAAATCTTGTATGAAATGAAACATTGAGAATTTATTCTGTGTATAATTAGGATTTTAATTCTTGAACATTATTCCACTGAAATTCACTATTTCATTGGTTGAATAATACATTTATATGTTTGTGGGTATATAATTATATATCTTCGCAATGTATAGGTTGTAAAAATGTGACAATAACTATATGGTCTTTGGATCCTACTTACATTGTTTATATGATGACTTGGAAGAAGTTATTTTGAGTATATTTACATTTTTATACAATATTCCTTCCTAAAATTTCCATTTTTAGATGATAATTTTGTCATTTATTAAATTTTCGATACATGGATTATTTTATGCATATGTATTCATTAATATTGAATTATTGGTTTTTATTTTACTACTATATTTCTTATTCTATGTTAGATTCCACTATACTCTACCCCATATGAAATGTCTGATCTCCTCCCTTTATGGGGTTTCCCATTTCAACTAAAAATCATGAGTATTACTATTTTTACTATAAAAACTGAAAGGTGATATAAATAAATTTTAATTTATTTAGTTGGTGTATCTTATGTTTCAAATGTACATTAATTTTCCTTAATATATCTAGATCTAGAGACTACTAAACTATCAGATCTTGTGCATTGTGATCTATGTATTTTTTCCATTATAATTATGTATCCAATAAAACTAGGTTACTATAGTCATGGGTTAAAATTTCATATATTTGAATAACATAAGCACCAAACTCATTGTTTTATAAGTTATCATTATATTATCACCCAAACCCAAGAGTGTTGAATCATCATGGATTTTCCATTCTTCAATAAGTGCATACTGAATATAGACTAAGTAGGAAAAGCAAATCAGACATCCATAGTAGTTAATATAGGCATTGAACATGATTATATTATCTATACCATATATCACATATCATATATATATATATATAATGGGTTGATAACTCCAAAATATTCCCTAATATAACAACCTCAATTGAATAAGATGAACGTTTCTTACTTATATCAAGTCATTTTCCAAAGGGAGTACCAAATTTTATAATCCTTTAATACATTTTTACCATTAATCCTATACGTGATAATATTTTTTTATTGATACATGAATGAGTATCCCCTATATAAAATAAATCACAAAAAATAATTTAAGGTACTAAAATTACACCTGTAATAGTGGAAGGAATAAGCAGAGTATCAATTATTGGCTAATTGATTTCAATAAACCTCATAATTTAGACAATATGAACTTGTCTCTGAAATCACTATCCATAAAAAGGGTCAAATGATTAATGAATCAAACTACCACATCTGTTTCCCTAACCATCCCACCTTTTATAAGGACAAATTTCTCATGTCTTCTGTCCATCTATTTAAACATGAGATATTTGAGTCTTCTAAATAAAATGTTAAATTTTCCCCATTAGAGTATCCCTATAGAATATATGTAGGTGATCATACTAAGTATAAAAGGATAAAAACTTATTAAACGTAATAATTCATAATGTAGTCTTAAGCCAAAACCTATATCTTATTATCTAATACTTAGTACCTTTATTTTTCAAATTGCTTAACAATATAGAAGATATTCCATAATATTTTCATGAAAACATTGTTAACAGATATGTTGTTTTTTAAAATATATATTAATTATATGATTTCTAATTCAATATAACTATGTGTTATCTATTTCATTTATAAACTCATGCATTAATAATTTAAAATAATCTCGAAGGGTGAATTGAATTTTTTTCTAGGTTTTCAACAATTTCAGATGGATTTTGGAATTTTCATAAAAAATAAATTATGTAGAGTATTTATTATGATAATTTGATATTCCAAACAATGAACTATATTCTCTAACTATACATTAAATATTAAATATAACATGGACGCAATTGGGAAAATACCTCACAATATGTTATATAGTGGGATAATTGGGAGTTTGTTATGTATTTACATAACTAAAACACACATCATGTTTTCAATGTGATTTTTTGAGATGATTTTCCCTAATCACAAGTAATCAATTATTAGTGATTATAATAGTATTTTAATTTATTTAAAGGGAAATTTAAATCATAATTTTTCATTTTATAATACATATATAGTTGATATGATTTCTTAATAAAATAATGATTTCTATATGATTACATGTACAAACAACGATTTATAGGAATATATATCGATTTATGTTTCAGTAAGAATATAAATTTTATTCAACCTTTAATGACCAATGTTTAATATGTTTTATATGGGAGTGTTATTTATGAAGTTTTGTTGCTAAGAAAGAATTTAATGTTTTCTATTTTTAATATTGATTATGTAAATTTTGAATTTTTTAAAAAAACGTTTTTAAAATTCCAAAAACTCACACAAGTTAATAGAGAGTTAATCATAATTATATTGGAACCATGGTTTTTATTGTATCATTTTTCTAGTACATGTGGTAGAATGAATAATCCAAGTTGTTTAAATTGGTGTAATTGTATTGGTGAAATTTATAATATCATGACTTTTGAATATTGGTGGCCAAAGATTGGATGATTTTATAGGTTTACTATAGTTGGTTTCATCTACTAGAGGAAATATTGAGGCAATATTGTATTCCAAAAAAAAACTAGAACTATGTCAGATTAACCAAATCATATATAATAGTAACCTGATTTTATAAATGCTATAAAAGATTAAACAAAAGATATGAATGAGTAAATCACATCATTAAAGTATATTACATGACAAATATGTAGATAATGATAATTAAATGTATTCATTGTAGGAATATTGTATCATCATGGAGGAGTAGATCATTGTTTAATTGATTCTATGTAATAACAAATTGATAATATTCATGGGTTATTGATTGAGAAATTGGAGATGGTTCCATGAAAGGAATACTAATCAAAATATAATAAAATATATTCCATCGTAATAATGGTGGGTACTTTATAATTAGTACCACTTAATTGATTTTTGTAGTTCTAAAAATGAAGACTATTTTGGTCACTCCGTGATCAAACTGTTTTTGGAATTGATGGGTTATTTATCTAGAATTAATTGAATAACTGAAGAAAAAATGGATGTAAAACCCCAATGCATCAAGAAAACCATACCGAAAGATGTTAATGTTTAAGAAGAATCTAAGAAAATCATGGTTAAATATTTTTGGAGTATAAATTTTAGATTCATCTAGATTCTTTCCATCATATTTATGGATGATATGTTCCATCAATGTGAAAATCATGCTAAAATGTATAAATTTTTATGATTTTGAAACTAAAATGATTGAAATCACATAGTGGATTATGTAATTATTCAATTCTTTTAGAATTTAAATTCAAATATGATTTCATGGTTTCAGGATTGACTTTGAAAATTTATGGGATGTTTAAAGGGATATTTGAAAAACCAATTAATTGAGGTTATGTGGAAATTTTTTGGGGTATATATTTAGATATTGGACCTCTATAAATTAGATATATCAATAAATAAATGAAACTATATTTTGGATGAGTTAATTTAAAAATATAGAGATTTTATGACACTTATAATATGATGAATTGAAATGATTTTATAAAGTTGATGATATGAATTGAAACACATTTATGACAAACCTGATGGTTTATTTTTTATGACATGGGATTATTTCTCACTACAAAACATTGAGATACATATTATTTCATAACTCCACTTTGAATTAGTTAGTGTATATAGAGGTAGAGTGATTTTCCATCCTACTGATATATCACCATACCTAAATCTCAAAATAATCAAAAAAAATTAGTGATATCCTTTTCTACATCAATAAAATGATAGTGTGTCAACTTTGGAGTATCCATTAACGGTGAACCATGCAATATCATTATTCCACTATATTTATTTTTATATGTATATATAATGTGTTGATAGGATTGATAGTTCAAGATATTTATTACTAATATAATAATCAGATTTCATGGAAGTATTAATAAACATTATAACATAATTAATACCCTATTTGAGTCTATCTAGGCATATGGTTGCAACTAGTGGTTTTAAGGGCACAAGGTATAAAGCTGGATAATAAGTTAAATACAAATTTCTATAAGAATGAATGAAATAAAAACAAAATGGGTTACTTTGTTCCATGTGTTAATTTATAATATATGGAAGATAGGGGTTAGATCAAAGATAAAACATCCAAGACTCGATGTATAATCTATCATAATTGATAAGATACAAATCAATGATTTCATTGAGCTATAAATTATTAAAATTGATAGTAAAATACTCTTTGTTGAAGAAAAGGTACATGTATGAACCTGATTCTTATTCTAGAGGTATGGGTTTCTTATTTTCCTTTTCCTTTAATGTTTTTGAGAAATAAGGAAATTTGGAAAAAAAATCCCAAATTTATGGGTATACGTCGTGTACTTCTCTACAATTCATGTACTTTGGCCGTGTGCGATGAGAATACAGGGCATATAGGCTTGTCGGTGATTCAGGGTGTAAAACTACCTACATGTTGTGTACTTAGTAATACACACCGTGTAATTAGTCAGCATGTGAACAGTAAGGCAGTGGAGAGTAGCCGCCAGATGGACAATAAAATGGATAGTATATGTCGTGTACTTAGTATTACACACCGTGTAATCAGTCGGTAGATGAACTGTTATCCGGTGGAGAGTTGCCACCAGTGAATAGTTAAAAAGATAGTACACGCTATGTACTTGAGAGTACATGCCTTGTAGTTATGTTTTTTCATTAAAAATAGGCAGTAGCCTTCTCATTCAGCATAAGAGGCAGAAAACTCGTTAGGAGCCTGGGACTGGAAGTTGAGGCTCGGAGGAGCTCCAGAATGCTCACCGATATTCTGATTCTTCTGCCAACAATCTTGTTTGGACCACGCAGGTAAGTCCTTCCCTTTAATTTATTATTTCATTACAATTCTTTCCCAAAGGGAATTTATTTGAGTTTTTTATGGGTAAAACTTTATCCTAGATCTTCATCGTTCTCGATTAATTCGGGAGGCATCGTTCACATATATCGATCATAGGAGATCGAGGTTGGTGGTATGGTGTTTATTTCCAACTATCGAGTTGATTTTGTGTATTGTTGTGCTATGCGCCCATGTTTGGGGTGTCATATGTCTGAGTCCTTGAATGTTTAGATACTTTGAATTACACAGGTGATCTTATGATTATATATAAACTACTGTTTGGGATCGTTGCTTTAATCCAGGGACACCCCGAGGGTGAGGTTCCCTTATTTAGCCATTTGGCCAGGATACCCGTGGGTATGCCATGATTACAATATGATTTGAGTTTTCTTGAGAGGAAACATATGTAAATTTCTTACTTATGCATTGGGATCAGCCCGATTACATTCTTTTCTTCTGTTTAGCCTGAGGACATGGTTCTGTTTAGCCTGAGGGCGAGGTTCTGTTTAGCCTGAGGGTAAGGTTCTCAGTAGCCAGAGGGCAAGGTTCAGTTTAGCCTGAGGGAAAGGTTTTGTTTATCCTGATGGTGAGGTTCTGTTTATCCTAAAGGGAAAGGTTCTATTTATCTAGAGGGAAAGGTTCTCTTTAGCATGAGGGAAAGGTTCTGTTTAGCATGACAGGGAGGTTCTGTTTTGCCTGAGGGAAAGGTCTTGTTTAGCCTGAGAGAAAGGTTCTGTTTGGCCTGAGGGAAATGTTCGGTTTAGCCTAAGGGAAAGGTTCTGTTTAGCCTAAGGGAAACGATTCTTACGTCTAAGTCAATGTTCACTTTAAATATTCACAATTGTGATTTCTTACATTCTACCTACCAGGATAAAGCATATGCTTGTAATTGTTAAATAATTATTTAGAAGGCAATGTAACTGGTAAGAATAGTTAGTTTGGAGTAATTCCTAGTTTATTACATTTCTTTATTTCAGACTATTGTTGCACTTTTTACCTAACACTTGGGCATGGGCCTTTGGTGGTTGCCTACTGGGATTTATTTCTCACGCTCTGTTTGGGTTAGGACTTGAGCCCAAACAGATTATATTGTTTCATGTGTTCATAAGGGAAAGGGACCCTACACAAGTACATGATTATGGAAGATGAGTAGGAGAGCATGGGACTGAGCTTAGGCTTGCGATGTTGCAGAGTTTCTATTGCACTGTCTTGGTTTTGTTTTGTTGTATTGTATTAGATTGCAGTGTATCCTATTTTGGATTCTTTCTTAAAATTAGAGACATGTTGCATCAGCATATATATATGACTATTGGTTATCTTTTAGTCAAGTTTCATTGTCCATTATTGTTTACAGCTTTCACATTTCGTATGATTGTATTTCTCTATTGCGCTACACTTTGTCAAATGAGGGTATAGTTTCCCCACCATCAGACCTAGGCCCATGCTTCTAGTCGGCAGCCTCTGGCGTTTGGGGAAATGCGCTTGAGGTCATCTGACCAACTGGGTTCGGGGCACCCGTTGGGTGGCACCCGAATCTCGGATGTTACAAAGTGGTATCAAAGGATTTTTCTTCTTCTTGACTTATTGTTTGGAGCCTATATCCATGGATAGAACATAATAGGTACTTGTTAATATGTTGTTCCTAGGAGTAGTTAACCCGTGTACAGGGAAAAACCAATTTACCTCATGTTGCATTTTTTCTAGTTTTGCAATTTTACAGTTGATTTTATTTCACCATTGGGTGATGCACTTGTGGTGTGCTATTATATTTTTAAACATGGGTTTTATTCAGTTGCATCCTGATGAGATAAAGGTATTCCATCTAATGAATCATTTAAAAACATGTTAGAATCACATGCCATGCATAGTATCCATGCCATTTAGGTGCATTAGAAATTGCATATTGTTGTGATAGATGTTTTTCTAGAAAATGCATGTTGTTGTGTTGTGTACCTTGATAGATACGCCTACTGTTGATAGGGTGTTTTTTCAAATTATGAGTGGGTTGATGGACGCTAAACATTGGTTCCTGAAAAGTATGGGCTCTCTTGGACAGGAAGTTTGTGGATCATGATCCATCCTTTTGTTGAATTTCGTTCTATAATGGGAATGGTCGGGTGATAAACTTTGGTTCGGGGAGAGTATGGGCCCCCAGGGATCGGAATTAGGCATACCGAAGCTTCAAATTTAAGAAAAAGGGGCTTCGGAGTAGTTTCTGAGGACTACTGTACAGAAACCCAGAAAACACGACATGTGGTTCTATGAACACATGCCATGTACTCTTCTGTTTGATAAGAAATGAAAATTTTTTAAGTACATGACATGTACCTTATGTACACACCATGTAGTTTCTAACCGTGTCATAGGCCGTGTAGGCAGAAACATGGGATTGGGAAAACTCTATACATAACATGTCGTGTACCAGTTGTACATGTTGTGTCATGTTGACCATGTGTTCGTTGTGTTACTAACAACACAGATGAAGAAATTTACCTAAAAATTTCGTGTCACTTCCGAACACGTTGTGTAGTGTAATCTAGGAATCTGGTCATGTAACTAACAACACGAGTCAGTGTTATCCTTTCTAGTACACGCCATGTCCATCTAAAACATGCTGCGTAGTGTGAGTCGTGTATCCAATCGTGTCTGAAACAAAAATTTATGGTGAAGCTCATATAGTACATGTCGTGTACCTGTGGGACATGCCATGTACTCTTGAACGGTAAGAGACCATGTAGACTTGGTCGTGTTGCTAGGGAGACAAAGTGGTGTACACGCCACGTGAGGGCGTAACACGTCGTATACCTAGGGTTGAGACATGCCCAGGATGGCATCAGAACACAACCATGTAAGGGCCTAAGGGAACATTCCATGTGGACCTTTTACATGTCGTGTATTCTGGCTCAAAAGAGAGCAGTGTGGAAAAGCAGTATAGAAGGACTCGGGCAGGGGAAGAAAATTCAAGTACATTCCATGTGTGTGGACATCACGCCCTGTGTTTGGTGTGTTACACGACCTGTTCTGGAAAAAGTACATGCCCATGTGAAATACATAATGGAACACATTGTTTACTTTTTATACACACCATGTAGTCTTGTTTTGTCATACTTGAATGTTTTATTTTCCTTGTTCCCTTCTTACATTTCTAGTTCTTAGTCCTTGATTATCTTAATCTAAGGTGTGTGTATGACCTTGTATGGTCACGCCACCGAGAAGACCATGAGTTTTTCACCAAGAGAGTGGAAATGATTATACTCCATAGATGGTAGGCCATGGGTTATCGATGGATCCTCCAGCAGAGTCAGATGCGACGCCAGTAGTTATACCAGACGCAGATGCGGAGGCACAGTTCCGTGAAGGATTCATGCGGTTCATGCAGACCTTCCAGGGAGCACCGCCGGTTGCCACATCTATGGATGATTTGACACGTATATTCCTGCATAATCATTCGCCTACGTTTTCAAGGGATGGTGGATAATAGGATGTGGAGTCATGGTCGGATTCATTTCAGACTATCTTCAAGAATCTGGAGACGCCTCCTTGGAGGAGGGTCGAACTCGCGACTTATATGATGCCTGATTCTTCCAAGAGATGGTGGGATGTTACCACCAAGACTAGGTATCACAAAGACATGGATTGGGAATATTTTCAGGTATTCTTCTATGAATTTTTCTTTCTATAGACGCTAAGGGAAGATTGAGCTCAAGAGTTCATGAATTGACATCAGGGTACCATGTCAGTGATGGATTTTTCTGCCCGTTTCACTGAGCTACAACATTTTGCACCTATTCTAGTCGGTGATGAGACATTGATGGTTAGATTATTTGAATATGGTCTTCGATATGACACTAGAGCACTGGTTATTGTTTTCAGGTTACCTACAGTGCATGCTATTGTAAACCATGTGTTGATTACTGAGAAAAACCTGTAGGAAGCTAGGGGTGCGGACCAAGGCAGTACGACACCGGTCCCTGATACGTTTTCTACCAACAAGTGAAAGAAGAAGATGGATTTCTCTCACGGTTTTAGTACTTTCCAATAGAATTCTTCAGGTGGCTTGGTAATTTACTACCAGTGTGGTAAAGAGGGGCACAAGAGACCTCAATGTCCATGTGACCCAGTGGAGTGTTGAGCTTGTGGAAAGATGGGTCATCTACAGTTTTTTATAGGGTGTTTCTTCTAGTTACTAGTGTGAGGGGTCCTGTGCAGAATCCACATGCAGGAGCAGGTCCAACAACTTCTTACCAGTCAGGTAATTAGATTACGTCAGGATGTGCATGTCGAGGTGATGGTTCTGGGTGTGGTAGCCAGACACCAGGATCTCAGAGACAGTAGGGCAGGTCAGCTCAGGGTAGCTAGGCTGTGTCGCAGGGCTGCAACACTAGGCAGACATATACAGTGAAACAGACCCAATAAGAGCAAGATCCCAGACCTTCCATTGTCAGAGTTACTATTCTAGTTTCTTCTGTTTTTTCTTCAGTACTTTTCAATAGTGGTGCTACAAATAACATTATATTTGTGCCCGTTGTGGAGAGCCTTGGGCCCTATGTTTCTTCTTCTTCTTCTGATATTATGACACTAGACACTCTATTAGGGATTAGAACGGAAAGTGTGCATTAGTGCAAGGAGTTCCCCCTAGAGGTTGGTGGGTGTCACATTCTATAGGACCTATATGTTTTAAAGATCACAAGTTATGACGTCATTCTGGGGATGGACAGGTTGGTACCCTTTCGATACTTTGTAGATTTCTATCATCATAGGGTGAGTTTCATGTCACCAGAGGGTGGAGAGTTTTTATAAAAGGGTGAATGTGATGTCCAGGCAAGCCGAGCTGGACCCGAGCATCATGGGCGAGGTGGGGTGACAACCCTTGTTGCGAGTTTATATCTGAATGACTAGGGAACCTATCAAAAGTATTTCCCTCCAGTGGTTAATCATTTCAGGGATTTCTTCCTGGAATACTTTTTAGGTATACCTCCAGAGCAAGAGGTGAATTTCCTTATTGTTCTTGTGCTAGGAGTGGAACTAGTGTCCATTCCTCCCAATATGATGGTTACACCAGAGTTTTAGGAGATCAAGAAACAGTTAGAGGAGTTTAAATCAAAACATTGCATCTGACCCGGTACTTCTCTTTAGAGTTCTCCTATCCTGTTTGCAAAGAAGGAAGGCGGTACCCTCAAACTATATGTAGATTATCGGAAACTGAACCACTTGACGGTCAAGAACCGATATCCCTTGCCGAGGGTTGATGATCTTTTTTATCAACTTCGGGGAGCATGAGTGTTATCGATGATTGAATTGATATATGGATATCATCAGTTGAACGTTAACCCATCGTACATACCTCTTACAGCCTTTCAGAGTAGATATGATCTATACGAGTACTTGGTCATGCCTTTAGGACTCACGAATGCGCCAGAAATTTTCATGGATCTGATGAATCGTGTGTTCCACCCATATCTGGATTCATTTGTAGTAGTCTTCGTGGGTGATATCTTGGTGTACTCTCACACTCTACATGACCATGCCACCCATCTTGAGAATGTACTGAGTACACTAAGAGAGCATCAGCAATATGCTAAGATCTCAAATTGAAACTTTTGGATCGACCAGATACACTTACTAGGTCATATTATCTTAGAGGAAAGAGTTGCAATAGACCCAGAGGAAGTGAGAGTAGTGGTTTCTTTGGAGTATCATAAGAACGTGTTTGAAATACATAGTTTCTTGGGGATGTCTGGTTACTAAAGGCACTTTATAAAGGTCTTCTCCCACTTAGTAGTGCCTTTGATGAGTTTGACTAAGAAAATTGTGATGTTCGTTTGGTCTGAAGCTTGCGAGACAACCTTTCAGGAGTTGAAGGGAAGTTTGACATCAGCACCAGTCATGATACTTACAGAGCATGGGAAGAGCTAATTAGTTTATTATGATGCCTCAGGTATGGTTCTAGGAGTAGTCTTGATGCGGGGTGATTGAGTAGTTGTGTACGGGTCTCAGTAGTTGAGGCCACATGAGAGGAATTACCCGATCCATGATCTCGAGTTGGCTACAGTTGTTCATGTGTTACGCTGTTGGAGAAATTATCTCTTGAGAGAACATTTTGTGGTGTTTAAAGACCAAAAAAGTATGAAACATACATATTTACCCAGTATAAATTTAATCTGAGATAGCGAAGGTGGGTTGAATACCTTCAGTCCTTTGACTTTGTGTTTTCCAACACACCTGGTAAGGGTAGCGCATTAGTTGAAACATTGAGTAGGATGACTCAGATATAGGCAGTGCAGGAGGCTGGTGGTGAGTGCCAGCTCATGGATTTTTTTCTCTAAGATGCATTTTGAGGTGCATTATAGTTAGGGGAAAACCTATATGTCTTCCTTAGCTCTGAATTCTACCCTCCTGGGTATAGTGAGGATGAGACAACTATCAGAATCAGAAGACCTAATTCAATGGGAGTCGGTGGCATGTGAGGACCCTTCTCCTGGTTGGATGATAGGCGATGATGTGGTACTATGTATCCATGGATGATTGTGGGTTCCAGGGGATATATGTGAGGATTTGATGTGGGAGTTTCATGCTTCAAATTGAGTAGTGGATCTCAGAGTTAAAAAATTGTACTTTGACTTGAGACATCAGTATTGGAGGCCAGATATGAAAAGAAAGGGAGCTGGTTTAGTTATGAGTTGTTCCACCTAGCAGAAGGTGAAGGTGGAACATTAGAGTCTATATGGACTATTACAATAGTTCCCCATTCCGGATTAGAAATGGGATAATTTCATGATGGACTTCGTGACCGGGTTGTCGAGGTCACCTCGAGGTAATGATGCCGAATGGGTTGTTGTGGACAGACATAAGAAAGTAGCTCACTTTTTTCCAATCAAGTAGACCTTCAGTGTTGATTATCTCGGGAAGTTGAATATCCTAGAGGTAGTAAACCTTCATGGGGTCCCTCGTTTAATCGTTTCAGATAGGGACTCCCGATTTAAGTCTCGTTTCTAGAAGATTTTTCAGAGGGAACAATGTACACCGGTGCTTCGGGGCACAACATACCACCCTCAGACTGATGGCCAGTCAGAGCGTATGATACTGGTGCTAGAGGACATGCTACGTGCATGCGTCCTAGAATTTGTGTTCTATTGGGAGAAGCACATACCCTTGTCTAGGTTTTCCTATAATAATATTTTTCATGAAACTATTGAGATGGCACCTTACGAGGATTTATATGGTACGCCATGCCGATCACCTTTTTTCTGGTCGGAGGGTGGTGAGGCAGCTTTACTGGGACCACGTCTCATGAAGGTGACATTAGAGTAGGTCCAGTTGATACAAAAGTAGATGGCTACTGCATATCTCATTAGGAATTATATGATGGTCTCCACAAATGACCCTTGGAGTTCGTAGTCAATGAGTGGGTTTTCTTGTGTGTTTCACCGAGGCTGGAACATACACGGATCAGTAGACAGGGTAAACTTTCATCCAGGTATGTGGGGCCATTTGAGATTCTTGAGAGAGATGGGCTGGTTTCCTATCGGTTGCAGTTACCACAGAGGTACCGGGCCATGCAAGACGTCTTCAATGTATCTCAGGTACACCGTTATCACTCAGACTCGTCTCACATTTCTTAGCCCGAGGAGGTTGAACTTTAGTTCGATGCATCCTTTGAGAAACATCTGATTCGTATTGTTAATGGGAGCAGGAAGGTTATCTGAGGCCAATCAGTTCTTATCATACGAGTTCTATGGAATCATGGACTAGTGTAGGACGAAACCTGGGAGCAGGAGACCAACGTATGTGCTCAGTGTCCAGAGTTTTTCTCATTTTTATCTTCACCACCGTTGGAAGGGAAATTTAGGGACGACTTTCTTTAAAGGGGGACATTTGTAAGAACTGAGTTCTTATTCTTGAGGTATGGGTTTCTTCTTTTCCATTTCCGTTAATGTTTTTTATAAAATAATGAAAATGGGGAAGAAATCCCAAATTTATTGGTACACTCCTTGTACTTTTCCACACGCCAGATTTGTTCTCATTTTTATCTTCACCACCCTTAGAAGGGAAATTTGGGGGTGAATTTCTTTAACAGGGGAAGATTATAAGAACTCGGTTTTTATTCTTGAGGTATGGGTGTCATCTTTTCCTTTTCATTTAATGTTTTTGAGAAAATAAGGAAAATGGGGGGGTGGATTCCCAAATTTATGGGTACACGTCATGTACATTTCCAAAAACCATGTACTTCGGCCATGTGGGATGAGAATATAGGGCGTGTAGGCTTGTCAGCGATTTAGGGTGTAAAAATTAACTACACGTCATGTACTTAGTAATACACGCTATATAATCAGTTAGAAAGTGAATAGTAAGGTAGTGGAGAGTAGCCTCTAGATGAAAAGTAAAAAGGATAGTACACGCCATATACTTAGTATTACACATCGTGTAATCAGTCGACAGATGAATAGTAAGGCAGTGGAAATTTGTCTCCAGTGAATTGTTAAAATGAAAGTACACATCGTGTACATGAGAGTACACGCCTTGTAGTTATGTTTCTTCATTAAAAAGTAGTAGTACCCTCCTTATTCGGCAGAGGAGGCAGAAAACTCATTAGGATCCCGGGAGAGGAGGTCGAGGCTTGGAGGAGCTCCAGAATGGTCACCGAGATTCCAATTCTTCCGTCGATGATCTCGTTTGGACCTCACTGGTAAGGCCTTCCCTCTCCTTGATTATTTCCTTCCAATTATATCCCAAAGGGAAGTTATTTGAGTTTTAACGAGTAAATTTTTATCCCATATCTACGTCGTTCTCTATTGATTCGGGAGGCATCGTTCACATATATCGATCAGAGGAGATCGAAGTAGGTGGTCTAGTTTTAATTTCCAACTATCAAGTTGATTTTATATACCTTTGTGCTACTGTCCCATGTTTGGGGTGTCGTATGGCTGAGTCCATGACTATTTAGATACATTAAATTGCATAGGTGATCTTATGATTATGTATAAACTGATGTTCGCGATCGTTGCTTTGATCTAAGGCCACCATGATAGTCTGGTTCCCTTGTTTAGCCATTTGGCCAGGATACCCATTGGAATTCCGTGATTATAAAATTCTTTTAGTTTTATTGATATGAAAACATATGTAAATTTATTTCTTATGCGTTGGGCTTGGCCCGATTACATGTCTTTCTTCTGTTTATCCTGAGGGAAAGGTTCTTTTTAGCCTAAGGGAATGGTTCTGTTTAGCCTAAGGGAAAGTTTCTATTTAGAATGAGGGAAAGGTTTTGTTTATCCTAAGGGAAAAGTTATACTTTTCCTAAGGTCAAGGTTATGTTTATCTTGAGGGAATGGTTCTATTTAGCCTAAGGGTGAGGTTCTGTTTTGCCTGAGGGAAAGGTTCTGTATAGCATGAGGGAAATGTTCTGTTTAGCCTGAGGGAAAGGTTCTGTTTAGCCTGAGGGCAGGTTTCTATTTATCCTAAGGTAATGGTTTTATTTAGCCTGAGGGAAAGGTTATGTTTAGCCTGAGTGAAATGGTTCTTATGTCTGAGGACAATGTTCACCTTAAATATTCACTCTGGTGATTTCTTACATTGTACGTGCCAAGATAAAGCATAGGCTTGGAATTGTTAAATAATTATTAATATGGAAATGTAACTGGTAGGAATAGTTACTTTTGATTACTTCCTAGTTTACTGCATTTCTTTTTTTCACACTTTTTTGCACGTTTTCCCCCATAGTTGGGCACGAGCCTTTAGTGGTTATCTACTGGTATTTATTTCTCACACCCTATTTCGGTCATGTCTTGGCCCCAAATAGATTATATTGTTGCATGTCTTGATAAGGGAAAGGGACCCTACACATGTACATGATTGTTGTAGAGGAGTAATAGAGAATGGGACCGATCTTAGGAGTGTGATGCTTTTGAGTTCATATTGCATTGTCTTGGTTTTGTTTTGTTGTATTGTATTAGAATGCAGTGTATCCTGTTTTGGCTGCTTTCTTAGAATTAGAGACATACTGCGTCATTATATATATGACTGTTGGTTATCTTTTACTCCAGTTCCATTTTCCATTATTGTTTAGTACTTCTTCTTTTGGTATGTTTTTATTTCTCCACTACACTACACTTTTGAAAAATGAGGGCATATTTTCCCCACTATAAGACCTAGGCCCTCGCTGCTAGTCGGTAGCCTCTGGCATTTGGGAAAATGCTCTTGAGGTCATGTGACCAACCAGGTTCGGGGCATCCATTTTGTGGCACCCCTATCGAGGACGTTAGAGTACAAAATTAAATATATAGAGAATCTTCATATTATATTTATATGTATGAAATGGATTTTACATCACTAAAATAAACATGGGAAAAATATTCCATCATCAATAAAAGGGATAAAAATATAAATTAATCAATGTTATAAGTTCTATGCAATAGTTTTGATGATATGAAGATGATTCCATGAAAAATAATTAATATTTTATTCAACAGTCTGATTATGGTTATATTAGATATCCATTCTATCAATAATTAAATTCGTGGCCTATAAATTAAAAAAAATTATAGCTATTGACACTATTATTTAATCCAAAAGATATCATATCTTTTAGAAAAAATATATTGAAACATTATCTCATGATGATTTGTGTAGTAAATGGGTTGCCAATGAAATGATGGTAATACGAAAAAAACATCAATTCAATCATAAAATGATATTTGATTTAAATACATGGATATTTTTAATGTACATGATGTACGGAATGAAGAAGAAGAAATGAATAATTAATTTTTATCACTCACAGAATGAGAATTGAACAATGTTAAAGAGAGATATAATGGTAAGAAACCGCATGAAAACATTGTTTATTTGAATGTTTGAAATACAATGGTGCAATTTCAAAGGATACAAGGAAACTAAATATTAAGTTTCACTAAATCATAGGATGAAATTTCCATCAAAAATAAAATTTTAATCATTAAATTCTATAATGATAATATTTTAATTATATGGCTAGGTAAGAAAATTAGAAGAAGAATAATATGTATATATTGAAGATAGTGAAGTTGAATTTTTTTAGATATGGAAGACGTAATAATAGAAATAGTTGGAAAAAATAAATATTAAATTTTATATAAATATCGACCAAAAGAATATCTAAATATGAAAATTGATCCGAAAAGGGAAATGAAGTAGTTGGACACTCAATGAATAATGAATAGTAAAATTAGTGGGTTATTTAAGGAATCACCTAACTCTATCAACAACATGAATTCTAAATCTACTATTTTTAGAAGTTACTGGATGAAAAAGGGACTACTCAAACCCAAGTTAGAGAATTTATAGATATTATGATAAAAAATGAATAAGAAACAAATATGTTTGATTATATTTATTGTCATATTAAAGACAAAAGAAAAAGGGTTGAATCCATTGAAGATGAGGTGTTTACTCTAATAAAGAAAAAATAATATTAAATCAAATCGATCGATCTAATGAATAAGTAACTGATTAGTAAGATCTCGGGTAAATATTTATTTGAATGAATGAAATGATTCTTAAGAGGTGGTTATGAAGTGTGGATTAATCAATGGTCAAATTACATGGGTAAAATTGGAGTTTCCTATGAAATTTAGAAACCAAAAGTATTGAACAATTTATAAATAAAAGTGTAAAATTAGGTTAGATGTTGTATAAAAACTTTAAGTGTTTATTAGTTTCCATTGAGAAATTCAAATGTCGGAGAAATATAAAGAGGTAATGAAAGTATTTTTCTCTATACGAAGATTGAATTTGGTTAGTGCCCCAGTCTTACAATGACTTATTATAGGGAGGTGGATTTATACTTGGGATAGGAAGAAACATTGAGTAAAAAATGGAGGATTATAGAATATGTTATACCTTATCAATGTAAAGATTTTATGGATATTATTATTTATGTTCTGATTTGTTTCCCAAGGATGTAAATTTTAAACAACAAAGGATCCAAAATTTATCATTGATAATTCATTGGTTAAATGATTCCCTTCATGTAAATTTGATTCCATAGGGAAATAGTTTTTACCTATATGAGAAATATGAACAAGATCTCACTACCCATGTTAAAATAAATTGTTGTAAATCATCTTATCTCATAACTCATTAGAAAATATCTCATGAAGAAATGAAATATATTTATAGGGTCATCATGTTGTAAATTGTTCTCAAAGGAACAAATAACAGTACCTTAGGGATTCTTAATAGTGATTGATCATCCCACATCTCTAGAATCCGGAATATGATGATGGATGTGAATAGAAATGTTAATAGAATCATTAGTTTTTGAAATGATGGTTCGTCAAAAATAAAATAATTAGTTATAAAAAGTTTAGATGAGGTTTAGGCGAAGAATATATATATTATCTATATATGTTATATATAATAATATATTTAATAATGATCAACTTTGTGACTCTATTTTGGCCTAGAAGATAAATTAAATTTGAAGGTATTATTAATCAAAGGGATGACTGGAAACTGATTAATAAAATTTTAGATAACAAATGATAACTTTTTCCAGTCTAAAGATAATAAAAATAGTTGTATTCATCTGGTGTAAGAAATAAATTACCTTTAAAATCAAATGTAATAAAATATAATTTTAAAAAACATAAATAAATTTTTAAAGTCAATATATGTCATTATTAATGAAAATATGAGTCATAATAAGTGCATGACTTATGCTACATTTGTATTGGAAAAAAAATGGTCATAGATTCTTTCTAAATGAAGTGGAAAATGTTATGAACTATCGCTCGTGGCCCATTTTGTGACAACCCCAAGCCCTCCACCCAAATGCCTGGGGTTGGTGACTAGCACTGAAGGAATTATACCATGAGTGGGAGGAATTTTCCTCAGTACATGTATGCACGCACATGCAACCATGTCCCGAAAAGCAGAAAATTATAAAACATTCATGCCACTAAAACAACCATTGATTAAAGGTACAAGCTATAAGTTAAATGGGCCAGAATACAAACCCAACAAAAATCTGAAAACATGTAGGTAAAAAAGATCTCTAAAAGGTTGTTCGTAGAAGAACCCCACATATAGGGTATGTAAGGAGTGGCTACTAGAAGATGTCGAAGTGTGTCCTGCCTGTCTTATCTAATTAGGCATTACTTAGTCTCAGGCCACTGATGCCTCTTTCAATGTGGATGTCGTCTGCACTAGACACAACATGTGTGGGTGGAGCCCATGAAAGGATGGGTAACACAATACTATGTAAGGATCCCAAAACATAAGGTAAGGAAAACAAAGGAGAGTATATACAAGGTATTGTTAGCTCATACAGGTATAATCTAAAGCTTGGAAAGAAAGACTATCAGTCGAAACACTGAACACCTTGGACTATTGAGGTTCTCATCCTTGATGAGTACCATGGGTCTGCTGGGTCAAATAGAGATCCTCCCCACCATGGGTATGTCGGGTCACACGGAGCGTCTCCCCACATAGGCCATCATATATGGTCCACACAAGGCCTCTTATAGATAGTCCACATAGTTCCACTTATATCTAGTTCACATAAATCCTCTTATATATGGTTTACACAGAGCCTCTTACAGCTGGTCCACACAGGGATGCTTATTATCTAGGCCAGCAGGATCACTTAAATATACACTTCAGTAGTCTTTGGGTCTTATCATGTCATAGTATTTCTACTTGTAGTGCACATGATTCCAAGAGAATCCACTCCTCAAGCCATTCATCTAATTTCACATTCCATAAAATCCTCTATAAAAAATATGAAAGAACTAGATCATCATGAGGGTTCAAATTCCACAAATAGATCCTAAATTGGGTGTACGACTTGAATGTAACGACCATTTTTACAAAAAATGGACCGGTCGGGTCTGGGTATGGTCTGACCTGGTCAAACCACACCAGCCCAACACGACTCAGGGTCCACTGATCCTACCCACGTCGGACCCAGTCTAGGGCTAACCCAGCCCACTGGGAAGCCCGACCCGCCTCCTTTTGGCCTATATTGTGGGTAAACTCTCATCTGGACTAGAATATAGGAGGCGTCTAGCTTGTGCCATAATGCTACCGGCTAAGGCCAACCGCCCCCTTTCCCATACACTGTCCCAGCTGGACCATTTACCAGCACACGTTGCAGGCCGTGTCTATGTCCAACACCCACCAACATGTGTTCCGGAATCCAATACAACACCACTACTTCCCCAGTCGATCACCGCCTCAACCTCGGTATGCCTCCACTCACCTGCCGCTTTTGGTTGAATCATCCACAGAGTACCGGGTCCACTCTGGTGGTCCATTTCTCAAACCATCTAGGACCGTGGACATATCAGGTCATTGTCTTCCCTACTAAGGCCTCAATGTTTTCATTCTTCTGATTTGGAGGTGCGATCATGAAGATCACAAGAATACCCATAGATGGAGGAATCAGGGCCTTGTTCGTTTCTTCCAGATTCCTCTGCGTTAGTCTTTTTGAAACATGGGAAGAGGGGATTAAGGATCTATCCACAAATAACTCTGATATAATATCTGAGATAAAACAACCCTCCAACAACAATGAATGACTCATGGATCAACCAGTTATTGGTTTGACATGCGTTCTTTGTTTATAAATAATGAATGGGGAAACAAGTATCAATCACAACAATCCCTTCCTATTTAGAGTTCAATCGCACAAATAATATTTCAATGAAGGTGATCCATCCACAAAGGTCATCGATATGTCATCAAGGTATGGATCTCTTGAAGAGGATATGGAGTGCACAAGACACCGTAAATACTCATTCATCATCCTTTAACTGGGATCCTTTAGATGTTTAAATTTTTTCTACTAATGTGTCAAAGAATCCCCCCCCAGTTAAAAGATTAAAAGGAGGACATGCTTTTCTGTTACCATTACATTGTAGTTCCATTATACTGTTTCATTTATAAAATAATGTTTCAGTTTCTCTGAGTCAAAACATTATTTCCATGAAACAATTTAGAAATTTCAAAATAAAAAAAATGATCAAGTTTATTTTATTATAATTTTTCTTCAAAAATTCCAAAAACTATCCTTTACCATCAACCTACTCTGGACAAGGTTAATCTCTACCTAAGGGAATCATGCCTTCATAAGCTCAGCTATACTCTCTAATTTCAAATAAAAAATACAATTTATGAGTTACAAGTCTTTGAAAATAAAATAATTATTACCTAATTATTTTATTTATAGCCAAAAAACTAACTTCCCCTCTTGGCCAGCGCTGGCCAATGTCACGACCTTCTATGTGAATCTAAATGTTCTAAGTTCAATAGTGACCTCAGATTTTTTATCCTGGAACTGATTTAAACGTTATAAAAACATCATAATCCAAAATGAGAGATAATCCATCAAATGGGGGTACTGAGAAGGAATTTGAGCCCCCCACTCCCACTTTCTCTCAAATAGATTCTCATGCTACCAATGAAAACATGCCAAAGGAATCAAACATCCACAAAGGATCCTCTCATGTCATTCCTCTATCTTCATTGGGTACTCTGCGAATGTCACCCCTTCGAAAATCTCCATATTTTCATGGTCTATGACATTAGAAGGGTCTTTCACATATCTTCTCAGCTGGAATATGTGGAAGATGTCATGAAACCTCTCGAACAACAATAGTAGATCGAGGCAGTACACCACCTCACCCACTCTACATAGTATCAGCAATGGTTAGATGAACCTCAGAGATAAATTTCTTCCCCCACAAAATCTGTGTATCCCTCGTTGAGGAGAGACTCATAGGAATACGTGGTACCCCTCCTCGAACTCCAAGGGTCTCTGTTGCATATCATCATAGAAATTCTATTAGCTCTATGTAGTCTTCATCCGCACTTGGATGACATGCACCTTCTTAGAGGTAGTTTGTACCATCTCTAGACCACTGAGTGATAACTCCCCTGGGTCTATCTAGCATAACAATGACCTTCTTGGTCATATGTACCGTGCCTCAAACAGTACCATATCGATCGTGGAGTGAGAGCTATTTCTGTACAAAAAATCCACCAGTGGTAGGTGGACCTCCCAACTATGACCAAAATCAAGCATGCAAGAACGAATAATTTCTTCCAAGGATTGTATGGTCTACTCGATCTGACTATAATTATATGGTTGAAAGGATGTTCTAAAGTATAGATGATTCCCAAAAGCCTCCTACAATTCCTTTTACAACTGGGATGTAAAGCGTGAATCACGATCTGAGACTGTCATAGATGGGACTCCATGGAGTCATACTATCTCTTGAACATAAAGACTTCCCATTCTCTCTATTAAACCATGCTCTCGAATAGGTAGGAAGTGAGCCAACTTTGTGAGTCGGTCAATGATCACCCATATAGTATTGTGGCCCTAATATGTGCATGGTAATCCCATCACTGAGTCCTTCAAGATACCATCCTACTTATTCTCTGATACTTCATGTGGTTGGACCGAGTATTTTTAGAACCTGATGGGAAACCATCACATATTGACATGTGAGGCACCGTGAAATAACCTCTTACATTTGTTTTTTATCCCTAGCCACCAGTACTGACATCAGAGATCCTAGAACATCTTCACCACTTAAGGGTGTACCACCAAAGGGGAGGTATGGAAATACCTAAAAAAACCTCTCGCAACACCACTGGTAATAATAAGCACCATTTTAAAAGGATGATGTGCTCCCAAACTATCGAAAAGCCATCAGGAGCTTTTCCAATGGGAAACTCATCACGTCAGGCCTCGTAATCCACATCTATGAGCATAGCCTTCCTAACATGTTGTAAGAGTGGGGGAGTGACAACCATCATTTGAAGGTAGTTTGTGTCTTCATCATCCACAGAGGATATTTTTATCACAGAAAACTGATCTAACTCCTCACTTACTAACTACAACTTGAATCTCTTTTTGAGGGTTTCTTCCACCTCGTTCCCCTTCCTAGGAGTATAATCTATCTCAATGTCATAATCCTCAAGGAACTCTATCCCTAGCTGCTACATCATGCTTATGTCTTTATGGTATAATATATATGTCACATCCAGGACTTATTTTAATGTTAAATTTCATTTAATTTCCATTCATGATTTTTTTGGGGGTTTCCCGTGATTTTTTGGAGGAAGTGGTGAGATTTCATGATTTGGGCAAAACCGTGAGCCCATTTCCAGATTTAAAAACCAATTTTTTTCATTTATAAATTTTTTTTTTATTTTTTTCACCCATTACAACTCTTAAATGTCCTAGGCTGACCTTATAAAACAACAATTTTAATTTGAACCCTTTATAAAACCGTAATAATGGAGAATTTGAGTTTTTTATTTATGGAATTGGGCCAGCAAGAAATCACATTTCCAGTTATTAAAAATAATTTTTTTTATTTAATAACATATTCAATTTTAATGATTTTTCAGTGATTCCAATCTTACCCCATGACTTTAAAATCTAGGGGCGCGCACAGTATCCTCCCACTCTCTTTGAAACTTGTATTCATCATGATTTAGTACAGAACGTAATTGGGTGTCTCAAATCATCCATATTTAAAGATGTAACTTCATTCCTTCATAAATCCTTCAATAATTACTATTTTCCTCCCATTTTAGTTCTCACATGACCTTCTCAGACATATTGAAACCACATTTTAATTTTTTGCTGTTTTAAAATTCATCTACTAGGGTATTTGAGTAGATATTTTCAAGATCCCCTAAGATAGGGGGACTCCTTCATTATTCCTCCCATTTGCATAGTGTTTTCATTCCATTTGGTTATGGTTTATTCCAATTTTTCTTAATTTTTATAATGTCTAGAGGTTAGGGTTTCAAACCTAGATTTTAAACATGGTTTTTATTGGCCTATAATTGTGGTTTTTGGCTTTATCTAGATCCCTCTTGGTGCTATGGTGGTGTGATTTGATTTTCGCACAAAGAATCAAGGGTTTTCATTAATTTGGTAGGTGATTCCATGTTTATGAAATCTTTGTGTCTTATAATGTTTTATTTATCATATTTTCATGTTTATCTCATTTCATTATTTCTACAAAAATTAGTTTTAGTTGTGGTTGTATTGAAAATGAATTTTAAATGAAAATTTTATGTTAAATTGGGGGTTTTCATTGAAATGTTTTATTGTTTCATTTAGGGATACCCTATAAATACATAATTGAGTTTATTGAACTGAAAAAGGGCTTCTAATAATTTTTTTATTTTAAATATTCTTTGGTTGTTGTAGAAAAAATGGGTTTTAATGGTATTTGTGGAACATGTGAACTTTAAGTTCCATGTTTGTGTGTAAATGGGGGTTTAACAAAGTTATCATTTCCTAGATCACATGGGGAAGCCCTATAATTTATTTTTTGGTTTCATTGAAATTTATTTGGCTTCCATTTCAATTTTGGATACTTAAAAGTGTTCTCAGAGTGTTCAATTTGGGGTTTTCAAGTTGTTTTGGGTTCAAAACAATGTGGGATTTTGAGAAATTGTTTCATTTAAAAATCAAAGTGTTTTTTTGTGTGTTTTATGTGATTTAAAATGTTTATAGCTAATGTACTGATTGTGTGTGACCATTATTAGTTTTTTATATGAAATTCTTTTGTAGCATGCTGTAATTATTTGAGCACAAAGGGGGATTCCTAGGTACCTAGGGGGGAAGATATGTATTATTACGACAAGTGGACTGAATGGGTTTTGTTCCAGTTTCACTAAGAATTTGGTTAATAAAAAACACTAACTAAAAAATATGGATGATTATTGGGGACCATTAGGTTATGGGAATTTTCCCTTCTAGTGGAGCGTTCACGAGAACGGATTTTATTATGGTTACTTTACTATGAGGTACGGGGTACATGGGGCCTCAGAGTATCTAGTGCCTAGGAGTATTCCATATTTTTTTTACCCATTGGAGTTTTGGTATTTGAACTTATATTTGGGAATTTATGGAAGTATATTACAGTATCTAACATGAAAATTAAAATTTGTAACATTTTTAATGTTTAATATTTAAAACTGTATTCATTTGAAATTTGCATTTCTGGGAATTTGTTACTTCTTTTCATTGCATATTAAAACTTCTTTCTTTTTCAAATTGTATTGAATGAAATTTGGAATAATTGGGTGTAATTATATTGGGATTAGTCTTAAACCCTACTTACACCACTAGGGTGTAATTAGATATTATTATTTTTGACTCATGTAATGGAATGATTTTGGGTGATGGTGGTGTGGGGTGTTATTTCTCATCCTTGGGGCGGAGTTGTGGAGACGTCTTATGGGTGAGGACCCCTTGGTGTGTTGAGTCCTTGGGGATATTTTTTTATTTATTATTTGTGTATTGGGACCTTATGTATTTCATTTGAACTGATTTATTCTGTTCTGGATTTTTGTATAATCCTTGTTGGTGTGAATTTTTCAGATTCTTTTTTTGAAATTATTTTGATGTTTTATGTATACATATTTGGTTAAATTGTTTCCAAACCATGATAAATGATATATGGGCACTTGTTTCATACCATGGGGATAGGTAATTCCCTTTAGGACTTTCCATGGGCTAGGTTTGGTGTTGGTATTGGTGGTGACTTGATTCAGCTTGTGAAAAAATGGTATCAAAGGGAGGTTAATGTTTTTGGGTTATATTTTTATTTTGGGATGAGTCAGTATAGAAAAGAGCTACGAAAATTGGGACATGGAGTCTTGTTCAGAAATAAATTGCATAGCTCACACCTCTCTTGGTATCCCTTGAGTCCCCATAGGAAAATGGAATTGATTGTTTTAATCAACTTCTAGGTGAGACGTGTAGGCTGCAGACTACATGTGGACATCAGGTGGGGGTGAAGTAGTGGTTAATTTTATTGTTGTAATGTTTTTACTTCATTATATTTGATGATATTGATATAATTTTTCCAAGCATTTTTACAGATTTTTTATCTTGTGAATTTTTCCTTTTTCACAACATTCCTCCCCAGAAATCTCCCATGCACCCACGGGAGGAATCGAAGTGAGTTCTCCCTCACTGCTTGATCAGAGGATAGTAGAGGATGTGGTTCAAACTGTCCAAGAACTAGTTCATGGACCAGATCCTATTCCAAATATAGATAGAGATGATGATAATGGTCTTATAAATGAAAATAAATAAGGGTTCATAAAAAATAAGCATCTTACTTTCTGAGGTATCGTGAACACACTAAAATTTCCTACCGAGTTGTTGTTTTCTGTGATGGAGTTGGTGACACCGCAAGGAACAAAGAAGGTGAAGGGTCTTAGGTGCCCACCATGTAAGCTTTCTATGTCAGGGGTTGAGATAGAGTTGGACCTCTAGGTCTCAGATATGTAACTTTAGGAAATTATACATTCCATGTATTGGCTAGTACACTTCCTGGAACACATCGATTGATATAGGCGGCAAGTCAGTTTCACGGCTCCTAATGGGAGTCGTTAGGTTTTTCATGCAGAATGGTATCCATGGTTGAGTCATGTGGGACCTCTACTCCTAGATTTGGGAGGTCTTATCTTCCATTTATCATTTCTCACACTATATGATGATGGTATTTCCCCTAACAGTGCACTACCTCATGTTGTGAATGAGTTTCCAGAGGTATTCCTGGATTATTTTTTTGGTTTTCCCCTATAGTGGGATGTGGAGTTTTCGATTGATCTGGTGCTATTAACACAACTGATATCTCTTCCCTCATATCACATGGCCCCAACCGAGCTGGAGGAATTAAACTTACAGCTCTATGATAATAAATCCAAAGGATTCATTCACCTGAGCGTCTCTCCTTGGTCCCCTCTTGTGTTGTTCGTGAAGAAGTCTGTGGGATCCCTCTGGTTGTGAATTGATTACAAGATTCTGAATACGGTAAAAATTAAGGAAAAATACCCATTTCCCAAGATAGATGATTTTTTTTGATTAGTTGAAGGGGAAAGTGGTTCTCAATTATAGAAATGTGTTGGCGTTATCATCAGCTCTGGGTGAAGGAGATAGATATCTCAAAGATATCCCTCTGAATTAGTTACGACAACTTTGAGTATTTGGTCATTTCCTTAGGATTGGAAAATGCTCTAGCAGTATTTATGGAACTCATGAATAGGGTTTTCCATCAGTATCTTGATTCCTTCATTGTGGTTTTCATGGATTACATTCTAATATACTCTAGTTTTGAGGAGGAACACGAAAATCTCATAAGGATAATATTGGGATATTTGCGGGATCACCACCTCTATGAAAAGTTGTCAAAGTGAACTTCTTGGATCAGGGAAGTGAGATTTATATGGCATGTGATCTATTAGTCGGGGGTTTCAATGGACCCCGAGAAGAATAATGTGGTTATTTCATGATAGCAGCCGAAGAATGTGTTTGTGATCAGGATTTTCCATGGCCTTTCTGGTTATTTCTGGTGATTCATTTTGGATTTCACTTGCATGTCTTCATTGATAACAACACTCACCTAGAAAGGGGTGAAGTTTTTATGGGGCCCATAATTTTAGGAATCATTTGAGGAGCTGAAGTGGTGGTTGACTACCACCCCCATGCTGATTTTTCAAGAGGCTAGAAAGGGGTATATAGTCTATTGTGATGCTTCAGGTATGGGTCTTGGGTGCGTGCTTATGCAGGATGGTGACATGGTGGCATATGGCTCTCTCTAACTCTGACAACACAGAAAGAAATACTAGACCCCTGACTTGGAGTTGGTAGCTATGATGCACGATTTAAAGACATGGCATTAATACGTTTTTGGGGAAAATATTTTGGTCTACTCTGATCACAAAAGCATGGCCTATATCTTCTCATAGAAGGATCTCATCTTGAGGTAGCGTTGTTGGATTGAGTACTTGCAGGGGTTCGACTTTGGAATTGTATATACCATAGACAAGGGTAATGTGGTGGCCGATTCATTGAGCAGAATATTTCTAGTGCAGGCTTGGAGGAAGTCCAGTGATGAGTGGACTTTGATGGGGATCTTTTCTCAGATGCATATAGAGACAACGGAGCACAATGTAGGTGTGTTATTAGCGAGAATCTAGTGGACCCTTTTTTGTTGGAGTTGATTCATTGGGAACAACCTAGTGGTGAGATTTTTCAGTGGTCTAAGTAGTTTCATCATGGTGGGGAGACATCCTCTAATTGTTTTTCATCACCCAAGGGAATCTTCTGCTTCAATGTCCATTTAGTAGTGTCGTTATCTCTATAGAAGGTGGTGATGGAGGCCCGCCCCCGGTCTCAGTGGGTTGTCCATTCGAGTGCCACAAAGATGTATTATGAGGTCTTTCATCAGTTTTGGTGCCCCATTATGGGACGAGACATAGCAGACTTTGTGTTGAGATGCTACTCATTCCAATAGGTGAAATAAAAGCAACAAAGGTTGTTCGGTTTGCTCCAAACATTATCCATTCCTACCTGGAAGTGGGATGAGGTTTCCATTGACATAATTTTTGTCATACCACATACACCTCGGGGTAAGAATACCATTTGGGTGGTGAATGATGGGCTTCCAAATCACTCACTTCATTCTGATCAGAGATACAGCTAAAGTAGATGAGTTGGGTCATTTGTATCTTCAGGAGGTTCTGAGACTCCATGGTGTTCCATTAGTAGTTATCTCAGATAGAGACCCTAATTTAACTTTTCAATTCTTGGATGGCCTATAGAAGGACTTGGGGTCTTAGATTAATATGAGAATGGCATTCCATCCTCTGATGAATGTCCAGACAGAACAGGCGAATCAGATTTTGGAGGTCATGCTTTGTGCATGTTTCCGAGACATGGGAGGTTCCTAGGATAGCCTTTTGCGGTTGGTGGAGTTATCTTATAATAACAGTTACCAATCCTCTAGTAGAATGTCTCTTTTGGAGGATCTCTATGGTTGTCCTTGTCAGTCCCCCCATGTGTTCAGTTGAGGTAGGTTGGACCACCCTGCTAGGGTCGAGTCTGGTGTAGGAGATGTTTTAGAAGATCAAGTTGATTAGGAAGTATTTATTGATAGCACAGAGTCTTTATAAATCATATTCTAACCAGAGGGGCCGAGGCCTAGAGTTTTTTGTGGGTGATATGGGTTTTCTTGAATGTGGCCCCCCTTCTAGGACATCGTTGATTATTGAAAAAGGGAAGTTAACCTCATTGTATATCGGGCCCCTTGAGATCACCAAGCATATTGTAAAGGTGTAATATAGGTTGTCTTTAACTTCTCAGAGTACATCCATCCATGACGTCTTCCATGTCTCCCTGTTAAAGAAATACAACACAGATCTGTCCCATGTTCTTAGTTTGGAAGAACTGGTGATTGAGCCTGAATTGTCTATTATTGAGCAGCCGATGCAAATAGTGGACTCCCAAGATAAGGTGATTTTAGGGAAGTATATTCCATTGGTATGGGTTCTTTGGCATCATGGTAATGATAAAAATGAGACATGGGAGCATAATTCAGGGGTTGAGGAAGAGTACTCGTTCTAGTTTTACAATCAAGCATCAGGTAGACTTTTTAGAGTCGAAATTCATTTATGGGGGGGGGGATTATAACATACATGACTTATTTTTAATGTAAAATTCATTTAATTCCCATTCATTATTTTTTTAGGGAGTTTCCCAAGATTTTTGGAGGAAATTGTGAGTTTTCAGGATTTCGACCAAACCGTGAGCCCATTTCCAAATTTAAAAAATATTTTTGTTACTTTTATAACTATTTCATTTTTTTATTTTTCACCCATTGAAATTCCTAAATGTCCTAACATGACCTGTTACAACCACCATTTCAATTTGTACCCATTAGAAATACATAATAATAGTGGATTTGAGTTTTTTAAGGAATTGGGCCAGCCTGAAAGCGGATTACGATTTTTAAAAACAATTATTTATTTAATAAATTTTTCAATTTTAATGATTTTTCTATGATTAGAATTCTTACCTAAGACCTCTACATCTAGTCGTGCACACTTTATCCTCCCACAATTTTTAGAACTCATATTCATCACGATTTAGTACAGAACATCATAGGCTGTCTCAAATCATCTAGATTTGAAAGGGGAACTTTTTTCCTTCATAACCAATTCAATTATTACTCTTTTTCCCCCATTTCAGTTCTCACATGACCTTATCAGAATTATTCATACCTCAGTTTAATTTATTTATATTTTTAAATTCATCTATAGGTGTATTTGGGGTGATTGTTTCGTGATCCATTAAGTAAGTTGGATTCCTTCATTATTCCACCCATTTTATTAGGGTTTTCTTTCTTTTAGGTTAGGGTTTATTCCAATTGTTTTTTATTTTTATAATTTTCAGAGGGTAGGGTTTATAACATATTGTCTATCCTTGGGTTTTTTGGTCTACTCTTGTGGTTTTAGTATTGATCTAGGTCCCTCTTGATGCGGTGATGGTGCGATTTTATTTTCGCACATAGAATCAAGGGTTTTCATTAATTTTGTAGGTGATTCATTGTTTATAAAATTTTTGTGTCTTGTAATTATGTATTTATCATATTTTTATTTTTATCATTTTTCATTATTTCTAATAAAATTATTTGTAGTGGTAGTGGTATTTCAAATGAATTTTAAATGAAAAATTTATGTGAAATTGATGGGTTTTCATCGAAATGTTTTATTAGTTTATTTAGGGCTTCCCTATAAATACTTAATTGATTTTGTTGAACTGAAAAGGGTCTTGAAATCATGCTATGATATTTAGTCCCCTTTGTTTATTTCTATTAGAATGGTTTTTAATGGTATTTGTAGATCATGTGAAATTTAAGTTCCATGTTTGTGTGTAAATGGAGGTCATACAAAGTTATCCTTTCTTGGTTCACAGAGGGATACCTTGAAACTAATTTTTTGGTTTCATTGAAATTTATTGGTTGACCTTTTCTATTTTGGTAACTTACAAGTGTTCACATAGTGTACAATTTGGGTTTTTCAAGGAGTTTTGGGTGCAAAAAAATATGGGATTTTGAGAATTTGTTTCTTTTAAAAATCAATGTGCTTTGTTGTGTGTTCTAAGTGATTTAAAATGTATATATCTATGTACTGATTTTATTTTACCATTATTGGTGTTTTATATGAAAATGGGTTTATGTATCATGTATAAATTTTTTGATCACAAATTTTTAAGCCCAAGTACCAAGGTGGGGCGGCTATGTACTAGTATGACTAGTGGAACGGGTGGGTTTTGTCCCTGTTTCACTTAGCATTTGGATAACTAAAACACTGACTTAAAATTATAGAATGTGATTAGGGACCAATTGGTTATGTTTATGTTCTCTATTAGTGGCTTGTGCATGAGAACATATTTTACTATGGTTACTTTACATCATGGTACGAGGTACATGGGGCCCGAGACTATCTACTACCGAGGGGTTTTCCTGATTTTTTTGCTCATTGGATATGTGGTATTTTCCATTGTATTTTGTTTTTTATGGAAATTATATTATATTAGATAACATGACCATTTAAATGTGCTAACATTATGAATGTTTTAGCTTGAAAACTGTTTTCTATTGAAAGTTTCATTTCTTGGAATTTGTCACTACTTTTCATTGTATAATAAAACTGCTTACTTTTTTTACCTTTTATTGCATGTATATTAGAATCATTGGGTGTTATACTATTGGGATTAGGATAATAACCTAATTAAACCCCTTGGGTGTAATTTTAATTCATTATTATTGACTCAGGAAAAGGAAAGACTATGGGTGATGGCGGTTCATGGTTCTATTTCCCATCCTTGGGGCAAAGTTGTCAAGAAAGATTGTGGGTGATGACCACTTTTCATGTGGAGTAATTGGGGCTGTTTAAGGATATTTAATTGTGTCATTGGACCTTTTTTTATCTCATTTGAACTTATGTATTCATTTCTGGATTTTTGTAGAAACCTAGGGGGTATGAATATTTCAGATTGAGTTTGGAAAATGTTTTTGATGTTTTATGTGTACATATTCTGGTAAATCATTCCCAAACAAAGATAAATGATACTCGGACACTTGTGCCAGCCTATAGGGATCAAGAACTCCCTTCGATAGTTTCCACGTGCCGGGTTTGGTGCTATAATTGGTGGAAACCAGATACGGTTCGTGACAATTTAACTGGTACTTTTTTTGTCAGAGTAAACTATAAATTGTACACCCATCAAGTAATGTCACCACGCCTTCAGAGAGAAGACTAATACTAATATCTCAATGTCAAGGAGAACTTAGTTATTCTTATTTTTCTTCAACTATCACGAACCATAGGAAGTCACATCTTTACCCTACATGAGGACACAACCCTTTCTTGTCCCTGATGCATCACAAAAAATTACATATCTAACGCCTTTCTCTGGAAGCTGCAATATAAGGGAACACATTAGTCTCTACCTCGGCTCATGGAAACTCTATTGGTACTTCTCCATCCACACGAAATACTATAGTTTGTGTTTCAAAGATAATAAGGCTTTTTTACCCTGGAAAAGTTTGGCACGATCATTTTGGTAGTATATAGTCAACCCTGAGAAAATCTACACTTAAGTCATGCTACTGTGAGGATCCCAATAAAGCACTACCTTAATCTTTACCAGATCTATTGAAACTCTAGCCTCCGAGATGACCTGTCCAAGAAATTGGACCTCCCAAATCACAAACTGGCACTTTCAGAGATTCCCATAAATCTAGTGCTCTCGGAGCATATCCAGGACTATCTATAGATGTGTCCAATGATCCTCCTCTATCATCTAGTACACCAATAAGTCATCAATGAATACCTTGATGAACAAATCAAGTTAATGTTTCAAGATCCTAGTCGTGAGTCCCATGAACACTGTTACGACCCTGGTCATGTAGAAAATGGAATCACTAGGAACACATAGTGGCTATACCAACATTTAAAGGTTGTCATTGGTATATCCTCATACCATACCCAAAGCCGATGATATCCAGAACTGAGGTATATCTTCAAGAAACACCTCGCCCCGTTCAGCTGATTGAAGAGGTCATCAATCCATGACAGTGGATATTTATTCTTCGTTGTCACCTCATTCGGGCACCGATTGTCCATGCATAGCCTCAAGATTCTATCATCCTACTTGGAAAACTACACCAGAGTAGCCTATGGGGAAATGTTGGGCCTTACGAACCCCTTTCTCTTAAATTACACCAAGTACACCATCAGTTCTCGGAGTTCTACATGATCCATCTGATATGCATGTGTAGATATCAGTGTCGTACTGGGGTATAGTTTGATACAGAATTTTACCACCCTATGAGAAGGTAATCTTATAATATCCTCAAATAAGGCATTCTCATACTGTTCCACTAGTACAGAAATCTAGGGACTCTCCTCATCAACCACACTAAGGGTGAGGCTAGCCAATTTGTGAGTGATCAGCAACATCTATCATTGAGAAATCTTTTCATGCTTTGCAAGCATCCCCCTTTCAATTGAAAATGATAACCTGGTTCCATCATCATAGATACACCGCACGCTGCACCTAAAATAGTCAATCTGAGCCTGGAATGTGGAAAACTAGTCCATATCCAGAATGATGTCATAAGGCCCAAATGTCTCTACCAAGAGATCTCAAACAAAGCCCCTGCCTCCAAGGGTAGGCTCACACTGCCATGACTATTGTATATTCATTGAATCCCCTCCCATAGGAGTCTCTAATCATAAGTATTGATCCAATGGATCAACCATAATCTCTAAACATTGAATGAGATATGTGTAAAGGAATGAGTGATGGGAACCTATGTCTATATGAAATATAGATAATGTGGAGAATACAACGATCGTACCTCTAATCATCTATAGAGTGTTGTGGTTATAGGCCTCCATCACCTAATGTGGATCCCACCAATGTCCAATGGCTCTCGAAGGCCATGGAGAACAACTTGGGGGTGGTGGTGGTAGCCCCCCGAACCATTACCCACCACCTGATACTTAGTATACTCCTCTTCCACGTCTACTACCCTTCATACCTCCTTGCTGAATCCTCTTCCTCTGCCCTAACAGTCCCTTGTACATCTGTTGATCATCTGTATGGTGAGTCAAGCAATTATGATCCATGTTCTCATGCCCGCTGCATTGGAAGCACAATCTGGCACCCTGATGACTCCCTCTACTCTGGGAACCCCACACAACCAACGTGAGTCATGGGGTGGCCATTAGAAATTCAAAACATACTTGGGTCCCTGTGCCTACTACCTGCTACCCACAACTTATGACTCTGCCTCATGGTGTCTACTTGTGGCTCCATCTGTTAGCACCTACTCTTCCAGGAATATCCCTACATGTAGGGCCCACTCGAGCACCCCAGATTGAGTAGGGATGTAGAGAGACACCATGGATTACCTGATCTCCCGATGCAGTCACTACTCAAACGCTCAATCCCTAAAGAATGGGTCTTTCACCAATGTTTGTACAGTTGTCAGAAAGTTTGGTAAATCTCGTCGAGTACACTTCAACTGTCATGATACCCGAGTGTAGGTGTATTAGCACATGTACGTGCATAGTGCACAATGTCATCGAGAAGAACTCCTACCTGGAATGGCACTCCAAGTATATCTAGGTGAGGGTCACCTCATCATGTTTCATAATCACCAACATCCACCATCTCCCTAATGGTCCCATAAAATTTCTTTCATCTAAGATCCCCATCTATTCGAGAGGAAGCCTTACTAGTCAGAAGATTCACATAACCACCTTGAGCCAATCCCCTACCACCTGGGGGTCTGTCTCCTCCCTAATCCTAGGAGGTATATTCCTATGGAAATCATGAAAGGTACTAAGCCTGCGTGTGTCCTCTACCAGTAGAACTAAACATAAGATCTGATCAGTAGGTGGCGGTCACACGGGCGCACCACCTGGTGGTTCCATCTTAAGCATTGGTCCCAAAACGGATGCCTCATCACTGGGAGGTCTATACTCATCTTCATGCATCGGAATCCTGGTTGGTTGCCTCTATGGAGGCATCCTAAAATTGATCTAGATGTACCAATTTCAATAGATTATACCAGGTGAGTTGAATATGATTCAATAATAACCTAACAAAACACTCATTTCTTATAGGATGCATGCAACTAGTAATTTCATGTAACAAGTCAAGAAGCATAATTCAGGGTCCTATTGTATGGATATATCTCCTACCGCACCAACACTAGAATCCTCGAACCTAAAATTCAAACTCAATAATTCAAAACCATTTCCCCAAAACAAAACCACATATTCTCATTCTTTAAAGAATATCTAACCCCCTCTGATACCGATTTTTCATGAATTTTCCCCCAGGGACATTATCGTGACTACCCAAACATGCCTCCCAATGTCCTGGGGCTGGGGACTAGCATTGAAGGAATTATCCCATGAGAAGGAGGCATTTTCTTGAGTACCTTTTCACATGCACACACAACCACTTCCCAAAAATATGAAAAGGATAAACATGCATGAAACTAAAACCACCACTTAGTAAAGGTAAAAGTAGTAATTCAAATGGTCCAGAATACAAACCCAATAAACAAATAAAATCATGAATGTACAAAATATCATTGAATGGTCATCAGAAGAAGAACACCAACTATTGAGTAGGCACATAGTGGCTACTGGAAGATTTTGAAGTGTGTTTCGCCTATCATATCTCACTAGGTGTCGCTTGGTCCCAGCCCACCAAGGTCTCTATCGAAGTGCCTCTTTTCTGCACCAGACACAACATGTGTGTGTGGAGCCCATGTAGGGGTGAGTGACACAATTATCAGTAAAGACTGTGAAACACAAGGGAAAGACCACAATGGAGAGTATTCACAAGGTATTCTCAGCTCACACATGTATAATCTAATGTATGGAAAACAAGACTATTAGTCGTCACACTGAACACCGTGGACAACTCAGGTACTCATCACTGATGAGTATAATGGGTCTACTGGGTCACATAGAGCCTCTCCCCACCATGGTTCTATCAGTCTACACAGAGCTGCTCCCCACATAGGTCATCACCGATGGTCCACACAAGGCCGCTTATAGCTAGTACACATAGGGCCGCTTATTGCTGGATCACACAAAGATTCTTTGTAGCTCGTGCACACAGAGCCTCTTTTAGCTATTCCACATAGCTCCTATTATAATTTTGGCCTGAAAGGTTACATAGAATACTTGTTAGAAGACCTTGGGTATTATCCAGCCATGAATTCCCACATGTAGTTCCCATGATTCTGGGATAATCCACTCCTAAAGAGAAATAATGGAATTTAAACATCCATGAAACCTTATTTAGTTCATGAAAAACGAAATTCATCATCTATAGGGTTACAATTCCACAAATAGATCATCAATGATGCATAATATTTGAATGTTATGACTATTTTTTCAAAAAGGGGTCAGTTGTGTTCAAGTCTAGTCCAACTCGAGTTAGACCAATTATAGATATGACCTAGTATGTTGTGTTGTGGGTTCGTCCAGCCTCTTGCAAGCCCACTGGGTAGGCCAACTCCCCTCTAGGCCAGAGGCCTTGAGGCATCAATCATGTGATGCCACAAGGTAGACTATGGTCGGTGGTCCCCTGTCCAGCATGTGGTCCCTGTTGGACTGCATGCCCACGCACACCGCTGCCCGCAGCTGCTGGTCGATTCTCTAACATGGCCTGGTGGTTGCATCCATCTCCACCAGATGAGGCCTACGTGCCATCTTCTCCTATTTCACCACCATTTCCTCATCCATTCATGGCCTCCTCCTCGGCATGCCACCACCCACCCGCCACAGCCGCCGCTGGTCGGCACCATCAGCAGTAGTTGTATCTTTCATGGAGCACCAGGTCCTCTTCGGTGGTCTATTTATGGAACCGTTTGTACCCCCTAATCTTCTCAGGTCGCCTTCTTCCCTGATACGATGTTGAGGTTTCCTTTTCTCTAATTCAGAGGTTTGTTAATGAATATCGCAAGAACTCCCAAAGAGAGAGGAATTGGTGCCTTGTTTGTGTCGGCATGATTCCTCCACGTTATATTTTTTGAAACATGGGAAGGGTAGATTAAAGTTTTATGCACAAATAATCCTGATGAAATATCTGAGATAAAACAACCCTCATTGTAGAAAAAATGAATTTCGGATCACCTTATGTGTGGGTTGACCCCTTTTTATAGTTTAGAAAGAAAGAATGGGGAAACAAGTTTCAATCACAAGACACCATACTTGGTTAGATGTCAATTGCAAGAAGAATTCGTCACTTTTGGTGATCCATCAGTGAAGGTCCTTGATCTTTCATTAATGGATGGATCTCTCAAAGAGGAGGGGGAGTTCTCATGTAATTGGTGATTTTCATTTATCGTTCATTTATGAAATAGATTTTCAGTTTTTTTGATTTACAATGTCATTTCACTGCAACAATTTTGAAAGATCAAAATCAAAGTAAAATAATCAAGCTTATTTTATTTTAATTTTTCTTAAAAAATGTCTGAAAACTATATTTTACCCTATACCCATTCCATTCTATTTTATGATCATCTTAATGGAATCAAGCCCTCATGAGTAAAATGGTACTCTCATATTTCCAATCCGAGTTAATGTTTATGAGTTATAATGATTTGAGAATAAAATAATTAGAACATAAATATTTTATTTATGGCCAAAAACTAACTCCCAATATTAGCCTACATCGACCAACATTTATCCCATTTATAGGTTAATCTTGATGATCTCAGTTCAATGGTTATCCCTTATTTTTGATCTGAGAACTGGTTTAATAGATATAAAAAACAACTCGCATGATTATTTAATGAACAACAAAAATAGATCAAAAATACATTCTAGCCACTCCAGGCCTCTGAATTACATACCCTCTCAGAGCTTGGTCTTGAGATAATCACATTTAATTTTCATAAACAATTTATAGGGAATTCCACATTATTATAGAAAATTGACTTATATCTTCTTTTCCAAATTCACAAATATTTGGGGGGACCCATAAAGATTCCCAGAATATATAGTGGTAAATAAATCATAATCCTTATTCATTATTAGAGTATAATGATTTGTTTTGTTTTCATGTAGAAAAAATAGAATTGAAATAATTTATTATGTTAATTTAACAGAGATATTAACATAAAAATAAAATAAAAATAAAATTTATATTTTTGGGAAATTATATATATTACACCTCTAATGTTGGGTAAAATAATCTGAAAAATATAAAAACAAACATAAATTAATACTATTGAGAATAATAAAAAAATATGGTTAAAATGTTTAACTATAGGGTAAACATCATAGGTGATACCTTACTTATTGTGAGAGGAATATATCACTACTATTAAAATTTAGAAATTAAAGTTGTACCATATAAGATTAATAAGGCTTTGCTTATCCTTCAAGAGAATGAGATTATAAATGAAATGTGGAATTGAAGGAAGAAATTTTTAAGACACTATAATGTATTTTAGAGTATGTAACACATCCAAAATAATGAAATATGTCAAGTAAAATATATATATATTTAATAGAAGAAAGGATATTGTTTATCATCTCATTCTATAGTAAAGCCTAAATTTTTTTAACCATTGGATGAATAAAATTTCATAAATAGTATATGTACATTTTTTGAATAAAAAGATGAAAATATATCTTGAGATTTATATTTGAATGAATATTTTCATGGAATGGATCAAACTATATTAAATTCTTATTGCTATATAATTCTATGTGTGAAGTGAATTTCTTGATTGAATTGGTGGATGAAAAATAATTTTTTGGGGATTTAGATAATATATTGTAGAAGAATTTATGTCAAAAATTATATGAATAGATATCATTGGTGTTAAATGATATTCTATAAAAACAAATATAATGATGCATTTATACCACACAATTATATTATCAATATTGTAGTCATTGTCATTTATGGAAATAAAACATGATGAATCATTATCTACTGTCATGAACAAGTAGTAAACCAAAACAGAGAATAATAAAACCCAAGGGATCATAAAAACAAAACCAAATCAAAATACCATAATAATTATATTTTTACAAAAACAATGATGGATAGAGATAAGTGATTAATAATCTTATGTTAGTATGAAAAAGGACTTGAATATGTCAGTGGAATTGTTGTGGAAGAAATTTGGACACCATTATGATTATTCAAATCTAAATGTCTCTTTCCAAATGTGTAAATAAATGGAAATGATATAATTTATCATATGGATATAAAGTTAGAGTTAATAAATGAATTCTTGAGGAGAAGGTATATAGAGGACAACAAGTGGGTATTCCAATTGGGGATTATGAATCAATGTTGTGATGGATTAGAAGGGATGTTGAGGCTTCAAACAGGAACCCATATGTCAGTATTCTATTATTAATTAAATCTGTAATAATATAAAATTTAAAAGTGTGGGTGTAGATCATAAACTATATATGAATTCAAGCATTAAAGATAATTTTGAGGTTTTTTTTTTAATTTTTAAGAAATTTTATTTAGTAGTAGTAAACAAAAATCTATGAAATATTATTTCATTATTAGTGATCCTGGGTTTTCAAATTTTCATTATCAAAGAGCTTATAGATTTTTTAGGCTATATGTAAATGAAAATGAGTGATACCCTATTATTTACCAATTAATTTTACAAGAAGGATATTGAATAAGTTTTAAATGAATATTGAAAAACTAGTTTCAATAATGATTAAAGTTAGAACCAGTATGGGAAAGTATTTAAGAAGTACTTATTTTTATAGTAACATTTATTAATGAATCATATGAATTTTTTGTATCTTAGAATAATAAGACTAGACATTGTGTATACAAAATTCTGGGATTCTAGAATTCATAATTTTTTAAAGGAGGAACATCTATAAGCTCTATAATGATTCATGAGATATATTCATAGTACACTCAGTTATATTCTGGTGTTTTGTTTAGAAAATAATCCTAGATTGTATACTTTTCTAGATATTGATTGGTGTCCACATTTTTTGGGAAAAAATCCACTATTTGTAGGAATTCAAAATAAGGAGAAAATAAAATGGTTGGGTTAGAATGATGAAGGGAATTTCAATTATAAGGATGGTTAAATCAGAAAAAATTTCAACTTTAATGTAATTTACATAGAAATTATGGGAAAAACAAGTTACTGGTGGAAAATAGAGAATAAGTGTTGATTCCCAATTTATAATATCTCGAAACCCGTAATCATAAATAGAGTGGTATGAAAATAATATCTTCATACAATATTATTACCAACTCAAGATACCCAAGTTTTACAATCTATAATTTCTTCATCTAAAAAATTAAGGGGTCAGTTACATATCGCTGACCATTTTATGTTTATTGTTTTGGAGAACTAGTAAAATCATTATTTAACCAACACATCATAATCTTACATAATGGAAATTTTTCCACTATACATAAATATTTTTCTTTTATAATACGTTTTCATTATTTCCTAGATAGATCGCTATATAAATCACTTTCAATTTATGTTAATCATAATAAAATTATTTATATCCTAAGAAAGGGGGTTTCAAAATAAATTGGTGAATTAAAATGCTAAGTCCGATGTAGCGTACAAAACATCTATCATAAAATTAACAATGTAAAAATAATTTGACTTGAACAAATAAAGTAGAAATAATTACATATAATTAATAACTTGAGAATTACATATATTCATGAATAATATAATGACTTATAACGTCAAATGAAGGACCCATATTATTTTTATAATGATGGGATGATAAATTTTATTCATATTAATTTTTATTCTAAGATTTAATTGTAAAATATCATTCATAATTAGGTAATTTATACACCAAATACCTAATCTAGAATTCATAACGAGACTTTCTAATGAATCTAAGTAATATAAATTCTTGGTCCCCACTCTTCAACAAATAAGACCAATAAACTCATCATAAGAAAGGAATGAATAAAAAATAAAAAATAAATTCATCATAGTGATCAATAAATATCCAAAACGAAATGATATATATATATATATATTGTATGTATTTTACCTATCAAAAAACATACGGGTATCTAGGTAGATTCTCATAAATAGAAAAAGATAAGTATAATGTACTCATATAAGAATGAATTAAATGAAATTTTTTTCCAATATAAAAAGGTCGATTACGAAGGATAAAGTAAATGATGGGACAATTATCTTATATAATTTTCATTTTCCTCAATCTACATATATTTATAACATGGATAATGAATTAATATACTATTTTTAATTATTTAAAACACACTTTTGTAAAAATATAGGCCACATAACACTTTAAAATGGTATGAAATAAGAAAATATCAAGAACAAGATATTATAATATAGAATGTTTAATGGTTCATAAGGAATTATGTAAAATATCTGAGTCATATCCCTGATGATTTTCACACTAGGATTGATTTCTTTTCTCTTAATTTTTCGCTGAGTAAAGATTGAGTAAATACCCAAATGGCCTTTTATGGTTTTTAACCCTATGTGTATATTATTTAGATCCAAAATCAAGTTATATTTTCCTATAAAGAGACTTCAATTCAAGGAAATCACAACCAATTTACAAAAAATTCATATGTATTCATATATTTATATATTTCCCAATGGTTTTAAAAGATAGATTCTATTATGAATTTTTAGTAATAATTAAACATTGAAAATAAATAATGTTAAATATAATGAATGATAAGTGGATGATATAAACCTAATTGGAATGAGTTTTTAGTTTATATTTTATTAAAATATTACTATTAATTTTTAAAATGAGAAATTGACATCATAATAATTTTTTTAAAAAAATAGTTTAATCATGGAATTTAATCTTTATATCTAATAATGGTTTTCAAACATAAATAATTAATAAAATATTTTCATTCTTTTGTATATAATGTTAAATGTGACTCGTACAACAAATGATAAAATGATTCATTTAAAAACATTTTAGAGGTAGTAAAATATAGTTTGGGACAGAATTATTAAATTTTTTGTGTATATATAATATCACTATTGAATAAAAATAACTAATATTGACATTAATGGGGTATATTTGGTTAAATACATAAAAACATTTAAGGAATTCATTTTAATGAAAAATGACATTTGGGATTTGTAAAATTAAAATTAAAACCCATTTAAATAAATTACATGAAAATAACATTAAAATAATCAAATACAAAGAACCTCATGGTATAAATATTCAATGAGTATTTTGATACAACATATTAAATAAATATTTTTACAAAACAAAAATGTCTAAAAAAGAAAATTATGTATCAGAAAACGTGAATAAATATTAAGTGTCTGAATAAAATGTCAATTAAAGGGTAAAAATATATGGAATTAAAAGTAAATGAAAAAGAAAATGAAATAATATATTGGAAATAAATAGGGCAGTACATATTCCATCTTAATGTATAATTGATACATATTATAAAATTTTTCTGAAGGAATCCAAATTGAGACCATGAATCCCTTTCCTTGAATCCCTTCTTTATGAGGTATATTATAACCTGTTATATAATAAAATAGGATTTATTAATAATTTTTAATAAACTTATTCATGTTTATTACAATTTATATTAATCTCTTATTTTATCATATTACATAGTTATCACTTATTTTTATATAAATGTAACTCATAGTTGTTAGTAGTTAACCAATTCTTTCTCTATTTCCATTTAATGGTTTTTTTAATCCCTCTATTTCAATGAGTTCACCATATCTAAAATATTTTTGTTATATATTATTTATCATCCTATTAGAACAAATTCATACATATCAATATATTATAAAAAATAGATTCAAAATAGGAAAATGTCTTGATATTATAATTATAGATATTCAAATATCACAATTATCAATTTTTATATTATTTAAAAAAAATGCCTCAAGGTGACCTATTGATATGTTTTGGGTGTGATTTTTTTATGTTGAAAATTCCAGATGACCGCATGTAAGTATAGTTGGTGTTGGCCGAATATAGGTTTTAAAGGTAGCGTAGTTTCCTAGTATTGGCTAAATTTTTGGGCCTCAAAATCGAGTGTATGATTTTGGAAAATGAATTATTTCTTCAAAGGAATAAATTTTATGAATAATGATGAATACATATTCGAAATGTATGAGAACTGCATACCACAATTCATGGGTCACGTACCATGTTCTGGGAACGGTTAGCAGAATGGTGGGATCGGTATATCGGAGCAGTTTGTGAAATCGAAAATGGTTCTCGATGGAAGGTGATAGGGTACAAGGATGGATTGATGTTGGCGGAGTTGGTAAACCATGTAGTAGAAAAGGAGGTACGCGAACCATGTATGAAAAATAGTTCATGGGTGGCTTGCGGTTTATGGTGGTATTTAGAAGGTGGCTTGCTGTTCTCATCGGCAGGAGGATCTGTAGACGGTAGAGGCTAGATCGAAAATTTGGAAAATCTTCGGTTAGTATATTTTTAGATATTTTTGTCTATACAATAAACCCTAACCCCACCAATTAATATGGAGGTAGAATATCATTGGATAATATCCTTTTTATCCGTAAATTAGTCAAATTGTAAAAGAATATCGCTATGGATAATTTGGTGAAGGCTGAAGTGGTTCGCATAAAAGAAATTACACTGAAGGTCTTTGTGGGAGATTGTATCCCACAAATGACACGGTATGCAGAGGAAGAAGTCTGGTACACCAAATTAGTTGACTTGGTAAGAGGAAAATGAATATCTAGTATGCGTGAGATAGATAATTCTATAAGCAGCTCATGGAGGAGGAGTTTAAATATGCAGAAGCGATGATAATCCACAAACAAATAACATTTCATGGATAGAGGATGTTTGTTGAGGTGGAGTGAAGGAAACAGTATGTGAACGCAATATTAGTTCTCAGAAGGTAGAAGAATTTTTTGAGAGGTGTTCTATGTACCAATCCCAGTACTCAGTTTGCGGGAGAGAAGGTGGTTCATAATTTTCACAAGGAAGCTTGAAAAAAACATAAAACCGGTTTACAAAAGTATCTTCTAGTAACTAGAAGTACTTGTGAAGGTGTACTTCATCTACAAGTGAGAAATGGACTTCAACATAGCATCTACCAATATTTGGGGATGTAGAAATTCAGGCAAATGAACAAACTGATAGGTCTATAAACTGTGTTTGTCCTACAATTCGTTAAATTGTGTGTGGATTCCATTCCATGTGTAGTGAGTGAAGGAAGAGGAAGAATATGGCCCTTTCCACCAGTAGTGAGCCATATAGAGACGTATAGGGAGTGTCCCTTGGGAATTTTGTGAGAAAACCCAAAACAATGTAACAGCAGTGAGCCTGGGCCATGAAGAACTAGACCAATCTTTGTATCATTATTGGATTTGTGCCCTAGTAAATTTTGTACATAGGTACACTTCCATTGTATTCTCCTTGGATGTAACCCAGTGTGGTTGAAGTAAGTAATAATTGTTGTGTCCTGTGCATGATTTAATATCTGTAAATATATTGCTTTGGGAGGAAGAGAGAATTGAGTTTTCTCTAACAAGGAAACAAGATCCAAAAAGGGGGAATGTTTTATTCTACCATACCCTGATTTCCCACACCCCCACATCTCATTGTATTTGACCTAGTGGACCTATCAATTAGTATCAGAGGGAAGGTTAAAATTTAGTGGTTCATTCTAAAGATGAATAAATGGAGTTGGTCAATCATAAAGGTATTAGAATCCTTGGCGGAAATAATTTTCATCTTTTTAAAATTAGATTCAACACAAGTTCCGATTAGTAGGGATGGATGTCTTTACAGTGGCTATGCATGGAATATCCACTGACATTAATAGTGACACCTTATCATAAGATCAAAGAAGATAATTGGATGTTGATGCTAAAGGGACCAATTCTTTATGGGTAGCCCTATCAAATGTAATTTTTATTAAGGTTATGTCCTATAAAACTTCACATGTAATGTATGAAATAATGTTAATCATTTATGGGGAAAACACAAAAGTCTGAGAAACAAAGGTTCTGGTTCTATGGAACAAGTATAAGGATCTCATAATGAATCCCAATGTGACTATTGAGGCATTCATCGAAGGGATAAATGTTATTGTGGAAGACATGAAAGGTCTTAGAGAAGTCATTGAATATATAAATTTTGTGAAACTTATCATGAGGAAATACCCACCGCAGTTCAATCCGAATGTTTCAGTGTTGGAAGGAAAAGACATGAAAGAGTTGACACTAGATAACCTACACAGTACCCTTTTAACATATGAAATTAGAAATGATGATAACGATACAATGGAAAATGGAAAGTCTAAGGAAGTGCCATTCAAGGCCCTAAGAATCAATCTATTGAAGATAATTTTGACGATGAAAATATGGATGATGTCATTTCATTTTTCTCTACCAATCTGCAAAGGGGAAAAGGGAAGTTCAAAGGTAAACTTCCATTTGCATGATTTTGATGCGAAAGGATTGGGCATTTTTCAGAAAATTTTCATAAGAAGTTTGAGGATTAAAATGGAGAAAATGATGAAACCCTCCAAAATAAGTACTCATAAAATGAGAATGGGAGGATAAGTACTAAGAGAAAGTTATTAAAAAATAATATACTTTCAAGAGAAGATTAATATTCAGAAGAATCTAAGGCATAAGAGTTGGAGGAATAAAAGGATCATAAAATAGATGATTTGGTTGCAGTTGTCAGAAATTCGTTTACAAGAGAGGAGAGTGACAATAAAAAAGCAGAAAATTGAAGGAACAGTTGATCTTTATGATGAATTATAAGATTCCCTTGAATAGGTAGATATTTTTAGATCCAAAACAAATAAATATAACAATGATTTTCATAATTCCAAAATATTTAAGTAGTAGCAGGAAGAAGAGAATTCTGAGCTGAATACAGAAATCGAAAAGATGAGGACATAAATTCCAGAAATCTCTAAAAAATGTGGTTGAGTACAAACTCAAAATTGAAGAACATAAAATTGAAATGGATAGTTTGACTAAAACTGTAAAAGATCAAATCAATCATATCAAACAACTAGAAGAGTAGGTCTTCAGTCTGTGACTATCAATTGAATATAATGAGAAACTTCTAGAAAATAAGATCATACAGGCAATAGAAAATATGAGAGTTGAGTAGAGTGGTAAATTAGAATAGAATAAACAATCAATTATACATTATAAGGCTGGTATAGAGCTCGATATAAAACCGAATGTTTTCATGGATCAAGTCAAACAATAGGAACCCACTCTAAGATTGAAGGTCAATTTGGGTATGAAGCAGAATGAACAGACTCATAGTACCCAAGGTATAACTAGTTGTGCAATATTTTTCACACTGGAATGGAGCTCCCATAAGATTCTATTGTTGTGGTAAGATGGGACTCTCTCAAAATGTAGGTTCCCTAGTAAGAGGTACTAAAACAAATAAGACCAACAAATTTGGTCGTATCTAGATCAAAATTCCAGGTCATCATCTAATGGTATTTGTTTTAGGTGTAACTGATTTAAACATATGGAAATATGTTTCACATAATTAATAGAGAGGAATATGCGGAGGTAGATCAAATTTGTTCATAAGAAGTATCCAAATGTTTCTACAAGAGACATATAAATTCAAAATTGAGTCATAGCTCTGGAAGTTGAAGTTGGTCCATCATATGATAAGGAAGATCAAGATTATCCTTCCTTTATGGGTATGAATTCAAGGACTTGGGTCAAAAATAAAAGGGTTAAGGAAGTAGTGGTTGCATAAATTGCATTCAAGGCATCTAATTGCACCAGGAAATGGATAATTGATAGTGGATTCACTTCCAATTTGATGGAAAATAAGGATCTAGTTACTAGAATCTTTTATAATAAGGAAGGAATTGTAATATTTGGTAATAATGAGGGATTCGAAATTATTGATTTAGGAAGAGACATGTTTTGAAAAAAAGACGTGAGATGAGAAGATTTCTTGTTTATTGAGGGGCTTAGTCACAACTTGATTAGTGTTAGTTAATTGTGTGACTCAGGGAATGCAATAAGTTTTTTTATGTGGTTATGTATCGTCAAGGAAAAGTATGGTGCAATTGTGTTGCAATGAAATCATAAAAAAGGGAATCTCTACCTAATGAGTGGAGAATAAGATATGTGATTTCTGTCCAATGATGAAGAAAAAAAGTAATGGAATTAGCGTCTTGGTTACATAATCCAATTTTCCTTGGAAGATATGGTGAATTATGATGTATCTTGAAATCTACCTTGATTATCACGTGATTGTAATCATATGTATGATGTCTTCCAATAGTGGAAGATCATTCAAATGATATATAAGAAAAAGGGGGGAAAGTCAACATTATTTCATCAGTTGGTGCATATTTATGTGTGTGGTCTAATTTCACTGAGGGCTATTTATGGGAGCAGATATTATCTTATCTTCATTGAAGACTATAGTATAATGTCATGGGTTTCAATAATCACCCACAAATCATATGTTTTTAGTTGCATTATAAGATATCAATGGGAATGTGAAATGATGATTGGTTATAAAATTTAGACGACTCGAACAGATAATGGAACATAGTTAAATATTGTCCAAGTAGATGATTACATTGAAAAACATGGGATAAGGCATCATGTTTTAGTAGTAATAACTCCATAGAAGAATGGAGTAGTTGAGAGAATAAATCGGATTTTCAACAATATGGCTATAATAATGCTCATTGAGAATGATCTTCCAATGAAATTTTGGAAAGAAGCAGCGATGACAACAATATACACTTCAAATAGAGCCTTGCTTTTTTTCAATAGAGGAGAAGACTCCATACAAGTTATGGTATGTAAAGAAGCAATCATTGAAGTACTTTTGAATATTGAGAAAGAAAATATTTAATTCTCAATATGGAGAAACAATGGAAATTTGAATCCAGTGGGGATGAAGGGATATTTCATAGCTACTTAGTGAAAAGAAAATCATATAAATTCTTTAACAAGAATATATGAAAGATAGTTTCTAGTCATGAAGTTACTATAGTGGAGAATGAACAGAATCATTAGCAAATACATGATCAAACTTAGGAGGATATTGATGAAGAGATGAGAAGGTCAGAAGATGTTCCAGCTATAGAGGTTGATTCAAAAGAAAACATAGATGACAAGAATAAATCAGTGACTGCCTAGAGACTAGCAAGAAAAGATGAAATGTATAGGCATAACATTATTGGTAATCATACATCACCAGTGAAGACATGGATAATTAAGATTGTACAAAAAGCATCATACTTATCATATGTGGAACCTAAATGTTTTGATGAAGCAGCTGGAGAAAAAATGGGTTTAATCAAAGAATGAAGAGCTTTACCAAATTGAGAAAAATCAGACATGGGAGATTGTTTCACGAAAATAAGACAATAATGTCATAGGGACAAAATAGTTCTTTCATAATAAAATAAATGATGAAGATGTAGTGATCTGAAAAAAAGCACGCCTAGTGTGGAAATGGTACTATCAAATAGATGTTATTGATGATGATGAGATGTTGGCACCTATTTCAAAGCTAGAGAAAATCAAATTATTCCTAGCCATAACAGTGAAAAGAAACATTAAAATTTTCTAGATGTATGTCAATTCAGCAATTCTGAATGATGTTTTTGAAGAAGATGTCAATATTGAGCAAAAATATGGGTTTCTAATTCATGAATACATGAACACAATCTATTGGATGAAAATGATTTATATGGTTTTAAGCAAGAACCAAGAGCAAAATATTCAAGGATTGATCAGTTTCTAAAGAATCATGGTTTTTCAGTATGGTGGAGTTGATTACAATTTCTATTTCAATAAAAAAAACTATCAAAGGATGATGGTGCTAGTTTATGTCGAGGAAATAATTATTGGTGGATCATATGACCCACAATGTAGATAGTTCTCTATATTCATGAATAATGTGTTTGACATGTCAATTATTGGTGTGCTAACATTTTTCCACAACTTACAAGTTATGTTGGAATGAAATGTCACTTTTATTTCTTAATCTAAATTTTTCAAAGAGGATTTGAGATGTTTTGGAATGGATAATTCCAAAGAAATGGAGACTCTAGTAGTTACTTGATTGAATTTTTCTTGGGATGATGAAGTCAAGGTAGTTAATTTCAGAGAATACAGGGAAATAATTGGATGTCTATTGTATCTAATAGTGACAAAGCCTGATATTATATTTTCCCTATTCCAAGCAATAAGGTATCAAATCAATACAAAGGAGATCCACATGACAGCAGTGAAAATAATTCTTCCGCATATAAAGGGAACAATGGATTTTATTTTAATTTATAATAGAATAAACTTATCTGCAGTTGTTGGGATATACAGATGCAGATTGGGTAAGATTAGTATATGAGATGAAATCTACATTAGGAGGTGGATTTTACCATATAGGATTGTGTATTTATTGGATGTGAAATAAACAATATATAATTTCATTAAGAATATAATAACATGAATATATTGTGGCTACCCAAGCCTACACACAACTATTATGGATGAAGTACCATCTTGAAGTTATGGGAATTAAGTGAAATATTCTATCAGAATTCATTGTGACAATTCAAGTGCTATAAATCTTTTCAAAAATTTAGAATATCACTCAAGGATAAATCACATTGAAATAAAATATAATTTTATCAAGGATAAGGTGGAGAAAGTTCATGTGAAGTTGGAGTATGTGCCTATATAACAACAAGTTTCAGATGTTCTTATGAAGGACTTACCAAAAGAATCAGTTGAAAGTCGTCGACTGGCTTAGAGATTCCAATCAAATCCCCGCACTTGATAAAGTGTGGATGTGAGACCCCCTCTCCCCTAGGTATGATTTCAATTTCCCTAATATTCTTATATGTGTTCTTTAACCTATGTAAAACATCCTTAAAGTTCCCATCAGGTTCTTTTACAAAGGTGGAGAATGACTGACTATTCAAGGGTAGAAATGACATGGGGAGAAGCTATTAAGTTGATAAGTGATATGGGGGGAGTTGAAGCTGAGCTGAAGCTAGTTATAGGAGTTATAACATAGGGGGACCATTAAATATAATAATTCTAGTAGTGATCAATAAAATATTACATATCACGAAATCAGAGGTTCGTGATGAAAGCAGTTCAATAGTATCAGTATGGTATCAGTAATTGGTGATTAGATATGAAGTGATTCACTAATGAAATTTTAATTATACTCTTGTTTCTTACACCTAGCGTGGATCATGTAGGCTTAGAGTATGGGTTGAGTGAATCCTTGATCGTGATCTTAATCGCATGAATTGAATGGTGGTTGATGTTAGAAGGAGTATTAATGAGGTATCAAAATGTGCTGCATTAATATGAGAAGAGTTGTAAACAAACCCTAAGGGGGAGATTATTGGGGAAAATCCCTCAACGTTTCCTCTCTATATGTTTTGGGTGTAATTTTGTTTGTTTACAAAGTAATATGATCGTAAATAAGCATGTTTTATGTTTTCTAAAGACATGTTTTTAAGGATGTACAATTTCCCAGTGTTTTCCAAAATTTTTGGTCCTCAAAATTAGAAGTTTGAGGTTGGAAAAGAATGAATTTCATCATTGGAGTGAAAAATATGAATATATATGAAAAAATATTTGGAAATGGATGAGAACCACGTATCAAATTTTATGGACCACGTACCATATTCTGGGAACAGTATGCAGAGTGGGGGGAGTCGTATGCCAGAGCAGTTTGTGAAACTGAAAACAGTTCGTGGTGAAAGGCCATATGGTACGTGGATGGCTTGATGTCGGAGGAAGAGGTCAACCCCGTAGGATAAATGGTGGTACGTAGACCGCATCTGAAAAATAGTTCACGGGTGGAATTTAGTTTGTGGCAGCAGTTCATGGGTGGATTCCAGTTTGTGTCGGTTGGAGGATTGGTAGGCGGTAGAGGTTGGAGTGAAGATTTGGAAAATCTTGGGATTGCGGATTTTGCAGATATCATTTCCTACATATGAATCGTTAATCCCACCAATTACTGGGGAATTTGAATATCACTAGAGAACACCTTTTTTATACGAGAATTAGGAAAAGTCTAAAATAATTTTGTGAGGGATAATTCAGCGATGGCTGAAGTGGTTTGTGTGGAAGAAATTATATCGATGGTTTTTATGGAAGATTTTATCCCGCTAAGTACATAGTATACAGAGGAGGAAGTCTGGTATGTAGAAGTATTTGGCTCAGTACAAGGAGTATGAATCTCTAGTATGCGAGAGAGGGAATTCCAAAAGTGTAATGAAAAGGGGGAGTTTCGATACGTAGAAACAATGACAGTCCGCAAATAGAGAATAGTTTATGAACAGAGGAAAGTTTTTAGAGGCGGAGTGAAGGTAGAGGTACGCGCAGGCAGTAGCAGTTCATGGATGGCAGAAGCAGTATATAGAGAAGTGTTCCACATACCAAACATGGTACTTAGTACTCATGAGAGTAGGTGGTTCACTATTTTCCCAAGGAAGCTTCCAAAAAACACCAAATCAGTTTGGGAAATTATTTTCCGGTACCTTGGAGTACTCAGGACGGTGTATATCATCTATGGATGAAAATAGTACTTCAACAGATCATCTACCAATAGTTTAGGATGTATGAATTTATGCAAATGAAGGGACCTACATGTCCATAAATTGTGTTTGACCCAGAAGTTCACATATTGTGTGTGTAATCCTTTCCAAGTGTAGTGAGCGAAGGAAGAGAAAGACGATGAACCTTTCCACCAGTAGTGAGCCTAAGAGAGAGTGGAATAGAGAGTGACCATTGGGGATTTAGTGAGCTAGGGAATAGAATATCATTCTAGAACATTGTACTCATTTATTGGATGTCAGCCTTAGTGACTTTGGTACATCAGCACATTGTCATTGTATGCTCATTGGACGTATCCCAGTGAGGGTGAACCAAGTAAAAATTGATGTTTCCTATGCATGATTTAATATTTGGAAATATATTTATACTGGAGGAAGAGAGAATTGATTTTTTTCTAACAATAAAAAAAGATCTAAAAAGGGAGAAATGTTTAATCTAACATACCCTAATTCACCTCATCTCTGAATATTCGACCTCATGTACCTAAGAATTATTATGTTTACTTTAATGGTAAATTTAACTTTAAAAAATATTAATCACGTAATAAATATCATTTTAATTCATTAAATCTATTTATTAAAAAATGTACGAATAGCAGTGATGAAAAATATAATAAATTTTCATCGGAGTTTGTAGTCTACACTTAACAAATTTAATGTTTTCACATTTTTAATGATTAATAGGAAGATAGATAATGGTTAATGCATCAACATTATTAAATTTTAGTATAAAAATTACACTGATTTAATTAGGTTAATGTGATTAGAATATATTTAGAAGAGATAAAAGAATAACTTATAAATGAAAAGATTAATTAGAGGTTCTCATCTTAATTCATAGGGAGACTCCATTAGTAAGAGGAATATGACCAAACTAAGTGGTCTTTTTGAAATTTTTTGAACCCAGTACTCTCATATGTAGCAAAACCTGATTAGTTACATGGCCTCAAGCATGCCTCCATCTTTGAGAAAGGCTACTGAATAGTAGTTAGGGTCCATGATTATACAATGTAGAGACTATAACCTAAATATTAGAGTAACACATCAGTTATAATAATTGAATAAATAATGATAATCATATTAATGAAAAATATGGAAATAAATATTGGTCATCCAAATAATAATAATACATCAATAAAAAAGTTGAATGACATACCAAATTATGAGTATATCCTAGAGATATACAAAAAGTTAAGAGTACATATAATCAGGAACACATACATATAACAAACTAAAAGAACAAATAATACAAAAAGGATATCTCTAATGGAATAATGAACCAACTCTTCATTATTCACTCCCAATATCCGAGGATATAATCAATCTAGAATCCATTAATATACACATTCACTTTTTCTTACCTGTATCCATGAAGTATTTCTTTGTACCAAACAACCACCCGAATAGTGTTTGAGATATACTAAATAGGATACCACAAATAAAATTTATAAAAATTCAGTACATGAATATAAAATCAACAATGTAAATTTTTAGAGATAGGAAGTTTATTAGTGTATGTAGAAAAATAATAATCACATTGGGAACATAAAACACATCAGATTCTTAGTTGAAAATAATTAGTTCGACTCATACAATAATGTTAGAATAAAGGACTTGAAATACTTTCATGTCAAGCATGTATAAACAAATAGTACTAGTTTATGAAATTTTAAATTAGGACCAAATGTAAAACAATGGTTTCCAATTAATAATATTAGTAGTGTACGAACCAAGAGAAATAAAAAAATCCATGACTATAAAAGGTCATCCTTTCTCAAAAAACATAAACCCTGAAGTATAGTTGAGGTGTATAAGTGTAATATGAGGGGTGAACCCAATGAATTCCACCAGAAAAGTGTCTAACTTAGTCTATAGATAAATTCCATTATAAATACTAGAATAAGCATGATTAGGTCCCCAAGGGAAGTATCCAATCCACCTCCTACCCAAAGACATCAAATAAAAAACCATGGACTATATCTAGGTCATTTTAAATATCCATAGACGAGTCATGTGAAAAATTAGAAAAATTGTGAGTAAATAACATATAAATAAGAAATTGTCCAAATTCGGTGGTGGGTATCTCCCATGGTAACTCAACTAATGAATGAATATAGAATCCTTTGAGTGCTCAAATAATTCCCTCAATAATCCAATTATGGCTCTTGTATGACCACTCCTATAACCTAAAATAGGTCTATAGTAGCAATAGGAGCTATATATTTAATTGAATAATCATTTCCATGTGATAACCATTCAAATTTATTCCCTTTATATAATCCAAGTCAATAAATTTTAATTTAAGATTGGTAATGGGTTATATGCGGTTTCATACCATTAATCCTATAATTTCAATTAATAATATACAATATAAATAATATTTCACAATCATAAGTTCCAAGTCATCAATCTAATTTAATTAAATCGCGTGAGGAAGATGAACTAAACACACTAAGGGTTGTTTCTGTTATTATTATGTGAAGGGTACATATCAATATGAATAGACCACCAAAAGGGGTGGAAAAAATGAGTTTTATATATTCCAAAAATAATAATTGGATTTAATATTGTGTTTAAATTATAAATTTAACAACTAATTTAACTCAAATGAAATTTAGGGGAAAGCATTGGTGAAACTGGTGTGTGACATAATGGAGACAATTGTATGTCTACAAAACTTGAGGGAAATTTCACATACCACCTAAACTATAGAGGTAGATAAATAATCATCTAGTATAATCCCATGGTTTGGTCTAAATCCCCAGGGAATGGTATAATATTAAAATGCGATTAAATTAGGGAAGATTTTATGCCACTAAAATAGCACCAAAAAAGGAAGATAAATTGATAAAAGATTTCAATATATCATATCACATATTGATATGAATCTAGCATGAAAGAAGAAACTTTATACATGAACTAAATAAGGAATAAACCTCAAATACTATATTAGATAATTTTTGCGGATTCATTGGGAGAAGTGGCCCTCACACATTTGATGGAGGAGGGAAAAGGGGGTTATGTTATAAGGATGGAAGGGAAAAATCATTTTTAAACCTATATTCAAGGGTCACATGGTTTGGATACAAATTTTTACAAACCTTTCATGAACTACATGATAGTCATTTTCTATGGGAACCCATTCTACAACTATCCATCACGGTTTGAGAAACATGTCCACTAACCATACAGGTTCACTACCTATGATGAATTAATATTACATGCTACGTTCACTATTTTCCAAATCATGTGAAACCCATGTGGTTCACCTTTACAATTGGTCATTAATATTTTCCACATCCATGCCACCTCCCTCGCACTGTTTTCTAAAAAATTTCCCATAAAAAGAGGCTGCATGGTTTGAGTCACCAGAGAATTAAAAACCATGCGACAACCATCCACCTCATACAACCTCTCCAAAATTTGGAGCACTAGGATCCGAACATGCCATAGATACTCCCAAACACTCCCTTAAACTCTTATACATACTTATAAGAGTAAAAATAAAGATTAAAACCTAAAATTAACCATTTTTAATATCAGAAGAAAAACTATGGTTTTACTTCCCATATATAAAAAATCCCATCCCCAAATTTTCTTTCAGAGAGTTTTAAGGCATCGTTTGAGAACAAATTCATGCACTAATCATTTATATCAGCCTCTCACTCTTAGTTCTTATCATATGCATGTCCATGCTTCCATATCACCTAGAGTAATGTGACTGGAACACCTATGATGCCCATTCTTCTTTGGCCAATGATTTATATATAATTCTTGTTATGGATGAATCTACCTCAAACTCAACATCATTATGATGAAATATGTGAGATGGGTTTGAATAGTATCAATGTTACTGAGAAACATGAAACACATTATCACAACTCTATATCTCTATGAGAGTTCTATTTGAAATAAAACTGGTTTAACCATCTCAAAAAACTCAAAATGTCCAACTAACAGGATAGACATGGTTCCTAGATTCCTAATCCAAATATTCCCTAGTTTAGTTGATTCTAACAAGAATACTAGATCCCCAACCTTTAACTATAGAGTTCATCACTAACAATCGACATGGAACTTATGTTTAGTCCGAGATATAACCATATTAGGTCCTAGTAGTGTTGTCTCACTTCCCTATGACTAGCATGGAGGTGATAGTAATGTTATACCATATAAGGATTCATAATGATCCATCTGTATATTCTCCTGAAATAATTTATTATAGGAGCACCCATATAGGGGTATTTTTTTCCAAGAACCTCCAAAATCTTGGACACATTCTCTATGATTTTTTTCTAGCACCTTTATTTTATTCTTGGTTTACACTTGAATCTGAGAGTGTTATGTTATAATAAAATGTACAAGTTTACAAATCAAATATTTAAAACCATGACATAAATGAGAAGTGGATTGAGTTTACATGGTTGATAAAATTTTCTATGGATCCCCATGAATTTTTATAACCCCTAAAACATATAGACATCCATGATTATCCACTATAAATATCTCTTTGATTGGAAAAAAAGTGATAGGCCTTTGTGGGAATATTGATGATCACCCATATAACATCATTTCTTTATGGGGATATCGGTAATCTAGTCACATAGACCATGGTGACCTAATAACATTTTCACTCAGGAATGGGAAATGTTTATTGAAGCTCTTCTGGTCACTTTTTTCAACCTTTACCTACTGATTGTTGTAAAAACTAATAAAAAAGCACGATATCCCCTTTTAATAACATGCTATAAGTATTGGTGACATTTGTCATTATTCATTTTTTAAGGCTCTAGTGTACCACCCATTTATATATAAGATAATTTTTTATATATTCCTCTCATATTTAAATAGAAACCTAGACACATAGATGGATACAAAATATCTCTTCCTTATCAATTATGCTATAAGGTATAGGGTCCTCACCTAAAAGACAGTCCCTTATGACTAATCACTTGACATCTGATAGCTACCTCATCTCCACTATCTCCCTTAGTGAAGAGGCTACTACCAATGTTTTAAATATATCATTCTCATGATGCTCTTGGACCACTATCTGAATATTATAAAATATCTATATCATCTTCCACACAATAATATCCACCAAAACTACATGTTTCTGAGTAATCCATCATAGATAATCCACTACAACATGTCCCTTCCAAACTATATAGGCAAGATAAAATTAAAATTACTATAGGAATTTTACCATATTTCTAGGTCTAATATTTCTTTCATGTTATTTTAATAAGTACATGAGGCTCTAGTGGTCTGTAAACACGAAAAACCACTCTCTAGGAAATAAATTTCTTTAATAATGAAAAGTGTGAACTGAAACTACCTGCTTGAGATTTTTCTTTAGGTGATTCATCTCATGTGGCCTCAAATAATGAGACCTATATAATATGGCTCAATTTTCAATCATTATAACATCTACTAACCCCATTCATGATGAATAACAATTGAAATAAAACTTCTACTTGACTGTGGATGAATCCAAATCGGTATTGATGATAATCTCCCTTTCATCTCTTGAAAGACTTTCCTGAAGGCGTCAGAATATATAATCATCACATGCTACTTATTTAGCCCAATAATAGGTTTATCTAGGTGTGAAAATTCATGAATGAAATTCTATAATATTTATTCAACCATAAGAAACTCTTAATGTTAAATAATCTCATGGGATTCTCCTACATAACTACAACTCTATCCTTATCTAGAATAATTGAGACTCTATCCTCTAAAATGATGTGACCTAAGAATTGAACCACGATGATTAAAAAGTATAATTTTGTAATTTTTGAAAATAGGTGTTGCTGACTCAGTATATTCAACATTATCTCAAGATAGCTGACACTGTCATGTTGAGTGTTGGAATACACCAAGATATAACTGTTTAAGACTACGACAATTGAATCCAAATATGGGTGGAAAACCTGATTTTTAAAATAATTGATAATAGTGAGAATATATGTGAGACAAAATTAAATTAAAAAAATATATTAGAGAATATAGTTACACAAAAATAATACATAAGGCATGTATGATGATCTAACATGAACCTAGTGATAACCTGACATCAAATTGATCTTTGATAAAACCATTTCACATAATATCTAATCAAATAGGTCATCCACATGGGGTACTAGATACCAATTATAAAAAAAGATATATTAATAAACGGTAATCTAAAAAAAATTAGTTTACCTACCACCTGATTCATGAAATTGACAAGTGAATCCCAAGGTGATGTATTGGGCCACAAAAAAACCCTTATCTTCCAAGTCCTATTTCTACCTATTGATATCTTAATATACAGAAGTGGCCATATTATAATGAGGAATGGACATTGTTTCGTATCCTAGAACAACCTTAGTAGGTAACTCAAACTTTCTCCCAATAGGTGATCTAGAAAAATCATCATTTAATACATCCATAAAATGGTGTACAATATGAGAGATTTAAGAATGACCGATTCTAGGATCATCCATATATAATGGATAGGAATCTAGGATGTCACTCAATGAATTCCATCATGAATTGGTCCAGATATACATCACCACACATACTATTCACCCTTGTGAAGATAAATATATACATCTAGGGATGTAAATGACAAACTATTGTTATATCATTCCACAAAGGTATGATAAGGAACATACCACTTCATATCTGGAATTATATCAAATACCATAATATGGAGAACAAAGAGGTTTGATAGGAAATTATAACTTCCAACATCAATGGTAAATTCCTTTCATTTTTGTACACTCTCTATATAAAACCCCAAGCTTCCATGGTACGCTTCTCTTTGAATAATAGAGCAGCGTGTGTTGTACGCAACTTCGAGATTCTAACACACTGTGACCAATCAAAGTAGCCATTATGAATAGTAATACCCACTTTTTGAAATTATATAAATTTTATATTTCAAAATGTACTTCATTTTTGGATTTGAAATAACCAAATTAGCCTATTTTGAATTTTTGGTATTTTTCTGAGAACATCCAATTTTCGATGAATAGTGAAAATACTTAAAAACAAAATTTTTAATCAATATACTTTATAGTGATAAATTATACTATTGATTGGTTTTAAAGTATAATTAGAATATACTTTTACCATTTTATCCAATTTTTTTCATTATAATTAATTTCACTTTAAAATTGGACATAAACAATTGTCAATCTTTTGATAGATATTGTTTCTTAAAAGCGCGCTATTTGTTTTGACAGCGGGAAACATTTTTAAATTAATTACTACAATTTCTATGTTTGGAATTTGGTAAAATTGATTCCATATTTGGAATAAGAAGGTCCAAATTATGTAATTAAGACACTTTTGTTTTTTGACATTATGAATAGTAACGACGGTAATTATCTTTATTTATCGTGATTAATTAGCAATCGGCTAGTTAAGGGTAATAAAATAATATCATAATAATAAAAAATGACCCCAACATGTGTCCTAATGCTACTGGTTGTGTCATGGATGCCCATGGTATGCCTTGTGCCAAACTTTGGGACCCCATGGAATCCCTTTTGAGTGATAGTGACATTTTATTATATTATTTTTTTAAGGGAAAGTATAACCAAAGTATATATCACCCAAGTAAAAAATGTTAGTTTTTTCTGTGTAAATGATATCGTAGACTAAAAATAGTCATTGGAAGGCTAAAAATATTTCCTACATCATGATATTTTTTTTAATAATCTTGAGACATTAAATAAATTAAATTTTTTATGACACCATGATGATGCAGCGATTTTTTTTTCAAAGATCATCCCCAAAAATTTTATTAAAGAATAAGGAATAACAATGTACACATGAGGTGTAATGAGCTCACACCAACTAGAAATTAAAGGAAAAAACATACATACAATCGTAATCACATCAGTGAAATACCCCGAACTAAAGTTTTCCAGTTAGAAGCCACGACTTTTCACCATTCCATTGTTCAAAAGTAGGATTTGATGATGTAACCCTCTCCTTGTGTGATGCGAGACCGAAGTCATCAGCCCACGCGCGCCCTTGGAGCTCCTTACCACCCGTAATCTTACTCCTTGATGAAGGCATGATCTCTTTTACATCCAAGTGTGGTCTCAAGCATGCAGCAATTTATGGAATCAGCATAACAGCCCATCTGTGAAACAATAGAATCCCAAGCAAGCCAAAAATCCAAATGACTTCCCTTCAGTCGGTGATAATACTGAAGCAGTCTTCATCTTCAAAATCTACTACAATACAATCTCATCTTCATAAAAGATAATGTAAAATATAATACTTACACTTTTAAAACCCTTACACCTGTAAAAAACCTATTGGATGAGTAGATGTCAAACCCTTATCCCTATATCCTCTAAATATATAATTTTGGGACCTTTAAAATATGAAACTCATTATATAATAAAGTAACATTTCTTGACTTTCCAAGAGTGCGCCTCCTCTCCTCTTATAAAAGGCCCCCACCTCTACAGCCTTATTCACACCTTCAAAGCCATTTGGCTCTGCCAACCTCTTCCCAAATACTCTCTCAACTTCCCTCTCTTACTCCTAGAAGCCTCATGTTGGGCAGAATTCTTCCCAAGGGAGCCTTTGGCTCAAATAAAAAAGAGTTACCCGATTTTAAGATAATGTCTTCTCTTATGTTCTTTTGTATTATTTTGCTTCACCAAACCCTTAAACTATTTTTATTCCATTCATTTGTAACAACAAAAGTATCTTAAATATACTAGGTTGTTTTTATGAGAAAGATTTTATTTACACTTACACACACCTTTGTCTAATGGTTTAAGAACATACTGTTTTTGTGGGTGGCGAATTACTGCCTCACGAAACGATGATTGTTCAATCTTATTTTAACACCTCTCATGGTGGCCATTAGGATGAAACTATTTATATATATGATATATATTATCTTTATGTTTTCTTTATGATTCTGAATTTTTCATTTATGTCTTTCCTTTATGATTTCCATTATGGGTAGATGCGATAATTTCATTTTAGGAAGTGCGGACTACCGCCTCCTCAAAGTTATTTGAATTGTAAATGTCATATGTGGGACGTATAACGGATGGAGTTAATGATATTATATATGATATTATACTGGAATTATAATATACCTTTATATCATCATGATTTCATTCAATTATATACGAAATATAAATGAAAGTAGCGTTCATGCGTACGTATGGCTTACTGTCTCCATGAACGGTGAATTTCATTTATACCTCTAGATGTTATGCAATATTAAAAATTCATGTATCTACTAGATTTATATGATATATATGATATCTAAATCATGAATATAATTCTAGAGATAATGGATATTCTACCACATAAACAACTTGTAATTATAAGAAGTTTATTTTTGACTCAAGTACCAAAGATCGACAAAACGACCGTTATTAACATAAATAATTACATAATGTTAATAACATGGTAATAAGTGATATAAAAGGAATAATGAAATTTAAAAAGGTTCATAAAGAATTAGAAATTAACTCTAGTTTATTTCAGGAGGTTAAATAATGATCGAGTCAAGTCGAACATGAGGTAAGGGACTTCGTCTCAATCTCCTTTCATTGAGGAATATTTTGTTTTATACACAACTTTCTTTTATACGGTGTATAAACCCCTTTGAATTTTTCGTTTATTCAAAAGGAATCTTTTTTATACGATGTGTTTTACTAAATGGCAAAAGAGAATGTTTTTTTTTCATACGTATGTGGTGACAATGACTTTTCTGTCGTTGTGACCATTATTTGAGTTTTGTCTTTCTCTACAAGCCATAACTTTATTTAAAATGAAAATTAAAAACCATGTTTTACTTTTCTTCTATTTGGTATTGAGAATGGTTTTATTATATCAATGTGTTGTATTGATATCTTGTGATTGAAATGTGGAAATTTTATGTTTCCTTTATGCATGTTTTATGTGATATGATTATGTTATGGTTTATGATATGTTTAAACCGTTTCATAAAAGAAATGAATTGGACTTAGTATGTGATGGGTGGAGCCTGCTATAGCTCCTCGATGCGTCGGTAGGTCTCATGACACAAACTAGTGTCATGGCACGAGGCCTTGACAAAATCTTATTTCTAGTCTTGGCACGAGGCCTTGGCTACATGGTTATGATAGTCTGAAATTATGCATTCCATCATTATAAAAGTGGTTATTTATATTTCATGTGATTATTAAACTAGTAGAATATCCATGTTAATAAGTAAATGGAATTACTTCATTTTATTTTTTCCTTATTTTGATTAAGTTCATGTTTAAAAGGCTTTTGTTTTAGTTATACATTGACTTAAATGTTTATATTTATTTATGAAAGTTTCCGCTATATTGTTATCCTTACGGAGCATCTGAGCTCACCCCTTTATATGTTTTATTTTCCCAACATGTGAAGAAATATTTTATGACTGACCTATAGGGATAGTCTGAAGGGGATATGAGTGTGGACTTTGGAGACTATGTTATTGTGATTTTTCACATTATGATGTAATGTAACATTTATGAATGTATCTAGTGTTTCCAAGGCTACTAAACTAATCAGGCATTCGAGAATTGATATTTTGTGATCATGCCAATGTTACGTAATAATGCACCGACTCTGGGTAACTGTGGTCGTGGCATTACAGTTGATATCACAGGAAGTGTAGTACTAACCTTGGAAGATAGATTTAGAAAAACTCTGATTAGAGCACATAGCCCTAAGATAGAATTTGAGGATTAGTATAGAAGAACATCCTAATGTTTTGGTATTATAGAGATTTTGAGAGTTTTCTGAGTAATACATCCCTGCCTGGATACAAGCAGGTAGAGGCGGCTCTGGCACAGATGCACATAGGGGTAAAACCAGAAAACACCGCTTGGAGCTAGACTCGAATGGGAACTAGTGCACGACAATGGGCCTTGATGCACTCCTGGTTACGACACTCCTGAGGGATATGCTTAGGATAATTCTCATTTTATTTACAAACCATTATGAAGGATTTATGAGTATATACTTCCTCAAAGAAAACATTTTTATGATTATGGATTATATCCATAAACTGTTCAATTTATGTTAAGTGTTTTACAAGTATGGAATTATGTATTTCGATTCATAAACTAATCTAGATTATGACATTGTTCAGAAATGTCACCTAGTAGAAGGAATGGAAACTGTATCAATGTACGCTCTCCATATAGGGATTTCCCTCTTGCTCAAGATAATTATGGTGGAGCTGGTGATACAACTAGTGCTGGTCAGCTTATCACCATACTGGGACAACTCACTCAGGTTATGAATAATAACCTTACTCGTATGGAGCACCTTGATCCGAAACGTGGAGGATCAATGTTAGACCGCTTCATGAGGAAACAACCACCAACATTCAATGGGAGTACAAATCCCTTATTATCTGAGCAATGGATAAATTCCTTTGAGAAAACATTACATGCCATGGGGAGTAGTGAAAGGGGAAAGGTTATCATTGCAGTTTACCGCCTCACTATAGATGCTGATCAATGGTGGTCATTGATTCAAAACACAAAGGAAGATGACGAAGTATCAAATATGGAATGGAGGGAGTTCAAAGAGCATTTCTTATAAAATACTTTCTTTATAACCATCAAGAAGATATATAAAGGCAATTTCTGAGTCTGAGGAAAAAGGAGGATAAGAATGTCGCAAAGTATGATTCTAACTTTACAAGGTTAGCAAGGCATACAACAGATTATATACATAACCCAAGAAGTAAGATTGATCGTTTCTTTGATGGGTTAAAACCATTTCTCTATCGATCTTTAGTATAACAATCTTTCTCAATGTACGAAGATATAGTCTCGTGTTTTATCAAGACAGAAAAGGAATTCTCTAAATATTATGACAATAAAGTAAAGCAAGAGAAGAAGAGAATGGTGGAACAAGAGACAGATAAAGGGAAAAAGGGAAAGAAGGTTTTTCCATTATGCGATAATTTTGGGAAGAATCACCCTGATACTTTCCTAAAAGGAATGGGAGTTTTTTATAGATGTGGAGAATAAGGTCACCAGGCTCGTGATTGCAAGGGGAAGGAAGAAGCTACCAATGTTCAATGCTACAATTGTAAGGTAATGGGGCATCATGCAAATGAATGTCCTAAGCGTCAGGGAATCTTACCTCATAAAATTACAAGGGATCATGGCCAATATTATGTTGTTACTACAGTTGATGTGAAATAATTAATGTATTGGTGTTTTTGGACTCAAGATCTATATTATGGTTATAATAATGATGTGATATATATAAGTATTATACTGCAGTACTTGTTATTTTCATTAAGGTTTTAATATGCTGAAGGGAATTATATTTTTAGTATGTGACAATAAGAGAACCATTACTTTGTTTGGGGAATCTGATGAATTGATTTTGGAATTTAGAGACCTTTTAGAGAACTCTGGAAATAGTTATTTTGGATAACTATAAAGGTTGGAATGGATTATGTTTAACTTTGGATAGTATTGTTTATGGTTAAAACATTTTTGAAGATTATTTTTGGAATATTATACTACTATATTTTTAGGAAAAAGAAAACCTGCAGGTCAGGGGATAACCCGTCGCGTCGGACAAAGCTGCAGGAATCAAACCCAAAACCATAGTGCGACAGGCCTTTATTACTTACCACTAGCCTACATGAAGTCCCTGGTTATTACAAAATAGTTTTCCTAATATAAATGGTATGTGTTAATATTTCTAACCATATACAAGTAGGATAAATATTATATTTTTGTGTTCTATTATGTTTTGGAGTGAAAGATGGGTTTGTGGTGAACATTTATTAAAGAATGAAAGTCTACATGACAAGTAAGTATATTTCCTACATTCTTAGTAAATATCCTAAATAAATTCTTCATATTTATGAAGGGTATCATAAAAAAAATGTTGTCGGTTAACTTTTCCAACTAGGGAATCAATGACTATTTAACCAATCACAGGTTTGTGATTTTCTTGTAGTTAACATTCTCCAAATCCTGTTTTCAACAGCTCTCCATCAGACCTTGATGTTTTTTCTCTCCTCCATATCCATGTTTTCATATAATCTTAGCATGGGATATCTCGTGTGACCTTTTTACTTCTCTTTCTTTCTTTTAATGTCATATTTTTATTAACCCTATTTCCGATATGGGTTTTCCAAAAAAGAATTTTCTATTTTCAACCTCTTATTTTTGAAGAAAGTTTTCAAATTGTGAGGACGCAATTTATTTAAGGAGGGGAGAATTTAACACCCCAATCTTCTATAGTACGCTTCTCTTTGAATAATAGAGCAGCGTCTGTTGTATGCAACTTCGAGATTCTAAAACACTATGACCAATCAAAGTAGTCGTTATGAATATTAATACCCAATTTTTGAAATTATATAAATTTTATATTTCAAAATGGACTTCATTTTTGGATTCGGAATATCAAAATTATCCTATGTTGAATTTTTGGTATTTTTTTGAGAACATCCAATTCTCGATGAATAGTGAAAAATACTTAAAAACAATATTTTTAATCAAAATAATTTATAGTGATAAATTATACTATTGAGTGGTTTTAAAGTATAATTAGAATATAATTTTACCATTTTATCCAATGGTTTTCATTAGAAATAATTTTACTTTAAAATTGGACATAAACAATTGTCAATCTTTTGATAGATATTGTTTCTTAAAAACACGATATTTGTTTTGACAGAGGTAATAATTTTTAAATTAATTACTAAAATTTCTGTGTTTGGATTTGGTAAAATGGATTCCATATTTGGAATCATAAGGTCCAAATTATTTAATTAAGACACCTTTGTTTTTTGACATTATGAATAGTAACGATTGTAATTATCTTTATTTATCGTGATTAATTAGTAATCAGGTAGTTAAGGGTAATAAAATAATATCATAATAATCACAAATGACCCCAAAAAGTGTCGTAATACTACTGGTTGTGTCATGGCCAACCATTTTATGCCTTTTTCCAAGTTTTTGGACCCCATGGAATCACTTTTGGGTGATAGTGACATTTTATTATATTATTTTTTAAAGAGAAAGTATAACCAAAGTATGTATCACCCAAGTAAAAAAAATTAGTTTTGTCTGTGTAAATGATATCTTAGACTATAAATAGTCATTGGAAATCTAAAAATATTTCATACATCATGATATTTTTTTTATAATTTTTAGACATTAAATAAATTAATTTTTTTATGACACCATGATGATGGAGTGATTACCTCATTAATTAACGATTTAAATAAAATGAAAAGATATTGTAAAATATAAGACATACACTTGTCAAAAACCTATTGTATGAGTAGATTTCAAACCCATATCACCTTATCCTCGAAATATATAATTTTGGGACCTTTAAAATCCGAAACTCATTATATAATAAAGTAACATTTCTTGACTTTCCAAGAGTGCCCCTCCTCTCCTCTTATAAAAGGCCCCCACCTCTACCACCTTATTCACACCTTCAAAGCCATTTGGATCAGCCAAACTCTTCCCAAATAATCTCTCAACTTCCCTATACTACTCCTAGATGAATCACATTGGGAAGAATTCTTCCCAAGGAAGCCTTTGGCTCAAATCAAAATGAGTTACCCGATTTTAAGGTAATGTCTTCTCATATGTTCTTTTGTATTATTTTGCTTCTCCAACCCCTTAAACTGTTTTTATTCCATTATTTTGTAAAAAAAACCAGTATCTTCAATATACTAGGATGTTTTTATGAGATTTATTTGATTTAAACTTACACACACCTTCGTCTAATGGTTAAAGAACATACTATTTTTTTGGATGGTGAATTACTGCCTCACGAAACGATGATTGTTTAATCTTCTTCTAACACCTCTCATGGTGGCCATTATGATGACACTATTTATATATATGATATATATTATATTTATGTTTTCATTATGCTTCTTTATTTTTCATTTATGGTATACCTTTATGATTTCCATTATGGGTAAACGCGATAATTTCATTTTAGGAAGTGCGGACTACCGCCCCCTCAAAGTGATTTGAATCAATAATGTAATATGTGGGACATATAAAGGATGTAGTTAATAATATTATATATTATATTATACTTAAATTATAAAATACCTTTATATCATTATGATTTCATTCCATTAAATATGAAATAGAAATGAAAGTGGTGTTCAAGCGTATGTACGGCTTACCGTCTCCATGAACGGTGTATTTCATTTCTTACCTCTAAATGTTATGTAATACTAAAAATGCATGTATCTACTGAATATATATGATATATATGATATCTAAATTATGAATATGCTTTTGGAGATAATGGATATTCTACCACATAAACAACTTTTAATTATAAGATGTTTATTTTTGACTCAAGTACCAAAGATCAACAAAACGACCGTTATTAACATAAATAATTACATAATGTTCATAACATGGTAATAAGTGATATATAAGGAATAATGAAATTTTAAAAGGTTCTTACGAAAGTAGAAATTAACTCTAGTTTATTTCATGAGGTTAAATAACAATCAAGTCCAGTCGGACATGAGGTAAGGGACTTCGTCTCAATATCCTTTCATTAATTCATATTTTTTTTTATACACAAATTTCTTTTATACGGTGTATAAACCCCTTTGACTTTTACTTTTATTCAAATGGAATCTTTTTTATATGAAGCGTTTTACGAAATGACAAAAGAGAATGTTTTTTTGTCGTACGTATGCGGCGACAACGACCTCTCTGCTGTCGTGACCATTATTTGAGTTTCGGCTTTCTCTACAAGCCATAACATTTTTTAAAATGAAAAATAAATACCAATTTTTACTTTTCTTTTATTTGGTATTGAAAATGGTTTTATTATATCAATGTATTGTATTGATATCGTGTGATTGAAATGTTGAAATGTTATGTTTCTTTTATGCATGTTTTATGTGATACGATTATGTTATGGTTTATGATATGTTTAAACCTTTTCATATAAGGAATGAATTGGACTTATTTTGTGATGGGTGGAGCCCGCTATAGCTCCTTGATGCATCGGTAGGTCCCATAAGACAAACTAGTGACTTGGTACAAGGCCTTGACAAAATTTTATTTGTAGTCTTGGCACGAGGCCTCGGCTATGTGGTTATTATAGTCTGGAATTATGCATTCCATCATTATGAAAGTGGTTATTGACATTGCATGTGATTATTCGACTAGTAAAATATCCATGTGAATAAGTAAATGGAATTACTTCATTTTATTTTTTCCATATTATGCTGAAGTTCAAGTTTAAAAGGATTTTGTTTTAGTTATAAATTTCCTTAAATGTTTATGTTTATTTATAAAAGATTCCTCTATATTGTTATCCTTACTGATCATCTGAGCTCACCACTTTCTATGTTTTATTTTCCCAGGATGTGAAAAAATATTTTATGACTTACCTGTAGGGATAGTCTGAAGGGGGTATGAGTTTGGACTTTGGAGACTATTTTATTGTGATTTTTCACTTTATGATTTAATGTAACATTTATAAATGTATCTTGTGTTTCCATGGATACTAAACTAATCGGTCTTTCGAGACTTGACCTTTTGTGATCATGCCAATGTTACGTAATAATGCACCGACTCTGGGTAACTGGGATCGGGGCGTTACACTCCGATTGAATTATGAATGGATTATCAAGATTCACTACACCATTGAAACACTAAATCTAGATCCAAAGTATTTTTATGAGATATACAAAGATGAAATAATTTTAATCACATATATCTAAAACAGAAGATACTAAAGTTGAAGCTACTAATGTTTTACCTCTAACAATAGATAGTCGGACACCTTACTCCTTTGGTAGAGGTTTCACTACATACATCTGTACTAATTTATAGACCTAAGCTACACCATGACTACCCAAACTGGTTCCACTCAATTGGAGATGTATATCCTATATCTTGGAATCCTCAACCACACCCACTTCATAGCCAATATGACTAATTGTGGTCCATATTCCAACCAAACACGAATTTATAGATCATATTATTGAAATTGGTGATAGTGAGGATACTCTCCCACTATGACTATAGGGGAAGGTCCAAAAAAATTAGATTCCTTATTTTGTCCAGAATTGTTATTAAACTAGGTCTCAGTCATATAAAGGCTTTATGTGAACATACCTCCCACACCGATGTCATATAATATAACAACTGAGGGGGATACTCTAGATACCGATACTCTATTGATAACCCACAAATAAATTCATCCAACCACTAGTTGGAATATCAATATACCTCGGTTATGAACTTCCTAGAATTTTAAATTCATATTAACTCATGTTATGATCAGTGATATAGGATTCCTTCATAATTCAGAAGATAATAGTCTAAATAAAAACATTGACATGATTCCAGATAGTATAAATGATCCCATCCCTGAAGTGTATCAATCGATAATGATCCTCAGTAGTGAATAAAGGTATAAAATACTTAATTTAAGCAAATCAGGATGAATAATCCATGATTGATAGGAATCCTTTCTATAGTTGATGTAAATATGATGCTTTGTGAGCTCTTAGCACCTCTATAATGGAATGGTCACAGGAAGAATCCTAGAAATCTCCATGACCCACATCCTGAAGATGGTATGCCTATGGGATAACATTGAACTACCATAGGGAAGAACCAAGAATCATATATGTGTTGACATTGAGCCTCATTAATAGATTTGTATCCAGATTCTCATTGATATATAACATAGCCTCTAGAAATGACTCAACATCCCGTGAACCACTTTCCCCCGAAAACATGGGTGGATGCTACTTGTGAAATTATCACGTCAACTCTATTATATTAGGGAAATGTGATGGAGGTCCTTGAATTAAATATATAACCCATATAAAACCCTCTGAAATCTAGGAATCATCACCCAAGTTAGTTATTATTATTGGTACTACATGTGGTACAAATGAAGGGTTATGTGCCACCACTTCATGGGAATGATATTATCCACCTTAATGGTGTGGTAATTAAGGTCATCATGGTGTTATAGATCTAAATATTTCAACAAGATTCCTCACATAATATTTTAAAATTATATAATTTTAAAATATGATAATAATAAATGTAAAATAATTCTTATATAAGTGTTATCCCCCTTGTGTGATCATAAATCCAAGTCTGGGAGTCATATAAGGTTGAGATGAAACACTAGAGATACTAAATACTTCCCACTACTAATGTCTAGTCTAGGTGAAGTACTATTTTTATATTATATGTTATGATATAACGTTTTTCAATTTCATGTTAGGTGAAAATACTCATTGTGTTACAATTAGAATCACTATTTATCATCAACCATGTCTATTTTAAATTTTTAACTCGATAGTTCTGAAATATTTCATTATAAGTAACTATATATATATATATAAGATTAGTTATATGAGAATATCATTAAAAAGTTTCAAATTACTACACATTAAAATTGTTAAAGGTATTGCATGTCATGACAATTGGGATTTTATGATGGTTAAATTAAATGGATCATAATTACCAATATATATAGTAAAACGATCATTACATTACAATAAGAATACATGAAATATCAACTTACTATCATTTTTTCTCATGTGACTAATGATCCATGAATCTAAATGTTGTAATTAGTGAGGTAACATCATAAAGATATATGGGAAAACCAATTTATGTTGATGTAGAAACATTAATTATTCTTATTATTTTATCACTTCATGAAAACATTTGGGCAATATAAATTAAAACTATTATGTTCCATGGAACATGAAATAGATTGGGCATGAATTATGTCAATGTGGCCTTGAATAATGAATGGAATATAAATCCTCACATTTGTATAATGATTCATGAAATAATACCTCCTTTCAATACTCGTCCATGTGTAAAAAAAATTCTGCAACAATAATAAAATCCAAAATCTATGTGATTCAACCAATGGAAAAATATTTAAAACCGTAAAATGAATAATCCATATCATCAAGTCCTATCATATCCAATGTTTTCTCTCAAGTGTGTTTTAGATACTCCCAGACACATGATCTTCCCCATATTATGATATGTTCCTTATCTCTTGTGTAATAACACAAATAGTAAGAAAAAAACAAGGAAAATATGACCTTATACTAATTTTTTTCATCTTAGAACCGGTTCACTTGTTTTTTAGCTGAGGCTGGTTGATTAATTGACCTCAAGAGTGCCTCACCATTTTTCTGAGGTTTCTGACTAGTCATGAGGATCCACATTGTTACAGTAGGGATATGATACCCTCATGATCAGAGTATCACTATTGTACAATAAATGAATTAATAGTGGAAGTATAATAACAAAAAAATGAATGAATATAAATCATCAAAAAAATAAAAATATATTAATCCAAATGGGTAAACATATACAAAATGATGATTATGTGACAGATCTATAAAAAAAGAATCCATAGATGTATGTACACATACATATATGTAATTAAAAGAACCAAAAAGTATATTAAGTCTATCTTTTATATAAACATGATACAAGGCTTGGTCATAAAATCTCAATATCCCATGATATAATCAATTAGGAATCCAAGGATAGGTTATTTACCTTGTCTTTAATTGCATCTATAAAGTATTCTCATGTACCAAATAGAGGTCTGAACAGGTTGTGAGTTATACTTAGTAGGCCACCACCAATGGAATCTATAAAAATAAAATCCTTTAATATAAATTAAATAGTGTAAAGTTATAGTGATGGGAAGTGTAATATCCTATATGAAAAAATAATAATCACATTTGGCTCAGACTGTTCATGGGATAACCGACCAACCGTACCTACATCAACTCATGCTGATAATGTCTAAAAAATGGATCAACAAGGGGCTTGTGTCTGGCATATATAATCAATATGTATCTATTTTTGTATTCATAAAATAAGACCCATGGTAAAACTAGCGTGTCCATGTCATAATAATAGTAATGCATGTCCAGTCAGGAATTAAGGAATCCTTACCTTATAAGGTTAACCATCTCACAACACATGAACCATACATCATAGAGGAGCATTCAAAGTGTGGTATGAGGGGTGTACCCAAGGAATACCATAGAAAATGTTTCTAGAAGAGTCCATAAAGTTTTTCATAGTAAATCCAGAGCTAAAGATGATTGGGATCTAAGGGAAGTATCTTAGGATCCTCTTTTATAAAGACATTAGAAAAATATATGGATTGTATCTGAGGAACTAATATATCCATATATGATTTGAGTAAATCATCAGTACTATTAAAAGAAATTTACCTATAAATACAACACTAAAAATTTCCAAGGTGGGATATCCTTTGTAAAATGGACCATTGAATCATGGTGGAATCATCTACGTGTTCAATGAATTTACATAGGAATCCAAGGATATCTCCAGTATGACCATTCCAATAATAAGAAAAGTCCATAGTAGTATTAGAATATTATGTATAATGAAATTATCAAGGATTTTAAATAACTATTCCATTTCATTCACTTTATATATTTCATTTTATTATAATTTAATTTAACAATGAAAATGGACTATTTTATGTTCCATACCATTCATACTTTGATTTCAATTAATAATATCCAAGATATAAATTCTTTCCTAATCATATTTGTTAACTCATACATTTAAATTATAAAAATCCCATTATGAAGCCAAACCAAACACACCAATGTATTTGTTTTATTTATATGTTAAGGTTAACATAAAAATATTTTTGGTAAACCCAATGGGGCGGCTCAAGTTGAAGTCCTTAACCTAAAACGATAATATGTGTATCTAATATGTAGTTAAATTTCAAAATAAAATAAAAAATATAGGGGAAAATGATTTTAGGGGGAAATAATGTGTGAAACTAGTGTGTGGAAAAATGATCACATTTATAAACTGACAATACTTGAGAAAAAATACAAACACCACCTATATTATGGGGAAAGATGAACAATCATCCAGTACCAGCCCTTGGGTTTTTTAAATCAGAAGAAAATATAAAAATTAAAAAATAACCTAAAATATATATAATATTAGTTAACACAAAAACATTAATGAAGATGAAATTATAAAATGAGACAAAATGTAACGGATTGAAGCTCTTACTGAAAGGAATTAAACATTATAGATAGAACATTATTTTGTTATCAGATGAGGGAGAGGCCAAAAATCCTATAATTGAGGAACTGAATAAAATAAGAGGGGTAAGGGGGTTCTACACATTGCAATGAGTTGTGAAATGGGGGTTAATTTATAATTATAATAGGGGAAATTTACTTTTGCTCTCTAAATTAAGAGGTTGCATGGTTGTCAAATCCATGCTCTATACCTGTGATAGACACTGTCCATTGTGAACCCTTTTCTGATTATCCTACATATTATGGGAAACATATGCTCCAACCATGTAGGGTGACTACCTATGTGTAATAAATGGTGTACGGTAAGAACATGGTTTTCTAATGTATGTGCTACTCATGTGGGTGACCTCTATAATAGGTCTATAATTTGTTTCCAGGAAATGACGGCTTTATCACATAGGTATTCAATCCATACCCCCTTATAAAAGGGCATCTTGGATTTAACTTTGTAAGTACTACTAACAATGTTCAAGTTATGTGACTCATACATATTCTCTAAAATTTCAAGCTACAGGATCTGAATAATCCCTAGACGATCCTGAAAACTATTATAAGCTCATTTTCACCATTATAATATTAAAACTAAAGATGAAAATTAAAAATTAAACCATTAATAACGTGAATGAAAAAAGAGGTTATTAGACTTTTGAAGAGACTAAAACCAATAGGACATTGGTAAATGTGTTGGGGATATATTTTTTTGCAGATAGTCTGAGCTGGGTTGATCATGGTTTGTTTATATGTTAAGTAGTGATAGTTTCATTTTATAAGTGATAGGGGAGACTATTTTGAAAATACTTTTAATACTAAAATAAAACAATTTTCATTTTAAAATAATCTAGAAACAAAAATATCCAAATTTCATATATTATATAATGATGGTCTATAACTAAATCAATAAATTAATCACGGGAATGTTTTTGTGATATTTTTGCATTATCCCGTAGTTTAACCCCCTTTTAAACTTTATTTCCCATTACTGTGGTGATTAAATTTCATTACTAAAACACATTTTTGTGACCCATAATGATATTTATCATACGAAAAAATTTAATATTCCCATTCTAAATATGAAAAAATGTCATCGAATTTAATTTATAAAGCTGAATGAAAATAATTTTATTATCCACAAAAAAAACTGTTTAATTTCTTTTAGAAATAATTTATTTTAGAAGTATAATTAAAATTTATTTTCATTAAAATCCATATAATAATCATTAAAATAATATTAACATATTTTATGGTGACTAAAGTAATCTAATTATGAGAAAAATAAATTTCAAACATAAAAAAAATTTATTAAGTGATAAAACATTTTCCTATTAAATGATTTTATACTCATTTGAAACCAATTAATAAAAAATATATGAATTATTTTTTGGTTTCATACATTTATAAAAAATATATATTTCATTAGTTTAATACTCTATATAAGATAAATATATCTTTAAAATAAAACTTATAAAATATAATGAAAATAATGTTTCTAAATAAAACATTTCTGTTTCACCACGAATTAGTAGATTAATATTTCTTATCATTATTTAATAGTTATATTTATGTTATTATTTTATTTTACTAATTGTTACTACAATTTTATCATTACATATTATTTATATCATTTACTCAAAATTATAAAAGTTAAAAAATATGCAATTCATGAAAACGGTTATTTTAAAATCAGTTGTACTTTTTAATTAAAATAAAAACTTTTAATTTCAAACAATAATTTATTCATTAAAATAAGTCAAATTTATTTATTTGGTATTGAGTTATATTTTTTATTATAAAAAATCATTACTTAGTTTAGTTCTTTTTTTGTGTGTATCAAAATCTATTGTATGTCTTAGTTTAATTTAATGGAGAATATATAGAAAACTCAAAGGGTGTTATATTCTCCCCGAACATTAAATAAATTTCTCCACAGCATTTTAATTTTTATTTACCAAAATGAATTTATTTTAATATTGTTATAAACTCATATGTGAATTTTATCATGATAAATATTTTCCAAGTTAGTACTAGGAAACATATTATTTCTTAATTAAATATTTCTAAAACAATGTTTGTAGAAATAAAAGACTCATACTTATAGATAGTTTTCAAAAATCAAGCCTTGATAGAGAAAAAAATTTACCACATAAGACGTGAAATATTACTCTTTCTTGGTTTTGAGGAATTAATTTACCATCGAAATATATAATATGAAAAAATACATAGCTTGGATTATTTCCATTCTATATGAATAATTTCATCATTCAATAGTGTTTTGTTAATTTTTCAACCTTGGATTCAGCTCATATAATAAATGAAAAAATTACCATGATGAATATTTCATGAATGAATCCTAAAAAGATTATTTTAATGGATCATAAGTTCTATAAATGATTTAAAATTATTCCTAATATCACTATCGATTTACTTTATCCAAAATGCTCATCTTAATTTATTATACAACTAAATATGAATAAACCATTATTTTAATATGTCATAAATAAATATAGAAAACCCCAAAAATAACATCCTAGGTGAAACATAAATCATTCCAAAAATAAATAATCCCTAAAAATCATAAAATACAATTCACCAAATTAAAAACCAAAACAAATCAGAGGATTTATTCAAATTTTATTCAAAAATAAACATTATTTTTCTATTTAAAGTTATTGAACCTAAATAATCATAAACAATATAACATATTATATCCTAAAATAAAAAATTATTGAAATATATGCTCCTAGAAATATATTAATCTACCCTAAAATAATGTTAATCTTCTTTAAATTATATTGTTATTCAATCCACAAGGTTTTGAATATATATAAACTTATATTCTATTAATTCAATAATCCCATTTTTCTACTTAATCATAATCATATAACGTACAAAAATAAATTATAATCTATACATAGATCTTCTATTCTTCATAAAATCTAATAAATATTCCCCCAAAATATCATTAACCACCTTTGAATGTAATAAAATTACATCTCAAATGGGTAATTATTCCACTCATATTTGATCCTACATAAAATCGTAAAAACATTTTGGTATCCATAATTTTTAAATTTTCATCTTATTATAAAATCATAAATTTTATTTATATCTAAAACATACTCTAATACGAACAATAATGACTTTAAACCCTTCCACAAGTATCTGGTGCTAAAAACATAATCTTTTTATAACACCTTGATTAAATGGAACCATCCCTAATTATAAGATTAAAAGACATTATTGATTCACTTACATACCAAAAACCTTTTTATGTTTAATTATTTATTAAACTATGAAGACAAATACATATTAAAACCCATATATTTCGCTCATAATGGTAATTTTTACCATTATATAAATATTTTATTATCCAATAACACTTTCTTAACATTACCTGAAATATTATATAAACATGATCTCATTTTTTCTATATAATACTTATCAATCTTCTCTATAAATTGCTAAAATTGAAAAACAATATGGGTAAGCTCAAATTATTAGTGAGGTATATATTACAACGTTGACTATCATAAAATAAATATGTAAAACATAATATGGAAAGAATAAATAAGGATAAATTCATTCCATAAAACTAATAACATGGGAATAAAATATATCCATGGATTAAAAAAATTTAAACAATTATAGGGATAGTACTAATTGATTCTATAATGATGGAATTTATAATTTCATATATCTTAATCTTACAATCATGTCTGCATCCTAAGAAATTATCTATTAATAGGTAACATATACAACAAACACTTATGATAGTTTGTCTCATAAGGCCTACTAATACATTGTTGGGATATATAATTCATGGAGATGGCCATTAATAAATAAGTAAAATTAATTCAATATATGAAAGTAAATAATAAAAAATATATAATCATGTTATCCTCGTGATAAATTAATATTGAAAAACGAAATTCAAATATATGGATTTTCAATATTTTACTAGAAACTATAATTATGGTTATCTTAGGGAACACCCAATATTCAAAAGAACTAAATATAAATTATTTCTAGTGGAATGGTATTGGAATAGATTTTATTTCTATTTATATTGGATTATTAAGAACGAAAAAGGTTGTAATATGTGATTCCTATTATAGTGATTTCATTTTCATCACCCACAAAAAACATAAGAACATAAATAATGATTTAATGTATTATTTGTACTTGAATGATACTCACTTATATATTAACATAATATACATAACACTTTAAAATGGTATAACATAATAAGATACCAAGAGTTGGATTATTTGATACTCTTAATTTAAATATTTGTAAATAAGTTTGTAAAAATACTATTAACGCCCCCTTTGTGTGTCAAACTATGTGCTCAGTTTAGACAATTAGATATGAAATTATTTTAGATATAGTTAATACCCAACAAAAAAGTTGGTGTATTACCCATATATTTATTTAATCTAGAGTTTGCATCAAAATGATTATATAAAAACATGGATTTCATTACTAATAATTCAAAAACACGTAAATTTTCCAAAATTGAAGTTGTTGTCTAATATATATATTTGTTCATATTTTTTTAAAAAGTTAATTTTAGACAAAATTTATTTAAATAATTAATCCTTTAAAATAAATAATGTTAATGTTAGTAAAATAAGAGTAAAACATAAAGTCATATGTTAAATTGAATCAGTATATTCATTCTTTTAAAAAAATAAACATTATGTTGGAAATAGAAAATTAAATGGATTCTGGGAGTATTATTTCCATTAAAAAACAGAGATACTTATAATTAAATATGAGTTAAAAATAATTTTCATTTTTATAAAAAAATAAGGTTGATCTGTTAAAAAATATTATTTTAGACAATTGTAATGAAAGTGAAGTTTGACTCATATAGAAAATTCTAAGATGATATCTCCTAAAACAATTTATAAATGTTAAAATACACATGAAAAAGGCCCCAACAAATATTTTATATTGATATTAGAATAATCTCGAATAAAAATATGGAATTTTGACATGAATGATAAAACATTATGTAAAAACATTAAAACCATTAATGTTAATATTATAAAAAACCTTATAGATTATGTACTATTTAAATTATAACCCCAAAAAAGTGATAACGTGAAATAGAAAATTAAATACCATGATTATATATGAAATCATTATATAATAAATTTTTTATGTGGTATATACACTATATTAACTAAAATAGGTGTGAAGAAAAACATGTCTCCAGGAATAAATTTTTGAGAAATGAAAATTTATGGATAAGGAAATAAATGAATCAACATTAAATGAAAAGGAAAAAATAAATTGAAATAAAAATAAATTAAAAAATTACTTATTTATGATATAATGAATTTATTGGGCAGTAAGTGAACCATGTTCAATAAAAATAATTTAATATCTTGATATATGTACTAAATAATTAAAATTATGGAGAAGAAACCCATATATTGAATCCCCATTTTCTCAATAAAAATATAACATTCTATATAATAAATTAATATTTATTAATAAATTATTTCATAATGGTATTCAAGTTTATTATATTTTATAAAAATTTTATATCTTAATTTATTACATAGTTATTTGTAATGGCCCAAACCTCTCCGACCCATTCCTTTGTCAAAAAGAAGGCCACGAAGTGTTCTGGAGGGTAAAATAGACTTTTCCCACGCCTTCTAGAATTTTGAAACTAAACTCCGTGTAGTTTGAGTACACATCGTGTACCCCCTTGCTGGGTATACCCCATGTTGAAGGTTGTGACCTTGCCGTGTGAAATAAATGGGTGCACGCCGTGTACCCCAAACTACACGTCGTGTAGTCTCCCCCCGCGTATGCATAACTGTGTGTTGACCAGGAAAAGGTTGTCTGTCATGTTGAAGGCCGTGTCCATGCCATGTGAAATAAACGATTACATGCCGTGTATCCAACACTACACATCGTGTAGTCTTTCCCCGCATACGTGTTACTGCGTGTTGACCAGTCAACGGTCATGTGTCGTGTTGGAGTCATGTCCTTGCCGTCTAAAATAAATGGGTACACATCGTGTATCCAATACTACATGTCGTGTAGTCCCTCCCCACGTATGTGTTACCTTCAAGTCGTGTGTTGACCAGTCAACGGCCGCGTTCCGCGTTGAAGGCCGTGTTGGAAGTCACGTGGTGACCATGTGAAACGATTGTGTACACTTCATGTACCATAAAGTACATGTCGCGTACTTTTTCTTTTCTGGCCTATAAAAGGAGGGGTCCCCTCCTTCTTTTCACCTCACCCCTCTCCTCCCCATTCCTCTGAGCAGAGCTCTCCCAAGAGACTCGAAGGCTCCTTTTCTTCCATAACTTCTTCATCCAAGCTCCGATTTACAATCCGTCAGCGGCCACGGGATCGTAAATATGAGTTGGAACTTCTAAGATTGGATCTGTTTTCTTTTCATCGGCCTTTCCATTCCAAATTCCACCCGAGGAGGTTTTTTGGGGACTCGACAGAAGTGACAGACGCCGACGGACGTCTTCTAAAGTTGATCCGGGGGGAGTGTTGTGATCATAACCTATTGAGGTAGGGATCTTACCTTCGTCTCTCTAAATTGTGCATCATGCAGGGTGGGTGTCCTCAAGTTTACGTGAAACACTTTTGAACTGGTTTAATAAAGATAATAACGGGATTATATAACGGGGATGGGAAGTTTTTAAATGCAGTAACATTATTTATATCCTGTGATATTATGTTGTGAATTTAATAGGCTTATTCCTACAAAAAATAACGGTCATTGGGGGCCTTTTTATTGCGCAATTAAATGTTTCCCTATCTTTCTAGACCGTTTTTTGTAAAGGGAACCTTGTTGAATGTGGAATTTGGTTAATCACGTAAAGTTGGCTGATTAAAATCCGGAACCCTTGTGTGATCACCCCGGTTAAACCAAACGGAATAATGAACATGTGGGTGTTGGCTTAGATAAGTGGCATGTGATGGGGGTGTTTTGTGGGATTTTTGTGGATTGGGTGAGAAGTGGGGCCGCGGTTGACTTGGTTGTGGGTTGGTGTGAATGTTATGTTGGTGACAGGCAGTGGGGCTACAATAAATGGTATTAAAGGGATAATGATGTACGGGGTTCGGTGTGTTTGTGGTTATGGTGGTTGGAATTGGGGCTGCAGGTATGGGTTGGAATGTGAATGGACCATGGGTTGTGATTAATAAATAAAAAGTGGAAGAGTTAATGAATGGTGGGTCATGGTAATGGAATGAGATTAAATCATCAATGGGTTAGTTAGTTAATAAGGAAGGATTTGTTGTGCTGCTTGTGTTTTCCTAACTTGATTTGTGGATGGCAGGGATATGTTTTACAAATGATCAATGTGGTTGGTTGTGGATAGTTGCCCAGTAGTTAAGGAACAAATAAGCTGATTCTATTGAAACCTGAAAACCTAAATGGGGTTGGGGTTGTTTGTTGTATGCATGTTTCGTAGTAGCAGTGCCAAGGCACGTGCTCAGTTTCTCTGTTTAGAAGCCATAAGTTGGGCTGAGTGTTTGGTGTGTGTATATATATATATCTGTATCTTTGTGTTTTATCGCACCCCACCCATGTAGATCACTTAGTGTCGAACACTCCCATTTCATGGGAGAGGGTGTTTACCCATAGTTACTAGCTCCTTCCTGCTCCTTCATCCCTAGGTTGTGATGGCTTGAGGCGACCTCACACCTAAGACCCTTCAGTTAGGTTTCGATTGGGGTGGATTGGCCCAAGACTCTTCGGGCATGTTTGTTTTCCCAAGAATCTTGGGGATGAGGCCCAGGTGTCTTCAGGCGAGAGTTCTATTACTATTCCCAAGAATCTTTGAGATGAGGCCCCGGTGTATTCAGGTGGGGACGTGATCGTGGTTGTGAGGCCCAGGTGTGTGCTGGTGGGATACGTGGTTGTGAGGCCTAGGTGTGTGCGGGCGGGATGCGTGGTTGTGAGTCCCAGGTGTGTGCGGGCGGGATGTGTGGTTCTTGAGGCCCATTTGTGTGCGGGCGGGAAGAGTGTGGTAGCGTCAGGACTTTCGCCATTAGGAAGAGCAGTTAACTAGTGGGAAATGGTTCGGGGTACCCAATACTCTTGTTATTATATACTACTACCTGTTTTGATTGTGTTTTTGGTGAGTGTGGCTGGTGAGGATGGGTGGATAGAATTCCTTGCTAGGTTTTTTCTGTTGTTCTCACAGGACATTAGGATGTCTCCCCACTTTTGAACGAAATCTTTAGGTTTCCCTACTGATTATACTTGTATGTTCACCCTACATTTACTTTCAGGTTTCTAGGAGGACTACCAAGGCCATGCGGGACCCTACTAGTCGGACAGTTGGAGCTGTTGTAGTTTTTGTACTCTTGTTTCTTTTGGTATTGTACTTTGAGATTTCTTGTACTTCCACCATGTTATAAAACTGTTTAAACATGCATGTGGGATTGGTTTGGGTTTATTTCTATACACTTGTTCTTTTTCTTTTTGGGTGGTTGACTTGTCCTATTTCCCGATCTTAAATAATAAAAAGGGTAATGCCTTCCATATTCATGAAAACTCATACCCTTGGTGCTAGTCGCCACCCCAGGGCCTATTGGAGGTGGGACCTGGGGGACATTATCTCCCTTTCACCATTTCCAGCTAAGGAGGGGCATCTTTGGTGGGATGGGGTTGTGACAGAATGGTATCAAAGGTGATGGTTGAGAGATAGGATAGAGTATGGAGTTAGGAATAGTGAGGATTGTATGGGATGGTAGGGAAATAGTGTTGGTCAATCTTGGTGTGTAACATAGGCCAGGGAAGACCGGCTAGGACACGGGATTTTAGGGTCCCCCGTGATCCGATGCAAAGACTCTGAGCCTACCGAATGACCAAGTGAGACTACATTAATTACAAGGTAGAGACCCTAGGGAAGGTACATGCATCATCATGATTGTGTTTTACTTGATTTTGGTGTTCTGGGAAAGAAATTGAAATAATAATGATAAAATAAAACCTTGAGAAATTTCCTTTCTACTCGGGCTTAGGCGTTCTTTGTTTACCGTACCGCTATCGAACCTGGTAGACATCAGAGAGGAAGAGGAGCTGGGCATGGACAGTTGCACGCAGCAGAGCTGACAGCTCCGGCAGGACCAGAGGTGGTGTGAGGTACGGTTTGTTTTTTCAGAACTCTTGTTTCCTCTTTGTTCGATTCGGGAGCTTTGCATTCCTTTGTTGCCCCTGGTCTAGCCCATGCTTTGGGACAAGGCGTAGAGAGAATTTCTGTACCACTGGTGCTGAGTACACTAGTTAGAGGCCAGACCAGCGTATCTTGTTTTTTTCTGGGATGTGGGCTGACGTTGGGACCACATCGATTTAGTGGGGACCTTCTTCTGTTACGGATGCATCCATACGATGTCATCCTAGGCATCGACTGGTTATTTTCTATTAGTGTCGTTATCGACTTCTTCTGGAGAAGATTCGTGTTCTCCGATGTGGATGGGCATCACGTATCTTTTGTTGGCGAGAGGAGCTATCAGGTAGGAAGCCGGCATGTGAAGCCTCTCCTTTCCTTGTTATGCGGGTTATCAATGGTTCCAGCTGATACAGAGATGATGGATGTCCCATAGGTTGTTGGGGAGTTCCTTGATGTTTTTTCTGAGGAGGTTGTGGCGGATTTACCTCTTTGGGGAGCGCTTTGTGGTCTTCTCAGATCACAAGAGCCTGAGTTATATCTTCTCCCAGTGTGACCTAAACCTACGGCAATGGAGATGGGTCAAGTTCCTCCAAGACTATGACTTTGAGATCTCTTACACTGAAGGTAAGGGCAAAGTTGTGGCTAATTCCCTGAGCAGGAAGTCGCATCAGGAAGTGGTTCGGGAATCCGAGGATTCTTGGAAGGCGATGGGGGAGTTGGCTGCCTTGCACTTGGATGCAAGTGTAGAATGTGTTATAGTCTGTTTGTTTCAGATGACGGTACAGTCCTCATTGTTGCAGCATATGGAAGAGTCTCAGTGGGGGGACTCCGAGGCGGAAGTAATGCAGGATCGTGTTGATCAGGGAAGCGCTCCAGAAGGATGGTCAGAGGAGAGCCGACATCGGATGCTTTTCCATGGAAGGTTGTTTGTTCCGGAGGCGAAACATGGGGTAATTCTCTTTGAGTCTCATAGCTCAACCTTGGAGGTACATCTAGAAGTTTCAAAAATTTATCGAGGCCTGAGGGAACAGTTTTGGTGGCCCGGGGTGAAACGGGCAGTGGCAGAGTTTGTGGCTAAATGCCTAGTGTGTCAACAAGTGAAGGCTGAACATCATTTTCCCAGTGGTTTGTTGAATCCTTTAGATGTCCCCGAGTGGAAGTGGGATGACATCTCAATGGAATTCATCACAGGACTGCCCATAGCTCAGGGTGGTTATGTTGATATCTGGGTAGTGCTGGATAGAATGACAAAATCAGCTCACTTCTTTGCAATTAAGGAGTCAGGCCCGATGAGTACCTTAGCACAGAGGTACGTAGACGAGGTGGTGCATTTGCATGGGGTCCCAAAGACTATCATCTCAGATCGGGTTACTTGGTTTACCTCACGAGTATGGAGGGGGTTACAACATTCTTCCGGCACCCAGCTACGCCTTAGCACTGCTTTCCACCCCCAGACTGATGGGTAGACAGAGCGGACTATCCAGACGTTGGAGGACATGCTGTGGGCATGCGTTCTAGATTTCGGAGGATAATGGGTATCACACTTGACATTAGTAGAGTTTTCCTACAACAATAGCTTCCACTCTACTATTGGAATGGCACCGTTTGAGGCTTTGTATGGGAGACCATGTCGTTCACCCATTTGCTGGGCAGACGTTGGTGAGAAAGGTGCTCTTGGGCCAGAGGTAGTGCATACCACCATAGAGATAGTCCATCTTGTACGTGAGAGGATGAATGTGGCTCAGGACCGACAGAAGTCTTATGTTGATTGTCGAAGGAGGCCTTTGGAGTTAGAGGTGGGAGGCCATGTGTTCTTGAAAGTTTCCCCTTGACGGGGGTAGCGGAGGTTCGGGAAGGGGAGTAAACTCTCCCCTAGGTTCATCGGACCTTTCAAGGTGCTGAGGCAAGTCAGTGATGTGGCATATCAGCTGGTCCTGCCACCTCAGTTGGAGAAGCTTCATGACGTATTCCACGTCTACCAGCATCGTCGGTACTTACACAACGACTCCCAAATTATCTACTGGGGAGAGTTAGATATGGGAGACGATGCAGCCTTCGAGGAACGACCAGTAAGAATCTAGGATCATAAATAGAAGGTGCTCCGTGGATGAACCATTCTGTTGGTTTGTGTGTTGTGGAGGCATGGCGGCCTCGAGGAGAGAACTTGGGAGCGGGAGACCTAGATGCACGCTTAGTACCCGGAGTTGTTTTGACTTTTGTATTCCCTTGTTCTTCTAAGATTTGTGTTTATGTTATACTATGTACCTTTGATATATTGAATGTTTGGCTTGTCGGTTGTGAGACCTTTTGTTTTCCTTGTTCTCTGGAAGTGTGTAACATGTCCGGATGTGTAGGAAAAAAGGAAAAACTTGATCCTTAATCGAGACGCATTAATGCAGATGCGATTGAACCCGTGTGGGTGAGTTAGTGCTGCATAAAGCGGATAATATCTCGACATAGGAGTAGGAATTTCCCCAAACCACATGTTCGGGAAGTGTGTTGGTGGTGCGGTGTTGGGGGCAGTGTAAGTTGGAAAAATCCTAATGTATGAAAGTGGGAAGACCCAATTCTTAATCGAGACGCATTAATGAGGATGCGATTAAACCCATGCAGGCGAGCCAGTGCCGCATAAAGCGGATAATATCTTGACATAGGAGAAGGAATTCCTAACACATATGATTAGGGTTGTTGGTTGGGTTCCTGTTATAATGAGAACCCTAAGAGGTATATTGTTGGGTTTCCTCTGGGTTGGTTTTTGATTTCTCGAGGAAGAGAATGTTTTAATAGGTATCTGATGTAATGGTTCAGACCTCTCCGGCTCATTCCTTTGTCAAAAAGAAGGCCACGAAGTGTTCTGGAGGGTAAAATTGACTTTTCCCACTCTTTCCAGAATTTTGAATCTAGAGGTCATGTAATTTGAGTACACGTCATGTACCCCCTTGCTGGGTATACCCCGTGTTGAAGGTCAGGACCTTGCCGTGTGAAATAAATGGGTGCATGCCATGTACCCCAAACTACACGCCGTGTAGTCTCTCCCCGCATACGTGGAACCGTGTGTTGACCAGTCAATGTTTGTGTGCCGTGTTGAAGGGTGTTTCCTTACTGTGTGAAATAAATGAGTACACGCCGTGTATCCAACACTACACGACGTGTAGTCTTTCCCTGTGTACGTGTTACCGTGTGTTGACCAGTCAATGGTTGTGTGCCATGTTGGAGCCGTGTCCTTGCCGTGTGAAATAAATTGGTACATTCCATGTATCCAATACTACATGCTGTGTAGTCCCTCCCCGCATATGTGTTACCTTCAAGACGTGTGTTGACCAGTCAACGGTCGCGTTCCGCATTGAAGGTCGTGTTGGAAGCCGCGTGGTGACCGTGTGAAATGACCGAGTATACGGCGTGTACCATAAAGTACACGTCGTGTACTTTTTCTTTTCTCGCCTATAAAAGGAGGGGTCCCATCCTCCATTTAAAATCACCCCTCTCCTCCCCATTCCTCTGAGCAGAGCTCTCCCAAGAGACTTGAAGGCTCCTTTTCTTCCATAACTTCTCTGTCCGAGCTCCGATTTATGATCTGTCAGTGGCCACGGGATCGTAACGATGAGATGGAACTTTTGAGCTTGGATCTGTTGTCTTTACTTCAGCCATTCCTTTCCAACATCCACCCGAGGAGGTTTTTCCGGGACTCGACAGAAGTGACAGACGTCGACGGACTTCTTCTAATGTTGATATGGGGGGAGCGTTGTGATCAGAACTTGTTGAGGTAGGGATCATGCATTCGTCTCTCAAAATTGTGCATCATTTGGGGTGGGTGTCCTCTTGTTAACTTGAAACACTTTTGAACCGGTTTAAAAAAGATAATAATTGGCTTATATAACGGGGATGGAAAGTTTGTGAATGCATTTACATTATTTATATCTTGTGATATTATGTTGTGAATTGAATAGGCTTATGCCTACTGAAAATCACGGTCACTGGGGGCCTTTTCTTGCGCAACTAAATGTTTCAATATCTTTCTATATTGTTTTTGTAAAGGGAACCTTGTTGAATGTGGAATTTGGTTAATCACATAAATTTGGATGATTAAAATCCGGAACCCTTGTGTGATCACCCCGGTTAAACAAAATGGAATGATGATCATGTGGGTGTTGGCTTGGATAAGTGGCATGTGATGTGGGTGTTTTGTGGGATTGTTGTGGATCGGGTGAGTAGCAGGGCCGTTGTTGACTTGGTTGTGGGTTGGTGTGATTGTTATGTTGGTGATGGGCAGCGGGGCTGCGATAAATGGTATTAAAGGGATAATGATGTACGAGATTCGTTGTGTTTGTGGTTATGGTGGTTGGCAGCGGGGCTGTAGGGATGGGTGGGAATGTTAACGGACCATGGGTTTTGATTAATAAATAAAAATTTGAAGATTTAATGAATGGTGGGTCATGGTAATGGAATGGGATTAAATAATCAATGGGTTGGTTGGTTAATAAGGAAGGATTTGTTTTGCTTCTTGTGTTTTCCTAACTTGATTTGTGGATGGAAGGGATATGGTTTAAGAACGATCTATGTGGTTAGTTGGGGATATATTCCCCGTCATTAAGGAACTAATAAGCTGATTCTATTGAAACGTGAAAACCTAAATGGGGTTGTGGTTGTTTGTTGTAAGCATGTTTCGTAGTAGCAGTGTCGAGGCACGTTCTCAGTTTCTCTGTTTAAAATCCATAGGTTGGGCTGAGTGTTTGGTATATATATATATATATATATATATATATATGTATCCGTATCTTTGTGTTTTATCTCACCCCACCCATGTGGAGCACTTAGTGTCAAACACTCCCATTTCATGGGAGAGGGTGTTTTCCCGTAGTTATTATCTCCTTCCCTATCCTTCTTCCATAGGCTGTGATGGCTTGAGGCGACCTTACACCTAAGACCCTTCAGGTAGGTTTCGATTGGGGTGGATTGGCCCAAGACGCTTCGGGCACGTTTGTTTTCCCAATAATCTTTGGGATGAGGCCCAGCTGTCTTCGGGAAAGAGTTCTGTTACTGTTCCCAAGAATCTTCTGGATGAGGCCCAGGTGTGTTTGGGCGGGGACGTGATCGTGGTTCTGAGTCCCAGGTGTGTGCGGGCGGGATACGTGGTTGTGAGGCCAAGGTGTGTGCGGGCGGGATGCATGGTTGTGAGGCCCAGGTGTGTACAGGCGGGATGTGTGGTTCTTGAGGCCCAGGTGTGTGCGGGCGGGAAGAGTGTGGTAGCGTCAAGATGTTCTCCGTTAGGAAGAGCAGCTAACTAGTGGGAAATGGTGTGGAGTACCCAATACTATTGTTCATATATACTACTACCTATTGTGATTGTGTTTTTTTTTGTGAGTGTGGCTGGTGAGGTTGGGTGGATAGAATTCTTTTCTAGGTTTCTTCTGTTGTTCTCACGGGACATTAGGATGTCTCCCCACTTGTGCACGAGAGCTTTAGGTTTCCCTATTGAGTATACTTGTATGCTCACCCTACGTTTACTTTCAGCTTTCCAGGAGGACAACCAGGGTCATGCGGGGCCCTACTAGTCGGATAGTTGAAGTTGTTGCAGTTGTTGTACTCTTGTTTTCTTTTGGTATTGAACATTGAGCTTTCCTGTACATTCACCTTTTTATAAAATTGTTTAAACATTCATGTGGGATTGGTTTGGGTTTATTTCTATACACTTGTTCTTTTCCTTTTTGGGTGGTTCACTTTTCCTATTTCCCGATCTTAAATAATAAAAAGGGTAATGCATCCAATATTCGTGATAACTCATACCCTTGGTGCTAGTCGCCACCTCGGGGCCTACTGGAGGCGAGACTCAGGGGTCATTATCTCCATTTCACCATTTCCATCTCAGGAGGGGCATCTTTGGTGGGAGGGGGTCGTGACATTATTACTTATTTTTTGTTAATATTTATAATCTGTTTATAGTAGGTGAATCATTATTTTTCTATTTTATTTTAATTTTATTTGTCTTGGAATTATATCCATGAGTTCATAATATCATAAATTATAGAGTTAAATAGTAAATTTAATTAGAACATAGCTTTCCATCACAATATATATTTCAAAATCGATTCAAAATAATAAATTTCATCAATATACTCATTTCCAGAAGGTAAAAATTAAAAATATAATTTCTTGATAACATCATTAACATGATGTAAATTTTATCCTTAATAAATATTAATAATTTATTAAATTTTAAAGTCCTTCATTAAATACAATTATAAAACCATCTACATATTGAAGTAATAGAAAATAAAATATGACGTCTATGGTGGTGGTGGTCCATACGTAATGCAGATGACATTTTCCCTTTTAAAATGAATACAAATAAGTTATATGTTGGTTCATAAAATTATATAAAAAAAGTACCATAATTAAAATAATATAATTATATTATATTGTTAAAATAGATTTTTATGATGTATAATAATAAAATAAAAATGAGAATGAGTAATTATAATTCCACACCTTGCTTCATTTGACAACTGCTTTATTGAAATGATTAATCTCAGAATTGGTGTTTTTTTATGAGAATAGATTCTCTTATACATGGATAGTAGATTTTGTGTTATATTTTATTATATATTTGTTTACATAAGTTGAATAAGGTGTGTGGAAAAGTGATGTGGTGAACTGCGAATTTTTGAAGTGAGTGGGGAGAGATTTTTGTGAATACTATTAATTATATCATAAAATATGTTTCATATTCCTTAAAAGTATCACAATATTATCTAAATTTAGAATATTGGATAAGAAATTATAAGAATATACTAAACCAATAAATTTTATATATTGTTTAGACATAAAAATTATTTACCCCTTAGTTGAACCCCCCTTTTAAAAAAATTTCCCTTTGATATGGAAAATAAATTTTTCCAAAGTTACATATCATTATAAAAAAAAATTATTTTTTAATTATTAAAAAAATTTATTTTTAGTATTCAGAATATAAAATAAATTTCATCATATAAAATTTTTATATATTGCAAAAATTTATTCTAATACCTGCGTCCAAAAACATAAAAATCATTTTTAGAAAAAATATTTTTTTAATGTAAAAAAAGAATTTATTAAAATTAATTATCATATAATATTAACATAAATAATTATAATTTATTAAATGGTACATGTTATAAATACATTTCCCTAAAATCATTGATAATCCTTTAGTAATTTAATTTATTAAATTTAAAAATACATTACACATATAATTTTTTTTGCAATACATCATCTTAACATTAAATTATTTTATCACTAGTTATACAAAATTTATAATAAATGTATGAATTATTATTTCATTGTTTACATTTATAAATAAAATTCTATTTAATTACCACTATAATCAAAATAAGAGAAATTTATATTTTTAATAAAATAAATAATATATAATAAAACCATAATTTCATAAAAACTAATTTATGTTTCAATGAGTATTTTTATGTTAGTATTCATTATTATTATTTAGTCATTGTATGGATGTTATTATTATTTTATAATAATAATTAATTTAATTTTATGAAAACAATTTTTTGAAATCATTTCTTTTAAATTATTAAATATATCCAAAATATGAAACTCGTTAAAATTGTTTCTCAAGAATTAATGGTATTTTCTATAAAATATAGAAACCTTTTAGTTTTAAAAAATAATTATTTTTGACAATTATATTTCATTTAAATATCTATAAATTTATTTCAATTTTAATTTTAATACTTAATTATTAAGATTAGTTTGATGTTGCACATTTTACAAGCTATCTTATATATTACATCTATTTAAAGGGTAATATATACTAAAATACTTGGGTGGTACACATAATGGTACATTATAAACAAATATGTGCAATTAAATGAACAAATAATTCATTATAATTATCTCATACATAGAATATATACATAAGATATCTTCTTATTAAATACAATTTAGAGTCCTTAATCATCATGTGTGATCATCTTAGAGTGAATCAAGAAGCGGTAAAAATCACAGTAGAACCTCCCTCGACAAGATAAGGACCCAAAAAAATATCTCTACCCATATATATATAATTAATTAATCAACATTTATTTTCTTAAAAAACATTTAATTTTTGTTTTATTTTAAAATAATGAGATATGAAAAGATGGAAGGGATTATGAAAAGCTTGGAATTATTCTTTCATAGGAATGAATTTATCACTAAATTAAATGGAGATATAGTTCATAATATTAATAGTTTTGATGAACCTATAATGTGGTAAAAAAATGGGAGATCACTGATATTTTTTTTATATAACAAAAATCTAACTGAGTTTAATATTGAAACTTTTTTCCAAAGTTAAGCATATAATTGTCTCTTGATATCTTATTTCATACAATGATTATGGATCACATAAATATATAGTTATTAAATGGTTGTTATATTTCATAATAATATACCTAAATTATAATTTCTCTTTAGATATAATGGATTTCAAATAAACCCTAAATGGGATAATATTTTAACCAAGTTGTTAATGAGTTATATTTGATAATTAATAAGGGATAATTTTTGAATGAAATGTGATTTTATTATTTTAATATTTATGCCGGTTATTTTTCAAAACCTTGGATTTTGGGATTCTTAAGGTAGGTATTAATGATCAGGAAGGTTTTTTATGTGTGGTTGTATTTACATGAAAATAATTATTGAATATTTTTGTTAATGATGCTATAAAGGGAAGTAGTGCGAGATTAATCATCCAATGTGTAATATTAACCCTAATATTTGGTGGTTTTAGATGATTAAACAACAAGTAAAAAAATTAAATAATATTTTTAGAGTATGCTCCATATCAAAAATATATTTATTGTAGATTAAATAAGTTTGTAGATGGAAGTTTTGTGAACCATGAAGGAATATACCATGCAAAAATAGATTCAACATAATTAAAAATCAAGAATAAAAAACTGTTACGTATTTATTATTATGGAAATATTTTTTTAGTAGAGGCATAAACACATCAAAATAAAATAGATAACACCACATAAATATATGTTTCCCTATAGTGATGACCCTTTGAGTAAAAGGTGAAATTATAAAAAAATTAAATATTGATTATATCCCACCTTGAATAAATTATCTTTAATGTTGATATTGAATTTAAATATAAGGACATGAAAACTTATATAATTGATGAATGTGAAATCAAACCAAAAATACCAGACCAGACTATAATAGTTTTTTTCTTATGATAATTTTGAGTTGATCATGGAATGATATTTCATGAGTTAAAATAGGATATTATAAAAGAATATAATTAACCATTTTGTTGACTAAAATCAAATCTTTAATGTAATTTTTATGATATAATCAATTTAATTTTATGATCATCACACCAAAATTAAGGAAATAATTCTAGCGAATGAATACTTTATAAAATGCTTCACAACTGAAATTCATCTCAATTTTTATGGAATATGAAGGAAATTTTAAATTTTAATGAAATTATAATTGATTTTTTATAAACCCAATTAGAGGATAACATATTTAAAATTAATTGAGATCATTTTTTAGGTTTTAATCCATTATATATGTATTATCAAATAATAAATGTTATAAGTTCTTGAAAGTCTGAATTAATGGAACAAATGATTTTAGAGGGCCACCAATATAAACATTTCCATGAATATGTGGAGTAGATGAGTAAACTATAATCATGATAAAGACTCCTTTAATTATTTGGTTTTATATCTTATAAATATTTGATATGATAAAGAATTTTGTTTCATATTATTTTGTAACTATTCAGTGTAGAAGTTATTGGATCTGGAGAAAGGTTGACTTGCCCTATAATCAATAGTGTATCATTCCTAATTCATGTAATCATGTTCTTTGAGTAGTGATATCACCTAGTACATTGATAGAACATTGGTATATTCCATTTAGAATAAACACTAGTGGTGAAATAATTAAAATATTCATTTGTTTGTATGTCATTATATAACTATATATTATCAATGTTTAATATTTATAGGTTTTATGAGTAATTTATAACAAGATAATAATATTAAATTAAATAAGGAAAAAACATTGCACCCTAATTCCCCCCTCTAATGGTATATTTGAGAATTGTTTTGCAATAATAAAATATATAATTTATTGTTAGGATCTTCTCAAATAGAAACATGTATCTTGATTTTATAGACATTTAACATGAAATTGTTGTTATATTGAGAAATCCACTTACTTTTTATCATTTTTACTTAATTAAAAAGTTCTTGGTTTTGTTTTATTATATATAATTTTATTCTATTATATTTTTTTTATATTTGGTTTTTTATGTTTCTTTAATATTTATGGCCAATTATTTTGAAAAATGATTCCTTGAATATTCTTTTTTAACAAAGTCCATTAGTTTAGAAAAAAATTTATTCATATGAAATGTTTTTAATTATAAAATGTGAAGAAAAATATATCATAATATAAATACTTTTCTTTTGTAAACAAAATATATATCTAGGTAATATTTAATTGAACAGTATAATGTTCAGAGAAGTTTGTAAATTTGAATGAACATAAAGTTTAAATTAGATCAATTTTTTCTGTTTCATAATATGAATATATTTATATAAATTTTATACATGAGTGATTTATTAATATTTTTTTTTCATATATTGTTATTTTCCATTATATTATACTTTTTTATTATTTCATTCAAATATTTTTTGACATATTTTATGCACAAATCACCTAAATCCTATCGTCTCTAAATTTTAAAAACTAAATCCCCCCAAACAAAAATCATTAAACATTGTAATTTAAATGGGGATGATAAATATGATACATTATTATCCTTTAGTATTTCATTCATCAAAGAAATATGGACGACCTAATTCTAATTGAAATAGTTTATAGAGGCAATGGTATATATTTTTAATGGTTAAACCTTACTAATCTAATATTGAAAATTATTTTATCACCTTAATAGATAAATATTGTTTTTAGCGACGAGAATACAAAAAAAATTATATGTAGGAATTTGAGGGCTTTTATCGGAATATTATTATTTTTATTTGATATGTAATAAATATCATTTATAATATATTCTTAATGGGAAATTTTTGTTATATTGTACTATTGATATGACAAAGGTTTTATATTTAACACCTAATGTATTTTAAATATATAGCAGGATATTAAGAAATTTTTTTAGATGAAATCCATAGATATGATGTTTTTATTATTTTTTTCCACTATAATCCAAATGAAACCTCTCTAGATTAAAACACTTTAGTAAATAGTTTTTCTCAATTTTAAATAAATTGTTCTAACATAAAGGAATGTACATTTTAAAATGTTTTGTTTGAGGACATGTATATTATATATATATTGCTGAATGAATAGTTAAAAAACCATAATAGTAATTTTAAAAGAGTTATGGAACTCTATAACCTTATAAAATCGGTTAAATCAATATCCTTTGAGTGACTTGAATCTATTCTTATAGAAGATGGAATTTCTAATGAAAGATGAGTATTTCTGTAAACCTCACCATCAAAAAAATTCATAGAGGTATTTTAAGTATATATTAATATAAATGAGATGAAACATTAAGAATGATAGTAATTTTTCATGGAAAAAAGAATATTGTATTTTTGGTCATGTTGATATGGAGGATTTTTATCCAAAAAATGGGGGAATCATGGGGTAGAAAATTATAATTTATTTGATCCAAATACAAGTAATGAAATATAGAAATTATAGAAATAAAAAATGATGACATTATCAAAGATGATATTTCTAAGATATTTGATTCTAAATATGATAAATATATTTTTTAGAAGTGATTAATATATTTCCTGAAGGAATTCATTAAGCTATTGGATAATTTGGAGATATATATTTTCAGACTAAAAATTTTTCTAATATTTTTAATTTTAGACTGTAAATTTATAAATTAAATTATATAGTGGTTCTTTAAAATGTTAATGAATGTATATTTCTTGCAACTAATATGTATTTTATAGATAGATGTGATAATATTATATAAAAGTAAAATAAATATTCTATAGATCTTGATTTATATGGAATGTTTCAAAAAGATATTTCAAATTATGATATTCTAAATCAGAATATAACTGCTGCTCTTTTTGAGAATGAGGGGGTCAATACACCTCTTTGATGAATTTTGTAAACAATATGATTCATAGAATTATTTTGATAATTATTTTTATGAATCTCATTGTAATTTTATGTCAAATACATTTAATTAATTTAATAAATTAAATTATAGAGTTATTTCAACTTAATATTATTTTGATAAAATTAGCAATTAAATGCTAACAATGTATTAGTTTTATAAGATATTAAATCAAGTAAAATAATTAGTTTGGAAAATTATAAAGTCTATTGTAATTTTTTTGTATAGAAATTGGATAAATAAGAGAAATTACATATGTTGTATTTTCAAAATGATAACATTATATTGTACAATATGAATAATATAGAAAATATTTAGAAATTTATGGATAATGCCTATAATTTTGAAGAAATATAATAATATGTTTTATTCTATAAGGATTATAAATTTCATAAAATGAAATTTTTTTAGTAATATAAAATATTTAAATTTTTTATAATAGAACATATTTCTAAATATATTTCACATATTTATAATATGGATATAATTAAATAGAATATTTTTTCATTAGGCATTTTTATAAAGCTTATAAATACTATAGTTCTTAATATTAAAAGAAATATGGAATGAGATCGAATTGATTCATTAGTTTATATTCTAAATCATAATTTGAAAATCAACAAAGTACTAAATTTTTTATATAATTTAATGAAATTTTAAAATAAAATAGAGACACAATTAGTGAAATGAAATATCAGTTAAAATGGTTTAAAAAAATCTATCAGTAGTTAAACACCATTTATAAATTATTAAATTATATAGTGTGATTTTTTAAAAATTATTCCCATGAAATTTTAGATAACATTTTTTAAAAATGGATGAATATCCTTTGTAAATTTTCACATGTTTTTTATAATAAGAATTTTGTAAAATAAATCAAGGATAATATATTTTTCAAGATAAAATATGGATATAAAGGTATCTTGATTATTTTTAGTAAGATACTGATAAAATTTTAGATTACTATGGATTTAATTTGATTGATTTAAAAGATAAAAAGGTCACAAAACACTTTAAATACCTATACTTTATTGTTCATGGAAACAGATCAATATGGTTTATAGTTATATTAAGTAAATGATAAGAATAAAACAAAAATATAGTAAAATTATATGAAAACAATAAATATATCATCTTTTCTTTAGAAGTATTATAATTTTCCAACGATAAATAGTAAAATGGATGTTGCACAAGATACTGTAAAATATTTAATGAAATTCCAAATATTAATCTAGTGGACCAAAATTATCACAATAAAAAGAGATTTTAATAAGGAAAATTATCCATCAAAATAATATTCTTCTAAAAATTATAAATTTTGAATGCATAATAAATTCCTATTCTATTGTTTTTATCTTTGGGTGTTCTATATTTTTAATATTAACTGAATTAATTATGTTCTTATATTTTGTTACTCATCAATTAATGTTTCGTGTGATTTTAAACGTACTTAGGTTTATTATTAATTAAATTGTGTTAATTAGGTTACATTTGTGTTTAATCTGGATTTATATTAACCCACTTTTCAATTAAAAAAGGATAATATTGAATTAAAATTTTTTATAAAATATTAAAATTTTGTTTTATTATTTGTATATTATAAAAATTAAAATGGGGATATTTTTTGTGATTCTAATATTGTAATTTATCCCAATATATCATAGTTTAGATTCTCGTAAATAAAGTATTTTATTTTTTAAAAATGATATATTAGTTGTATGATAGGTTATTGATTTTTATATATGAAATATTATAAAACATTATATGTTTTTTGAATTTTTATGATGATTTATTTTTAGTTAAATAATAAGTTTTTAATATAATTTACAATTAAACATACTCCAGTGAAACTAGATTTTACATTTATGAGAGCATATTAAAATATTAATTTATTAATGAAAATCAAAATTAATTTGTATACATGTATTGAAATTTTTGAGTTCCACTTATGTGAAGTCATGAATCAAACATGAGTTGTTGATGTTTGAATTCCTTTTGACTTGAGACATGATCTAACTTGCATTATTCTATTTCACTATTACATGAGCTAGTTAATCTCACATATATAAAATGAAAAGGATTTAATATTTCCTAATTTGAATAATTTATTCATCAAAATTATATATTTATTTCTTTTTGTGATATAATAATATATAATTCTACTATAATAATTTACAATTTTAAAATTTATTCACTATGTTTTTTAGTCTTATATAAGGATTATTTGTTGTATAATTATAGAATATACTTATTTAAATGAATAAAAGATAATTTATTTGAATTAAAAGATATTTTAAATATATATATTATGATGTTTTAAAATAAATTTCCTCGGAAGAATTAAGATATTATTGATTTATTTAATGAAATTATACTAGATATTTATATCCGATTTTTAGGAATGGAAACACTGAATCTTTAATTTGAAATATATTTTTGATGTACTAAAAAATATAACATTTTGTTATAACCAAATGTTCTTGGTTATGGATTTTTCAACTAGGTGATGTGTATTTTTATTTTTTGTGAATTTAATACTGGTTAAAAATCACATAAAGTAGTCGATAACTTTAGATCTATTCTGAGAATTCTATAATTTTCATAGGTAATTCCACAAAAACCATTTTTCACAATGTGAATGAGTTTGTGGTTCATTTTATTATCAATGTTATTATGTGTATGTGTCATTTTTGTAATAGTAATATTTATTGAATCCATAATAAGTAAGGTTATTTCATGATTAAAATCCATATGAGTTTATAAAAACATCAAAAGGGTTATTCATGGAATGATTATATTCCTTGAATGGAAAAAAAATTTGGGCATATAACGAATCTATATATATATATATATATATTTGGAAGTTATATATATGAAACCCATGTATTTTTGTGAATAAATTTGAAAACGTATTTAAATTATTCTAGGAATTATATTTCCGCACTATGAAAAATAATTTCCTACAATGACGAAATATTTCCAGATTTCAGTGCTTCAGGAGTTAAATCTCATGAAACATAAGATAGTAGGATTCACCAACAATGAATATATATTATTTATTTCTAATTAATCCTCATTATTTGAAAACATAGTTCATCCTGTGACCCATATAGAAGTTCACAGAATTGGTAGGGAAATTAATCAATCACACCATAAAAAAATCAATTACACCATGGTTATACATTTATATAGAACTCGAAATAAGGTGAATATGTATTAGAATAATGTTTTTAGTGGTTTTTTTAATCAATTAAACAACTTTTTAAATACATTTTCGATGTAATCTATGAACTAATACATGGGTTAATTTATTTTGGATGTTAATTGGATTTTGAATCCTAAATTTCAAAATCCAAACTTTAACTTGATATATGGAAATATACAATGTAGAATTAAAAAGATACATATAAAAAAATAAATAAGTATCATATAAGATTATGTAAAACATAATATCATTAAATGAATAATTAGTATAGAGAAGTTTGTGAGACTAGATTACATTTATATTTTGGATTAAAATCTGATCATGATTTACATGTTTTTGGAGAATGGGATTTGAATACTAGGAAACATGGATAATTCCACTATTATTTGTAATTTTATATATTTTATAAATATATTTTAATATCTATATTTGATTTAATTACATAAATTTATCCCTTCTGAATTTATTGTATGTGTAAGAGGGAAAGGTCATTGATGTTTGATTAGTAATGATATCTTCAAAAATATTTTAATGAAATTCTAAGGAAAAATTGGTTAATTAGAATATCAACACGTTGTTTATATGTGTCATATGGAGATTTTCTTATTTGGGTAAACCATGTTAGAATATAAACGACAAAACCTTTGTTGGATTTCATTTGGTTGTGTTAGGAAATATATTTAATGTTACATTCCTACTACATTGATAAGATCTGTTAATCTAGTGAAAATAATAAATTTCATTACATCCAAAAATACTCTCGAGGAGGTTTAGTGTGACCTATTGAGTACAAGAAATTATAAAAATGACATATGTTATTTAATAAATATTTATGAATGATTTTTCTATTATAGATAAAATTTTAAATGATAACTAATTATCCTTATTCGATGGATGTAATTATCTGAAATAAAAGAAATGATTGAGATCACAGCTATGATACCTTGTATTAGATGATTACAATACCCTAGGTCATGTGATTCATGTTAATGATCTCATAGTTAGGTCTATTTTAGAATCAAAAAAATAATAATATAATGACCAATATGGTTATGGTTATGAAACATTCAAGATAATTTGAGTTATTGATTTAGTTAGAATTTTATTTTAAGAAATAGAACACATATTTATATTCATAATGTTTAAAAACCATAAAAGGATTTTTTTTTTTGGTTGATATTTGAGGCTCTATTGATGCCTTAGTGATTGAGAATGGTTTTAGAGTAGTTGATGAGTGTTCGGGCTACTAAAACATTATAGAATTATGTCATTCATTATGTGAAATGTGTTTGTAAGAACGTTGAATTCATTCAAATGGATATAATGGCCCTTTAAAATCCATTCATAATGTGATGTGGGATTTTTCATTATAGATGTTTTTATTCCATGGGTGTGTAGGGATCAACTAATAGAATTTACACCATGGTTGTGTCAAAGAATATGATTAGAGTTCACTACAAGGTAGGATTCATGATTTTAACCTTCATTTCATGCTATAAATGATGATGGACACCATCTTGTAGTGGAAAATTTATCTATTTTCTACATTAGTTGGGAGGAATTTATGGGGAACCCTTTTGGTTCCCAATGTTATTTCTCATTTGGATGAGTGATGGTAACCCACCTTGGAACCTCTTCTCCTCCCTTTAGATCCAATTTGATCCTTCATGTTCAAGAGACATTCATTAATATCATTTGAGGCATGATATCCTCTTTATTCTCCCTTTTTCTTCAATGATCATTGTTTATGACTTCTATTGATTAAGATAGTGTTTAAAAGGTTAATTTCACCAAATATTGTCCAAAACATCATACTTGATGTAAACTTCATGTGAATATCATATAATACTATTAGGATGGGTTATTCATGCTGAAATTTATTATTTTTTATATGTTATGTTGTGTGGTATGATTCCTTAGTAAAATTAGATACTTTTATTGAAATTTACCATTTAATTAGTGAATTAATTTTGATCTTTTCAATGGCCTAGGATTTAGTGTTTTTCAGAAGTGGACTGCACCTTGTTGCTCATGGAATCGATACTCTGATATTCCAAGTGATTTTTAAATTAATTATTATAATTGGGGAGTTTTTAGTTGTTTAATTAATTATTTTATTGATCATTATAGATGAGATAACTTATGTTGGACTCTAAAGAGGCTTCTACTAGCTCAATATAGATTTATGATCATGGAATGGCATATGGATCCTTAACATTATTTGATAGAGATGATCATTTATTTAATTTATGGTTGAGAGATTCAGTATTATTACCTCTTCCCTTGTCAAATGATTTACATGAGTTTCCAACAATATGTTGATGGAATTTAGTTCAGTTAATAGTCAATATTTACTGTATGTCTCACCAAATGTTTTGATGGTGGAACCTTAGTGGAATGATTTATGATGACTGTATAAATTAAATATTGGGAGGTGTAAATTGGATTATGGAATTAAAAAAGATTCATTTTTAAAGTGTGTTTTAATTAAGGGTATTTCTCTAAAGAAAATATAAATTAGAAAATGTTGGTTTGGGAATTTTTTTTGAAATGGTATTTCAAAATGGTAATGGTTATTTTGAAAAGTGGTGATGATAGGATTTTGTCTAAATTTTTTTTTTTTTAAAAGAACATGATTACATTTGTAAATTATTGAAAAAGAAATTTTTACATGAATTTGATAGTAAAATATAACGTGGAATATTTGATATGGATTTATTCCATTTCAACTTGAGAGCGTCAAAATCATTTCCACTTATATTTTGTGCTTGGTTTCCTTCTGGGCTATAATTTCTCAATATGTACCTTGTTGAATGGTGATGCATGTTTTGTCTGTGACACTATGAGAACTACATTTTTTATTCAATGTTATGGGACGATCTAGTTAGATGTTGTATAACACTTAGAGGGTTAAGACATGTACTGAGACATGTTCTAGTCTTGTGACATGATCCCAAAGGACTAGTTCTCTTTCATATATTGTGGATAAATATGATAGGTTATGGGATCTATGTTTGTTTCTACTTATTTTTCTATGCAATGGACCCTAATTTTGATTGGAATACCGAGGTTGGAAAATTACATGAGTGACAAGGCCAAGTACTTGGTATTAGGACCTTCTTTAGAGTATTCTGGGGTTGTGATAGTGGATTGTTCCTTCAATAGTGTGAGTAGTGTTCATGTGGGACATTGAATTAGTAGGTTGGTGTCAAAGAATAACCTAGTGGTTGGTCCATGGTATCATGCAACAATTCAAAAATGGAACCCCCTTGATAGAGAACGGATAATTCAAGGCTTGATAAAATATGACAATGTATAAATCCACCTAGTTTTGGGTTGCTGTTTTTGATAATACCTTACCATGAATATACATTCTAGATCTAAGATATGAAAAATAATTATCATGTGAATATACAATATAGAATTAAAAAGATACATACAAGAAAAAAATAGAGAATTCCTATATAATATTAGGTAGAACATTATATCATTAAATGTATAATTACCAAAGAGAATGGTGTGAGACTATATTACAATGACATTTTGGATTAAAATCAGATTATTTTTTACATATATTTGACGAATGGTATTTGAATACTGGAAAATATAGTTAATTATACTTTTATTTCTAATTTTATTTATTTAATTAAAATATTATAGGATTAATATGTGAGTTAATTACTTAAATTTATCCCTCATGAATGTAGTGTATGGAAAATAGGGAGATATCATTGATTTTGGATGAGTATTGGTCTCTTAATAAATATTATAATGAAATTATACTAAATAATTGGTTAATTATAATATCAATATATTATTTATATGTGTCATTTGAAGATTTCCTTCACTGGGGGAGCTATGTTAGAATATAGACTACATGCTCTTTTTTGGTTATCATTTGGTTGTGTATAGGAAATATATTCGATGATTCTTTTCTAATACAGTGATAATATATAGTTAATCTAATTCAAATAATAAATTTCATTACATTCAAACATACCCTTGAGGAGGTTTAATTGGACCTCTTGAGTACAATATTTTGTAACAATGAAATATGTTATTTATTAAATATTTTTTAAGGATGTTTCTATTATAGAGAACATTTTAAATGAAAACTGATTATCCATATTCAATGGATGGAATTATCTAATATAGAAGAACTGATTGAAATCACAAATATGATATCTTTTAATAGATGGTTACACTACCATAGATCATGGGATTCTTGTTAATTATCCCATAGGTAGGTATATTTTAGAATCAAAAAATTATCTTACAATGACCTACATGGGTATGGGTAGGAAAATTTACATGGAATATGAATTACTAGTTTGGTGGGAATTTTAATTTATGAAATGTGACTCATATTTATATTTGGAGTGTTTAAAATCCTCAGTGGGTTCTTTGTTTGATATTTTGGGCTCCATGGATACCTCAATGCTTTATAATGGTTACAGAGTAGTTGAAGATGGTTTAGGCTACTAAAAAATTATAGCAACAAGCCATTAATTGTGTGACAGCTGGCTGTAAGAACATTGAATACTCCCAAATGGGTATAATAAACATTTAAAATCCATTCATCATGTGATGTAGTGTTTTTTAGTATATAGGTTTTCATTCCATGGGTGTGTTATGATCCCTTCATAGATTTCACACTATGGAGGTATCATGATATAGGTTTTGAGTTAACTACTTGGGAGGATTCCTAATGTGAACCCTCATTTCAGGCTATGAACAATAATGGACACCCTATCTTTGATGAGACTTTTTATATTTTCTTAATTAATTTACTTGTATTTATGAGGAACCCTCTTTGGTTATCCTTGGTATTCATCATTTGAACGAGTGATGGTAAGCATCCTTTGATCCTCTTCCCCTACCTTTATATCCAATTTGATCCTTCATGTTGAAGAGATATTAATTAATATGATTTGACGCATGATATCCTCTTTATTATCCCTTTTTCTTCTACTATCATTGTTCATGATTTTAGTTTATTTAGATAGTGTTTCAAAGGTACATTTCACTAAATAATGTCTGAATTATCATGATTTATGTAAAATTCATGTGAATCTCATAGAGGACTACCATTATGGTTTATTCATGTAGAAATTTTTTATATTCCATAAGCTATGGTGTGTGGTATGTTTCCATTGGAAAACTAGAGAATTTTACTGAAATTGACCGTTGATTCTGGGAATTAATTTTGATCTTTCCTATGGCCTAAGATTCAGTGTGTACAGGGAGTGGACCACCCCTTGTTGCTTAGGGATTCAACACTGTGGGGTTTCCTAGTGATTTTAAAATTAATTATTATATTTTGGGAGATTTAAACTATTTAATTAATTATTTTATTTATATTTATGGACGAGATAACTTCTTTTTGAATCTGAAGAGGTTGATTCTAGCTTAAGATTTATTTATTATCATGGAATGACATAGGGGTTCTTAACCTTATTTGATACAGATGATCATTTATTTATTTTATGGTTGTGTGATTTATTATTAGTATCTATTATCTCTCCGAATGATTTTTATGAGTTTCCAAAAGGATTTGGATGGAATTTTGTTAGTTTATTAGTCAACCTCGATTGTATATCTCACCAGATGGTTTGATGGGGACCCTTAGTAGAATTAGATCTGACAACCCTATTAATAGAATGTTGGGATGTGTACAATGATTTTTCAAATTAAAAAAGATTCATTTTTAAAGTGTTTTTTAATGAGGGGTATTGTATTAAATGTAATATAATTGGAAAATTGTGTTTTAGGAATTGGTTTTCAAATGGTATTTCAAAATGGAAAGGGTTATTTTGAAAATGGGTTTTGATAAGATTTTGGATAAAATCAAATCATGATTAAAATAAGAAATGGTTTCATTTGTGAATAATTAAAAAATAATTTTTTACTTTTATTTAAGATTAAAATATCAAGGGTCATATTTGATATAAATTTAGTCAGTTTTAACTTGTGAGGGTCATAGTAAATTTCACATAGATTTTGTGCTTGGTGTCCTTCCTGGCTCTGATTTCTTGGTATATACCATGACGAATGGTGATGCATGTTGTGTTTGTGACACTATGAGAAATAAATTTTTATCATTGTATTCTAATGATATAGTTTTATGTGGTATAACACTTAGAGGGTTGATATGGGTATTGAGACATGTTCAGCTATTGTGACATAATCCCAAGAGACTAGTTCCCTATAATGATTTGGGGATATTTTTGATAGGTTGTGGGATCTATGTCTTTTCCACTTCTTATATTATGAAATAAACCGGGAATTTGATTGAAATACTGAGGTGTGATAATTCCTTGAGTCACAAGGCCTGGTTCTTGGTATTTGGACCTTATTCAAAGTATTTTAGGGTTGTGATAGTGGTCATTGCCTTCAATAGATTGAGTAGTGTGCTTTTGGGACATTGAATTAGTAGTTTGAGGTCAATGACTACCCTAGGGGTTGGGCCATGGTCTCATGTTACAATTCAATGATGTAACTCCCTTGAGATAGAATGGATTGATCAAGGATTGAGAAAATAAGACCATGACCCATTCCTCCTTGTTGTGGATTTCTATTTTTTATGACACCTTACCGTGAATATACATGATTGGTCTAAGACATTGAATATGATCCTCATGTGACTTCCCTAAAGTGACAAGGCACGGGTTGGGACCCAATAATGTCATAACATCTTCGATAAAATAGTGGTTAATATCCATCATGAAATCATACCCTATGTCTTCAGGTTTGGGATGGATTGGGCTATACTGCGACTTCATCATGTCGATATAGAGTCGCAACATGCTTGGTAGGGTTTCTTAGTTCTCTATTTAGTACATTATGACCTAACATATATTTTTTATGTGCATTTCATGTTATTTTTAGGGTGTGTGGTCTAAACAGACATTATTTCACTCCTTAGAAATGTATTTTATGAATATCGTATAGATAATGACATCACATAGTATTTTCAAGGCATTGGGGATTCCTACTATGTTGTTAGAATCACCCCAACTCACCTACATGACATGAGTTTTCATATATGTTTGTTGAAAATCCTTTCTTCTCTCAACATTGAGGAATTTTTATAATTTCATATATGGTAATGGTCAATAATTTCATGGATTTTGAGTACATGACATGTTAGAATATTTAAGTCTGGCAGGGAGTGAGTGTATTTTATTTTAGTTATTGTTCAACATATACAATGTAGTGTACCATTTTTTACATATGTCTCATAATTTATTTCATTAACCTATTGTCTGGGAATTTGTATTTATTTTAAATGTATAGTTCAAGATTTAATTTTTTTATATTTGGGCATGACCCTCAGGATTTATTATAGACAGAATATTCTCCACTAGAATTTGTTAATCCATCTTCTCTAGTTATATCCACTAAAATTTAAGGATATTTTCTTCATGTGTTATAGTTTCCCCACTTGAGAAGCTTTTGGGTGGCCTAGGATGTGTTGTTAGAAATTTTTATCAGATCATCATTGGAATATGGTGGTATAGTTAGAGAAGGATTTAGGATATTGAATCTCAAATGGTAAATAATGAAGATGAATCACCATCATGATATTAGTTGAAACCAAAGTTGTTAGTGGAGGTCTAGTGTTGGGACAAACCACTGTTGGATGAGTAAATTTTTTGTTTCATATATGAATCCCAATTTCAGATATAGGAGACAAGGTATGAGTTATAGGGATGGACAGGGTGCTTGTGGGTTGTAGATTCAACATGATAGTGACTTGTTAGGGGATTTTTACATGTGCCTATAATCTGTTTTTTTACATGTTTCCACATGAGAATCCATTAAAAATTGATGAAAATTATAATATAAATGATATTTATTCATATATATTATATATTTTTATAATATTAATATATATGAGTGACATTTTTAATTGGTTGAGATTATGGTTGTTACTTTTTTATAATGTAATGGTTGTTAGATTGTTGAAATTTTGTTTCAATACTAACTCTAGAAAAGAAAAATTACAAGCTTCTATTGGGTATTCAAAGAATCAGTTTGTTAGTTGTTTTTTCCAAAAAAATATATATCATGGAACTAATTATTGGTAATTTGTCTATATTTTTTGGTTTTTTTGAAATATTTAAGGTGCATGGTTTTGAAATTTTATTTTAAAATTGATATTTTAAAACGTATCTATTTTTATGAAATAGATTGGATGAGCTTAGAGTTTTGGTTTTTATAAAACCCAAGGATGTTTGGATTTTTTAATTTATGGGTGAGTTTATATATTTTTTAAATGTTTTTATTGGGGTTTTAAAAGTAGTTTATTGGAAACTATTTAACAAATAAATGATTTTTTATATTGATCTAGAGGGACCTAGATGATAATTTTTTTCTCTTCATTTATACTATGTTTGTTTGAAAATTCAAAACTGGGTGTGGTGTGTTTGTGGCTTGGTTTTTATGTTGTGAAGAGAGTAACAGATATTATGGTTGACCAATTTATTGTATATTAATTTGTTATATGGGGTAAAACAAGTGGTTTTTGGGGTATTTATCTAGTATTAGTTGGATTTTTTGTTGGAGCTACTTAGGGAACGACAATGAGAAAAACAATTATGTGAGCTACTTACATTAAGATCGGGGATATAAATTTTTGTTTAGGATTGATTTTTCAAATGTATTTGTTTTTTTAATTTGGTGGGTTGGACCATTTAATGTTTATTTACTATTAGATATTCTTATGTTGGGGATAACATAAAATTGTGTTCAACCCCTGTTATTAGATTAATATTGTAGGGTGCAGCATTAGAATACAAACGAATCATCTTTTAAAAATTTAATGATTCTATTTTTGTGGGTGTATTTGGGATCTATCTCAGTATTTTATAAGTGTAATAAGTAGGATACTTGAGTTTTGGTTATCATATTTTGATATACAATAAGAAGGGTGAGGCAACGATAAGGATACTCCACTTGGGGGAATAATTATATCAATTATGGGGTGTATAACCCTCATATTAAGAGTTTAAAGGTGTAGTAGAATAGGTTGGTTGATGGTTAAAATAGTAGTGGGGTGAATTTTTGATTCTTAATCCAATTTGGGATGTTCTATGTTGTTTTTTGTACTTAATGCATCTATATCAGTATTGGGGTTGTGGTAGTGTGTTGTTATTGAGTCTGATCAGAATTGTGTCGGTTCTTGGGGTGGTGTAGGATGGTGGATGCAATCCTTTGAGCTACTAACCAGGTAATTACACCACTTGTATGGTTTGGAACATTTTTTAGACATTTTAATGAAATATAAATACCTATTTGGGTTAAGACATCTATTTTCGATGGCATTGTGATGCATCAATGGTTATGGTCGATTAATTTTAGGGAATGTTTTTATGGGATGGACCAACTGATGTTGGTTTATAGAATTAGATTTGGTGAAATGTAAAATGCCTCATTGGAATCATTCAAGAGAACATTGAGGTACTTCTAATATCAAAAATGGGTTATTTAATGATAATCTAGTGTATCTTGTCTTATTGTTGGATTTTTAAAATAAAATCAAATTTAACTCTTGTGGAAGTGGTGTCGTGAGTCAGTTGTGAGTTGAAAAAAATTATTATATTTGATTGAATTGTTGGTTCCTATCAAACACATTTTAAGAATGAGTATCATTTTAGTGGGGTATATTGTAAGGAAATAAAATGAATTTTATATTTAGGTCTGATGAATTATATTGTGAACTAGAACTCATATTGAAAATATGAGTATTTTAAAGTCCATAAAAACTATTTCTAGATGTGTTTTGAGGTTAATTTGATGCCCTGTTTTTTGGAAGGAAATTAGAGAAATATTTATGTGGTTGAGATATTAAAAACTATAGTATTTTATCATTTATGGTGTGATTTTTGGTTTCCATGGCATGAATTACTATTGCATGGGTTCTAGGACCCTTATATATCTATTCTTTAAAATATCTTGGGATTAATTTATAGAATGTTTCACTTTTATGGGTGACTAGGGACTATTATGTAGCCTTTTATCTATGAATTACTGATTCAAAAAATTATGGTATTAAGGTAGTGGAGTATGGTTCTCATCCAGGGACAATTCTTAAGGTGAACCTTCTATTCATGTTGAGAACTATGATAGGCACCAAATTTTCATGGATCCTTTTGATCATATCACCAGATGTTCTTTTTTAAAAACCATTCAGCTTCCCATTGGAATTCCTCAATCTAATGAGAGGTACGATCCCTATTTGGATCCTATTAATAAATATTCGAGTCCCTTTTTATCTAGATTATTTCGGGGGTTTTCTTCACACCAATTTAGAGTAGTATCTACACCTTCTCACTTATTCTTCCTCTTATATTGTTCTTGATTTTTCTTTGGATGGATAGGGATTTTGGGAGACAATTTTTCTAGGTCATTGATTAATCCTCTAGATTGATGGTGATTTCATGTGTATCTTATAAAGGATTTTATATGAGGGTGTATCAAATCTGTTATCCATCATGTTCCATAAGGTATGTTTCCTAGTAAATTTCATTTTTCCCTTTTCATAATTTTTTTTCCTTTTGAGGGTTTTATCATTTAATCTAGTTTATATTTTGGGTTTAATTGTTTAATTATTTATTATTTTTCTGTTTATGGATGATATTGGTTCTTATGAACTTAATGAAGGTTCGTATAATCTTAGGATAGATTTCTGAACATCAGTAGTGGTATGGGTCCTTCAATTTATTTGATACACTTGGTTATTATGTGATTTTATGATTTTGTGGTACATTATTAATATGTTCATTTATGATGAATGAGTTTTTTAGTTTCCTATAATGTTTTCATGGGCTCCATTATCCTTATTTTGAACATGGACAATATATCTTTTTTATACTATATGACCATTATTCCTTTATTGAACAAGTGTTGGTGACCATATTTTTTGGATTATTTGGTGGCACACATTATTTTTTTTGGAATAAAATGGGATTCTTATTAAAATATGTTTTAAAAATATGGTTTTTATATATTTCATTTAAAGGTAAAAAGTTGATTTGGGAATGGGTTTTGAAATTGCATTTTAAAATTATAAGGGTTGTTTTATAATGATTTTCATTGGGATTCGTTTAGGGAACTATTTTTATAAAAAATGGATTGTGGTTACACTTATAAATAATTGAAAATGTATTTTGAAATAGTTTTAATATTAATATCCTTAGAGACTTGGTTGAGATTGTTTTGGTAAATTTATCATTCATAGAGATATTACATGTTTTCTAAAGTGTAAGTGCTTTGTGATTCTTGGTTGTGCTTTATTAATGTGTACCTTGTAGAATTATGACTCATTTGTGTGTGTAATAACATGACGACATTGTTTTGGGTATCAATGTGATAGGTTGATCTAGATAGGAATTGTAACCCAATTAGTGGGTTGAGATGGGTATTGCGACTTCTTAAGGATATGGGACACGGTCTAGAGGGACACCTTCCTAGTGATGAGCTGATGAATTATGTGATGATATGTGAGACTTGTGTGTTTCAATTATTGTTCTAGGAGATGAACTTCAAGGAGGGGGGGTTTTAAGTCCAAACATTTACTTGATATAAAATTATTAGGTCTTTTCATATTCACTATGCTTGGAGAAGGCCTATGTAGAGGAAGTAGACCTTTCCTTCAGAGGCTTCAGTTGTGAGTTTGGGGGTTATTCCTTTACAACCTTGGGTCAAGGATCACCATGGGGAATAAGTTGTTTTATGATGTGACACGTGGTTGATGTAACTACCTTTGGAAGGAAGGGAATATATGAGTCTTTAGTATGTGTATTTCTTCATTATTACTCTAGGTAGTGGGTCAAGATATTGGATGAATCCTTACCCAATCAATTTTGGTTTGCACCGATACTTGATAGATTCTTTAATGGAGACCTCCCTTGAGTGATAAGGAATATTCCATGACTTATTGGCACCCTACCCTATTCCGGTGGTTAGTGAATAATATCTACTATGTCATTGTATTATAAATTCATGGGTATGGGATAATTTATGGTATGATGTGACATATTCCTTCAAATATATAGTTGAATTATATATGGGAATGGGTTGTTGTGGTTTGGATGGTACATGATGACCGGGCTTATATGTTGTATGTGCATTTCATTAAATGTTTTTTGGTGGAATTGTTTCAATGAAAATAATAGATTCCCAATATGTATATATATTATATGAATATCCATTGAATCATATGAGAACTCAATAGTGTTAATGAATTGGGGACTCTTATAGGCTCATTTGATGCAGGCTCTACCTTTGCACACAATATGAGTTTTGATGTATGTTGATTGACCATTATATTTTCTCTCATGAAAAATGTATTTCTTGTAGATATAAATATGTTGCATGTTTTAAAACTCAAAGAGACCAATGATTCAACATGTTTTATCATGTGAGTTCAAATAAAGGACATTTTATTTTAATTTCAATTATTGGATAGAATATACTTGCCAATATATCATTTTAAATATGTCTCTTAATTTATTTTTTATCTATTTTTAATAATATATTATATATTACGGTATCATAGAGATAGATTTTCTTCTTTATACTCTTGAATATAGGGGCCTATAAGGATCCCTATTTTATGTCTATAGGGTATTAGTATATCCATTTTACAAACAAGTCATACGTAATTATCAGAAGATTCAGGGATGACCCTAAGACTTTATTTTATAGTATATTTTTTCCCCATCACTATGTTACTCAGTTACCACTATTTAAAAGCATCATATATATGTGGTGGTGTTCTATGGGTGTTTTACCATCTGCACATGGGTTTTTTTCAAGAATCATGGGTCAGGGAATTTCAAATTTCTATAAAATAATCTCGGAGATAATGTAGAGTTTTTAAAAATAGAGTTAGGATAACCTGAAAAAAGAGGTAAATCGAGGGCATGATTTGTTCATATAATTTTGGTTGAAACCAATGATTCCATGGGATACCCATTGATGTGATTATGAAATCTGGGATGAGTGATGTGTCGGTTTGGACTGAGAATCCCTATGTGGGATAGATAACACTTGATATGACTCATAGGTCTTGGTTGGTATCTATGGAGATGTACATAAACCTTTATAATTTCATGATAGGGGAATCATATACATTCTTATAGGTGGTGTTTTTTAACCTGATTCCATATCCAAATCCATTAATAATTGAAGAAACTTATAATATAAACATAGTTGACCAACCTATATTATAACAGTTGATTAGCTTAATGTGAATACTATGGGATTTTCGGATTTAATATTTTTTCCTTTTTTTAGAAACCAAAGGTTATTGGTTTTTTCGAAGTTGGTATTTGAAAAAATAAAATGGATTTGATAAAAAATTAATGGTGTAATGATGTTTCAAAAAAATTGTTTCAGGTGTTTTTTTATAAAATTCCTCATAGAGCTAGTGATTTTGATATGATTCTAATTTTTAGGTTTTTTGAAAAATATTTGAATTTTGGTCTTGGAACATTATTTGAATCTGAAACCAGAATAGTTTCCAAGAATGTTACCCAGGAGGATAAGGATTTTCATGATTTTTCTTTTGATGAGAAACCTAGATAACTGAGGTGTTTTGAAAATCAAAAAAAGTTTCTATGACTGAAAAAAATAATTAATTGTTATTTAAAAATAAGATACCATTTTATATATGAATTAATTTTCATAGATTATTTATATATGCTGAGAGTAACATGAAATCTTGATTTTGTGCTCATTTTATATGATTTGTATGTTTGATAATTTCATTGTGAAGTGGTTGGGTTTGTGTTTCTTGGTTAGTGTTGTGTGTAGAGAGTAGCCACTCCATATGTTGATTGGATTATTGGATTGATAATGGTATAATAAGGTAGAAAAAGTGGTTGATTTGTGTATTTTATGGCTATACCATGGATATACATTACAAGACACATGTAGCGGCCCTGTGGGATGGATGTTTTGTGGGAGTCTCTTATAGTGGGATCAGGCATATAGATGCCTGTTTTGGATTACTTACATAGATGTATATATTTATATTTGTTTTGGAGATTTTTTGGGTTAGAATATTTAATGCTTATTTTCATTAGGAGAATCTTATACTTATGAGAATCACTAGTTAGGATCGAACCCTTTTAGTGGATTCTTGTGGTGGAGGGGACAAAAATTATTGTAATGGATCATGTGATAAAACGTTGGTGTAAGGGAATCGATTAGTGTGATTCAAAATCATCTTTTTGTTTGGAGATAGTAAGGATCATGAATCATGGTTGTTTTTTGTCAAAGTTTGATAGTTTTTGCCGTTAATATGTTAATGATAAGAACAATCCTATGGTATAGAGAATCGTATTGGTCATGATGTATTTAAACATTTTTTAGAATAGTATAGTTTCTATATAACTAGTTCTTAAATGTTTAAATGGACAGTTGGGTGTTAGTGAGTGGTAAGAGAGAATTTTGATTTCAGATGTTGTATTGGATGGTGTATTTGAATTGTCCCTAGGGATTAGGTGGTGGTAGTGTGGTCCAAGTGTGATTCAGATATGAATTTTTTTAGTTAACATATTTGAGTATGATGGTGGATGTGTTATTTTGAGGAACCGATTGGGGAATTATAACTGGAATTAGTTCTGATATCAATTTGGAATTCTAGTAAATGTGGAAATGCCACTTAGAGTAAATATATTGAGTTATTATCATGTTATGATGCATTGATTGTTGAGGAATAATTCTTTCTAGGATTTTTTTCCAGGGATTGAATGAGAAGTTCTAATTTATAGAATTATATTTAGTCCTATGGAATCCATAACTAGGTCAATATTAATGACACCTTTGAAGTAGTTCAAGGATCAAATTAGAATTTTCATAAGATAAGTTGGTATATATAGGAAATGTGTTACAATTGAATATTGTTATAACACTCAATTCTTATGGATGAGGTGCATCTTTATATTCGTTGTTTTAAATTTAGGTAGGTATTTATTAGGGATGGATCCTATGAGATGCTTCTTGAAGTTGATAATCCTAATTTTGGGTAGTTTTTAATGAAACGTGTCAATATCGGTTAAAAATTCTAAATGGAATAGGAATGTTTGGTTTTTTGTGAGGTGGTTTTTTAGAAAAATAAATCATAATTGGATTTATAGTGTTCATAAATAATTAATATAAGTGTTTGGATGATGTTTGAGGTTTGGTGGATGCCTTACAGTATCTTAAGTTCATCACAGTAGTGTTTTTTCAGTTAGGTTGAAAATAAATTATAGAATTAATTCATTCAAGTCCTGATGGATGGTAGTCACATTATAAATGAACACTGCATTGGGATAAAGACTCATACACAGTCAATCAATCCATGAATCAAGGATTCATTCTAGGAAATTTAACCTTATTTGGTTGAGAAGGGACCATTTTACAGAAATTACTCCTTGAAAAAGTGTTTCACACTTTAAGTTATTCGAGTAGAGGGAATCAGCTTTCTTCCGGGTAATACTCACAACATGAGCCCTTTTTGAAGGTGAAAACATATTGGGTGCTCTATTTTCATAGGGTATTTTGTATTTTTTGATGGGGGGTTATATTTGGAGAACCCACAGGTCCCCCTTAGTTTTTCACATTATAATGAGATTTGGGATCTTTATGTTTATCCTTTTACGGTATCTTTAATATCTAAATAATCATCACTATTATAGGAAGTTTCTATGAATCAATTTGAATTTGGATCTATAGTTTTCCATTCTATTCTCCCTCGTCAATCTTCATGATTTTGGATTGAAAAAATAGTGATTTTAGAAGATTAATTAATTAGGGAATCACTAAATAATCATTCATAATGATTCTTTCATTTATATCTCATAGAGGTCATCCTGGATGTGTGTATTAAATATGAAATTCATCATCCTCCATATGTTATGAGTGATGATGATTTTATTTATGTTATTTCAAAATTTGGCTAAAATTGGTCATTAATTAGGGGAATTAATATTGGTATTTTGTGAGTCTTAATGTTTGATGCATGTATGGAATTTACCAAACTATTTTACTCATAGATTCAAGATTGTGTGGTTCCCCAGTGATTTTGGAAAACATTTATGCTAATTGAGGCATTTTATTTTAATTTTCTTAAAAATTAATTTATCATATTTTATGGACGATATAGTTGATTTTGTACTCAGAGTAAGCCAATATGGGATCATCATGTACAAATGATTATTGGATGAGTTTATGGACCCTGAATTTAATTTAGACTCTTGGTATTTTAGTAATTTTATGTCAGTGTTTGTATGATCATTATCTTCCTACATATATCGTGATTATGTTTGTTTTACAAAATTTTGGAATAATAATGAATCATAATAATAGTCCACATAGATCCCAAAAAATGATAAAATTCCTGACACTGCAACCTTTGTAGAATGACTATAGATACCCATATTTATAAATTTTCTAGAATATTTTTTTTTGATGTAAATATTTTCATTCTTTAAAATGTTTTCTAAAAATGGGGTTTTTTCTAAATGAAATTCTATTGGGAAATAAGTCATTTGGGAACATTTTTAAAATTTAATTTTAAAACAGTAATGGTAGTTCTCTATATATATGTATATTGTTGGATTTTTCTAAGATTCTATCATGTGTAAATTGAATGTGGTTCCATTTATAATAGATCTTACAAGATATTTTTAATTTTTTAAGTAGAACTATATGAGAGGCTTGGTATAAATGATTCTAGTATATCTGACCTGGTGTGGTTGATTCCATATTTTACAAATAATCTATGTTTGGTGTGTTTCTTTGTTTTTCCTTCCAAATGTTTTCCTTGTATTCATGATGATTCGTGCTATTTGGGTGGCATCATGAGAACTCTATTATTGGTAATAATGTGATGAATTCATCTGGTTAGATATGATAGAACTATAACAGATTAAGATATTTATTCAAACATATTTGGGACTATAGAATTGGTCTTTAGGGACTAGTGCCTTATAATGAGCTAGTAAGCTATGTGATGGGTTGTAAGCTCTATATCTGTTTCAGTTGTTATGGTAGGTGATAGACTTGAATCTGGATAGGGACCCTAAGGTTTGGTCATTACATGTATGATAATTCATAGTTATTCATATTCTGACATTTCATTGGGTATTCATCGGTTGAGGTAGTTGATCTATCTTTCTAAGGGTTCGGTCAGGTTCTTATGGGGTTTTTCCGTAGTAGGCTTGGGTCAAGGACCACCCATGGGATAGTCCATTCTAAGACATGACACATGGATGGTGGAACTCTTTCAATAGAGAAGGTATTGTTTATGGATTGTAGATATTTGAGTGCATCATGTTTCTCTAAATAGTGGGATATATTTTTTGATGGTTACTTTCTATAAGTATTTGGGTTTTATCTTGGACATAAATGATAATTTATTACACCACGATTCACTATTATTTTTCTCCCTTAAAACTATGTGTTAAACTAATATTTTATTGGAATTGAAAAGATAATATGAAATTTCACTTATTATTTTATTCATTAAATTTATATTAATTAAAATTAAATAAGAATATTTTAATTTTTATCTCATTATAAAAGGTGAATAATTGGAGAGATCGGGTTGAATTGATAGAAAATGGTTCCTATTTTATAGAATATCAAGTACAAGTTCCCAATATGTTACATCTTAAAAATTATATCCATATAATTGGGATAAAATTTGGTATCTCGATCAAAAATTATGTTCTCTAAAACTAATAAGATAAAATCTATGTCTGATTTTTTCATTTGTTGGCACAAAAAAAGTGATCTTTCCTAAGAAAGAATAAATCTTCATCAAGTCAATAGTATTATTTAGTATTTTAATAATGTCTCCCAATATAAAATTTTTATTGCCCAAATTTTTATTGAGATAAAACCAATAGAATTATAAATATATATTCCTTTAAAATTATATATTTTGTGGAATACCTATACAAATAAAAACCACTCTTGTCATTCAAAAAACATGGTTCCCAAAAAAACATTCAACATTTCCTAAAAAAACATCGGGAACCTCATTATCATGATCATCCTATGAGTTAAGTGCTTCCATTATGGAGTTAAAATGTATTTTTAACATCAACATGAAAGGTTTATATATCTTTCTCCTCATATGGAGAGAAATAATGAACGCAAAGATTAAATTGAGCTTCCTAGTCCACTTGATGGCGACCTAAACCTTGGGAGATCATTATGAGAGAGCTATTCCCATGTCAAAAATGTTCCAAAAAACCTAGTAGCCCCTGATTTATTTAATTTTGTCTTTAAAAACATGTTATTATTTTCGTATTACCCTTATTCAAATATGAATATTTTTTTGATGGGACTCAACAAATTTATCTTTATTTTTAATCGATCGAAGTGTGACCTTTATTATGATAATTGTTTTATATCGATTAGACAACACAATAATCCATTTTATTCCCACAAATTTTTTATATCAATATTTTATGAATGACACCATTTATAATGGTTGAACCTTGATTATAAGATCATTCTGTTAAGGGATTACCCAACAAATTTTTTTTTCTTAGTCTGATTTGAATAAATCTTATTAAATTCATTTTAATTTTTTTTGGAAAAGATTAATTTTTTTAGTTCTATTATGTTTTTTATTCATGGTTCTATTAAATTAATTTAGATTAAAAATCTGTAGTTCTATTTATATTTTACCACGTTATATCTATTTTGTTATGTTTGTAATCATTTAGTTTGAATCCTTTTAGTTCATTTCAGGTTTTTTATTTCCTCTACATTGGGTTTGTTTAATTAATGGTTTTTATATTCGATTCCATCCAATTGATATCAATTTTTCTCAATATTGTTTTATTTATTTTTCATTAATTCATTAATATTTATTTTTATTTTTATTTATTTTAGTTTTTTTCTGTTTATGTATGGTTAGATCATTTAGACATTACATATTTTTTTCCAAGATATTTTACATTGTTCATTTAGGTTTTATTTAGTTCATATTTGGTATATTAATGTTATTTCAATTAAATTTGGTTCATTTTTATATAGTTTGACATGATTTGGGTTTAATAATGTTTGTTTGGTTTATTTTGAAACATTTTGTGCTCATTCATTTTGAATTGATGTATTTCAAATTTATTTTATTTATTTGTTTTCAGTTGAAGTTTTGTCAATTCAATTTACATCGGTATCATCTGGATCGATATGATTCAGTCCAAGTTACATCTGGTGGGGTCAGTTTAGTTAATATCATTTTAATTGTTTTTTCATCATTTGGTTTAAGTAATTTTGATTAATATTTTTTGGTTTTATATTTGTAAAAACTCAAACTTCTCATATATAAATATTATATCAAAATAGAGGAATATTAATTATACAAAATAATTATCCATGCCAAAATCATTTATGTTAATTGTCTTTGGAACCACATACCTATAAAAACTGGTCCGCATGTGGGAAACATCATATACCAATATATTCTATATAATTAGCGCCCTTATTATAATTTTCATACATAATACCTTTTTTCATAACCTGGGGAAAAGAAACCTATGAAACGGTGATCTCGGATAACTAGTAAGGGTAAACAAGAGAGATATCAACATATCATGAGCTCAAGGGTATGGGAACATGAGAATGATTAAGGAAAATTATTTCATCTATATCAGAGATCATAACCATGATTCATAAAATATATCTTGGTTGTTCATAAGACTAGAATAATAAAGGAATCATGGAAAATGATAAATGAGAGAATAACATTGTAATAAGACACATATTTTTAGAAACCACATAATCATATACCTTTGTGTACATGTATAAATAGAAACAGGTTTACTGATTATGTTAAAGACATGAAATCAAGTGCTCACATAAACATATATGACTTCAATGAGTAACATGCTAAACTTTGTGAACATGAAAGTTGGGTCCACGCATATTGTTGAGAAAATGTAATCAATTTCACTTATTACAATGGGAATATGTAATCAGGATCACGCATAACTTTGTGAAAATGTAATCAGGTTCATGCATACCATATTTAGTAATGAGTTCTCAACATTTACCAGATTAATTAGAGGTATATATTTTCCCCAACCATCACTTAATCCATATATATACGTTCCACAAGATTGTAAAACATTAATAATATCATGTAGCATAAAAAGTGGAATATTTTCAAAGAAATTTTGTTAATTCACAAAAAGATAACCCATAAAAAATGGGATTCATAATCATATAACCAAATAAACATGATCCATTTAGATAAATAAAATAGTTAGTATCATTAAATATTGTCAAAAGTAAATCAGAGGTCACATAAAATTATTAAATCTTAGATTTAAATTAATTTTAAAGATTGGTTCAAAAAATTATTGAGGAAAATATCCTTTACAATTTAAAATCAATTATTTAAAATCAACAAAATTTCCCAAATATTAAGGAAAATATTTTCATTGAAAACAACCATGAAATATTTTATATTAACATAGAAATAATTGAGTGTTTATTATATAATTAAATACTATTCCTTATATTTATGATAAGATAGTTATTCATTTCACAATTTTAATAAATTCAAAATGGTCCTAGTTTAGAAACTTAAATGAAGATTACTTTAAAAAAAATTAAAACATAATATAGTTGGTATAAAATTATTTAATATATCAGTTGTATAACTAGAAAAGAAAATTTTTAAAATATTTTTATAAAACATGGATATATAAGAAAACGTGTTTTGGACTGAAGGAAAAATAAAGATTATTTTTATTAGAGACATTATTTTGACCTTTTGAGTACATAAAAAAGAAAAAATTGAGGGAAATAATGCATTATCAAGAAACAAACACTGGATAATAAATTTCCTAAGTGTCCTGAGAGACTACAAATAATAATTCCTCCTCAAAATTTTTATCATAAAAAATCCCCATAAAATATCAGATTGTATCATAAAAACCTTACCACATTGATAACATTGAATCACAGTTCCCATGAAAGAAAAAATTAAATGAAACAAAAAATATATCATCAAATTAAATAAATTCATGATATTACATGTCAATGGTGAGGTATATATTCGTCATAAAATAATATTGGTTCATAACACAATATATGTCTCAAATAAAAAAATGCGAAAAAAATCACTAAGTGATTTTGTAAATTTTGAAACATAAATTCCAGTAGATATAAATAAAAAAAATCGATATGTACATAAAAATATCTTCTAGGATAACAATAATAAAATAAATTCATGGTATTTATATACATAACTTAAAATATATATGGGGTGAATATGGAATATGTCTCATAGAAGTACAAAAGTGAGATGGAAGTCCTTTACGACAAGTCCTGACTTCATACAATTTAGAAACTCATATATAATAAATATAAGTTTATTATAAATATATTAAGAAAAATTTATTATATTTATCATTCCATATTTGATTTACTTATGAACATTTATAATTCATTGGTAAACTCATATTTTGAGCAATAAATGTCGTGTTTTTAAAATATGTTTTGATTTTTTATTATTGGTATACATACTTTGATTATGGTTACATCATATTTATATTTTTAACTATGATATATATATATATATATTATATATTTATTACATATGTATTTATAGTAATATTAAAATGTTAGAGATAGAAAATGAAATAAATCATTCCTGGAGATGGTAGGTTGTACACACACTTGAACAATATTTCCATTTTCATGAACAATGAAATGAAAGAATGTTAAATTGTATATTACCATTATCGAATATTTTTTATTCCTTTTATATAACATTTATTTATTATATTTATCTTTATTACCTTATATGAAAATCATTAGTGAAATATGAACCACATCGCTTTGCGAGGTGATAGTCTTTCGTACACATGAATGATATTATCATGTTCTATACAAAATTGTGAGTAAGAAGGTATATATGTTATTATATTTAAATGATTATTATTATATAACAAATATAACAGATAATAATTATATATTTTTCTACATTCATTAGTGGGAAGCGGTAACTAGAAACAAATTAAGTCGGTTTGTGAGGCGGTTGTCTTCTGTACCCATGATCAACAGTTTCATATCACAATTAAGATAGGAGGAAATTGTTGTATGTAATTACCATAAAATAAAAAATCACAATATATTGATTATATTTATATTTTCATATCATCATGGTTTAATAATAATTGAATAATGTGGAAGAAATAATATAAAACTCTTTATTAGTGATGTTAACTCTTCATCGTACTACTTCTATTAGATTTCACAAAAATCCTTCTTAGGATGGATTTATGAAAACAAAAAAAATTCAAAATGATATGATGGAACTATGTAATGGATTTAAGAATTTATATTATCAAGCAATGGGCTTTTTATTTTTCAATAGGATGGAATAGTTGGTGGCCATTTATAAGTGAGGTGAGCGACAAACTTGTAATTTTTTACAAGAAAGTGGTGCACTCATGTTTTACAGATGCAAAAAGGATCCAATATGGGAAATTATCGAACCTTAGAGTTTATAAAGATAAAATATTTATATAAAATGTGCTTTATAAATTTTTATAGGCTAATTGTGGGATATTTTTTTAGTTGAACCCCCTGGTTAACCCAATCTCATATTAACTATGAAAAATTAATTTTTACTGATTTAATATTCATAGTGGTAAAAAATTATGTCAATCCCATTATATAATTTAAATTATTATTAATAAAAATAAGAAATCCAATTTTCCATATTACATTAAATTAAGTATGAAATTTTATTTTAAAACTCTATAGATGCGAAGAAAAAGTGATTTTATGACAAGAAAAGTTTCCTAAGATTTCAAAATTTTAACATAATAATTAAATATTTAATTGATTATAATGAAATAAATATTATTAATATATATATTATTGAATTTACTTTACTTTTAAAACCATATTAATTTTTCTTATATTTCTAAAAGAATCCAAAGAAATGATTTTAATAAAAATAATTATTTTTCAATATTCATCAAAATAATTATCTTATCTGAATATTCTCCAGAACACACTCCAAGCTAATTTTGACATAATTATTTTAACAATGAATTATTTTTTGTCACATATTATTTTAATGTGGAAAAATTGATATTAAAATTATTGTGCAAGAGGAGACAAAACAGCATTTTAGAAAACATAAAATTTTCAAGGGAAAATTTTGATATATTCTATTTTCTTCATTAAAAAATACATAAAGTGGATGTTAAATTTTTTATTGAATATTTTAAATAATCAATTCAATAAAATAATTTAAAAATATATTTATTTAATTAATTTATGTAAAACAGATTTTTGCGCATAAATTTGTTTTCCAAAAAAATATTTCCTTTATTTTCTGGTAGTTTTACTGTATATTTATAATTAATTAGTCACAAATTATTTAATTTTATAAAAAATTGTAAATCATATAATATAGTTTTTTTATTCATACCCACAATTTTTATGATAATTTTAGAACTATCATAATATTTTGAAAAAAAATCATTATTCATTTAAACTTGATGGTGTCTGTATTGTATGTTGTATATAGTGCTGTGTATAACTTAAGCTAAACCCATTATTTTATAAATTAAACTAATCAAAAAAAATTGAAAATAAATATTTCAGAAAATATCAAAGTGTTTCGTTCTACTCCCCTTAAAATGAATTTCACCCTCAAAATTCATCACATTATTATCAAAAAATAGGGATAATTATACCTCATTACAAAAGAATGATCCCATATATCTTCCTCAAACTAGAAGGTTTTCCAAAAAAATAAAGATATGAGTTTCCATTGTTCATAAAAATTAATCTGTATGATCTTGAATTTCCATTGGTTGTTCATCATAAGTAATAAAATATTATAATGGTATGACCACTGAGATCAGTGCCAATGAACTATTAAGTAATTACATCCTCATAAGGGATATATAGAACACATCATGGACATAATAGAGTTTTGATGAATTTCCCGATCAATTGTATACCTGCCCAATACAATTAAAAATATCAATGTTACAGATATATGTATGGAATAATGTTTTATTATATCAAAATAACATTTTCATCTTATGGTTTTTCTTTGACCAATTTATACTTCATATCATACAACATGAAATGAAGATGATTTTTTTATTCCTAATGAAAAAATATATCACACTGTCTATAGTAGAATGATATGGTTTTTCTTTTATATCTGGTTATCAATATAATAAAATGGTTTTCACATTTTTTCCAATAGTAATAAAACATCATATTGTTAAATAATATATCATTCTCTAAAATCTTATTCAATTTCAAAGATAAACCATTCCATAAATGTATAATATTATGAAACTTACAAAATAAAAAATTTATATAGAAGGTGACTAAAGATCCCAAAATAAAATTTACACTAATCTCCCAAATATTGAAATGTACCTCTTCATTTTTCACATTTCAAATATGTGAATACCTTAGTCATTTATTTTCATGAAACATATTAATATGTAGAATTACGATAAAACCATTATGGAAACAATAATAACTCCAAATTTCATTAATAAAACCGAAAATTATTACATTTATTAAATAAACATAATAATTTTGTAAACTCCATAAATGATATCATAAACCACTTTCTCAAAATATCAATAATCAGTTCCAAGGACATAAAAAATATCCAATTTGATTTATTCACTTCTATTATCTCAATATTATCATACCATTAGCTCAATATCAGAAACATATTATGGGTTACCATAATTTAATCATATACTCTATGTAAAATATATCTTTAAAATTGAATTGCTTTATACTTCATCAATAAAATTAAACGTATTCTTGAAAATAATTAATGAAAAATTTATACTGAAAAATCCTTATAAAGTTCATTATTCTTGAATTTCAATACATAAACACTTTAATCGTTTTAATTTATTCTTAAAACATTAAATAATATTGATGTTATTATTCTATAATACATCCTACCTTAAATATTTCAAATGTAGTCTCTTCATTATAAACAAAATACCCTAACTTTTACTACATTTTTGATCTTATTCATGAATTTTCCCCATAATACATCAATTTGTATAATTACCATACAATCCACATTTATAACATTCGATAATTGAATATTACATAAGAAAAAATCAATACTCATCTATTCCATTAACTGAAATAGTTCATTTTAATGAGAAATATTCTAGTTTTCCGTACTTCTCCATGCATAAACAACACATTATTACATTGTTACATTCCATTGGGTGTTTCTACCCCTATCCTTGATATATAGGAAACTAAATCTTATTTCCTCCTTGTTTTTCATAACCCTAACTCTCAATGAACTCTATCATTTTCTTCTATGGCGAGTGATAATTTTTTTAAGGATAATGTTATTGCTCATATATCATGATAAATGAAAAGGAAAAATTATAGGATCATTCACCTACGTCATCATCCCATTTGGTATCTTATCAACTCATTGTGTGTCACATTAAATTTAAATCTTTTACCTTTTGATTCATTCCGTAGTCTAAAACTAATGAAAATTTTGTGATCAATTATTTCTATAGTCGAAAACCACATAATCATGAAAAATAACATATACGATGTCTAAATACTAAAATTTTATTTTTAATTTACGAAACCATAGTATTAAACTTGTTCATTCATAGTGATTATTTAAATCCTTCATGATATTAATTAAAGAGTTTAATAATTTCTAATGAATATCCCTAGGGAGTACTCAAACATCCAAGCAGAAAGGCCTGTTTGTGAACACTTAGTGATGATCAAGTCCATCCCAATGCTTCCTTTACAGAATAATTACTCCTAGGTTCCTATATACCATAGATGCATTAAATTTTATTTTTCAGATAGACATGTATTATAAGGAAATCTAAAAAATCTATTTCTTACAAAAATGTTAGGCTTTAATACTATACTTAGACATATCCATATGGTTTATATTTATGTTTTTATAATCATAATCTTCCAAATTGACTAAACCATTTCATTAACACCAACTTTAATGATCTGGATATATCATATATAAATATTACATCCTTATAAAATTATATTATTACACAGCATAATGATTCGTGCAAAAAATGTTTTGGTCTAGTGCATTGGGAAATAAGGGAACGTAAAAAAACATGTCCATATGTGATCAACGTCATATCTGAATATACTCTTCGAAACAAAAAACCTTCAATGAAATATTGTTCATGAAAACATTCCTTAAAACCTGGAGAAATGAAACATAATAAAGGGTGGGCATAGATGATCAAAAAATTTAATGAAGGTATATATGAAATTATTATAATAATAAGGAAATGTGAACATGATAATGAAATTTAAAACCCATACCCTTTATATCATAGTTCATAAAATTGATTCATGGAAAAATATTGGTAGCACATAAGACATTAATAATAATAGTATCAAATAACATTATCTATGAGAATGTGACAATATAATAATACAAATTTTTAAAACATTAACATATGTTTATATAATTGTAAACAATTATAAATAGAAACAGGTTCACTCATTATGTTAAGAACATGAAATCATTCCATTTAATAATTTTTCTTAAATGAATCCAGGTCCAATACTAACATTTGAAACATGAAACTTAGTACTATCCATAACATTTTGAATGTGTAATCAAGTTCATATATAACATTGATAACTTGTAATCAGGTTCACACAACAAATTTTGAACAAGTAATCAGTTTCACACATTACATGTTTACTCATGAGATATCAATTGTTAAAATAATTGAATTGGAGGGATATGTAGGTCCCCCAATTATATAATCTATGCATTAGTGTTTTTAAATATAATAATACTTTCATAATATTATTATTCATTAAAAGGGGACTTGTTTCTTAAAAAACATTATTTCAACATTACATAACCCATGAAAAATAAATGGGATTCTTAAACATTTAATAAAAATAAAAATTATCCATCCTGATAAATAATAAGGAAGCTATCATTTAATATTATAACTACTAAAGAATATGTAATTGTAGAGACCCTAAGATTGACGTACATGGAAATTACATTACTTTTGCGGAATACTTATTACATAACAAAAACAGACACACAAGGACCGTAATAGTTTAGTGTCTTTGGAAACATGGAACGTAATCTTCTAATCGTGGTGAAAGATCTTCAACATCTCCCATAAAGATCTTCCACTTTTTGTTTCCTGACCTAAAACCTTTCTTTTGATCCTGGGGGAAAATAAAACATAAAAATGGTGAGCTCAAATGCTCAGTAAGGGTAAGCATGTATAAAATAAAACATACCATATATATTGGAACTTAAAAACATGAACATAATGTTTAAACATTAAAATCTTGAGCAACGACATAAAACATGGAAGTACATAAGGAATAGATCATAATGGAACATAAATAATGATAACATAGCATGGGAATAAAACATGTAATTGTGGAATCCATTAAGCACATGTAATGATTTCCATAGTAGCCAAGGCATTGCTGCCAAGACCATCTTAGTGGACAAAGTCCCATTCTGGATCGAGTTCACTCCTCGTTTCAGTCCTGTAACACTGAACAGGATTAACTTACCGTTCCAGCCATGTCTATATCATGAGATATAAAATATTTACCCAATTCATTGGAGGGAGATATAGGTCCCACCCATCTCATAATGAAATCATTCTTACTTTTTCCACAAAATAAACTTAAAACATTCATCATAACCCAAAGAATAAAATGGGTTTCATAAACATCATTATATCATAACATAATCCATATAAAACAAATGGATATCATTTCATAATAAGGAAAGTGAAACCATGTAAATCATAGAGACAGTATACTGGAAATATACACATATGAAATAATGTCATCTTAGATGGAAAATGGTTTTGATAAAACACTTGAAATGAATTCTTGAGGAAAATATCCTTTCTTCTTCAAAATCATTCCCTTTTTACAAAAAGTCATGAAATTTTAAAAGAAAAGGATTTTGTTGAAAATAGTCATGAAATATTTTGGAGGAGTCTTCATAAAAATAAGGCTTTATAAAACCGTAAAAATCCGTTTGTGCCGTGTAAGTTAAAAAAACATTCTTCTCGTACTTTTGCCAGAAAAGTCAAAAAGTACCTCTTAACATAAACAAAAGAAATATTCCTTAAATACCATGTAGTAAAAGTAAAGAATGGTTAAAAAGGACTTTAAACATACATGAAAACACTTTTATAAAACATGTACATTTATGATAGAAATATCGCCAGTAAATACTTACAAATAAGAAATCTCGGATAAAAATGAGATTTGGAGAATTATCCTTTACCTTAGGTCCGGTATGCTTTGTACGTGTCTGAACCTCCTGTATAATGATTTAAATAATGTCATTGACTTATTACAGAATCATATTCATTGTTATTATATCATATATGGTTCACTTATGACTTTATATTACCTGTTCTTTTGTAAATTCCATGTTAAAGCAGCGTTTTGGGTAAAATCATTTTATTTATCGTATGTGTTTCGACTTGTCGTTCTTGATATTATTACTTATATCATGATTTACATAATTCCAGAATGTAAAAAATTATTTATATATAATATATATTCATCATATACATATATATATTATAGATCGATAAAAGGAAAGAAATACACCGTTTATGGAGACGGTAGGTCGTACGTACGCATGAATGCTGTTTTTGTTTCCTTATTGAATTGAATGGAGTTAAGTAGATGACATAAATATATATATACATAAATCCAGTAGCATTATTATGTCATATATTTTATTATTACTTCTTATATATACTTTATAATCATTTCTTGAATGGTTATCATGGAGAGTGAATCTCATCGCCTCGTGGAGACGGTATTCCGTACGTATGCACGAGCAATGATATTATTCCCATGATCGTCAAATTTTATTAAAGTGTATGTATAATATTAAAGAATCAATATCACTTTACAATAATCATATATATGCATTACATTCACCATTATACCCATCCATGTAAGGTGGTGGTGGAAAATAGATTACACCACGGCGTGGAGATGATATTCCGTACGTACGCACGCGCGGTGATTTCATTTTCCGTAGGATGGATAGATGGTGAAATAGGGTTGTTTCATACTTATAATAACATATCAGTATATGAGTGATACTGATGTTATTACTTCATAATGAAACAACTAAATAAGAAGAAGTAGAAGAAGAAATAAAGTTGAAAGAATCGGTAACAGATATTACCTCTTCTTTCGACACGCCTTTTTGAAACCTCCTCTTAGGGCACTATGATTAGTCTTTGATGAAGACCAGAACCTCTAGGATTTTTATAGGGAAGTGGAGAAGTGTAATTGGCAGGGGTTTTCCGGGCTTGAAGGCTCAAATTGGTGTGAGGAGGAGAGGGAGGAGGTTCCCTTTTATAAGGGAGGAGAGGGGCACCTTTGGAACTCTTAAAAATATTAATTTATAATAAATCTATCCCCACTTAAAAACCTCCACAAATGACTCATATTTAAAGATTAGATGAGATAGGGTTTTAATCTCATCAACCAATCAAATTTAGATATGTTTGGATCTTATTTTAAACCTTATCATTTTGATTTATCCTTATTTAATCTATTTAAGTTTATTTGTGGTAATAAAATTCTAAATATTAAATTATAACAAATAATTACTTATTTGTTGTTAATTTTCCATAATTGTTTACTTTATAACATTATAGACCATATAAAGTTATATTTATATTTTTTAAATATATTTGTTATTTTTAAACAATTTTATAATATGTTATTTTTATAAAATAACAATAGTGTCAATTTTCACACTATTCATTTATTTGAATTTAAATAAAATATATACAGAAGATATGTTCTAAAAAAAATCTTTAATATATTCATAAAAGGTCATATGTATCTATAAAATTAGTGGATCACATTAAATAGTTCATATAATATTTATTTTATTATTTTTAAAACCATTTATTTGGTTTATCTCTTAATAAAATAATTAATACAACATTTTTTTATAATTATTTAATATACTGATTTGTTGCATAAAAATTTAAAATAAAATCCTATGATGAATATAAATCTATTAACTTTCAAAATAATACTTTTACTTTAATTTAACATCTTAAAATCGCAATATTCAAATTGTTATATTTATTAAATTATAAAGGTGACAACTTTGTCATCATTTAAAATAAAATAATATAAGTGCCATAATCACTTTTATAAAGATCCAAACGGTTATATATTAGGTAATTGGATGATTAAGGTGTATAAATACACTACCAATATGTTTTGGTCAGGTTTGTGGGCCTTTTGATGGGTATTATTATTTCAATGAAAACTATATTACTTATTTTCCACTTAATAAATAATTTCTGTATCATTAATGTATCACCATTAATGACAATTATTTAATCCATAAAAATTCTAAATAAATTATCATGATGTAGATAATTTTATTAGATTTCTGGAGACTATTCATGTTTGATGTTTTATGATGTTTATCACTAAAATAAAATTATTATACTTATAAGATTTAAGAGAGTGACATGTTGTCACTTTCTTTGGTTTGAATAATAATTAAATTATTTTCATGGTAAAAAGTCCATAAAATGAATCTAATACTACCCTTAGTTGATATGGGTTTACTTTTATCCATCCAATAGAATTTTGGCATGTGTTAGGGTAATTTTATAATATAATATTTACCCTTAATTACCTGATTTACCTTTAACTATGGTAAATAAAATTTACCGTAGTTACTATTCATAATTCCCAAAAAAAAGTAGCCTATTAACATAATTTTGACCCACTGATTCCAAATATGGAATCCATTTTTTCAAATTCAATACACAGAAGTTGCAGAAACTAAATTAAAATTAATCCTGTTGTCGAATGAAAATGGGTTTTTGTTTAAAACATTGCAAAAGATTGAATTGATTTAACCTACGAATTAAATGTAAAATCAATGCTAATGACATACATTATATTAAATGGTAATAATATATTCTATTTATACTTTAAAATAAGTAAATATTATAATTTAACCATATAAATTATTACGATGAAAAAAGTTGTTTTTCATTAAAATATAGCGTGTTTTTACAATTCATCAAAATATAAAAGTTACCAGAATAATACGAAAAATTTATCCAAAGTAAATTTTTATTTATTGATTCCAAATAAGAATTTTATTTTGTCAAATTGAACTTATAAACATGTCAAAAACTATATTTAAAGTGGGTGCGCCATCAAAAGGTGGCAAAACTGCATTCTTTGAAAAATACTTATTTTACCCGAAAAATTTATTTTGTTCTTATACCATGTTCTAGATAATGTGTAAGATGAATAATAATGTTATAAAATTAAAAATTTATTTAATACTATTCATAACGTCTAGTTCATAATAATATTATAATAATATATCACTGTTTAGTAAAACCCGGTATTGCGTACAACACACGCTATTGAGGAAGGTCGCGATTGTGTGTAATGCAAGCCAAGTCAGGGTTGCGTGTTGTGAAAGAATCCTTCGTTGTTTTGTATAACAGAATCCAACCATATTTAATTTATACATTGAATATATATATATATATATATACTCAATGTTGCGTAGAATAACTATTATCAAAATTGTGTGTAACACGATCCAAGAATAGTGTTGCGCATACTGCAAGCTAATACGGTGTTGCGTATAGCGCAAGGTAATCATGGTGTAGCATACAACACAAGACATTAATGAAATTAAAAGAATATTTTCCATAAAATATCGGGGTGTTACATTCTACCCCCCTTAAAATGAATTTCTCCCTCGAAATTCGTCGGGGTTATAAATGGTTTACTACTCGAAAGTTTGTTTAACAGAAACCCACATCGTAAAAAGGAATACCAAAACATTGCTTTAAAAACTAAAGTATGAAATGTAAAGGTTACCCAAATTAACTCATCATTGGGTTTCCACGTAGGGGAACATAGGTGAAAATATGGATATGGAAGAAAAATCTAACCATCATGTTCTGATGGAGAGTGGTAGAGAACATGGCTATGAAAAATCCAACAATCAAAAAGCTATTGATTTGGGATTATCTAAGGTACCATCTGATTTATCGAATATAAGGGAACTAGGACAACATTTTTGGTTTTCAAGATCATTTCCCTAAAGTTGATGAATTAAAAGAAACACTTGCATGATTTTGGTACAATCTCACTGTTGTTCGTGAATTGAACAATTTCCACTTCATCCCTTAAAGAAATGAAGTTGAATTTGTTATTTGTGATGTGTTAGCAGATCATGTGATAGAATGATGGGTCATTCCATCTATTTCAAACAAAAGGTTAGAAAAAGTTATAATTCCATCTTATGGTTAGATTAATCCTATATGGTTCCAAAAATGAACTTATACTTCATATATCATAACGCTTAATAAAATAAAACTAATTTCTACTAACCAGGGACTTCCTGTAGGCCAGTAGTAGGCGATAAAGGCCAGTCGCACTTCGGTTGTGGGTTCGATTCCCACAGCCTTGTACAACGCGATGGGCTGTCGCCCGTCCTGCAGGTTGTCCTTTTTTTTAAAAACTATATTACTATATTATCCCATCAATAATATCAAAAAAAGGTTTTATCCTTAAAAAATACTAACTTATGTCCAACATAATCCATTCCAATATTTAGGCTTATCCATAATACTTTAGTCCACTCTCATAATATAGTGAAAATGATTACCAGATATTTCATATAACAAGCATGTAAATACCATCGTTGATCCCCATATATCATAAGATATGTCTTGTTGGTCACATTCCAAATATTCTAAGGCCTTAATCATGTATTCTCTTGAAAAATGAATACCCGTTGAATCTTATTAAAAACATGAGTGCTGTCAAAAGTTAACGCATTCCACATACCAAAAACCCAAAATTCTATATACTCAAACCATGATATAACTATTTCCTTATATCATTCATGAGCTCATGAATACTATCAAACATTTAATGTTCTCCTTATCCCTTCATTATGTGCATATAATCTACATTCCAAAAATATCTGAATAACCTTTCATGGATACTGGTACCATTAATCATACACTTTCAAAACTCAAGGACAGACAACAGTGTAACAATCCTTAGATGTCTCTTTATTCCATAGTACCATGAGATTACTTGTACAACATTACACATGATAAACATGTAATCATTCCACTACATTCTTAAACCATTGACCGAGAATCAACAATTCCTTAATCTCACATATCATTTGTAGTCTCTTCATCATCAACAACATAAATACTACCCATACGACCATACTGATTCTCTTCATGAGACTTTACCTTAGGGAATTGGTTTGCATAATGCCCGTACATTCCACATTTAAAACATTTAACCATTTTTGATGTCGTAGAAATACCATTATCCTCAACCCTGGTGTTAACTGAACCTTTACCTTTTCACTTACTGGATTTGTGTCCTTCTTTTCCACACCCAAATCATCTTCCAGTTCCTTTGAAACATTCTCCTTGATGCCTCTTCCCACATGATTTACATAGGGGAAATTGAACTTTCTTTCCTCTGTGATCATCATGAAACTCCATCTTTCTCTTATTAGCCGAGTCAGGAAACATACCAAATTTTACTTTATTGATCATATTATGAGATTTCTGATTCGGAATAATAATGATGTTTGGAATTCCAAATCCCATTTCATTTGGTTGCTCATGAAGAATATCATTCCATTGTCCATCATATCCTCCATTATCGTGAATCATCTTGTTTCCAGCCATTTTCTAAAACACAAAAAGAATAGTGTGAGAGGCAAAAATCATAATAAAGGGGGATTAACTTCAATATATAACATCTTTGGTTTAATCTAATATCATTACCATAGTTCTAGGACTATATCCTATACGTATACTTATCGTTAGGGACATCCCTAGACATACCTTAGAAATATCTCTAGGGATCTCACTAACGTTTTCGCATCCTAGTTTCCAAAGGTTGACTAAACTTTTCCTCTGATACCAACTGTAGAGACCCTAAGCTTGACGTACATGGACATTACATTACTTTTATGGAATACTTAATACATAACAAAAACAGACACACAAGGACTGTAATAGTTTAGTGTCTTTGGAAACATGGAACGTAATATTCTAATCGTGGTGAAAGATCTTCAATATCTCCCATAAAGATCTTACACTTTTTGTTTCCTGACCTAAAACCTTTCTTTTGATCCTGGGGGAAAATAAAACATAAAAAGGGTGAGCTCAAATGCTCATTAAGGGTAAGCATGTATAAAATATAACATACCATATACATTGGAACTTAAAAACATGAACATAATGTTTAAACATTAAAATCTTTCGCAACGACATAAAACATGGAAGTACATATAGCATAGATCATAATGGAACATAAATAATGATAATATAGCATGGGAATAAAACATCTAATTGTGGCATCCATTAATCACATGTAATGATTTCCATAGTAGCCAAGGAATTGCTGCCAAGACCATCTTAGTGGACAAAGCCCCATTCTGAATCGAGTTCACTCCTCGTTTCAGTCCTGTAACACTGAACCGGATTAACTTACCGTTCCATCCATGTCTATCTCATGAGATATAAAATCTTTACCCAATACATTGGAGGGAGATATACGTCCCACCTATATCATAATGAAATCATTCTTACTTGTGCCACAAAATAAACTTAAAACATTCATCATAACCCAAATAATAAAATGGGTTTCATAAACATCATTCTATCATAACATAATCCATATAAAACAAATGGATATCATTTCATAATAAGAAAAGTGAAACCATGTAAATCATAGAGATAGTATACTTGAAACATACACATATGAAATAATGTCATCTTAGATGGAAAATGGTTTTGATAAAACACTTGAAATGAATTCTTGAGGAAAATATCCTTTCTTCTTCAAAATAATTCTCTTTTTACAAAATGTCATGAAATTTTAAAAGAAATGGATTTTGTTGAAAATAGTCATGAAATGTTTTGGATGAGACTTCATAAAAATAAGGCTTTAAAAATTGTAAAAATCTATTCGTGTCGTGTAAGTTAAAAAAAACATTCTTCTCGTACTTTTGCCGAAAATGTCAAAAAGTACCTCGTAACATAAACAAAAGAAAGATTCCTTACATACCATGTAGTAAAAGTAAAGAATGGTTAAAAAGGACTTTAAACATAAATTAAAACGCTTTTATAAAACATTTACATGTATGATAGAAATATCGCCAGTAAATACTTACGAATAAGCAATCTCGGATAAAAATGAGATTTGCAGAATTATCCCTTACCTTAGGTCTGGTATGCTTCGTACATATCCGAACCTCCTGTATAATGATTTAAATAATGTCACTGACTTATTACAGAATCATATTCATTGTTATTATTTCATATATTTTATTATTACTTATTATATATACTTTATAATCATTTCTTGAATGGTTATCATGGAGAGTGAATCTCATCGCGTCGTGGAGACGGTATTCCGTACGTATGCACGAGCGATGATATCATTCCCATGATCGTCAAATTATATTAAAGTGTATGTATAATATTAAAGAATCAATATCAATTTACAACAATAATATATATTCATTACTTTCACCATTATACCCATCCAAGTAAGGTGGTGGTGGAAAATAGATTACACCACGGCGTGGAGACGGTATTCTGTACGTACGCACGCGCGGTGATTTCCTTTTCCATAGGATGGATAGATGGTGAAATAGGGTTGTTTCATACTTATAATAACATATCAGTATATGAGTGATACTGATGTTATTACTTCATAATGAAACAACTAAAGAAGAAGAAGTATAAGAAGAAATAAAGTTGAAAGAATCGGAAACAGATATTACCTCTTCTTTCGACACGCCTTTTTGAAACCACCTCTTAGGGCACTAAGATTGGTCTTTGAAGAAGACTAGAACCTCAAGGATGTTTCTAGGGAAGTTTAGAAGTGAAATGGTCAGGGGTTGGCCGGGCTTGAAGGCTCAAATTGGTGTGAGGAGGAGAGGGAGGAGGTGCCCTTTTATAAGGGAGGAGAGGGGCACCTTTGGAATTCTTAAAACAATTAATTTATAATAAATCTAACCCCACTTAAAAACCTCAAAAAATGACTCATATTATAATATTAGATGAGATAGGGTTTTAATCTCATCAACCAATCAAATTTAGACATGTTTGGATCTTATTTTAAACCTTATCATTTTGATTTATCCTTATTTAATCTATTTAAGTTTATTTGTGGTAATAAACTTCTAAATTTTAAATTATAACAAATATTTACTTATTTGTTGTTAATATTCCATACATGTTTACTTTATGACATTATCGACCATATAAATTTAAATTTATAATTTTTAAATATTTTTGTGATTTTTAAACAATTTTATAATATGTTATTTTTATAAAATAACAATAGTGTCAATTTTGACACTATTCATTTATTTGAATTTAAATAAAATATATACAGAAAATATGTTCGAACTAAAAGCTTTAATAGATTCATAAAAGTTCATATGTTTCTATAAAATTAGTGGATCACATTAAATAGTTCATATAATATTTATTTTATTATTTTTAAAACCATTTATTTGGTTTATCTCTTAATAAAATAATTACTAAACATTTTTGTATAATTATTTAATATACTTATTTTTTGCATAAAAATTTAAAATAAAATCCTATTATAAAGATAAATCTATTATATTTCACAATAATACTTTTACTTGAATTTATCATCTAAAATCACAATATTTAAATTGTTATATTTATTAAATTATGAAGGTGACAACTTTTTCATCATTTAAAATAAAATAATATAAGTGCCATAATCACATTTATAAGGATCCAAACGGTTATATATTAGGTAATTGGATGATTTAGGTGTATATATACACTACCAATATGTTTTGGTCAGGTTTGTGGGCCTTTTAATGGGTATTATTATTTCAATAAAAACTATATTACTTTTTTCCACTTAATAAATAATTTATGTATCATTAATATATCACCATTAATGATAATTATTTAATCCATAAAAATTATAAATAAATTATAATGATGTAGATAATTTTATTATCTTTCTGGAGACTATTCATGTTTGGAGTTTTCTGATGTTTATCACTAAATTATGATTATTATACTTATAAGATTTAAGAGAGTGACATATTGTCACTTTCTTTGGTTTTAATAATAATTAAATTATTTTCATGGTAAAAAGTCCATAAAATGAATCTAATCTGACCCTTAGTTGATATGGGTTTACTTTTATCCATCCAATAGAATTTTGGCATGTGTTAGGGTAATTTTATAATATTATATTTACCCTTAATGACCCGATTTACCTTTAACTATGGTAAATAAAATTTACCGTAGTTACTATTCATAATTCCAAAAAAAAAAGTAGCCTATTAACATAATTTGGACCCACTGATTCCAAATATGGAATCCATTTTTTCAAATTCAATACACAGAATTTGCAAAAATTAAATTAAAATTAATCCCGTTGTCGAATGAAAACGGGTTTTTGTTTAAAACATTGCAAAAGATTGAATTGATTTAACCTACGAATTCAATGTAAAATCAATGCTAATGACATACATTATATTAAATGGTAAAAATATATTCTATTTATACTTTAAAACCATTAAATATTATAATTTAACCATATAAATTATTACGATGAAAAAAGTTGATTTTCATTAAAATATAGCGTGTTTTTATTATTCATCAAAATATGAAAGTTACCAGAATAATACGAAAAATTTATCCAAAGTAAATTTTTATTTCTTGATTCCAAATAAGAATTTTATTTTTTTCAAATTGAACTTATAAACATGTCAAAAACTAGATTTAAAGTGGGTGCGCCATCAAAAGGTGGCAAAACTGCATTTTTTGAAAAATACTTATTTTACCCGAAAAATTTATTTTGTTCTTATACCATGTTCTAGATAATGTGTGAGATGAATAATAATATTATAAAATTCAAAATTTAGTAAATACTATTCATAACGGCTAGTTCATAATAATATTATAATAATATATCGTTGTTTAGTAAAACCCGGTATTGCGTACAACACACGCTATCGAGGAAGGTCGCGATTGCGTGTAATGCAAGCCAAGTCAGGGTTGCGTGTTGTGAAAGAATCCTTCGTTGTTTCGTATAACATAATCCAACCATATTTCATTTATTCATTGAATATATATATATATATAATCAATGTTACGTAGAATAACTATTATCAAAATTGTGTGTAACACGATCCAAGAATAGTGTTGCGCATACTACAAGCTAATACGGTGCTGCGTATAGCGCAAGGTAATCTTGGTGTAGCATAAAACACAAGATATTAATGAAATTAAAATAATATTTTTCATAAAATATCGGGGTGTTACAGTAATCAAAATTTTGGTTATCTTATATGGAAAATGATTTTAAAACATCACACTGAACATTTCTTGAAGAAAATATCCTTTTCATATTGAATATCATTTATTTAGACTCTCAAAGTTTACCAACTATTAAATAAAAAATTATACATCAAAATATCATTTTAATTATGTAATGGAATACTTAAATCATTTATTAGTCAAGAAAAAAATTAATATTGATCTAGTTTTGAAGATTTAAACAAATATTCCTTTTATATTTTTGGAAAAATCCAAAATATCATTGCATGGAAAATGAAATAATCAATACATTCAAAATAATTTGTAAAAAATTAAAAAAAACTTATTTTATGTTTTCCAAATAAATTATTTTTTGAATATTATAAAAAATTATATTTTTTTAGAAAACATGGATATGGAAGAAGATGGTTTTTCTACAGAACAATAAAATAAAAACACCTTTTCTTATGAAAAATACATTGAAATATTGAGTCCATAGAGTTATTAATATGAAGGTAAGACATAAATTCTTATGAAATAACCATAGTATAATAAAGATATTTATTTTATTGGGTAAAATATTTTAGATATTCCTCCTTGGAATAATAAATATAAATAATCCTGATAAATGGTGAGGTTGTATCCTAAAACCCTTATATACTTTGTTACGTTAAATCATATTAACCATGAAGAAATAAAATTAAATGAAACATAAAATATCATCAGAATAAATATATTCAATATAATACATATTAAAGGGTATTTATAGACATGGAATAAAAGAAGATATGTTAATAACACAACATATATCTCAAAGAATAAAAACATAGTGAAAATACAATACATATTTATTATATTTTGAACTGTATTCCCCCTAAAAGACTTATAATAATTAGATATATAAAAATAATAATTTTTAGTAAAATAATCATATAATACATTCATGGTCAAAATAAACACCACAAAAATGAAATAGGTTCAAAAAATGGCATGTGTCTCAAAGAAGTAAAAACTGAGATGAAAATCCCTTACAACAAGTATTCACTTCTTTAATAAACATAAAAACATCCTATGTGATAAATATTTGTTTATTGTAAATTATTAAAATAAAAATATTTATATATATTATTTCATTTATGATTTATTTGTGTCCTTTTAATACACACTTGTTAAAAATTCCTTGTTAAAATTAGATTTTGAGCAATACCTGCTTGGTTTTTCATTTATGTTTTCATTTGTTGTTTTTAATAATATTACATTGGTCATGGTCAAATCATTTTAAAACTTATAAAAATAAAAAATAAAAAATATATATTTATTATATATGTATTTATATTAATTTATTAATGTTAGAGGAAGGAAATGTAATAAACCATTCATGGATATGGTATGTCATACATACCCATGAACGTTACTTCCATTTTCTAGACGGATGAAATGAAAGACATGTAAATGGTATATTACAATTTTATAATAATTTTTATGTCATATATATCATATATATTCATTACATATATCCTTATTACCTTCCATGAAATCTATTACTGAAAATTGAATCACATCATTTTGGGGGGGAGGTATTCTGCCATACAGATGAACGATGTGAACATATTCTCTTCAAAATTGAATGAAACAAGTTTTATATGATATTATAAATAAAAAATTATAATAATATCATAAATATCATATATAAAATAGTATTCTTTATTATATCCATCCATGAAGATTGGTTGTTGAAAACGATTTATGATGGTTCACGAGGTGGTAGTTTACTATATACACGATCAATAGTTTCATTTCAAATTTGAGGGTGTTAGAGATGGTTGAACGTAATTACCATAACATAACATTGTATAATTATATATAATTTACTAAGTAAAATTTATAATAAATATTTAATATGATTTTAATGTGGTAGAGGAATATATAATAATAAAACGCTTGGCTTGGTACTTTACCACTTCTTCAATAACTTCTTCTATTTTTCACCAAAATCCACATTATGTAGGATATATAAAAAAATAAGTCCTATATAATTATTTAAGTTATGTAAGTAAGGGATTAGGATAGGAATTATCCAAAAAATTATTTTTTATTTGTGAAGAGGAGAGAAAAGGTGGTGACCTTTTATAAGTGAGGTGACTGACACACATGTAATTTTTCAAAATAAAATGGTATACCTATGTTATCCACATAAAAAGACAATAACATTAGATATTATTTATACTAATAGGTGATAAGTTTTAAATATGGAAATAAAATGGATTTTGGAAAAGTTTGTCAGTCCATTTACAACAGTACATTTTATTTTAACCCTACTAAATTCATTTTCACCTTAGCCGAGTAAATTAATTTTTATAGATCTTTTATATTAATTATGATAAAAAATCATGTTTACATAATTATATAATTTATATTATTCTTATTCCAAATATGTATTTCATTTTTACTAATTCAATTCATATATGTTTCAAAAATGAATTTAAATTTAATCATCTATACGCAACAAAAACCAGATATCCATAGAGAAAAGATTCAAACGTTTCACAAAATTTACATAAAAATTAAATATTCAATTGATCACAATGGCCAAAATTTTAATAACATATATATATATATATATATATATAACTGATTTTACTTTTTAGACCGTATTAAAACAATTTTTAAATTTTTAAATTTTTAAATTAAATCAAAATTCATTAAAACCAAATATTTTCATTATTCATAATAAAATTTATCTTCTCAAAAAATACAAAAAAATTACACTATACTAATTTTGAAATTTTAATTTAAAATTATGAATATAATTTTTTAAATAATTTATTTACAATTGGAAAAAAATTAAAATATGCTTGTAGAAGGTGAAATATCTATTTTTAATTATAACCAGTTTTTATGAATCAAATTGGATTTATCTCTAATTTATATATCATAGAATATTAATTTAAAAAAATTTATTGAATACTAAATATTTGAATTTAATTAAAATAATTCACCATAGGTGATTTATTTTATTTATTTATGCAAAATTTATTTTTGTTTAAAGTAAAAGATTTTTAAAAAACGATTCATTTAGTTTTCAAATAGTTTATATATTAATTTATAATTAATTGGTCATAAAGGAATTAATTTTATACCAATATATAATACATATAATTTATTTAATCAAATTCATAACCAACATTCAAATATCTAGGTGATAACTATCATAATATTTTTATAGTATATCCTTTTTTGTTTAAAATAAGATTTGTGTGTAACACAAGATTAGATAAGAGCAATATGTGGCATAATCTATGCTTGATGTTGCATGAAATGGGAAATATAAAAAAATTATTTGAAAAAAAATATTCCACAAAATGTCATGGTGTTATATTTTACCCTCCTGAAAATTAATATTTTCATTTAAATTTGTCACTTCGATTCCAACAAGTGAGGATAATTATGCCTTATTTCATTTATAGGTTCCCATATAGATTCCATGATATGGTTGTTTTTTCACGAAATTCTGACCTTGTTAGTGGTGTTAGTTCACAAAACATTCTTCATGCGACCCACAATCTCTATTTTTTATTCTACATAAGAATGATCATTCTCTATTATTATAACCTCTGAGTTCATTACACGTGATGCATTAGGTATGTAATTCCTTGGGATATATACATGAAACACATCATGGTCACGCTAAAGGTTTATTCGAAGATCCAAACAAAATGATACCCTCCTGATACGATCAAGAATATCGGAGGGACCGATATACCTAAGGATTTTCATTCCACTATATCAGATAAACAATTTCATTTTTTGGTTTTAATTTGATGAATTTCCACTTTATATCTCACTCCAATAAATGTTGATTATTTTTATGCCTAAATTACTAACAAGTTCCAAGATCTATAGTAAAATGATATATTATTCATTATATATCTAGTTATCACTGTAAAAAAATGGTTAGTAGAGGTCATCCAATTTGCATAAATCGTAATGTTGTGAAATAATACATTAACCTCTAAAAAATCATTGAAATATCAAATTAAATCCTTCCATTATTGGTTAATTATATGACCCTTCCAATAATTTAAATTTATAGTAAAATTCACTAAATTTTCTAAAATAAACATAACATTAATCCCAAAAATGTCATAAAGGTCCTCTTAATTGTCCCAAGTCAAATATGTGAATAACTTAGTTGTATAATTTAATAAAACATGTTAATAAACATAATTACGACAAAATTACAGTTGAAATAGTAATACTTCCTCTTTCCTTGAGTAAAACAAAAAATTGTTGAATATATTACATAAATCCAATAATGTTCTACACTCCATCAATGGTAACATAACCCACATTTTTACCCAATCATTTGTTAGTTCTAAGGTTTTAAATACTATATACCCTACTTTATTCGTATCCCTTATATATTTACATCAACATCATTCTGTCAAAATTAGGAAAATATTTATGTTTATCTTCAAATAATAATTTGTTTTTTATAATATATAACCTTTATATAGAATATCTTTTCTTGTTTATCTGTACCATATGAAAAATTCTATATAATCCCTAATGAAAAAAATACATTAAAAAATGGTTATATATTTCATAATTCTTGAATTCCATTACAAAAAAACATCAATCATTATAAATCAATCTAAAACCCTTAAATAGGCATCATTATCTTTTTCAATAACACAACATTCCTTTCATATGTCAATTATAGGCTCTTAATCATTAAAAAATTATTTTTTGTATATACCATCATTATTATCCCCTTCATGAGCATTCACATAGGACATAAATTTATATAATTTCAAAAAAAAACACATTTATAACGTTCAACACTTATTATGCTTTAGGGAAACCATTATTCTCATCCATTTTTTAAACTGAACATTTCATTTATCCTCAAAATTCACTTAATCTGTGCATTTTTTCTATCCATGTACAGAATCATAACATTAATTTGACACATTCCATGGAGTTACTATTCCCAGATCACATACATATAAAAATATGAATATTATTTTCTCCATGGTATTCACTTACCACACTCTCAATGAAAACAATTATTCTCTTATTTTATGTTTCTAAAATTTGGTTAAGGTGTATATTCTTAATCATATATCGTGATAACAAAATAATAATAATAATAATTTAAATAACTTCAATCATAATAAAATTTGGTTTCTCAACAACTCTTTTTCTATCACATCTAACTATAATCCAGTTCTTTTTGGTTCTAACAATTGATGAAAAACAAAGTGCATAGTGTGAGAAACAATATTTATTGTGTGAATCCACATAACAAAAAAACATCACTTCCAGGATATGTAATCCATGACACCTTATTTTCAAATGATCAAACCTAAGGCTTAACCTTGGTTATTCATGGCCATTATTTAAATCCTTCATGATTGTTCATAAAGATTTTTTTAATTTCCAAAGTATATCAATCAGGAGTACCAAACCACTTTTGTAGCATGGCACATTTTCATGAACTAGGTCATGATAGAGTGTATCTCAATGATACCATATTAGAATAATTACCCCTAGTAACCTCTATTATATATCTACATCCACTTATATTATCCATATATGGATGTATTTCATGGAAAACTAGACAATCTCATTTTACAAAAAAATTAGGATGTTATCCTATACATAGAATTATCTGAAATCATTTCACTAATATTTTTATAATATTAATATCAAATATTTATTAGTCCATTTAAATGATACCAAATAGAATAAAAAAAACATCATACATAAATATAACATCTTATTCGAGTAATATTTATTACATAACATAATCATCAATTTCATATTCATTTAGATATATTTCATTTTTATAAGATATTGTCCTTTTCTAGAGATGTCTTGGGATCATTCATAGGTAATATTTTTTTTAGGGTTCAGTATTTTACATATGGGATATACCATTGGGGGAAGTTTGGTGAAATTTGTAATTTTTGAAGGAAATGAAAATGTGGATAGTTTGCGCACAATTTTTTCAAACTATGCACCCCAGCCCAGCAAACCATGAAACCTTGGACAGTGAGAATTTTCACGGTTGGTGCACATTTTTTCAGACCATGCATTATAAAAGGAACACCATGACCCCCCATATAGAAGACGCATATGATTAAAAGCATAATGAAGAGATACTATGAACACCAATAATCAAACCATGCATACAAGAATTATGTCCTATGAAATTATTTAAAAATTTCTGAAGCCCCGTCTTATACCCTATAATTATGTAGCTTGTACCATAAATGATTTATCTCAATTCCAAATCCTTTTAATGGGATTTGAAGGTCATATGACCTTTGATCATGGTGACTTGAAGCCTAGTTTGTAGATCTTTATCTCTTCAAGTATGTGGTTTCATCCTGATTGATATCCTGTTCTTCGCCCATTATTTTGGAGGGTTGTTATCCTATTTCTTAGATATAGATATAGATTTGATTAATCTAGATCATGGATTGTGTATAAAGATATATAATTAATTGCTAATCATTTGTTCAATAATTGATTTATTTTTTAGTTCTATATTTCATGTTACATCATTACTGTGCTGAATTATAGAGATTTTCATTTGACGATTTTTCATTGAACAATCGAGGTAGGTGGTATATTATTCAAATTTCGTAGTATTGATATCAATTATGTGTATGTGATTGTATAATTTCTAGGTTTATATTATCAATTGTAATTAATAGATAAATTAAATAAAGTGGTTAATTAATTAAATAAGGAGTTGGGGATTTCACTGAATAATACAATTTTGGAATTTGGGGTCATTTATTTTTTGATTACATATCATAATGTTGAATCATGAATTAAGAATAATTATTTGGTGAATTAATTATTGGATGTTGAGATTGGGAAAATAGTAATTAATTTTTGATGAAATTAATGGAAGATTTGTGATTGATTAATTGGTGAATTAATTAATAGAATTTGAATGATTTATTAATTATGGAATTAATTAATAAAATTTATTTGATTAAAAAATCATTGGATTAATTAATGGAAATTGGTATGATTACTTAATTGTTCAAGTAATTAATGGAATGAATTGTTAAATAGTCACCTGGTTGTGATTATGTTTGTATGGAGTAGCACATGTTTTAACGGGGGTGTAAGTGAGGGATTTCTCAAAGAAGACTGTGAGAGCTTACATTTTGATTTCCAAAGGACCATGAGGGCCTTTGGAGAAGAAGACCATAAAATAATATATTTTTATTTCTATGTTACCAATAAATATTTGGTATTTGGTCCAGGGAAATGAATGTGAGAGCTTTCCCCTTTTCTATAAATATATTGTGCTTCATTTGGTCTCACCCTCATTAAACCATTAAGGTTATAACATTATGAGAAAATTACTCATGCCAGAATCATTTATTTTTTTTATTTTTATAAGATATTAAATGGGATAATGAATGATAATAATGAAATTTAGATATATGATATCCCCTGGGGATAGCTCAGACTCCATCATGAGCCGAATTTGTTATTGAGGGTTTAAGTGTCCTCGGGAACCATGGTGTTTTGTGGTTAAATAATTATTAATAAAATAAATATACAATGTTTCGTTTTTTCTTAAATTTTAATAATTTCAAAATTGTATACATTTTTATTGATAGGATATTATTTTATACATAATTTTTGGTGGCCAACTAAGTTGCACTCACACCCTACCTAGGTTTCCTGATCGGTACCAAAAATAGACATTGTGCTTTATTAACAACAATGGGGAAAGGCCCTGTGTTAGATATCAGATATGAGATTTAGTGTGGATGATGGGAAATAAATTATTTTTGACACACTTTTAGGATTATTCAATGTATTTTTTGGGTTTTGTTTTTAACCATTGAAACGAAAATTTGAATGGATAATTTTTTTTATTTATTTTAGATATTTTATTTCTAATATTGGTCATCTTGGGTTATTGGAACTGTTTAGTTTCTAGTTATATTTTATTTAGTTATGGTTTTTTATTTTTTGCAGGATTGTTAATCTGATAAAATATGGTCTAATTTTCCCATTATTAATATATCTGACCTTTGAAGAAAGTCATTAGTCTATGGCTTATAAGGAGGCGCACTTGAGGTCATGTGGCTACTCGGTTCAAGGCACTGGAGCGTGGTACCCTTGTCTTGATATTTAAAAATTGTATCTTGGGGGTTTTCTTTTAGTTTCTATTATTATATTGGAATGGTATATTTGAGAATATAATGATTCAGTCCTTGTTCATGAGCTCATTCAAGGTAGTTATCAACCCATGTATAGAGGAAAACCCATGAATCTAAGGTGGGATTGCCGTTACTATTTTTTGATATTATAGTTAAATAATATATCACCTTGGTTGATGCACTTGTGGTGTCATGCGATTATATTTTCTGATATTTTAATTTATTTGACTCTTGTACTAGTAAGGAATGATATTATAGTATGCATCCATCATTGTTTGTAGTTAGTGTTATTGTGTGACATGCGTCATTTTAGGCATGATGTAAAAACATGTTTTGTTTAAGTTATTGAACATTAAAATTTTCTCCTTGCTTGTGAAATTAAATTCAAAATGTGCCTAACATGAATTGAATTGTAAAATTCTGAAATATGATAATAAATTGATGTGTAATGAGAAACTAACTAATGAGAGAGGGTTTACCGTAATTAACAAGGACATGGGTGTAAGATTGCTAAGGAAATTGATAGCACCTATGTTTCGACCGCATGACAAGGTTTTGGGACAAGACATATTATGGAATATTGTAATTTTCCTCTTACCTAAATGTGATAAGGTTTTGATATGATTCCTAATACATTTTTTTCGAAATGTAGATATATTCCTTCTGGAATATTTTTGTTGAGAGAACGATATGAGGATATGTATTGAGATGTTCCATCATGCAACCTAAGGCATCTATAGTTCTATTGGATGAAGTAGGGGATCTGTTCATAGATACCATCTTTCACTTCCTTCATCTCATGTAAAGAGACCCAAAGTGGGTTGTGATATGTATATATGACCTCATATGAGAGTTTCATTTACATCACCGTATGAATTTTATCAGAGTGGGTGGACTCAAGGGTGTTTATTTTTATTGATTCTATCAAGACTATTCTTGAAAATTTGGATACTACAACTAATAAATGTGTAAAATTGGATTCATATATGTTATGTGTTTAGGAAAAGTAATGGCAAGATATCCAGACTTAGGATGGATAGCTAGAAGCTATGGAATTGAAGTACATTCAAGTGAAGTTCTTGGAGCAATTTTATCTATACACATTGAGATAAGAGAGTGTAGGTGATTTCAGAAAGTTGAATTAGGGGAGTATGTCCCTAATGGACTATGTTGGTAACTTTATTGATTTTAAGATCTTTGTTTCTGCCTTGGTATGAGATGAGGATATTATAGAAAGGAAATTTCAGGACGGAATTAAGTGTTAAATCATGACCTAGGTAAATATATACTGGTTGAAGATGTTTTTAGAGTTGTTCAATCAGACTCTCATATATTAGGGGAACCTAATACAGGCTTCCAATGGTAGATAGTTGATTTATTCTAAACAGTTAGGTGTTATATTATCATAAATCAAGAGACATCATTATAATAATTTCACATATATAATTGGAAATAATAGTATCTAGGGGAAATTTTCAGTTACAAAAGATCTTACCTGTTAGTTTTCCACTAGTTTGGTAGGTTAGGGAACTTCTCAAAATCTAATACCTGACCACCAGTGGATTTTCAAGGTCGTGGAAAGAAAGGGAATTTATAGAGGTTTTGCAGGAACCAAAATAAGATGGTAAGTGATAGATTATTTAGACAGAACCAGAGTATAGGAAGGTGTATTATGCACAATATCAGTTTTAAAGCTGGAGTTGTTTTAGATAAGGTGGTTGGGGTTGTGGATATCATGATATTGGGAAAGGGATCTTATATTAGCAGAGTGGCACAACTCGTGGGAGTCATATTTCATCATATATAAGAGTGGAAATATAGTTATATTCCATTAAACATATACTTATTGATAGCAAGGCTAAACCATCGATAGCAGGAGTTAATATTCTTATAGATTCTAAATTATATAATTTCTTATTTGATATGGGTGACTTTCATTTTTTAATTTTCAAAAAACATGTTAATGGATTGAGCCTGGAGGTAGATTTAATAGGTGGTTTGTTGATGAAATACAAACCATTGGAAGAAGAGTCGAGGTACATATGTTATCTCAAGAGAAGTTATCTTGAGTTTGGAGAGTATCTCTTTTTGTGGGATATTTACATCCTAGAAATGTTGGGTTTGGACTAATTTTGGGTATGCTCTAGATTGAAGCATATCGAGCCCATCTAAATTATTACCAGATTATATGTAATTTTAAATATCCTCTGGGTGACCTTCATGTTTACAATGGATAGTGGGATGTCCAATCAGGTTGAGTAGGGACTATTACTAAGCAACTGGGAGAGCTCAAAACATATATTACAAGTCTATTACTAGATTATGGAGTTGTAATGTAGGATGTTTTTACACCTGGATTGGAATTATTCTAGGATTTATTTCCAATATATTTCTTAAGGATGACACATGCGATAGATGTGGAATTCAAAATTTATCTCATTCTAGGAGATATGATCATTTCTAATCCACCACAAATAATGGAACCGATAGATCATCAAGAGCTCAAGGCTCAACTGTACGAGTTAGAGAAAAATGGATTTATTCGACTTAGTATGTCGCCTTGGGGTTCAGTGGTTTTGTTTTCTAAGGATGCAGATGAGGCTATACATTTTTGTGTCAACTATCAGAAGTTAAACCAGATGACTAGAAATAACTGGTATCATATTCAACATATCGATGATCTATTTCTCAAGATGAAATGAGCTTGTGTGTTTTCCGAGAGAGACTTGAGATTATGGTATCATCAGTTGAGAGATATTACTTATCACATATTAGGAACTTATTTTAAAATTAGGTTCACCCTTTTTATGTTTGTTGTAATGTAATTTGGGTTGAAGAACACACTAAAAGTTTTTATGTCCTTGATAAATAAAATCTTACATTCGTGCCTAGATTAGTTTTTAGTGGTGTTTTTGGATGAAATCTTGGTGTATTGTATGACTCAAGATGATCATTCCCTATGCCTTGAAATCATCCTGATTATACTGAGAGAGTATCAGTTATATACCATGCTATCTATTTTCCATTTTTGGATTCATCAGATACACTTGTTGGGTTATATTATCTTGTAGGAAGTTGTTTCAGTGGACCCAAAGAAATTTTGGGTATTGGTTTCATGGGATAATCCCAAGAATGCTTTAAATATATATATATTTTTGGGGTTAGAGGGATATTATAACATATTTATCCAAACTCTTCCTAATTTTTAGAACCACTTACGGGCTTGAAAAAAAGGCATAATGATTGAATGGTTGGAGTCATGTGAGAAGGAATTCTAGAAGGTGAAGAATCCTTTGAAACTAGAACCAATCATGATCTTATGCAATCCAGGTAAAGAGAATACAATGTATTGTTAATATTACGTGATCTGATTCCATGGAATATTGATGTAGGGAGATTAGGCTGTGGTATACTTGATTTAGATTTTGAGGCCTCACCAATGAAATTACCTTATGCATGGGCTTGAGTTAGCTATAGTATTTTATGATTTGAAGTATTGGGAGAATTATCTATTTATGTAAAAATTTACTATGTATATGGATCACAAGATATTTATGTACATATTTTCATAACGATATATGAATCTTTGACAGTAGAGACAGTTTGAGTTTAGGCAGCATTTTGATTTTGTGGGAGAAAATTCACCCAATAAGGGAAAATGTTGGGAAAACACATCGATCAGGAGAAATCATACTCATAAAGTACATGATTCTAGTGATGAGTGAAAGATGATGAATCTACTCGATGAAATTCTTATCGTGGTACAAGAGAGTCTATAAAAAATAACTCTCATATTATTTTCAGTGGAGTCCTCACATTTAAGATGGATTGTGGATAGATTGTATAAGGATCCAGGTTGTATATCCATGAGTCAAGGATAAGGAGGTGGCGGGTCACCTTTTTAATGGAGCATAGATGATAATGAGGTCATCTACGTAGGAATCAGGTTTTTATGCCTATGAGCATGTGAGAGGAGTTGATGTGGTTATTTCATGAATAATTTTTCTGGTAGATGTAGGGGTTATAAAATATTACCTTGTCCAATGATGCCAATTTTTTGTTGCTAGGATTGAAAAAGGATGAAGAAAGGTTCATGACATGATGCAACACCTGGTAGAAGGTGAAGGTTGCAAAAACAATGACCTGGTGGTCTTCTATAATTATACCTCATTTTTTAATGAAAGTATGATGATGTGACCATGGAATTTTAGGTGGGTCACCCGAGGATGCCTTGTAATAATGATATAACACCTGACCAGAAATTCAAAGACTCATTGAATTATTTTCAAACATTGTCTGGATTATAATGAATCAAATCTTCAAGGATAAATCAGTTTACATTTCTTGGAAAATAGATTATATAAATGAACCATTCATTATAATTCAAAAACATAATATGAAATATAGTTCATTAATTGATAATTCCATTATTCTTATAGATTTACCCTACATATCAATCATAAAACAATAATTAGCATCATGGGAAAATAAAACATACAAAAGGGGTGAGATTAGATGCTCAGTATGGTTAGACAATATAGCATAAGCATTCATAAATAAGTAGTGTCTTTTGAGGGAAAGTATAAAACTGAAATACAAGACTTTAAAACATAATCATCAGAAAAATATGAAATAATAAATCAAATAATTCCTTTTAAACATTAACATGGATATATTACTAGTTGAATAATCATGTGTAATATCAATAACTAATCTCATAATCAGAAAATTCATAATTTTGGACTTTTGAAACATACCATCGAGGCATTATGCCCAGCATCTAATTTTATCAAGGATTAATGTCAATAATCTAATACATTGAAGGCTTCTAGAAAATAATATCCACAATTTCTTATGCCTTGTCCAAAACCATATCTATTTGTTTCATGAAACCTTCTGATGCATTATGGAGAAATATTGGCCCCACCCGTCACTTACTAAGTCCAATAAATTCATCTTATGAAAGGGTAAAACCGAATATAAACATTCATTTTTATACTACCAAATTAAATGTTGATACATTAACCATAAAATAGGAATGGTATCAAAATGACACATCCATAGTAAAATATATCGTAAACCCTTCTATACAATATGGAAGGTTGTATCATAATAAATAAAATCTAGAAAATGATGTTGACATATATGAAAATGATCAAATAAATTAATTAAAATTATTTCAGATAAATATTTATTTTTACATAGAAATCATTTAGAAAATAAAAAAATTATAAAATAAAACATTTATTTTGAAATTAACCTTTAATATTAAAAAAAATCAAAATGTTAAGGTGTGATGTATATGTTAAAAAAATGTTTCCTTAATTTCCCGAAAATCTAATAAAGTACCATGTTTGAAAAATGATTGAAAAAATCATTTCAAAATGTTTAATAAAAATTAAAACAAGGTTAAAAATGATATAAAAAATATTTTGAAATGCATTTTATGAACCATGGAAATGGATTATAAAGATATCTCATTGGATACTTACATATAAATAACCTCGAATTAAAATGGGAATGTGAAATTACTCCTCACCTAATACTTTCAATTAGTGTAGGGTGATTTTACCTCCAGTATAATGCTTAAATGATGTTATTAAATTATAACCGAACTCTATCCATATTTTTGATATCATATATGATCCTCTTATATCATTTTATTAATAATATTTCAGTATTACCAATATTTATGGTGTTAATTTCTTTGTTTTCTTATACATCTTTTGTTATGTAAGTCAAGTTTGTTCTGAATAGGACGTATTTCATTCATATCCCTAATTATATAGAGTTATTAATATATATTTTTACTCCTCATATAATTTTTATAATCATTATTTAATGGTAAACATGGTGAATGAATCTCATCGCGTCATTGAGACGGTAGGTCGTATGTACACACGAGCGACAATATCATTCCCTTGATGGTAAAATGGTATGGAATTGGATGTCATATTAACTCTAATTAATAAGTATAATGTTAAATTAAATATTTATATCCATTATACTAATCATTATACCCATTAAAATAATTTAATTCTGAATAATAAATTACCCTCCGGCGTCGAGACGGTAAGCAGTACGTATGCCCACCTGGTGATATTATTATTTATAGAATGGATAAAATGAATAATATAGTTTTAACATTATAATAATAACATTTCAGATTGTATATGATAATATAGTTATTACTTTATTGTGGAATCAATATATGAGGAGGATGTAGATTAAGAAAACAAATTGAATGGAATTGGTAAAATAATTACCTAATCTTTGATCGTCTCCTTTTGATGTGAATAAAAGGACTCCATAGGATGGATTTAATCCCAAATTATGTCCTCTTTGAGTAATTTATGGATTATATTTGGAGAATTGGGCATGTGTTCTCTTATCCAAATTGATTTAGGGTTTGAATGAAAGAGAATAAGAGGTTCCCTATTATAATAGAAGGGAGGAGGACTTTTCAAAAATCCAAAACTATTAATATATTATACATTCGTTTAAGATTTAAATATCTCAAAAATTATTTTTTAAGAGGATTATATGAGTATGGGTCTATATAATAACAACAAATTTTATTTAGAAATTTTTAGGTCATATAAGTAACCTTATCTTTTTGTATTAACACTTAGTTAAACAGTTTAACTCTTACCGCGTCTACTTGTCCTTCTATAATATAGGGTTAATATAGTTACTATAAAATTCCAAAAAACCCCCAACTAGATAATTTATGAAATATTTAACACTATTCTAGTTATTTGGGTGGACCTTATGTTTTTATGAATTTTATAACATCTAATGAAATATTATTTATTTTAAATCATCATTTATTTCAATTTTAATACTATTAAACATTTTCAATTCTAAAAATATAAAAAAAGGATAAATTCGGAACAATACTTAAAATATTTAAATAAAATATATATGTTATCTATAAAAAAAATTTATGTCATTGATTAAGTCAAATTATATTTATTTTAATATTATTAATATCATTTATTTTATATTTATATTAATAAAATAATTTATGCATCACTATTGGGACATCATTAATGGTAATTATTTAATCACTAACAATTATACATAAATTTCTATGATGTATGTAATTCTATAATATTTATAAAAACCATTTATAATATATGATATATCCTTTTTTAAAGAGATAAAAGTTAATATACTTATTTAAAATGATAGTGTAACATTTTTTCATATTCATTAAATTTAATAATATTCATTTCATTATCAGGGAAAGGGGGATATTAAGTAATTAAATTTCTAGAAATCGATGATAAGGGTTTAGTTTAGTAATCCCATATGATTTTATAGGTGATATAGTATTCTTATAATATGATTTTCACCTTTAATTTAATGATTTACCATTAACCTTGTTAATAAAAAATTTCTAAAATTGTAATTCATAATATCCAAAAACAAAATTCATATATTAAAATAATTTAAACCTGTTTATTAAAAATAAAGAATAAATTTTTGATGATTTGAAACACATAAGATGCAGCAATTAATTTAAAATTAATTCTAATTGACAAAATGAAATATCGAGTCTTTAAAAAGTAAAAATCCTCAAAAGATTGACATGTGTTTATATCCGCATTTAATGTGAAAATAATTCCAATGTCTGCAATTATATTAAAAGATAAAAACATAATAAATGTATACTTTAAAACCATGTAATTGGATAATATCACAATATAAATAAATTAGATAAAAATAAAATTTTAAATTAAAATTAGTATTTTTGAAAATTCATTTAAATATGATTTTTATCAGGAAAATATCAAAATTTATTCCAAAGTAAATTTTTAAATCCCTATTCTAAAGAATAAGTTTATTATTTGAAATAGAACTTTGAAAACTAAAATGGGTTCACCATCAAAAGGTGGAAAATCATTTTTTGAAAAATAATTCTTTTTTCTGAAAATGGAATGTTTTCTTATAACATGTCACGAAAATACATAAGTAGAATGTTAAAATTTTATGGAATATAAAAAATTAAAATTGATTTTAATAATATTCATAACTGCTAATTTACCATCATGTTTATATATTATTTCAAATTATAATATTTTTTTAATATATTTTTTTTCTATAAAATTGGGACTTGAATTTAATGAAAGACAACTCATTGTTGTGTGTAACATAAGACTAACAGGGTGTTGTGTAACAAGATAGAAAGAAAAAAAATTAATTTTTTATAAATTAAAATATTATAAAGACTCTGAGTTTTACATTCTCCATAACTTCAATAAATTGTGTCCACAGAATTTAAACTCATGAATTAAAACTAGGAGTTTTACATTTCAATTTTTTTGTTGAAATCCCACATTGAAAAGGATTGTCAAGATTCCCACATTAATGTAAAAAAAATACGTATGAAGGTTACCAAATATAACACGTAAAACGATTACATATAGAAAGGCATTGACTTGAAATCAAATTCTAACAACCCAGTTTTGATTGAGTGTGATCGAGAACATGATCAGGGGAATCTTAACATTCACAATGCTATAAATGTACGATGATATAAGGGAATATTTGATTCATTAAAGAAATAAATCGAATATAATTTTCGGTTTCAATATTATTTCCCTAGATTAAATGAATTAATTTAATTTATAGACTGAGGACATAATGAATCATACTTTCTTGACTTGTATAGTTTCATCCTTCAACTAATTCCTACAAAAAACTCTTATTTCCCATCAAAATTTAATAAAAAAATATTATATTTATCTTAATCATCATTGTTTCCAAAAATGAAATTATATCATATAAAAAAGAAACCCTTGATATACTAAACAAGGACTTCACATATTTTAGTATTAGGGGATTCACCCGTTTCACCCTTCGGTTGTGGGTTCAAGTATCATGTTCTTACTAGACATGATAGGTTTTCAGACAACCTGCGGGTTGTCCTTTTTTCTAAAACATTATTATTATAGCATTGAAAATTAAAACATTAGTATATTCAATATTAAATAAATTTTTTATCCTTAAACAATAATATCCAATGTTCATGTTACTACATTCAAACCTTATCACTCAACCAAAATACAACCATTCAAATTCATATTCCAAAAAGTTATCAAAATTTCCAAAATCAATCTTAATATCTAATTCCCTCATCAACATAATGTAGTTATTATTTTCACATACCATATATTGGATCACCTTTAAATACTAAATGAAAACTCTTAGTCTTACAAATCCTGCATGAAAAAGTACTATAGTACAATCCTTATACATCTTATAAATCTTATAACCATAGAACCATTGATATAATAATTCTAAAATATAAATACAAAATAACCTTAATCAATATAATTAAATATTAACTAATTATCAATGATTCAAAATCTTATTCCTTAATAAACCTTTTATCTCATTTTTCTTTTGTAATCTATTTGTTATCAGATGTATAACCATTACTTTTATAACCTTATTAATACTAACCATCAACCAAAACCTAAATCACAGTCTCATAAACTGTAATCATTGAGATAATGTCTTAAATAATCATTTATATGACCTATAAATGAGGCCATATCTAACGTATGATATCTAATACATAGACTTATCATCAAAATCATTCATAGGGTCATGTTTTCTAATAATTGATTTCTAAATATAATTTCCAAGGTTGTTTCAAAACATTATCAGATACCAACTGTAATTCCCAGACCCCAGATACCTATATATGGTGTATTATTTTAATACATTGGAATGATTACAAAGATCAATGTCCTCATGGACTGATCAGTCTACCGGTATTGTAAAATAGATTAAAAGAATGAACCTTTCATTACAAATCAAAACATAATATACAACATAGTCCATTCTTTGAAAACCCCATTATTCTCCAAGATTAACTCTTCATATCATTTATAAAACACTTATTGGAATCCTAGAAAAATAAAAAATACGAAAAGGATGAGATCATATGTTCAATAAGGTGAAACAATATAGTATAAACATTCATTAATATTCAAAACCCATTGAGGTAAGGTATAAATCTGATATAGGAGACTTTTAAACACAATCCTCTGTATAATATAGCCATAATAAATCAAATAATTCCATTTAAACATTCACATGGATATTCTACTATTCGAATAGTTACCCGTAATATCAATAACTAATCTCATTATAAGTAAATTCATAATTCTAGACATTTGAAACATACCATTTGGGATTCATATCAAAAAATTAAAATTTACAAGGCTTCATGCTAGGAATCTAATACATTAATGGATTTATGCCAAGAATATAATAAATTGGTAAGGCCTCATCCAAAACCATATCTGTTTTCATACATGAAACCTACTGATGCATCTAAGGGGATATAATGGGCCACACCCATCAATTACTAAGCCCAATTAATTCCTCTTCTAAAAGGGGTAAAACATAACATAAACATTTGAATGAAAACTAGCATATGAAATGGAATTAATTTTACCATATACCCAGAATGGTATCAAAATAGAAAATCCACTATCAAATTTATCAAAACCCATTCAATACAATATGGAAGATTATATTATAATAAATAAAATCCTTCTAAGGATGTTTATATAGATTGAAATACTCTAATAAATTCATTTAAACCCTTTGAGAGAAATATCCCTTTATTAATTTTAAATCATTTAAAAGCCACACAATTATAAAATAAAACACTTCATTATAAAATTAAATTGTTATCTTGTAAGTAAATATTCAAAAATATAAGGTGTTTTAATATGGTAAAATATCCTCTTGTTCCATATAAGTCAAAAAAAATCCCCTTAATTTGTCGAAAATGATATATATTACCTCATTTGAAAAATGATTGAAAGAATTCTTTTAAAAAAATTAATAAAAAGTCAAATATCAATAAAAATGACTTTAAAATATATTTTGAAATACTTTTTATGAAACATGGACATGGATGATAACAACGTACAAGTAGATACTTACGTATGAACCACCTCGATTAAAAATGAGATAATCAAATTAACCAGTAGCTAGTAATTTTATTTATTCATGGATGAGAAAAACACATGTATAATGGTTAAATCATGTTATTAAATTATACTAGAACCATACTAATATTTATCATATCATAAATGATCCTCTTAAATAATTTTATTAATACTATTTCATTATTACCATTGTTTCAGGTGTTAACTGGTTCATTTTATCATACACGTTTTATTATAAAAGTCATGTTTGCTATGAATAGGATGGATTCTATTAATATATAAAATTATATAAATTTCATAATACTTATTTTTACTCATCTTGTAAATTTTATAATCATTCTTCAATAGTTAACATGGAAAATAAATCCCATCGGGTTGCGGAAACGGAAGGTGTACATATGCACGGGCGATAGTATCATTCTGTTGATGGATAAATGGTATGTAATTGGATGATATGTTAATTATAAATAATAATTATCATGTCATATTATTTATTTATATCCATTTTAATCATCATTATACGCATCCAAAGAAAGTATTGTTGAATAACAAATTACACCACAGTGTGGAGATGGTAAGTCGTACATACGCACACATGGTGATATTATAATTTATAGGATGGTTAAAAGGAAAATATGGTTGTACTATAATCATAATAACATATATTAATGTAGATTACAATGTATTTATTTCTTTATTATGGAATAAATATAGTAGTATATAATAAATAAATAAAATAAATTGAATGGATTTTGTAAAACAATTACCTCTTCTTTGAGCATCTCCTTTTGATTTTCAAAAAAAATGCATATAATGGATTTATACCCAATGTATGGACTCTTGGATGAAGTTAGGTTAATTTTTAGGATAATTGGGTAGGTTGTTCCTGAGAAAAATGGATATAGATGAGTAAATTAAAGATAAGCATAGGTAAGCTTTTATAATAGATGGGAGGGGAACATTTAATCCCGAAATCATAATTTATTATAACTTTATTTTCTGTTAAAAATATATAAAAGTTTATAATTTGGAGTATAAAATGAGTATGGCTCTAAATCCACATAAGAATTATTTTTCTATAGCTTCGGTCAAAAAAGTAACATTATATTTTTAGGTTTAACCCTTAGTTAAATAGGTTAACTTGCATTCTATCTATATGTATTTTTATACTGTATGGTTAATATAGTTACTATAAAATGAAAAACAAACACCAATTTGATAAATTTTTAAATATTTTATATTATCCTAGTTATTTGGATGTTCTTAATATTTTAATAAATTTTATAACATAAAATACCATATTATTTATTTTAAAGTGTAAATTAAATCATTTTTGATACTATTCAATATTTTCATTTTTAAAAATATCAAACCCACACGATAACTTTGAAACAATACTTCCAATATGTCAATAAAATTTCTATGTTATCTATGTAATATTTTTATGTCATTAATTTAGCAAAATTAAATTTATTTTAATATTTTTATTATCTTTTGATTTATCTTTTTTATTAATAAAATAATTTTTTCTTCACTACTAGGTCATCATTAATGGTAATTATTCAATATCTAAAAATTATAAATATATTTATATGATTTAGGTAATTCATTTATTTTTCTAGATACTATTCATAATCAACGTGATCTTTTAGTTTTCAATATATTAAAATTAATATACTTATATAAAACGAGAGTTTGAAATTTTATCACATTCATTAATTTAAATAATATTCATGTCAATTTATTTTAAAAGGGTCCATTAAGTGATTTAATTTAGAGAAATTGATGATAAGTGTATATAGTAGTCATTAATTAGGATTTTTCCAGGTTTTATGGTCATCTTATGATATTATTATTACCTTTAGTTACTAGATTTACCCTTAACCGTAATAATAAACAACTATTGATGTAACTATTCATAATATCAAAAAATAAAAGAAACCAATTAACATAATTTTTACCCACTTATTTTAAATATGTAATCCATTTTTGAATATTTAAAACATAGGTGTTTTTTTAATAATTTAAAATTAATTCCCATTGACAAATCGAGAAAACTAGTTTTTTAGAAGTAAAAATCATCAAAACATTGACATCTATTTATAACCAATTTTAATGTCAAAATAATTTCAATGATCAAAATTATATTAAATGATAAAAACATAATAAAATTATAATTTTAAACTAATTAAAATTATAATGTCAAAATATAAATAAATTAGATGAAAGTGCAGTTTTGAATTAAAATGTTGAATTTTGCACTATTTATTAAAATATGATTTTGATCAAAAAAATACCAAAATTTCAAACAAGTTAAATTTTTATGTCCCAATTCCCAAAACAATATTATTTTTTCAAATACAACTAGTAAACGTGTCAAGAACTGGATTTATAATGGGTTCTCCATCAAAATGGTGATAAAACTACATTTTTTTAAAATACTTCGTTTATCGAAAAAATGAATTGTTTTTTTATATCATGTCAATAAAATATAAAATATGAATGATAAAATTATATGGAATATATAAAATTTAAAAATAAAATTAATACTATTCATAAAAACAAATTTAATGTCTAGTTTATATATTATTTAAAATACTAATATTTTATTAATATGTTGTTGTTTTGTAAAATAGGGACTTGCATGTAATGCAGTCCAACTTGTTATTATGTGTAGCCTAAGATTAATTGGTTGGTGTGTAAAAATAATCTTAGAAAAAGAAATTTATTTAGAAATAAATATATTATAAAGACTGAGGGTGTTACAAATAACTCTATTTGGGTTATTGTGGGATGAATAACAAAACTATAACATTTCTTTCTTATATGAGAAACATTCACAATGGAGAAGCTAGGAAAGGTTTATGTACATGAGATAGATTTTATGAATGAGGTGACATAGAACATCATTTTATTCTATGACTCAGGTTTTACTTCTCCTTTCTAGTATTCATTAAAAAATGAGTATGGTGCACTAGTTTTATTAAGTACGAATTTCCACCCATAAACAGATGTGCAATCAGATCATATTATAAAGGTCATTTAGAATAGGATGTGAGCATGTTTCCAAGACTTTGGTTGATCTTGGGGTAATAAACTTACATTTTTGGAGTGTTCCTATAACAAAAATTATCAGGAAATGATACATATTGAACTATTTGAGGAACATTATAACATGCCACGTATATCTCATCAATACAAGATGGAGGTTGGTATTTTAGAATTATTGGGACAAAGTCTCATGTAGTATTTGTATGAATATGATCATATGATACAGAAATTTATAGATATGAATCAGGGTGGATATAATTTTTATGTTGATATACATCGATGACCCCTATGGTTTAAAAGGGAGATCATGTATTCCTTTGGTTGTCATCTCGATTAGGTCACCACAGGATACAGAGATAGGGAAATTTAGAACCTAGTTTTGTTGGAAAATTTGAGGTTATAGGTAGAATCAGGATGATGGCATAAATATTGTATTTTTCATATAATTATAGTGTTATTCATGACATTTTACACGGTTCAAAACTTCAGTGGTAGCATCCTAACCCTTCTAATGTGATCGAGGTGTATGATGATGAGCATGAGATAGATGTATCCTTTGTGGAGAATCTATTATGTGTGTTGGATTGCAGGGATACTTTTTGGGATGAAATACCATACTGATAGTTCTTTTATTGTGGAAACATGGGAGTTTGTAGGAGGAAACATGGGAAATAAAATTAGATATGCGGGTTTAGTGTCCCAATCTTTTTTCCTTAGAATCTAAGAGATGCTTTGGAGTGTCTCTCAAGGAAGAGCTCTTATAATTTCGAGAGGTGGTAATATCCCAACCTTTTTTAGAGATTTCATAGGCTCTTTCATTGTTAATTAATTAATTTGTGTTCAGTAATTTTCTTTTTTTCATTTTCTTTAGGGTGTTTTTGGGTAAAATTTGGAAATTTTGCAACAAAATTGGAAATTGTGTGGTTGGCGCATGGTTTTCCCAAAAAGTTTTCCCCATCCCAGCAAAACATGAAACCCTATTATGTATATATTTTTATGGTAACATCATGGTTTTTCAAATGGTTTTCCCTAACATAATATATTGGGAACCCCTTATAAGTGGAGCAATTTTAGGTGTACAGTTAAGAAAAATCATGCGCCCCAAGAAGCAAACCATGTATACGTGATTTTAATCCCCTTAAAACTAATAATAAAATTATTTAAACTCATTATTATACCCTCTAATTTCCAATCATGACCCACAAATTATTCCTCTCAATTATGGAGCCTCTATGATTGATTACAGGGTTGTCTAACACCCATTCTTGGTGCTTTAAATCCCATTTGGGGTATCAGTATCTCTTCAAGTATGTGTTTTCATCCCAATTGATCTCTCTTTATTCTCCCATTCTTTTGGTGGATGGTAATTCACTATTCATTTTAAATACAGGTCTATATTTGATTAATCATGACCTAGTATTCTGGATCTAGATCATTAATTAAGAGATCTTTGTTTTTTCAGTCACAGGAGTAGGTTTCAAATTTGGATATCATGTTATGTCGTTACTTCAAATAATTTTTAGGACTTCCATTGGATGACTGTTTGTCAATTAATTGAGGTAGGTGGCATATTATTCAATTATCATAGACATGATATCAATTATGAGTATGTGATTGTTGAATTTATGTGTTTTTTTATCAATTTTTTTTCCTGATTGAATTATTTAAGGTGGTAAATTAATTAATTAAGGAATCGGGGATTTGATAGATTAATTGAATAGGGGAATTTTGGATAATTAATTGTTGGGTTAATTATTACAACGTAAAAGAGGGGATTAAGAATAACTAATTGTTTAATTAATTATTGGGTGTTGATATTGTGAAATGATTAATTAATTTTTTAATTGATCAATGGAAAATATTTGACTAAATAATTGGGGAATTAATTAATGGATTTGGGATGAATAATTAATTCTTGAATTAATTAATAAAATTGATATGATTTATTAATAATTGAATTAATTAACGGAAATATTTATGATTAATATTTTTTTTGTAAATTAATGGAATGTATTTTTAAATAGTTATTGGTTGTTATTAAGTTAGAATGGAGTATAATATAGGTTAACTATGGTTTGTATTAGGGATTTCTTAAGGAAGACAGTGACTAGATGTATTTTTATTTCCAAAGTACCATGAAATACTTTGTGGAAGAAGGTCGTTAGTACTTCCATTTTGACATCAAATTGACTGTGAGACATCCTTCATTGGTCAGGGTAAAATAAAATGAGATATTTTCTCTTTTCTTAGAAATATATTATGCTTTATTTAGTGTCACTCACATTAGACCCTTGAGGTTATAACCCAATGTGTTAATTAATCATTCCAGACTGATTTTCATGTTTTATAAATTTTATCATATATGTAATATAATAATTAATAGTAATAATAGATTTCATATATATGATATCCCTTGGTTATATTTCAAACTCTGATCGAAGATGAAGTATGTATTGCGTGTTCGGGTGTCCTCTGGAACTCAGGTATTAGGTGGTAAAAAGTTGATTAATTAAATAAATGTGAAAATTTTATTTTATTTTATTTTATTTTATTTTATTCTATGTACAAATACATACACAATAATCAATTGGATATTATTTTAGACACCCTTTTTGGTGTCCTACTATGTATTAATCACACCCTACTTGAGCTTCCTTATCGATACCTAAATAAATATTGAATTTTCTAGATAGGAAATGGGGAAATTCTATATGTTTTATGGGTGATATGGGAAGGATCATAGATGAGGGAACCATGCACAATTCAGGACCCTCTTGTGGGAGTCTTCAGTGTATTTATATTGGGTTTAATTTTAGACACATGACATATACCTTTAAATATCATATTTTCCGCTTAGTGTTGATATTATATTAGCAATTTTTGTAATCTTTTGTTATTAGTACTATTTTGTTTCTAGTTTTATGTTATTTAGTTATTCTTTCTAATTTTTCATTAGTGTAATACTCCGATAAAATATGGTATAGTCTACCCATTATTGATATATCATACCCTCGCTACTAGTCGGTGGCCACTTCCATATAGTGAGGGGTGATTTATTTCATGTGGTTTTTCTTCTTGGGGCATTGGGGTGTCCAACTAAGGTCAATACATTACAATTTTGAAACTTGGAAAAGTAAAAACCTAGTCTATAAGTGATATAAATATTATCCCATTAAGATCTTTATAACTAAAACCCACCTAAGATATATTATACATCATACCTTATATTATAACCTAGGGAAATGAATCATAATAAAGGGAGAGGATAGAATATTAGTAAGTGTAAACAGGAAATATATCAACATATCATGAGCATAATGATATCAGAACATGATAATAACACTTGAAAACCATACCCTACATATCTTAGATCATAAAATTAATTTATTAATAAATATTTTTTCATCATATGACATGAATCATAATGGAATCATAGAACTTGTTCCATGACAACATAATATTGGAATAAGATTTAAATTATTTGGAAGACACATATGATTATTGAATTGTGAACATGTATAAATAAAATATGGTTCACTCATTATGTTAAGCACATAAAATATGGCCCTCACACAAACATATAGACATGAAACTATGTCTATTCATAACGTTATGGACATGAAACCAACTTCCATGCGTAAAAATTTTAATACATAATCTACTTTAGAAATAACATTATGAACATCAAATTGGGTTCATATACAACATTTTGAACATGTAATCTACTTCCTACATAACACTTTTACTCATGATTTATCAATCATTATCAAATTTATTTTAAAGTTATATAGCTACCCCCATGAAATAATATATATATATGAATTCCACATCATCATAAAATAATCATCAAATCATAACCTATGAAAAAATTTGTTTGATAATCATTAATTTTATTCACAATAGTATTACCAATGAAAAATAAATTGGTTTTATAAAAAATACATCAACATGAACATTAACAATCCTTTGAATTAATTAGGATGTTATCTTTCAATCTTATCCCTATTAAAAAATAATTAACATCAAAGGATGCCATATTAGATGAAAAATGATATTGAAAGATAATTTGAGACATTTATTGAGGAAAATAGCCTTTCCAATTTGGGATCTTTTTTGTAAAATCTAAATATAGCCCAAATTATAATGAAAATCCATTCATTTAAAATAACCTTCAAATATTGTAAGGGAATCTTGAAATCAATTAGTGGTCCTAGAAAAAATAAATAATTTTTATTCCATTTATGTGAAAAAGAATGTTTCCTTTGACATTTTAGATAAAAACCAAATGGGCCTTATTTAGAAAACAAAATGAAGAAAACTTTGAAATAAAATTTTAAAAATTAAATAAAAATATAGAATATTAATTTTAAAATAATTTAGAGAATTTGAAAAAAAAGATATTTCTTTTATAAAATATATATATGGATAAAAATGGGTTTTCAACTAAATATTGAAATAATGATGATTTTTCCTAAATATTTAATTTGAATTCTTGGGTGTATATAGAGGGGAAAATTAAGGTAAAACAAGGATTATGATGATGAAGATACTATTCAATACTATATAGGTGGTGATGTAGGTAGTGACATAGGTGGTGATGAAGAAGATGATATAGTTATGATGTAGGACTAGTGATGCAGACAGAGTGATGCAGACTTGACACTATATTAAGATTTCAGTCCATGTTAGGGGCTTTATTCCCACTTGGCCTATGAGCCATATTTAAATAAATAAGGCTTGATAGTTGGGTTATCCCATTTTTGGGTATATGGCCTTCTTTTCGATATTGTGTGCATGTTTTGTGTGTTTTTTAATGTAATTTTACCCCAAGCACCTAATATCAATATAAAAAATCCTGATAAATAAAGAGAATATATCCTAAAACTCATTCCACATTGGTACATCTGAATCATAATACCCATGAAAGAATAAAATTAATAGAAACATAAAATATCATTAGAATAAGAAAATTCAAAATATTACATTCCATTGGGGATGTACAAACACCATATAAATGAATATAAGTGTATAAACCAACACATGTCTTAGAGAAGGAAAATTGAGAAAAACATTCCTTATTGATTAAACTATAAATACCATGAATAATATATCAGAAAATGGATATTGAAATACCAATACTTTTTATGACTATCATCATAAAATGAATTCATGGGATTTATATACACAACATAAAATAAATTGGTGGTGAATATGGCATGAGTCTCATAGAAGTAAAAAAGGCGAGACAAAAATCCCTTACAATTGTTCAAAATTTTCTTTAAAAACGTTCCAAAAATACACTATAATAAATATATGATAATTATAAATATATTAATTTATCATAACTATGCATATAATTCTTTATATTATTTACTTATTAGCTTTTTATTACCCAATAAATAAAAATTCCAAGTTTAAATTATGTTTCATCCATTAACTGCATTGTATTTCATGTATGATTTGATTGGTTATTTTCATTACTCTTAATTTAATCATGGTTAAATAATATCTATAATATATAAAAAATTATAAAGATCATGTGTATTTCATACATATTCATTTTGATTAATTTATAATCGTTAGAGGTAAAAATGAAATAAACTATTTTTGGAGACTTTAGGTTATATGTATGCATGAATGTTGTTCCAATTTTTATAATGGAAGAAATAAAAGAAATATAAATAATATTTCACAATTTTATAATCATTTTAATTTCATAAAAATATCATATATTCATTAAATATTTCTTCCTTTCCTTTATTGTAATGAGACAGTGTAAAATGAATCATATCTCTTCACAAAGGCAATTTTCTACCGTACACACAAATAGTGTTATCATATTTTAAAAGGATTGGAAATCAAAAAGGTATATATGATATTATAATTATATAGGTTTAATTATATTCTTAATATATCATATAAACCATATATAATTCATTATATCTATCTGTGTGAAGTAGTGATCAAAAATTAATTATGTCGGTTAATGAGGTGGTAGCTCGTTGTACAAACATTCATCGGTTTTTTCCTAATTTAGGGAGGAGGATAACTATATAGTTCATGACAAGGATATAAAAAATATTATTATATTTATTATAATGAGGTAATTTTAAAAGTATTATTTAATAATAATTAAATGAATTGGATAAAAAATTAATATAAAAATATTAGTTAGGGACGTTACCTCTTTTCAGATAACTTCTTTTAGTTTACATGAAAATCAATTATAAGATAGATTTATGAAAAATAAATTATTCATGGATGATATGGGATAATTAATTGAATTATTTGGATATTTTATGAATGAAAAAAGAGTTCTGGACGTTTTAATATGAGATGATATGTGGTGGACTTTAATATGTGTTGTCAGTGTGACACATGTAGTTTTTGAATATAAAATGTTGTACCCATATCTTTCACACAAAAAATGGGTAACAAATTGGACATTAATATACCATAGTGGTCATAAGGTTTAATTATGGATATTAAATGTGTTTTGAACTAGTTTCTTGGACATTTTACACCTTATCGTTTTTACTTCAAACCCCCGGTAAACCAAATTTCACAATAACCATGGTAATTATTTTTAGATATTTTACTATTAATTATGGTCCAAAAACATATTTTAACATATTATATAATATAAATTATTCTTATTATGAATATGGAATCAAATTTTCATTGTCCACAAAAAAAATTGAAAAACATTAATTTAAAAGTAATCTCGTAGACGTGATGAAAAAGCGGTTTTCCAAAGGGAAAAGTTTCATATGTATAAAAAAATTAGATGAAAATTAAATATTAAATTGATAAAAATAAACAAAATTGTTTTAATAGTTATTTTATTTAACTAATTTTATTTTAAAAATCATATTAAAATAATTTGGTTGTTTTAAAAAGCATTAAAATTTATGATAATTGTTAATAAATATTCTTATATTTTATTATTCATTGAATGATTTATCATATATGTAAATTATCCCAACTTCAAACTAAGATAACTTTTACAATATTATATCAATAATGATGTTTATTTTATCAAATAATTTTTTAAAAATTATAAAAAAATCAATTTTAATATAAGTGTGCAATAGTAGACACAACTAATTTATATAACAATATTTCTTTAAGTGTAAAATTAGAATTATTCTTATCACTTTTCTTGAAAAAAATATAATAAATTGTAAACATTTTATTTAAAAATGTTATATTTCTATGTTTAATAATAATATTTCACCAAAAGTGATTTTTTTTTAACTTATTGAGGTAAAAAAAAAATTGTGCACCAAAATATTGTTTAGAAAAAGTTCCTTTATTTTCAAATAGTTTTAATTTTACTTTCTAATTAATTGGTGCCCAATGAATTAATTTTTTGTACACATGTAAAAAAATAAAATTTAGTTAATCTATTTCATACCTCACATTCGAACACATATGTGGGAACTATCATAATATTTTAATAGTATATTATGTTTCTTTTAAACACAGTGTTCTTTGTAATACAAGCAAAACTCGATGTGGTGTGTAACATAATATAAACTCATTATTGTGTTTAATGAAAAAATATAAAAAAATAAAAAAACATTGGAAAACATATATGAAAAAATATTAAGGAGTTACAATTTAGTATATATTCATTGGGATATATTCAAATAATTTCCTATTTTTTGGTTTAATTAAATTCTATATAGTTTTAATTTTGAATATAAAAAACACTTTACCGTATAAAAAATAAAAATGGATAAAAAAGATGAATATTGTTAATTAGAAAAAAAATCATTTTAAAAATAAATAAAATATAATTAAATAAAACAAATATATAATTTCTCAAATTTTAAGTAATATTCCTTCACTATTTTAAAACTTTTAATTACAATATAAAATATTATTTTTCAATTAAAAAAATTTAAAAAAGTTACCCAATATTTATTTTAAAAAATATACCTTGTATTATTTATAATAATTTTTACTTTTTAATTTAAAATTTTATGTACTATAAAAATTTCAAAATTACTAATTTTATGTAGAAAAGACAAAATATCATTCATTTTCTAACAAATATTTTTTTAGTAAAAATTTTAACAAAAAATATTTTTCACCGTAAAAAATTAGAAAAAATATTACATGAATCCTAATTCTTTTTTCCCTAGTGAAAAGAAATTAAAAAATAACTTTTTTATTTTATAAATATATTTTTATTTAAAATCAATAAAAATATCATTATTTTCATTAGGAAAAATTTAAAAATAGAGTGTTTATTCCATATAAAATATTTTCCCATTTAAAAAGAAAAATAACTATTTTTATTTTAGAAAAATATTGTTTTCCCTGAAGGGATTACATTCCATTTAAAAAATAACTATTTTTTAGTTCCCTTTAAAACATTAAAAAAATAATTATTCTTTAAAAATTATTCAATATTATTCTTTGATATTTTACAAAATCAATTTTGTTTATTAAATATATATATTCAAAAAATAATTTATTAAATAACCTTCCATCCAAAAATATAAAACAATGAAATGTATAAAAAATAATATAAAATGTTTCAATTAAAAAAATTATAACCTTTTCCATTTAATAAAATAAAAAAATGACAAATTCTATTTAAATAAATTATTAAAATTACACTAATTTTCAAAAAAATAAAGGAATAGAAGATAAAAAATATCATTACATTTTCTTGTTTAAAAATTTATATAATTTTTTAGTGGATTAACATAATCCTCTATGACATTATTTTTAAAACCAAAGGATAAATCATATGGGTAACCTTAAGGTCATTTATCTAAGAAGCCCAAGAAACATAATGATCCAATTTTTTCAAATATTATATTTTTATTATCATTGTTTTAAGAAAAAATTGATGATTATATGGTGTGAAGGATGAATGAAAATAAAATAAATATACATGAAATGAAAATGGATATGATTTTATGGAGAAGACATAGTGTTTCATGAGTTGGTCAATATTTTTTTATCATTTTTTTCTGTTACATATATTGTTACTCGTATTCTCATTAGTGTACAAGTTTCAACTGAGATACTTCCATAATTAAACCTTATGAGGTTTTATCTTTCATTCACACTACATTAATTACATTATTATTCTATAAACAAGACTACAAACTTGAGGTGTGTAGTTTTACACCCGATTTAACTTAACCAGACCATCTATCAAGGAATGATTCTAATATGGATATACATGTACACACATCAACTCACCTGGCCACTATCATAGACTATTCAATTCTCAATATCTAAATCTATTACCTATACTATATGATCATATAATGGGTCATTATGATTTCCAATACACTATATAAGGATAAATCGTGGATAATGATGGTAAAGAAATATAACATACCCCCATCACCCTATAATTTGAATAATTATATTCGAAGATGAGAATTATAAAATAATATGTAATATTATTATCAAAATCAAAAATTATAATAGTGATCTTCCTTAGAATAATCACAAGGTTATCACTCTGTGGAAATGGGTTTAAATTACAATGAAATAAATAATTACATAATCACAAAATGAAAATAAAAAATATCAGAAAGTGGAAAACCCTAAGCTATGTTTTGGGAGATATTCTCTTCGCCTCTCATAATATGAATTCCCCAAAAACCATTTACATTAAAAATCCACATTCATTAAATATCGGGTTTGGGTATCACTTCAACAAATTTAACGAATATTTAAGGTAGTTTATCCTTGTGGAATTATATACTTTATTTATCCTTTTTATTTATTAATCTTCATTGACAAGGGTGATTTGCCTCCTATGATATCATTCTATATTCTCTCTCATGGATAAAACTCTATCTATATATTTTCATTATCTATTTCATAATCCAAAAAGTATGTAAATATTGAGAACATTTCACAATACCATAATTATAAATAATTTTCACGTTTATTTTTATCTTCATCAATTTCAATGGTTAAATAGTGTGTTTGGAACTAGGACGATTAATTTAGGAAAAAATAAAATATTTTTTCAAGCTATAAGCGACTAGTAAATTTTGGATTTCTAAATGGGATTAATCTTATATTACAATTAGATAATTATATATAGTATATTAAAACTCATATTCAATATTATATAGCCAAAATAATACTATATTCCCTTAAACATGTGTAATGATTTATATTGTTCTTTACAAGCATTATTTATTCTTAAGATTCCATCTGTTATTCTTGTATAACCTTTGATTTTTACAATTTTATCTTATAAATATGAAATTAAGTTTTATTTTGATTGTAATACTTTCTTGTTAATAATCCATAAGAGTGTTTTAATCTAATGTATCACGTAAAACTCCTCATTAATATGTAAATATCCAAAATCCTCTTTAGGAATACCCTAAAGTGTTTATTCTTCCATATCATGACCAATTTCACAATTTATCTATCATAACATGTTAGGAATCTGGATTATAATACATTTCTTCCTATAACAATTCCCTCCTAAGAATCTCAAAAAATAAAATCTAATTTTTTTTCTATTATATTTTATAATATAAAATTATTAAATAATAAATAAGAACCCCACTTTGGGATATTTTATCAATAAATTCACGAAATATAAAAATTATTAAAATGATATAAATTACTCAAGTAAGAAATAATAATTTTTTATTTTAATTGAAAAATAATATGAAAAGAATTATATATTTAGATATAATAACTCCAGAAAAATATGTTATTAATCTTTTGGTAAATACTCGATGAATTCAAAATATGAAATGGTATGCCCATAATGTACACAATTTCCTCAGTTTAGTAAGACAAAAATTTTTAAGAAGATGTGCCATTGGACTTATCCTACATCATACATGATCTCAACTTATTTATTTCTATTTATTCTAATTAATTTTATTCCAACTTTAATTTTTACCCATTCACACTTACTCATACCTTCTTAAATATGTTTTCCCACCTTACTCAATGAATAATTTTTAAAATTTATTCTCATTTTCAACATCATACATGAAACACCATATGACTTATATAATCTTATTTCTCTACCCAATAATAAATTATCTATGTCAATATGATTATATTTTTATTTTATTTTCTTTTATTATGGGGGTGGGAATTGATTTTTAACAATGAAGTCATTTGTATGGTTTCTTTTATTTAAAAGAATAAAAAAGTATTTCAAAACTATAACACTCATTGATTTTATATCACTCAATCCCATTAAATTGATTCATAATTTTCACACATGACCTTTTTATAATAGAGTGCCTTATAGGAATAAAAATTGTTAATAAATATTCCTCTAAAATTTATCTATTTTTTCTTGTATTTTTATACTTCTATTTTTCTTTTATTTTTTTCCTTTATAATTAAAATGAAGGAAATTTTACTATAATGAATGCAGTAAATCATATTTTTCAATATGTGAATTCATACACAATCCAGTTTCTAGAAATAAAAGCTTACATTTATGAATCTCAAAAAACATCCCATCCCCGAAAAATGTTCTCAAGGAAATAAATATAAAATTATGATTTGTGGGTCTTGTGTAGAAATATGGATTGTAATGTTCAAAACTAATAGAATGTTAATGAATTTTATGGTACATTCTATAACAGTCAAATGTAAAGGTAATCTCAAAAGTGTTATATTTTGAAATTTCATTCACAATGGAATCTCGATAATTTTGACATAATTCATCAAATTATCTAAAATTAATTGAAATTAACCTAAAAAATATTATACAATATTCATGGATTAAACTTTTTCAATCTATAAGGAAATGTAAGAGGAAATTAAAAATAGATAGTGTAACTCCATGATATTTTAAAGGAGGTGTAACATATTTAATAGAGTATTGATAAACCTAGAATTTTCACATATTATATACTATATTTCAATGTTCTAAATCCCCACAAAGTGTTATTTTATGGTCAATTGTCACATTTTTATGTTTTAGTTGTATTTTGAGCTCAAATGCAAAAATGGATTTATTTTGGTCTTTAAATGTTTTATTTGTCTTAAGTATTTAGGCCATATTATTTTTTCCACTAAAACAAATTGTGAAATTATATTTTTTTAGGCTTTCTTACATCATGGGAAGATTTTCATCCATCTAGAGGTCTAGCTAAATTAATCATTTGGAGGCCCAAAATCAGCTCACAATCCGGACCTCGTAATCTGTGCAAAGATTTGAAATGTTTTAACGATGAGCTTGTATCTAGAATTATACAAGTCCATTGGATCTGGAAATTAACAAGGAGCTGGAAAAGTAATTACCAAACATCTTTCATTAATGATGACACGCATGAATCTTCTGTCTTCAAGGCCATAATGGCATGGGAAGTTAGAGTTGTGGAAGACAAAGAGTCACTTTGGAAGATTAAATGTGATGCACTAAAACATCCATAACTCCCTCATATTTGGACCAATCGGACTGAAATTTTGTGGAGGGACGCGAAAGACTATTTGGAATAACATTCAAGAATGGTCAATTTACCAATTCATCCATTTAATGGGCCTTAAAGTCAGTAAGATTTGAAACACTGAATTTGAGCGAGATTTTTTTCAACCATTTCCCTATATATATGTGTATCTTCTCCCTTTTACAAGGATAGACATTTCAAGGGGGAAAGGTTGAGTTTTTTTTCTGTGATAGTTCATTACAGTTATATTATATATTAGTTTATCTTTCTTCTTCTTCTGTTCATTTCTTCTTTTTCTTTTATTTCTTTTATTTTATGTGTTTCTCCTACCGTGCTTCTTTCTAAATCCATGTTTGTGGAGAGCTAACCCTCACTGTTGTTCGAGGGGGGAAGTGGTGGTATTCAAGTTTTTTTATGCTTTATTGATTTATCAGGATTTATTATAAGGATTTAGTAGTGGTTAAATGATTGTTGTGATCGGTATCCCCACTTTCTCTACTATTGTCTTCATCCTCCTCGTTTATTATTTTTCCTTCCCATCAATATCCAATTCATTCAAACAGTGGAGTTTGGATTAGGTAATGATGTGGAAGAGTTTACTCTTATATATAGAGTTCCTAGTGTAGGGTAATACATTTCAAACGAGAGGGTGTGGAGTGACAGGCCTTGATCTACACATTGAATATCTCATTGATGAATATTTTTAATAACAATGATAATTCCACCATAAAACCACAAGAACAATGGTTTTCTTATAATAACTTCTTTTTGTATTTTCTTCTTTGTGTTTTATATTTTCATATATTTATATATTTATATTATATTTACATATTATTTATTTCAATTATCTTCCTCATTTATATTAGTATTATATTTTTATATTAGTTATTTTTGTAATAGGAAAAATAGGAAAATACTGCATGTGAGCGACCTCCTTATGATCAACTCTAGGGTGTGTCACTATAGTACATTATTGGGTTATTAAGAAATTAATTGAATTATGGTTCGCGAAAAAACCACTATCACCAATTTAGAGTTGTCTCTAGGTAGGTCAAGTGATTTCACACTCTATTTTTCATAAAAACAAAAAAAATTAAAATGTTCAAAAACTAAAAAAAAGTGCTTCATTGAAGATCAATTTTTTTTGTTGAAATGGATAATTTTACTGATTTTTCATATGTTTGGCCTAGTTCTAAATTGTTTAGTATGGAAGAGGCTTTTATGTAGCAGATGAAACAAGATGTCGTGATGATTCAAAGTAATTTCAAAATCCTTAAACAAGCAAGCAAGATGGTAGCATCGTTGGCAGCTAAAGTTGAATAAGTTAAAGTTTTATGGTTGGAACAACAACAAGAAAAGAAAAAAGATAATGAAGAAAATGTAAATGTTTTTTCACCTACATTTGATGTTCAAGAACCCAAGGAAGACTTGATGATTCAAGTTGAAGATGAAATTTGTCTCTCCTTGGTCATTACTTGAAGAGGTTCCTGAATATGACAAGCCAGCTGATACAACTGTGGGAGATCAACATGGTTTGGATAAACATTGGTCAGATTTTATTGAAGACCGAATGGTAAGTGATCCTCCAATATTTTTAAAACAAGAATCTGTACCTATATACCCCTATATTTCTTTGGATGAAGATGAAGAAGTCCCTTCTGAAAAAGAATTCCTAGTGGCCTTGCCTGAAGAGATCATATTTCAAGATGACCAACATGAAAGGGATGATTTATATATTGATTGTTCAAGTTTTAATCATTTCCAAGTGGAACTATTTTCTAACTTCTCATATGAATTTTTTGAAATATAAACACATGAGCATGCCCTGGATTTCAAATTTGAAGTGGTCCAAGAAGTCGTGGTTAAAGAAGTAGAGGACTTATTCTTTATCCTTCCCCCATATTCTATATTGTACCACATTGAAAAGGGGATGGAGATATTGTAAACTATTCATGGGTTCCTCTATGGATGTTGTAGGCTAAAGAGCATTGGATGAAATATTTTCTGGTGGTTTCTGAGTAAGAAACCCCATCCACCATCAGATTGGGGTTAAACCGCTGCAACTGCTGGACTAGGGGCAGTAAAAACCTAGAACCCTCTTGGGGGTCAAACCAAGCATTATCCTAGTTCTTTTCCATTCCTCTTTATTTTTATTTATTTTTCTTAATATTTTTATTATTTCATGTTTTTTAGATCAATTGGTAGTAGCAAGGAGCTTAACTCAAGGCTACCACTATAAAATAAAATCATGTTGTATCTTTCCTTCCCTTTATTTTTCTTCCCTTATTATTCTTTTGTTGAGCTGCAAATAAGGGTAGTGAAATCTTGGTGTGGGGGAGTGTCAACCTTCTTAGATGTTTTGTGTGCTTTATTTTTTTTCATCTTTTTAGGATTATTGAACTTTAAGGAATACTCTGATCATTTTTCACACATCCTTTTATTTTGAGATGGTTGAAATAATTTTTGAAGAAATGGATTATAAATGAATGTTGATGTGAGAAAATGTTTTCTTGAATTGGATTTTCAAGAATTTTGATGATTTTGACCAATTTTTGAATTCCATTCCCATGAAAGGATGACTAAAATATTTTTCTAGTCCTGTGGGGTATTCTGACCCATATTGAAATATTCTTTCTAATACCCACGCTTTCTTGAGGGAAGCTTGGATTTTGTATGAGAACAAGAACTTGTGATTTTTCTCTTTTGAAGGGTTGAATTTCATGGATTGTTTTTGATATGATTGAGGAATTTTTTTGGATAGCTATATTTTATCTTGAGACCTACCTTTACATCTATCCTTCATTATCCCTTAGATTTCATGAATTGACTTATAAGTTTAAGCCACATTTCAAGCCGATGTTTCCTTACCTACCCGCACTCTTAGTATAATTGCATGGATATTTCAAGTTTTAGTGTGGGAGAATGAAATTTCATGTGAATTAATTGGATGTGTTTCATTTCTGGGGGATGTTAGGGGTGTGTCAACATTTTGTGCAGTGGATGATAAAGTTCAAATTAGGCATGGGTAATTCTTTCATTGTGCTTTATTTGTTTCATCTGGTTCTCCTTTAGAAAAAAGAAAAAAATAGAAAAAAATGGAGATGATATTGAATTTATCATTTTACTTACTTGTATGACTCATGTTCCTATCTAAATTCATGGTCATGAGGGTCATTCATTCAGTGTATTCATTTTTTAGCTCATTCTCCATGAAAAAAAATAAAAAAAATAAATAAATCTGTGCATTTCTAGAGCTTTACAAAAAAGAGAAAAATTGAAAAAAGGGGAGAACTTGGATGAAATTATTATTTAAAATTATTTTGTGCCTCATGTTCCATGTCATAAAAAAGGGTTTTTAGTGTTTTGTTTCACACTGTTAAGGGGATTGAGTGAGGTTCATCCTATTTTTTCACTTGAATATTCATACATTGTAATCAAGAGTTTAACCTCATCTATCTAGCCTTAAAGTTTTCAATCATTTTCCCACCAACCCTAATCCACAAAATTAACCTAGAAATGTCCACATAATTAAAGTCGTTTTCATATTTTTGCGCTGTAGAGAGATGAGATTTTTCACAAGCCTATAGTGAAACATGCACTTTCCAAATATGAGCATAACTCCAGATTTAATTTCTCATGAGTGAAGAGTGACAAAAATTTCAAGGTGAGGTAAGTTGTGATTATTACATGGATGGGTTTAGGAGGTTGAACAAATTTAACTATGAGGAATGAAAATTATTTGAAATTTTATTTATAGAGGAGACATGATGGAATTTCATTTTGGAAGAGATCATGGATGTTTTCTCATTTATAATTGTTGTGTGGATTTTGATTTGAATATATGATGATTGCCTAGGAGTGCAATAGTTAAGTGTGGAGGATCGATAAAGCTAGAATTTTCATATATTATATACTATATTTCAATGTTCTAAATCCCAAAAAAGTGTTATTTTAAGGGAAATTGTCACATTTTTATGTTTTAGTTGTATTTTGAGCTCAAATGCAAAAATGGCTTTATTTTGGTGTTTAACTTTTTTATTTGTCTTACGTATTTAGGCCATATTATTTTCCCCACTGAACTAGAATTTTAAATTCTGTTTTTTATGTTTCCTTACATCATGGGCCGATTTTCATCCTTCTGGAGGCCTAGCTAAATCAATCATTCGGAGTCCCAAAATCTTCTCACAATCCGGACCTCGTAAACTGGGCACAGATTTGGAATGTTTTAAAGATGAGCTTGTGTCTCAAAGTATGCCGGTCCATTGGATCTGGAATTTAACAAGGATCTAAAAAATGTATTACTAAACATCTTTCATTAATTATTCCACGTATTAATTGGCTGGTTTCATTTCTATAATGGCATGGGAAGTTGGAGTTGTTGAAGAAGAGGTGTCACTTTGGCCGATTAAATGTGCCGCACTAAAACAGCCATAACGCCTTTATATTTGGACCATTCAGACTAAAATTATGTTTAGGGATGTGGAAGACGATTTGGAAGAACTTTCAAGAAGGGTCCATTTTCCAATTCTTCCATTTAATGGGCCGTAAAGTCAGTAACATCCGGAGGATAGAATTTGAGCGAGATTTTTTCATCCATTTCCCCTAAAAATATGTGTCTCTTCTCCCTTTTACAAGGATATCCATTTCAAGGGGTAAAGGTTGAGTTTTGTTTCTGTAATTTCTCTTTATAGTTATAATATATTTTAGTGTACCTTTTTTCTTCTTCTGTTCATTTCTTATTTTTATTTTATTTCATTTATTTTATGTGTTTCTCCCATCGTGCTTCTTTCTAACTCCATGTTTGTGGAGAGCTAACCCTCACTGTTGTACGAGGGGGGATGTGGTGGAATTTGCATTTTTTGTGATTTATTTATTTATCATGATTTATTCTAAGGATTCAGTTGTGGTTAAATGATTTTGGTGAGCGGTCTCCCCACATTCTCTACTATTGTCTTATTCCTCGTTTATTATTTTTCCTTCCTATCAATATCCAATTCATTCAAACGGTGTAGTTTGGATTGGGTAATGATGCGGAATATTTCACTCCTATATGCAGAGGTCTCGGGGTAGGGTATTACATTTCAAATGAGAGGGTGTGGAGTGACAGGTCTTGATCTCCACATTGAATATCTCATTGATGAATATTTTGATTAACAATGATAATTCCAACATGAAACCCCAAGAACAATGGTTTTCTTATACTAACTTATTTGTGTATTTTCTTCCTTTTCATTGTGTTTTATAATTTCAAATATATATATTTATATTATATCTTCATATTATGTATTTCAATTCTCCTCCCCATTTATATTAGTATTATATTTTTATATTAATATTTCATGTAATAGTGACAATAGGAAAATAGTTCATGTGAGCGGCCTCCTAGTGATCGACCCTAGGGTGTGCTAGTATGGTACATTATTAGGTTATTAAGAATATAATTGAATTTTGGTTTGCGACAAAACCACTCTCACCAAGTATTTTTCATGAAACAAAAATATTATAAGAAAATGAAACAGCTAAATTCTGAAATATACATTTTTCTTTTTAAACTAATTCAATGTATTTGATATCATGTGATGTATGAAACATCATGTTCAAGTGAAACAAAATAATTTAATAACATAACATCATTTAAAAAGTAACATCTTATAACCAAGACTTTAAGTTGGTGGGTATGAATAGTGAAAATTATTTTTCGAAAATATATGTTTTAGATAATTATAATTTATTTTATATTGATTATAAATTAAACTAAAAAACATTTTAATGAAAGAAGTAAACCTTTCTAAAAATGATATTTTTTCTAAAAGGTGGTCTAGTCTGGCTTTGCATGAATAATTAAAAATTAATTTTTACCAATTTTGGAAATTTTATATTATAAAGTGAACATTATTTATGAAATAAAAATATCAAAATTATTTAAGGGTTAATGTTTAGGGATTTTTCTGCATGTTTGATTTTTCAATGAATAGGGAATATATATTTTTTTACTAAAAATTGGATTTTAATTTAAATAATATAAAATAATATATTATAACTAAAATTAGTTTTACATTGAAATTAGAGAAATTATGTTAAAATTTATCTTATTTAGATCATTTCAAAAAATTTCATGTTGAATTTTTATGTTAAAACCATTTATATTTATTAGACTTCTCTCTTTGGAAACCAACTTTTTCATCATAATTATGAGTATAATTTTAAAATGGATTCTACCAATTATGTAAATTTAATTTGTAAAGTGTTTTTAAATATTTTAATTAGATTCATTTATATTATCTATTAAGTTAAAAAAATCTATTATGAATTTTCAAATTAGAAAAAAATAATTACATTAGATGTGGTAAAAACGGATTAACTATGGGGTTAAACTAAAAAGATAAGGGTTTAAATGACCTATTTGTTTTCAAAAACCTATATTTTAAAAAACTTTGACCTTATCACAAATAATGGCCTAGAATAATAAAAATTAGATGCTTTTCTATGATAAAAATGTGTGTGTGATTGATTATTTTCAAAAATTCTTTGTACATCCCCTCCCACATATATAAAAGGGAACTCCGTCCCATCACTTATTCACTCCTATCATAAATTTTTTATTAATAAACCCCTGAATAATCTCTCAAACATCCTTATACACAATATAGATCTATGTTCCATTACAAAAAATTAACTCTATAGTCCTTAAGAGGATATGTGAAGGAGGTCTTTGTAATAGATGTTAATTTCCTTACTAAGGGTCTTTCATATTCATTCTTCATCTTTAACCTTAAATTATGTCTTAAAACATTAAATATAACAAAAATAGTATCTAAAATATATTTAAATGTTATTATTTTTAAGTAATAAAGTATTTCTGTCTCGGCCTCCATCAAATAGAAAACAAAAGCATCGACCGTGTGTACGGTGAACTACTACATCACGTACAGATGTATCTCATTTTCCATAAACTCATATCAAGATTGTATATAATTATGGATTTAAATTATATATATAATAATTATGATATTATTATACTTCAAGAATTATAATATCACATATAAACTCTCCCTTGGAAATCCTTTTAAAATACGACAATGTTGATCATGTATAGTGCGAACAACTGCCTCGTGAAGTGATGTGATTCTTTTTTCAAAAACATATAACATAGAATGTTATAATGATAAATAAAAAGATCATATGTTTTCAATAAAAAATTATAATTATTATTTAATATTAATATATCCCCTGATTCAATACCTTTCACTTGTTAATTGAATGATATCACCTCTCGTGCGTGCGTACTACCTACAATCTACGCGAAGCGATGTTATTCATTTTCCATTTAGAATATTCCAAAATGATTATAAAAATGAATATAATGATTAAATATGTTATTTATTTCATTAATATAATTCTTGATATTATGGATCTATATCCAATATAAATGATCTAGAAATTTAATGCTAACAATGCATGAGAAAACAAGGTGGTTAACACCTAAAATAATTGTAATAGTAAAATATTATGAAACAAATAGTGGTAGAATTTTATAATAGGAAAATATATGATATTATTAATATTAATATGGATCCCATATAAATTAATAACATTCTCTAAACCATTAAAAAGATTATGAATGCATGTTCATCCAAAAGGAAGTGTGTAGTAAGAGACATCATCTCAATTTCTCTTCACAAGAGAATATTATAATGGTATTCTCTTAATTAATATTATGGTGTATAAATTGATGATGTTTTAGTTAATATCCTGAAAACATCATATATAATGTTATTTTATGTCATAATTTTAATTATATCATCAAATGGGAATTGATATGAAAATTACCTAATGGTAAATAATCTCATAACATAATTTTTTTCAGTGGGTTATATTAGCTATTCATTTCCTTTTACATTATAAGACTATGTTTGTAAAGACAATAAATTTTAATATTTATTATTTAATCTAGGAGGATGTGGATTTAAATTTGATAAATATTTTCTATTCATTGATTAATTATCAGTTTAACTTTAAGATCATTGCAATGTTGTATTTCACGACCTCATTTTAATTAGTATTGTTTATACTTGAATTTCCATTAAAGAAAATTATTTAACCATTATCTAATAAAATAATTTAGTTTTCTTATCATCTATTTATTGATTATGATTTCTAGTAATAGTTATATATTTTTCTCTATGGTACATTAAATGATTGATAATGTTATTTTAAATACAATATGGAATCATTTCTCACCTCGATTGAAAATAATTTTTCTTTGATTTTTTTCTAATTTTTTTTTATATTTTTCTACATAAAATTATTTATTAATTAAATTTTACCCATGTATTACTATATAATTTTTTTTAATGTAAAATTCATATCTTTTTTCAAACATGGTCTGTTTGAATTTTACTAGAAATGTGAAAATAATATTTATTATCGTGTGTATGGAATGTATAAGTCCTCTCACTATCATGGACAATCAATTTTCTTAGGATTCCATTACAATATTTTATTTATATTTTTAAATAATGTAATTTTCAATATATTCCTTAAACATTTTGTTAAAAAAATATTTTCAATGTGAAAAGATTTTTTAACTTAAATTTTTTTAATTGACATTTTTTGGTATTTATATTCATGAGTGAAATAAACCCTTTATTTTACTTATAATATATTGGAGATATATTGAATTTTTTACAAATTTATTTTTTATGACATATGATCTATTTAACTAGGGAATGTATTGAAATTTTATTTCTTTAATAACATCTTTAATTATTAACTTTTCCTTGAAAAAATTAATTTCATTTCATCCTGTGAAATTATATTTCCCCTAAATATCCAAATTATTTATCACAGATATACTTATTACATATAATATATTTTATTTATACATATTATAATTTACATTCAAGGTTATATGATTCATTTTAGAAGTTTTTGTTGTTTCATATTCCATATCTAATGAAAAACATTTATAAGGCATATTGTTTATGAATTAAATATATTATTTATTTTAGGAGGAATAACATGGAAATCAAGATAGAGGGGGTCCTTATGGTAAATATACCTTCTATCCATCAGTAATATCATGAGAAAAATTAGTACATCGGGCTTAGTTAAATTGGTTTCTAGTGTATACCTACCCATGATTAATAAATTGTCTTTTGAAAGGTCCTCACAGTAGAGTTATCATGATGCCTGAGACCAAGATTCCTCATAATGTAGAATATAATCCATTAAGAATTTAGTGCTTATTATCATTGATATTTTCAAAATTATATTATCTCTTGATTAATTTCATTATAATTTATTTCATTAAATGGAATTTTTTTAGTTATTGAACAATTTATATTTTTTATTCCACATCTAATCAGGATAGTCATAATATTTATATGGAATTTATGTTTTAATAATTTACTTATCCATGTTTATTTTGATTATTGATTCTTGATAGTTTCCTCTACACATATCCCTTTCTGGTCATTTGTGCTCACCCTTATTTTGTTTCCTCCATCTATATAATATGAAGTGTATTATAAATAATATACAAGGATAATCCAGAGGTAAAATGATATTCACATGAAAAACTATGTCGTAATTTATGTATTCAAATGTAACATGTGAATAATGTCTGTATATAATTTCCCATGACATCAACACAACTTGGTCATTCAAGATTCAATTATATGTAACTTATACTAATTTAATAAAGTGGAAACCATCTCATGGCTATAGGGGTAAGGGTCATTATAGTTGGTATCATATAATGTTTTGTAGAAACATTGGGAACTAGATATGGGAAATCATATATTTTTGGGATATAACCTTATGATATACATTGACGATAAGTATAGAAGAACATCATAAAAATTTTTTAAGGTAGAGAATATGTGGTTTTCCCTATAAATACATCCCTAAATAGATACTAAAAGTGGGAATGGTTCTAGAATATATGTAAATAGGGGAAATTACTTAGAAAGTTTCATGTTATGATTTAATCAATAATTACATGGTATATGAAAACATTACATACTTTGATATTGGTTTAACAATCCTGACACATATTATTTGGATATATCACAATTTATTTACAATTAATTATGAATGACATGACTATATGATAAATATTAATGTCCTCAGTTAAACCTAATGTGTTCTATATTAAAAACAAGGTGTCATTTTTTATGCAACCTTTAAATAATTTTTTTTATGATTATGTGGTTTCCCAATATGATGATTGTTTCATAGACTATGATTTTTTTTAGTCAATGGATGGAACCAAAATGAATGTTTCAAAAGTTTAATTGGAATCAAAGTATAGTGAGTATGAGAAACCAAATGGGATTATGACAATAGTGAATGATTTTGTTATATTCCAAATCTACTATCAAGAAATATGATTAAAAATACATACCATTACCAATTATCGGGATCACCAAATTTTAATAGAATAGGGTTATCTAGGATATCGAATAGTAGAGAGAATGGTGTAAAAAGGATTGATTTCATTCATCTTAGGGATGTGGAGAGAGACAACCAGAAAATTTCCTCAATGTAATGATAAAATGTTTTATTTGTGTGGAAAATAATAGCATAAAAATTAATTTTTATAGAAAAGATGAGTCTGATTAATGGAAATAAATTTTATATTGGGGACCCATTTATAGTTTATTTTATTAAATATAATAAACCTTGGAATTTTCTGATTCAATTACAACATTTAAAGTTTAACACATAGAATAATAAAAGGACTTTATTGAAATATAATTTTTGAAGTAATTATATAATTGGATTAGAGAATTAAATTGTTGAGGTATTTTTTTTTCTAAGTTTATTTTGGTAATAAGATCTTGAAACATCTATGGATTGTATCATATTTTAGATAGACATATTTTTTCATTAATATAAGATTAATGGAAACCAGCTTGGGTTTATGAGTTTAATATTTATATTTAGTTTAAAGTCTCAAACACCCCTTTTGAAAAAACAATTTGGTGGTAATATAACATGATTAATTTCTTAAAAATATTTATGGTAATTGAATCCATTATTTTAACATATATAATATTTATTTGAGGAATACTTCCTTTAAATTATTTGGGAATATGGTCAATGTTATTAGTAACCTTTAACGCATTTATTATTTTTTATATTTTATTAATTATGGTTCATCACAATTTGGGAATGTTATAGAAATTATTTCAATATAGTTTTAGAAAATGAAAAATC